>OX371176.1:42074681-42748275 GCA_947310635.1 Leptodirus hochenwartii
ACTGCGTTGCGGTTCAATCGGAGAAATTCGCGGAATTCGTCGAAAACACGTTGAAGGCTATACTATGGAAAAATCGTCGATTTTCGCGATCGTTTAAAAAATGCCGAAAATAGGCTAGAACGACTATAAATGGTCCTGCTAACGTTTTTACTGCGTTGCGGTTCAATCGGAGAAATTCGCGGAATTCGTCGAAAACACGTTGAAGGCTATACTATGGAAAAAATCGTCGATTTTCGCGATCGATTAAAAAATGCCGAAAATAGGCTAGAATGACTATAAATGGTCCTGCTAACGTTTTTACTGCGTTGCGGTTCAATCGGAGAAATTAGCGGAATTCGTCGAAAACACGTTGAAGGCTATACTATGGAAAAATCGTCGATTTTCGCGATCGATTAAAAAATGCCGAAAATAGGCTAGAATGACTATAAATGGTCCTGCTAACGTTTTTACTGCGTTGCGGTTCAATCGGAGAAATTCGCGGAATTCGTCGAAAACACGTTGAAGGCTATACTATGGAAAAATCGTCGATTTTCGCGATCGTTTAAAAAATGCCGAAAATAGGCTAGAACGACTATAAATGGTCCTGCTAACGTTTTTACTGCGTTGCGGTTCAATCGGAGAAATTCGCGGAATTCGTCGAAAACACGTTGAAGGCTATACTATGGAAAAATCGTCGATTTTCGCGATCGTTTAAAAATGCCGGAAATAGGCTAGAACGACTATAAATGGTCCTGCTAACGTTTTTACTGCGTTGCGGTTCAATCGGAGAAATTCGCGGAATTCGTCGAAAACACGTTGAAGGCTATACTATGGAAAAATCGTCGATTTTCGCGATCGTTTAAAAAATGCCGGAAATAGGCTAGAACGACTATAAATGGTCCTGCTAACGTTTTTACTGCGTTGCGGTTCAATCGGAGAAATTCGCGGAATTCGTCGAAAACACGTTGAAGGCTATACTATGGAAAAATCGTCGATTTTCGCGATCGTTTAAAAAATGCCGAAAATAGGCTAGAACGACTATAAATGGTCCTGCTAACGTTTTTACTGCGTTGCGGTTCAATCGGAGAAATTCGCGGAATTCGTCGAAAACACGTTGAAGGCTATACTATGGAAAAATCGTCGATTTTCGCGATCGTTTAAAAAATGCCGAAAATAGGCTAGAACGACTATAAATGGTCCTGCTAACGTTTTTACTGCGTTGCGGTTCAATCGGAGAAATTCGCGGAATTCGTCGAAAACACGTTGAAGGCTATACTATGGAAAAATCGTCGATTTTCGCGATCGTTTAAAAAATGCCGAAAATAGGCTAGAACGACTATAAATGGTCCTGCTAACGTTTTTACTGCGTTGCGGTTCAATCGGAGAAATTCGCGGAATTCGTCGAAAACACGTTGAAGGCTATACTATGGAAAAATCGTCGATTTTCGCGATCGTTTAAAAAATGCCGAAAATAGGCTAGAACGACTATAAATGGTCCTGCTAACGTTTTTACTGCGTTGCGGTTCAATCGGAGAAATTCGCGGAATTCGTCGAAAACACGTTGAAGGCTATACTATGGAAAAATCGTCGATTTTCGCGATCGTTTAAAAAATGCCGAAAATAGGCTAGAACGACTATAAATGGTCCTGCTAACGTTTTTACTGCGTTGCGGTTCAATCGGAGAAATTAGCGGAATTCGTCGAAAACACGTTGAAGGCTATACTATGGAAAAATCGTCGATTTTCGCGATCGATTAAAAAATGCCGAAAATAGGCTAGAACGACTATAAATGGTCCTGCTAACGTTTTTACTGCGTTGCGGTTCAATCGGAGAAATTCGCGGAATTCGTCGAAAACACGTTGAAGGCTATACTATGGAAAAATCGTCGATTTTCGCGATCGATTAAAAAATGCCGAAAATAGGCTAGAATGACTATAAATGGTCCTGCTAACGTTTTTACTGCGTTGCGGTTCAATCGGAGAAATTCGCGGAATTCGTCGAAAACACGTTGAAGGCTATACTATGGAAAAATCGTCCATTTTCGCGATCGTTTAAAAAATGCCGAAAATAGGCTAGAACGACTATAAATGGTCCTGCTAACGTTTTTACTGCGTTGCGGTTCAATCGAGAAATTCGCGGAATTCGTCGAAAACACGTTGAAGGCTATACTATGGAAAAATCGTCGATTTTCGCGATCGTTTAAAAAATGCCGAAAATAGGCTAGAACGACTATAAATGGTCCTGCTAACGTTTTTACTGCGTTGCGGTTCAATCGGAGAAATTCGCGGAATTCGTCGAAAACACGTTGAAGGCTATACTATGGAAAAATCGTCGATTTTCGCGATCGTTTAAAAAATGCCGGAAATAGGCTAGAACGACTATAAATGGTCCTGCTAACGTTTTTACTGCGTTGCGGTTCAATCGGAGAAATTCGCGGAATTCGTCGAAAACACGTTGAAGGCTATACTATGGAAAAATCGTCGATTTTCGCGATCGTTTAAAAAATGCCGAAAATAGGCTAGAACGACTATAAATGGTCCTGCTAACGTTTTTACTGCGTTGCGGTTCAATCGGAGAAATTAGCGGAATTCGTCGAAAACACGTTGAAGGCTATACTATGGAAAAATCGTCGATTTTCGCGATCGTTTAAAAAATGCCGAAAATAGGCTAGAACGACTATAAATGGTCCTGCTAACGTTTTTACTGCGTTGCGGTTCAATCGGAGAAATTCGCGGAATTCGTCGAAAACACGTTGAAGGCTATACTATGGAAAAATCGTCGATTTTCGCGATCGTTTAAAAAATGCCGAAAATAGGCTAGAACGACTATAAATGGTCCTGCTAACGTTTTTACTGCGTTGCGGTTCAATCGGAGAAATTCGCGGAATTCGTCGAAAACACGTTGAAGGCTATACTATGGAAAAATCGTCGATTTTCGCGATCGATTAAAAAATGCCGAAAATAGGCTAGAATGACTATAAATGGTCCTGCTAACGTTTTTACTGCGTTGCGGTTCAATCGGAGAAATTAGCGGAATTCGTCGAAAACACGTTGAAGGCTATACTATGGAAAAATCGTCGATTTTCGCGATCGATTAAAAAATGCCGAAAATAGGCTAGAATGACTATAAATGGTCCTGCTAACGTTTTTACTGCGTTGCGGTTCAATCGGAGAAATTCGCGGAATTCGTCGAAAACACGTTGAAGGCTATACTATGGAAAAATCGTCCATTTTCGCGATCGTTTAAAAAATGCCGAAAATAGGCTAGAACGACTATAAATGGTCCTGCTAACGTTTTTACTGCGTTGCGGTTCAATCGGAGAAATTCGCGGAATTCGTCGAAAACACGTTGAAGGCTATACTATGGAAAAATCGTCGATTTTCGCGATCGATTAAAAAATGCCGAAAATAGGCTAGAACGACTATAAATGGTCCTGCTAACGTTTTTACTGCGTTGCGGTTCAATCGGAGAAATTCGCGGAATTCGTCGAAAACACGTTGAAGGCTATACTATGGAAAAATCGTCGATTTTCGCGATCGTTTAAAAAATGCCGAAAATAGGCTAGAACGACTATAAATGGTCCTGCTAACGTTTTTACTGCGTTGCGGTTCAATCGGAGAAATTCGCGGAATTCGTCGAAAACACGTTGAAGGCTATACTATGGAAAAATCGTCGATTTTCGCGATCGTTTAAAAAATGCCGAAAATAGGCTAGAACGACTATAAATGGTCCTGCTAACGTTTTTACTGCGTTGCGGTTCAATCGGAGAAATTAGCGGAATTCGTCGAAAACACGTTGAAGGCTATACTATGGAAAAATCGTCGATTTTCGCGATCGATTAAAAAATGCCGAAAATAGGCTAGAATGACTATAAATGGTCCTGCTAACGTTTTTACTGCGTTGCGGTTCAATCGGAGAAATTCGCGGAATTCGTCGAAAACACGTTGAAGGCTATACTATGGAAAAATCGTCGATTTTCGCGATCGATTAAAAAATGCCGAAAATAGGCTAGAATGACTATAAATGGTCCTGCTAACGTTTTTACTGCGTTGCGGTTCAATCGGAGAAATTCGCGGAATTCGTCGAAAACACGTTGAAGGCTATACTATGGAAAAATCGTCGATTTTCGCGATCGATTAAAAAATGCCGAAAATAGGCTAGAACGACTATAAATGGTCCTGCTAACGTTTTTACTGCGTTGCGGTTCAATCGGAGAAATTCGCGGAATTCGTCGAAAACACGTTGAAGGCTATACTATGAAAAATCGTCGATTTTCGCGATCGATTAAAAAATGCCGGAAATAGGCTAGAACAACTATAAATGGTCCTGCTAACGTTTTTACTGCGTTGCGGTTCAATCGGAGAAATTCGCGGAATTCGTCGAAAACACGTTGAAGGCTATACAATGGAAAAATCGTCGATTTTCGCGATCGTTTAAAAAATGCCGGAAATAGGTTAGAACGACTATAAATGGTCCTGCTAACGTTTTTACTGCGTTGCGGTTCAATCGGAGAAATTCGCGGAATTCGTCGAAAACACGTTGAAGGCTATACTATGGAAAAATCGTCGATTTTCGCGATCGTTTAAAAAATGCCGAAAATAGGCTAGAACGACTATAAATGGTCCTGCTAACGTTTTTACTGCGTTGCGGTTCAATCGGAGAAATTAGCGGAATTCGTCGAAAACACGTTGAAGGCTATACTATGAAAAATCGTCGATTTTCGCGATCGATTAAAAAATGCCGAAAATAGGCTAGAACGACTATAAATGGTCCTGCTAACGTTTTTACTGCGTTGCGGTTCAATCGGAGAAATTCGCGGAATTCGTCGAAAACACGTTGAAGGCTATACTATGGAAAAATCGTCGATTTTCGCGATCGTTTAAAAAATGCCGGAAATAGGCTAGAACGACTATAAATGGTCCTGCTAACGTTTTTACTGCGTTGCGGTTCAATCGGAGAAATTCGCGGAATTCGTCGAAAACACGTTGAAGGCTATACTATGGAAAAATCGTCGATTTTCGCGATCGTTTAAAAAATGCCGAAAATAGGCTAGAACGACTATAAATGGTCCTGCTAACGTTTTTACTGCGTTGCGGTTCAATCGGAGAAATTCGCGGAATTCGTCGAAAACACGTTGAAGGCTATACAATGGAAAAATCGTCGATTTTCGCGATCGTTTAAAAAATGCCGGAAATAGGCTAGAACGACTATAAATGGTCCTGCTAACGTTTTTACTGCGTTGCGGTTCAATCGGAGAAATTCGCGGAATTCGTCGAAAACACGTTGAAGGCTATACTATGGAAAAATCGTCGATTTTCGCGATCGTTTAAAAAATGCCGAAAATAGGCTAGAACGACTATAAATGGTCCTGCTAACGTTTTTACTGCGTTGCGGTTCAATCGGAGAAATTCGCGGAATTCGTCGAAAACACGTTGAAGGCTATACAATGGAAAAATCGTCGATTTTCGCGATCGTTTAAAAAATGCCGGAAATAGGCTAGAACGACTATAAATGGTCCTGCTAACGTTTTTACTGCGTTGCAGTTCAATCGGAGAAATTCGCGGAATTCGTCGAAAACACGTTGAAGGCTATACTATGGAAAAATCGTCGATTTTCGCGATCGATTAAAAAATGCCGAAAATAGGCTAGAACGACTATAAATGGTCCTGCTAACGTTTTTACTGCGTTGCGGTTCAATCGGAGAAATTCGCGGAATTCGTCGAAAACACGTTGAAGGCTATACTATGGAAAAATCGTCGATTTTCGCGATCGATTAAAAAATGCCGGAAATAGGCTAGAACGACTATAAATGGTCCTGCTAACGTTTTTACTGCGTTGCGGTTCAATCGGAGAAATTCGCGGAATTCGTCGAAAACACGTTGAAGGCTATACTATGGAAAAATCGTCGATTTTCGCGATCGTTTAAAAAATGCCGGAAATAGGCTAGAACGACTATAAATGGTCCTGCTAACGTTTTTACTGCGTTGCGGTTCAATCGGAGAAATTCGCGGAATTCGTCGAAAACACGTTGAAGGCTATACTATGGAAAAATCGTGGATTTTCGCGATCGTTTAAAAAATGCCGAAAATAGGCTCGAACGACTATAAATGGTCCTGCTAACGTTTTTACTGCGTTGCGGTTCAATCGGAGAAATTCGCGGAATTCGTCGAAAACACGTTGAAGGCTATACTATGGAAAAATCGTCGATTTTCGCGATCGATTAAAAAATGCTGAAAATAGGCTAGAACGACTATAAATGGTCCTGCTAACGTTTTTACTGCGTTGCGGTTCAATCGGAGAAATTCGCGGAATTCGTCGAAAACACGTTGAAGGCTATACTATGGAAAAATCGTCGATTTTCGCGATCGATTAAAAAATGCCGAAAATAGGCTAGAACGACTATAAATGGTCCTGCTAACGTTTTTACTGCGTTGCGGTTCAATCGGAGAAATTCGCGGAATTCGTCGAAAACACGTTGAAGGCTATACTATGGAAAAATCGTCGATTTTCGCGATCGATTAAAAAATGCCGAAAATAGGCTAGAACGACTATAAATGGTCCTGCTAACGTTTTTACTGCGTTGCGGTTCAATCGGAGAAATTCGCGGAATTCGTCGAAAACACGTTGAAGGCTATACTATGGAAAAATCGTCGATTTTCGCGATCGTTTAAAAAATGCCGAAAATAGGCTAGAACGACTATAAATGGTCCTGCTAACGTTTTTACTGCGTTGCGGTTCAATCGGAGAAATTCGCGGAATTCGTCGAAAACACGTTGAAGGCTATACTATGGAAAAATCGTCGATTTTCGCGATCGTTTAAAAAATGCCGAAAATGGGCTAGAATGACTATAAATGGTCCTGCTAACGTTTTTACTGCGTTGCGGTTCAATCGGAGAAATTCGCGGAATTCGTCGAAAACACGTTGAAGGCTATACTATGGAAAAATCGTCGATTTTCGCGATCGATTAAAAAATGCCGAAAATAGGCTAGAATGACTATAAATGGTCCTGCTAACGTTTTTACTGCGTTGCGGTTCAATCGGAGAAATTCGCGGAATTCGTCGAAAACACGTTGAAGGCTATACTATGGAAAAATCGTCGATTTTCGCGATCGATTAAAAAATGCCGAAAATGGGCTAAAACGACTATAAATGGTCCTGCTAACGTTTTTACTGCGTTGCGGTTCAATCGGAGAAATTCGCGGAATTCGTCGAAAACACGTTGAAGGCTATACTATGGAAAAATCGTCGATTTTCGCGATCGTTTAAAAAATGCCGAAAATAGGCTAGAACGACTATAAATGGTCCTGCTAACGTTTTTACTGCGTTGCGGTTCAATCGGAGAAATTCGCGGAATTCGTCGAAAACACGTTGAAGGCTATACTATGGAAAAAATCGTCGATTTTCGCGATCGATTAAAAAATGCCGAAAATAGGCTAGAATGACTATAAATGGTCCTGCTAACGTTTTTACTGCGTTGCGGTTCAATCGGAGAAATTCGCGGAATTCGTCGAAAACACGTTGAAGGCTATACTATGGAAAAATCGTCGATTTTCGCGATCGATTAAAAAATGCCGAAAATGGGCTAAAACGACTATAAATGGTCCTGCTAACGTTTTTACTGCGTTGCGGTTCAATCGGAGAAATTCGCGGAATTCGTCGAAAACACGTTGAAGGCTATACTATGGAAAAATCGTCGATTTTCGCGATCGATTAAAAAATGCCGAAAATGGGCTAAAACGACTATAAATGGTCCTGCTAACGTTTTTACTGCGTTGCGGTTCAATCGGAGAAATTCGCGGAATTCGTCGAAAACACGTTGAAGGCTATACTATGGAAAAATCGTCGATTTTCGCGATCGATTAAAAAATGCCGAAAATAGGCTAGAATGACTATAAATGGTCCTGCTAACGTTTTTACTGCGTTGCGGTTCAATCGGAGAAATTCGCGGAATTCGTCGAAAACACGTTGAAGGCTATACTATGGAAAAATCGTCGATTTTCGCGATCGATTAAAAAATGCCGAAAATGGGCTAAAACGACTATAAATGGTCCTGCTAACGTTTTTACTGCGTTGCGGTTCAATCGGAGAAATTCGCGGAATTCGTCGAAAACACGTTGAAGGCTATACTATGGAAAAATCGTCGATTTTCGCGATCGTTTAAAAAATGCCGAAAATAGGCTAGAACGACTATAAATGGTCCTGCTAACGTTTTTACTGCGTTGCGGTTCAATCGGAGAAATTCGCGGAATTCGTCGAAAACACGTTGAAGGCTATACTATGGAAAAATCGTCGATTTTCGCGATCGTTTAAAAAATGCCGAAAATGGGCTAAAACGACTATAAATGGTCCTGCTAACGTTTTTACTGCGTTGCGGTTCAATCGGAGAAATTCGCGGAATTCGTCGAAAACACGTTGAAGGCTATACTATGGAAAAATCGTCGATTTTCGCGATCGTTTAAAAAATGCCGAAAATAGGCTAGAACGACTATAAATGGTCCTGCTAACGTTTTTACTGCGTTGCGGTTCAATCGGAGAAATTCGCGGAATTCGTCGAAAACACGTTGAAGGCTATACTATGGAAAAATCGTCGATTTTCGCGATCGATTAAAAATGCCGAAAATGGGCTAAAACGACTATAAATGGTCCTGCTAACGTTTTTACTGCGTTGCGGTTCAATCGGAGAAATTCGCGGAATTCGTCGAAAACACGTTGAAGGCTATACTATGGAAAAATCGTCGATTTTCGCGATCGATTAAAAAATGCCGAAAATGGGCTAAAACGACTATAAATGGTCCTGCTAACGTTTTTACTGCGTTGCGGTTCAATCGGAGAAATTCGCGGAATTCGTCGAAAACACGTTGAAGGCTATACTATGGAAAAATCGTCGATTTTCGCGATCGATTAAAAAATGCCGAAAATGGGCTAAAACGACTATAAATGGTCCTGCTAACGTTTTTACTGCGTTGCGGTTCAATCGGAGAAATTCGCGGAATTCGTCGAAAACACGTTGAAGGCTATACTATGGAAAAATCGTCGATTTTCGCGATCGTTTAAAAAATGCCGAAAATGGGCTAAAACGACTATAAATGGTCCTGCTAACGTTTTTACTGCGTTGCGGTTCAATCGGAGAAATTCGCGGAATTCGTCGAAAACACGTTGAAGGCTATACTATGGAAAAATCTTCGATTTTCGCGATCGATTAAAAAATGCCGAAAATGGGCTAAAACGACTATAAATGGTCCTGCTAACGTTTTTACTGCGTTGCGGTTCAATCGGAGAAATTCGCGGAATTCGTCGAAAACACGTTGAAGGCTATACTATGGAAAAATCGTCGATTTTCGCGATCGATTAAAAAATGCCGAAAATGGGCTAAAACGACTATAAATGGTCCTGCTAACGTTTTTACTGCGTTGCGGTTCAATCGGAGAAATTCGCGGAATTCGTCGAAAACACGTTGAAGGCTATACTATGGAAAAATCGTCGATTTTCGCGATCGATTAAAAAATGCCGAAAATGGGCTAAAACGACTATAAATGGTCCTGCTAACGTTTTTACTGCGTTGCGGTTCAATCGGAGAAATTCGCGGAATTCGTCGAAAACACGTTGAAGGCTATACTATGGAAAAATCGTCGATTTTCGCGATCGATTAAAAAATGCCGAAAATGGGCTAAAACGACTATAAATGGTCCTGCTAACGTTTTTACTGCGTTGCGGTTCAATCGGAGAAATTCGCGGAATTCGTCGAAAACACGTTGAAGGCTATACTATGGAAAAATCGTCGATTTTCGCGATCGATTAAAAAATGCCGAAAATGGGCTAAAACGACTATAAATGGTCCTGCTAACGTTTTTACTGCGTTGCGGTTCAATCGGAGAAATTCGCGGAATTCGTCGAAAACACGTTGAAGGCTATACTATGGAAAAATCGTCGATTTTCGCGATCGATTAAAAAATGCCGAAAATGGGCTAAAACGACTATAAATGGTCCTGCTAACGTTTTTACTGCGTTGCGGTTCAATCGGAGAAATTCGCGGAATTCGTCGAAAACACGTTGAAGGCTATACTATGGAAAAATCGTCGATTTTCGCGATCGTTAAAAAATGCCGAAAATAGGCTAGAACGACTATAAATGGTCCTGCTAACGTTTTTACTGCGTTGCGGTTCAATCGGAGAAATTCGCGGAATTCGTCGAAAACACGTTGAAGGCTATACTATGGAAAAATCGTCGATTTTCGCGATCGATTAAAAAATGCCGAAAATGGGCTAAAACGACTATAAATGGTCCTGCTAACGTTTTTACTGCGTTGCGGTTCAATCGGAGAAATTCGCGGAATTCGTCGAAAACACGTTGAAGGCTATACTATGGAAAAATCTTCGATTTTCGCGATCGATTAAAAAATGCCGAAAATGGGCTAAAACGACTATAAATGGTCCTGCTAACGTTTTTACTGCGTTGCGGTTCAATCGGAGAAATTCGCGGAATTCGTCGAAAACACGTTGAAGGCTATACTATGGAAAAATCGTCGATTTTCGCGATCGATTAAAAAATGCCGAAAATAGGCTAGAACGACTATAAATGGTCCTGCTAACGTTTTTACTGCGTTGCGGTTCAATCGGAGAAATTCGCGGAATTCGTCGAAAACACGTTGAAGGCTATACTATGGAAAAATCTTCGATTTTCGCGATCGATTAAAAAATGCCGAAAATGGGCTAAAACGACTATAAATGGTCCTGCTAACGTTTTTACTGCGTTGCGGTTCAATCGGAGAAATTCGCGGAATTCGTCGAAAACACGTTGAAGGCTATACTATGGAAAAATCGTCGATTTTCGCGATCGATTAAAAAATGCCGAAAATGGGCTAAAACGACTATAAATGGTCCTGCTAACGTTTTTACTGCGTTGCGGTTCAATCGGAGAAATTCGCGGAATTCGTCGAAAACACGTTGAAGGCTATACTATGGAAAAATCGTCGATTTTCGCGATCGTTTAAAAAATGCCGAAAATGGGCTAAAACGACTATAAATGGTCCTGCTAACGTTTTTACTGCGTTGCGGTTCAATCGGAGAAATTCGCGGAATTCGTCGAAAACACGTTGAAGGCTATACTATGGAAAAATCTTCGATTTTCGCGATCGATTAAAAAATGCCGAAAATGGGCTAAAACGACTATAAATGGTCCTGCTAACGTTTTTACTGCGTTGCGGTTCAATCGGAGAAATTCGCGGAATTCGTCGAAAACACGTTGAAGGCTATACTATGGAAAAATCGTCGATTTTCGCGATCGATTAAAAATGCCGAAAATGGGCTAAAACGACTATAAATGGTCCTGCTAACGTTTTTACTGCGTTGCGGTTCAATCGGAGAAATTCGCGGAATTCGTCGAAAACACGTTGAAGGCTATACTATGGAAAAATCGTCGATTTTCGCGATCGATTAAAAAATGCCGAAAATGGGCTAAAACGACTATAAATGGTCCTGCTAACGTTTTTACTGCGTTGCGGTTCAATCGGAGAAATTCGCGGAATTCGTCGAAAACACGTTGAAGGCTATACTATGGAAAAATCTTCGATTTTCGCGATCGATTAAAAAATGCCGAAAATGGGCTAAAACGACTATAAATGGTCCTGCTAACGTTTTTACTGCGTTGCGGTTCAATCGGAGAAATTCGCGGAATTCGTCGAAAACACGTTGAAGGCTATACTATGGAAAAATCGTCGATTTTCGCGATCGATTAAAAAATGCCGAAAATGGGCTAAAACGACTATAAATGGTCCTGCTAACGTTTTTACTGCGTTGCGGTTCAATCGGAGAAATTCGCGGAATTCGTCGAAAACACGTTGAAGGCTATACTATGGAAAAATCGTCGATTTTCGCGATCGATTAAAAAATGCCGAAAATGGGCTAAAACGACTATAAATGGTCCTGCTAACGTTTTTACTGCGTTGCGGTTCAATCGGAGAAATTCGCGGAATTCGTCGAAAACACGTTGAAGGCTATACTATGGAAAAATCGTCGATTTTCGCGATCGTTTAAAAAATGCCGAAAATAGGCTAGAACGACTATAAATGGTCCTGCTAACGTTTTTACTGCGTTGCGGTTCAATCGGAGAAATTCGCGGAATTCGTCGAAAACACGTTGAAGGCTATACTATGGAAAAATCGTCGATTTTCGCGATCGATTAAAAAATGCCGAAAATGGGCTAAAACGACTATAAATGGTCCTGCTAACGTTTTTACTGCGTTGCGGTTCAATCGGAGAAATTCGCGGAATTCGTCGAAAACACGTTGAAGGCTATACTATGGAAAAATCTTCGATTTTCGCGATCGATTAAAAAATGCCGAAAATGGGCTAAAACGACTATAAATGGTCTGCTAACGTTTTTACTGCGTTGCGGTTCAATCGGAGAAATTCGCGGAATTCGTCGAAAACACGTTGAAGGCTATACTATGGAAAAATCGTCGATTTTCGCGATCGATTAAAAAATGCCGAAAATAGGCTAGAACGACTATAAATGGTCCTGCTAACGTTTTTACTGCGTTGCGGTTCAATCGGAGAAATTCGCGGAATTCGTCGAAAACACGTTGAAGGCTATACTATGGAAAAATCTTCGATTTTCGCGATCGTTTAAAAAATGCCGAAAATGGGCTAAAACGACTATAAATGGTCCTGCTAACGTTTTTACTGCGTTGCGGTTCAATCGGAGAAATTCGCGGAATTCGTCGAAAACACGTTGAAGGCTATACTATGGAAAAATCGTCGATTTTCGCGATCGTTTAAAAAATGCCGAAAATAGGCTAGAACGACTATAAATGGTCCTGCTAACGTTTTTACTGCGTTGCGGTTCAATCGGAGAAATTCGCGGAATTCGTCGAAAACACGTTGAAGGCTATACTATGGAAAAATCGTCGATTTTCGCGATCGATTAAAAAATGCCGAAAATGGGCTAAAACGACTATAAATGGTCCTGCTAACGTTTTTACTGCGTTGCGGTTCAATCGGAGAAATTCGCGGAATTCGTCGAAAACACGTTGAAGGCTATACTATGGAAAAATCTTCGATTTTCGCGATCGATTAAAAAATGCCGAAAATGGGCTAAAACGACTATAAATGGTCCTGCTAACGTTTTTACTGCGTTGCGGTTCAATCGGAGAAATTCGCGGAATTCGTCGAAAACACGTTGAAGGCTATACAATGGAAAAATCGTCGATTTTCGCGATCGTTTAAAAAATGCCGGAAATAGGCTAGAACGACTATAAATGGTCCTGCTAACGTTTTTACTGCGTTGCAGTTCAATCGGAGAAATTCGCGGAATTCGTCGAAAACACGTTGAAGGCTATACTATGGAAAAATCGTCGATTTTCGCGATCGATTAAAAAATGCCGAAAATAGGCTAGAACGACTATAAATGGTCCTGCTAACGTTTTTACTGCGTTGCGGTTCAATCGGAGAAATTCGCGGAATTCGTCGAAAACACGTTGAAGGCTATACTATGGAAAAATCGTCGATTTTCGCGATCGATTAAAAAATGCCGGAAATAGGCTAGAACGACTATAAATGGTCCTGCTAACGTTTTTACTGCGTTGCGGTTCAATCGGAGAAATTCGCGGAATTCGTCGAAAACACGTTGAAGGCTATACTATGGAAAAATCGTCGATTTTCGCGATCGTTTAAAAAATGCCGGAAATAGGCTAGAACGACTATAAATGGTCCTGCTAACGTTTTTACTGCGTTGCGGTTCAATCGGAGAAATTCGCGGAATTCGTCGAAAACACGTTGAAGGCTATACTATGGAAAAATCGTGGATTTTCGCGATCGTTTAAAAAATGCCGAAAATAGGCTCGAACGACTATAAATGGTCCTGCTAACGTTTTTACTGCGTTGCGGTTCAATCGGAGAAATTCGCGGAATTCGTCGAAAACACGTTGAAGGCTATACTATGGAAAAATCGTCGATTTTCGCGATCGATTAAAAAATGCTGAAAATAGGCTAGAACGACTATAAATGGTCCTGCTAACGTTTTTACTGCGTTGCGGTTCAATCGGAGAAATTCGCGGAATTCGTCGAAAACACGTTGAAGGCTATACTATGGAAAAATCGTCGATTTTCGCGATCGATTAAAAAATGCCGAAAATAGGCTAGAACGACTATAAATGGTCCTGCTAACGTTTTTACTGCGTTGCGGTTCAATCGGAGAAATTAGCGGAATTCGTCGAAAACACGTTGAAGGCTATACTATGGAAAAATCGTCGATTTTCGCGATCGATTAAAAAATGCCGAAAATAGGCTAGAACGACTATAAATGGTCCTGCTAACGTTTTTACTGCGTTGCGGTTCAATCGGAGAAATTCGCGGAATTCGTCGAAAACACGTTGAAGGCTATACTATGGAAAAATCGTCGATTTTCGCGATCGTTTAAAAAATGCCGAAAATAGGCTAGAACGACTATAAATGGTCCTGCTAACGTTTTTACTGCGTTGCGGTTCAATCGGAGAAATTCGCGGAATTCGTCGAAAACACGTTGAAGGCTATACTATGGAAAAATCGTCGATTTTCGCGATCGATTAAAAAATGCCGAAAATAGGCTAGAATGACTATAAATGGTCCTGCTAACGTTTTTACTGCGTTGCGGTTCAATCGGAGAAATTCGCGGAATTCGTCGAAAACACGTTGAAGGCTATACTATGGAAAAATCGTCGATTTTCGCGATCGATTAAAAAATGCCGAAAATGGGCTAAAACGACTATAAATGGTCCTGCTAACGTTTTTACTGCGTTGCGGTTCAATCGGAGAAATTCGCGGAATTCGTCGAAAACACGTTGAAGGCTATACTATGGAAAAATCGTCGATTTTCGCGATCGTTTAAAAAATGCCGAAAATAGGCTAGAACGACTATAAATGGTCCTGCTAACGTTTTTACTGCGTTGCGGTTCAATCGGAGAAATTCGCGGAATTCGTCGAAAACACGTTGAAGGCTATACTATGGAAAAATCGTCGATTTTCGCGATCGTTTAAAAAATGCCGAAAATAGGCTAGAACGACTATAAATGGTCCTGCTAACGTTTTTACTGCGTTGCGGTTCAATCGGAGAAATTCGCGGAATTCGTCGAAAACACGTTGAAGGCTATACTATGGAAAAATCGTCGATTTTCGCGATCGATTAAAAAATGCCGAAAATGGGCTAAAACGACTATAAATGGTCCTGCTAACGTTTTTACTGCGTTGCGGTTCAATCGGAGAAATTCGCGGAATTCGTCGAAAACACGTTGAAGGCTATACTATGGAAAAATCGTCGATTTTCGCGATCGATTAAAAAATGCCGAAAATGGGCTAAAACGACTATAAATGGTCCTGCTAACGTTTTTACTGCGTTGCGGTTCAATCGGAGAAATTCGCGGAATTCGTCGAAAACACGTTGAAGGCTATACTATGGAAAAATCGTCGATTTTCGCGATCGATTAAAAAATGCCGAAAATGGGCTAAAACGACTATAAATGGTCCTGCTAACGTTTTTACTGCGTTGCGGTTCAATCGGAGAAATTCGCGGAATTCGTCGAAAACACGTTGAAGGCTATACTATGGAAAAATCTTCGATTTTCGCGATCGATTAAAAAATGCCGAAAATGGGCTAAAACGACTATAAATGGTCCTGCTAACGTTTTTACTGCGTTGCGGTTCAATCGGAGAAATTCGCGGAATTCGTCGAAAACACGTTGAAGGCTATACTATGGAAAAATCGTCGATTTTCGCGATCGATTAAAAAATGCCGAAAATGGGCTAAAACGACTATAAATGGTCCTGCTAACGTTTTTACTGCGTTGCGGTTCAATCGGAGAAATTCGCGGAATTCGTCGAAAACACGTTGAAGGCTATACTATGGAAAAATCGTCGATTTTCGCGATCGATTAAAAAATGCCGAAAATGGGCTAAAACGACTATAAATGGTCCTGCTAACGTTTTTACTGCGTTGCGGTTCAATCGGAGAAATTCGCGGAATTCGTCGAAAACACGTTGAAGGCTATACTATGGAAAAATCGTCGATTTTCGCGATCGATTAAAAAATGCCGAAAATGGGCTAAAACGACTATAAATGGTCCTGCTAACGTTTTTACTGCGTTGCGGTTCAATCGGAGAAATTCGCGGAATTCGTCGAAAACACGTTGAAGGCTATACTATGGAAAAATCTTCGATTTTCGCGATCGATTAAAAAATGCCGAAAATGGGCTAAAACGACTATAAATGGTCCTGCTAACGTTTTTACTGCGTTGCGGTTCAATCGGAGAATTCGCGGAATTCGTCGAAAACACGTTGAAGGCTATACTATGGAAAAATCGTCGATTTTCGCGATCGATTAAAAAATGCCGAAAATGGGCTAAAACGACTATAAATGGTCCTGCTAACGTTTTTACTGCGTTGCGGTTCAATCGGAGAAATTCGCGGAATTCGTCGAAAACACGTTGAAGGCTATACTATGGAAAAATCTTCGATTTTCGCGATCGTTTAAAAAATGCCGAAAATGGGCTAAAACGACTATAAATGGTCCTGCTAACGTTTTTACTGCGTTGCGGTTCAATCGGAGAAATTCGCGGAATTCGTCGAAAACACGTTGAAGGCTATACTATGGAAAAATCGTCGATTTTCGCGATCGTTTAAAAAATGCCGAAAATAGGCTAGAACGACTATAAATGGTCCTGCTAACGTTTTTACTGCGTTGCGGTTCAATCGGAGAAATTCGCGGAATTCGTCGAAAACACGTTGAAGGCTATACTATGGAAAAATCGTCGATTTTCGCGATCGTTTAAAAAATGCCGAAAATGGGCTAAAACGACTATAAATGGTCCTGCTAACGTTTTTACTGCGTTGCGGTTCAATCGGAGAAATTCGCGGAATTCGTCGAAAACACGTTGAAGGCTATACTATGGAAAAATCGTCGATTTTCGCGATCGTTTAAAAAATGCCGAAAATAGGCTAGAACGACTATAAATGGTCCTGCTAACGTTTTTACTGCGTTGCGGTTCAATCGGAGAAATTCGCGGAATTCGTCGAAAACACGTTGAAGGCTATACTATGGAAAAATCGTCGATTTTCGCGATCGATTAAAAAATGCCGAAAATGGGCTAAAACGACTATAAATGGTCCTGCTAACGTTTTTACTGCGTTGCGGTTCAATCGGAGAAATTCGCGGAATTCGTCGAAAACACGTTGAAGGCTATACTATGGAAAAATCTTCGATTTTCGCGATCGTTTAAAAAATGCCGAAAATAGGCTAAAACGACTATAAATGGTCCTGCTAACGTTTTTACTGCGTTGCGGTTCAATCGGAGAAATTCGCGGAATTCGTCGAAACACGTTGAAGGCTATACTATGGAAAAATCGTCGATTTTCGCGATCGTTTAAAAAATGCCGAAAATAGGCTAGAACGACTATAAATGGTCCTGCTAACGTTTTTACTGCGTTGCGGTTCAATCGGAGAAATTCGCGGAATTCGTCGAAAACACGTTGAAGGCTATACTATGGAAAAATCGTCGATTTTCGCGATCGATTAAAAAATGCCGAAAATAGGCTAAAACGACTATAAATGGTCCTGCTAACGTTTTTACTGCGTTGCGGTTCAATCGGAGAAATTCGCGGAATTCGTCGAAAACACGTTGAAGGCTATACTATGGAAAAATCGTCGATTTTCGCGATCGTTTAAAAAATGCCGAAAATAGGCTAGAACGACTATAAATGGTCCTGCTAACGTTTTTACTGCGTTGCGGTTCAATCGGAGAAATTCGCGGAATTCGTCGAAAACACGTTGAAGGCTATACTATGGAAAAATCTTCGATTTTCGCGATCGTTTAAAAAATGCCGAAAATGGGCTAAAACGACTATAAATGGTCCTGCTAACGTTTTTACTGCGTTGCGGTTCAATCGGAGAAATTCGCGGAATTCGTCGAAAACACGTTGAAGGCTATACTATGGAAAAATCGTCGATTTTCGCGATCGTTTAAAAAATGCCGAAAATAGGCTAGAACGACTATAAATGGTCCTGCTAACGTTTTTACTGCGTTGCGGTTCAATCGGAGAAATTCGCGGAATTCGTCGAAAACACGTTGAAGGCTATACTATGGAAAAATCGTCGATTTTCGCGATCGATTAAAAAATGCCGAAAATGGGCTAAAACGACTATAAATGGTCCTGCTAACGTTTTTACTGCGTTGCGGTTCAATCGGAGAAATTCGCGGAATTCGTCGAAAACACGTTGAAGGCTATACTATGGAAAAATCTTCGATTTTCGCGATCGATTAAAAAATGCCGAAAATGGGCTAAAACGACTATAAATGGTCCTGCTAACGTTTTTACTGCGTTGCGGTTCAATCGGAGAAATTCGCGGAATTCGTCGAAAACACGTTGAAGGCTATACTATGGAAAAATCGTCGATTTTCGCGATCGATTAAAAAATGCCGAAAATGGGCTAAAACGACTATAAATGGTCCTGCTAACGTTTTTACTGCGTTGCGGTTCAATCGGAGAAATTCGCGGAATTCGTCGAAAACACGTTGAAGGCTATACTATGGAAAAATCTTCGATTTTCGCGATCGTTTAAAAAATGCCGAAAATGGGCTAAAACGACTATAAATGGTCCTGCTAACGTTTTTACTGCGTTGCGGTTCAATCGGAGAAATTC
This sequence comes from Leptodirus hochenwartii, assembly GCA_947310635.1. NCBI lineage: Eukaryota > Metazoa > Arthropoda > Insecta > Coleoptera > Leiodidae > Leptodirus > Leptodirus hochenwartii. The sequence goes on from OX371176.1 coordinate 42,093,328, forward strand.
GCGGAATTCGTCGAAAACACGTTGAAGGCTATACTATGGAAAAATCTTCGATTTTCGCGATCGTTTAAAAAATGCCGAAAATAGGCTAGAACGACTATAAATGGTCCTGCTAACGTTTTTACTGCGTTGCGGTTCAATCGGAGAAATTCGCGGAATTCGTCGAAAACACGTTGAAGGCTATACTATGGAAAAATCTTCGATTTTCGCGATCGTTTAAAAAATGCCGAAAATGGGCTAAAACGACTATAAATGGTCCTGCTAACGTTTTTACTGCGTTGCGGTTCAATCGGAGAAATTCGCGGAATTCGTCGAAAACACGTTGAAGGCTATACTATGGAAAAATCTTCGATTTTCGCGATCGTTTAAAAAATGCCGAAAATAGGCTAGAACGACTATAAATGGTCCTGCTAACGTTTTTACTGCGTTGCGGTTCAATCGGAGAAATTCGCGGAATTCGTCGAAAACACGTTGAAGGCTATACTATGGAAAAATCTTCGATTTTCGCGATCGTTTAAAAAATGCCGAAAATAGGCTAGAACGACTATAAATGGTCCTGCTAACGTTTTTACTGCGTTGCGGTTCAATCGGAGAAATTCGCGGAATTCGTCGAAAACACGTTGAAGGCTATACTATGGAAAAATCTTCGATTTTCGCGATCGTTTAAAAAATGCCGAAAATAGGCTAGAACGACTATAAATGGTCCTGCTAACGTTTTTACTGCGTTGCGGTTCAATCGGAGAAATTCGCGGAATTCGTCGAAAACACGTTGAAGGCTATACTATGGAAAAATCTTCGATTTTCGCGATCGTTTAAAAAATGCCGAAAATGGGCTAAAACGACTATAAATGGTCCTGCTAACGTTTTTACTGCGTTGCGGTTCAATCGGAGAAATTCGCGGAATTCGTCGAAAACACGTTGAAGGCTATACTATGGAAAAATCGTCGATTTTCGCGATCGTTTAAAAAATGCCGAAAATAGGCTAGAACGACTATAAATGGTCCTGCTAACGTTTTTACTGCGTTGCGGTTCAATCGGAGAAATTCGCGGAATTCGTCGAAAACACGTTGAAGGCTATACTATGGAAAAATCTTCGATTTTCGCGATCGATTAAAAAATGCCGAAAATGGGCTAAAACGACTATAAATGGTCCTGCTAACGTTTTTACTGCGTTGCGGTTCAATCGGAGAAATTCGCGGAATTCGTCGAAAACACGTTGAAGGCTATACTATGGAAAAATCGTCGATTTTCGCGATCGTTTAAAAAATGCCGAAAATAGGCTAGAACGACTATAAATGGTCCTGCTAACGTTTTTACTGCGTTGCGGTTCAATCGGAGAAATTCGCGGAATTCGTCGAAAACACGTTGAAGGCTATACTATGGAAAAATCGTCGATTTTCGCGATCGATTAAAAAATGCCGAAAATGGGCTAAAACGACTATAAATGGTCCTGCTAACGTTTTTACTGCGTTGCGGTTCAATCGGAGAAATTCGCGGAATTCGTCGAAAACACGTTGAAGGCTATACTATGGAAAAATCTTCGATTTTCGCGATCGATTAAAAAATGCCGAAAATGGGCTAAAACGACTATAAATGGTCCTGCTAACGTTTTTACTGCGTTGCGGTTCAATCGGAGAAATTCGCGGAATTCGTCGAAAACACGTTGAAGGCTATACTATGGAAAAATCGTCGATTTTCGCGATCGTTTAAAAAATGCCGAAAATAGGCTAGAACGACTATAAATGGTCCTGCTAACGTTTTTACTGCGTTGCGGTTCAATCGGAGAAATTCGCGGAATTCGTCGAAAACACGTTGAAGGCTATACTATGGAAAAATCGTCGATTTTCGCGATCGATTAAAAAATGCCGAAAATGGGCTAAAACGACTATAAATGGTCCTGCTAACGTTTTTACTGCGTTGCGGTTCAATCGGAGAAATTCGCGGAATTCGTCGAAAACACGTTGAAGGCTATACTATGGAAAAATCGTCGATTTTCGCGATCGATTAAAAAATGCCGAAAATGGGCTAAAACGACTATAAATGGTCCTGCTAACGTTTTTACTGCGTTGCGGTTCAATCGGAGAAATTCGCGGAATTCGTCGAAAACACGTTGAAGGCTATACTATGGAAAAATCGTCGATTTTCGCGATCGTTTAAAAAATGCCGAAAATAGGCTAGAACGACTATAAATGGTCCTGCTAACGTTTTTACTGCGTTGCGGTTCAATCGGAGAAATTCGCGGAATTCGTCGAAAACACGTTGAAGGCTATACTATGGAAAAATCGTCGATTTTCGCGATCGATTAAAAAATGCCGAAAATGGGCTAAAACGACTATAAATGGTCCTGCTAACGTTTTTACTGCGTTGCGGTTCAATCGGAGAAATTCGCGGAATTCGTCGAAAACACGTTGAAGGCTATACTATGGAAAAATCGTCGATTTTCGCGATCGATTAAAAAATGCCGAAAATGGGCTAAAACGACTATAAATGGTCCTGCTAACGTTTTTACTGCGTTGCGGTTCAATCGGAGAAATTCGCGGAATTCGTCGAAAACACGTTGAAGGCTATACTATGGAAAAATCGTCGATTTTCGCGATCGATTAAAAAATGCCGAAAATGGGCTAAAACGACTATAAATGGTCCTGCTAACGTTTTTACTGCGTTGCGGTTCAATCGGAGAAATTCGCGGAATTCGTCGAAAACACGTTGAAGGCTATACTATGGAAAAATCGTCGATTTTCGCGATCGTTTAAAAAATGCCGAAAATAGGCTAGAACGACTATAAATGGTCCTGCTAACGTTTTTACTGCGTTGCGGTTCAATCGGAGAAATTCGCGGAATTCGTCGAAAACACGTTGAAGGCTATACTATGGAAAAATCGTCGATTTTCGCGATCGTTTAAAAAATGCCGAAAATAGGCTAGAACGACTATAAATGGTCCTGCTAACGTTTTTACTGCGTTGCGGTTCAATCGGAGAAATTCGCGGAATTCGTCGAAAACACGTTGAAGGCTATACTATGGAAAAATCGTCGATTTTCGCGATCGTTTAAAAAATGCCGAAAATAGGCTAGAACGACTATAAATGGTCCTGCTGACGTTTTTACTGCGTTGCGGTTCAATCGGAGAAATTCGCGGAATTCGTCGAAAACACGTTGAAGGCTATACTATGGAAAAATCGTCGATTTTCGCGATCGATTAAAAAATGCCGAAAATGGGCTAAAACGACTATAAATGGTCCTGCTAACGTTTTTACTGCGTTGCGGTTCAATCGGAGAAATTCGCGGAATTCGTCGAAAACACGTTGAAGGCTATACTATGGAAAAATCGTCGATTTTCGCGATCGTTTAAAAAATGCCGAAAATAGGCTAGAACGACTATAAATGGTCCTGCTGACGTTTTTACTGCGTTGCGGTTCAATCGGAGAAATTCGCGGAATTCGTCGAAAACACGTTGAAGGCTATACTATGGAAAAATCGTCGATTTTCGCGATCGTTTAAAAAATGCCGAAAATAGGCTAGAACGACTAAAAATGGTCCTGCGGTTTTTTTCGATAATTTTTCGATAATTTTGACGAAAAACGACAGGTATATACCTTTGGTTTTTTTCGATAATTTTTCGATCATTTTGATGAAAAACGACAGGTATATACCTTTGGTTTTTTTCGATAATTTTTCGATCATTTTGATGAAAAACGGCAGGTATATACCTTTGGTTTTTTTCGATAATTTTTCGATCATTTTGATGAAAAACGACAGGTATGTACCTTTGGTTTTTTTCGATAATTTTTCGATAATTTTGATGAAAAACGACAGGTATATACCTTTGGTTTTTTTCGATAATTTTTCGATCATTTTGATGAAAAACGACAGGTATATACCTTTGGTTTTTTTCGATAATTTTTCGATCATTTTGATGAAAAACGACAGGTATATACCTTTGCTTTTTTTCGATGATTTTTCGATCATTTTGATGAAAAACGACAGGTATATACCTTTGGTTTTTTTCGATAATTTTTCGATCATTTTGATGAAAAACGACAGGTATATACCTTTGGTTTTTTTCGATAATTTTTCGATCATTTTGATGAAAAACGACAGGTATATACCTTTGGTTTTTTTCGATAATTTTTCGATCATTTTGATGAAAAACGACAGGTATATACCTTTGTTTTTTTTCGATAATTTTTCGATGATTTTGATGAAAAACGACAGGTATATACCTTTGGTTTTTTTCGATAATTTTTCGATCATTTTGATGAAAAACGACAGGTATATACCTTTGGTTTTTTTCGATAATTTTTCGATCATTTTGATGAAAAACGACAGGTATATACCTTTGGTTTTTTTCGATAATTTTTCGATCATTTTGATGAAAAACGACAGGTATATACCTTTGCTTTTTTTCGATGATTTTTCGATCATTTTGATGAAAAACGACAGGTATATACCTTTGGTTTTTTTCGATAATTTTTCGATCATTTTGATGAAAAACGACAGGTATATACCTTTGGTTTTTTTCGATAATTTTTCGATCATTTTGATAAAAACGACAGGTATATTTTGCTTTTTTTCGAAAAATTTTCGATAATTTTGATGAAAAACGACAGGTATATACCTTTGGTTTTTTTCGATAATTTTTCGATCATTTTGATGAAAAACGACAGGTATATACCTTTGGTTTTTTTCGATAATTTTTCGATCATTTTGATGAAAAACGACAGGTATATACCTTTGGTTTTTTTCGATAATTTTTCGATCATTTTGATGAAAAACGACAGGTATATACCTTTGCTTTTTTTCGATGATTTTTCGATCATTTTGATGAAAAACGACAGGTATATACCTTTGGTTTTTTTCGATAAATTTTCGATCATTTTGATGAAAAACGACAGGTATATTCCTTTGGTTTTTTTCGATAATTTTTCGATCATTTTGATGAAAAACGACAGGTATATACCTTTGGTTTTTTTCGAAAAATTTTCGATAATTTTGACGAAAAACGACAGGTATATACCTTTGGTTTTTTTCGATAATTTTTCGATAATTTTGATGAAAAACGACAGGTATATACCTTTGGTTTTTTTCGATAATTTTTCGATAATTTTGATGAAAAACGACAGGTATATACCTTTGGTTTTTTTCGAAAAATTTTCGATAATTTTGACGAAAAACGACAGGTATATACCTTTGGTTTTTTTCGATAATTTTTCGATAATTTTGATGAAAAACGACAGGTATATACCTTTGGTTTTTTCCGAAAAATTTTCGATAATTTTGACGAAAAACGACAGGTATATACCTTTGGTTTTTTTCGATAATTTTTCGATCATTTTGATGAAAAACGACAGGTATATACCTTTGGTTTTTTTCAATAATTTTTCGATAATTTTGATGAAAAACGACAGGTATATCTTTGGTTTTTTTCGATAATTTTTCGATCATTTTGATGAAAAACGACAGGTATATACCTTTGGTTTTTTTCGATAATTTTTCGATCATTTTGATGAAAAACGACAGGTATATACCTTTGGTTTTTTTCGATAATTTTTCGATCATTTTGATGAAAAACTTGAACTCGTGCAATAAAACCTGCCTTATGAAATTCGTTATTTAATATACTACTATAGACCCCGCGCGCATGTCTTGTTAATTTTGTGTAGATGCTTTTAAACTGTTCCAACTGTTGGTCGCGCTCTGACGAAGAGCTTATAATTACTGTGGCATCTCAGAATCTACTATTTTGACAATGACGACGCAAACTTATAAACAATGGCATGTTTTCATGTGATATAGCTGAAACAATAGTCGCCTCTTAAAAACGAAATAAGACGTAATAAAATTTGGTTAGTGGCTTAGCAACGGTTGCGTAAGAAATATTTGCTAATATGCAAGAGGTTTAATTTAAAGCTTACACTCAAACTGTAGTTAGCTGTAAGTGGTTTTAAACGAGAAGTGAAGAACAGTTATATTGTAAAACGTGTTTACTTCTGATATAGTTTTATTAGGCATTATTTATGCCGTGCACAGATGTAATCTTTATAATTCATTCAATCTCGTACGCAAACTTTTAGAATACACTCGCAAAAAAAATGTCTCAATTATTAAGAATTACATTATTTAATGATAATATAAATATTCTAAGTTGCAATGGATAACTGCAAATTAACAAATTTCCGATTTTAAACAAAATATATGTTGTACCATTATCGTCGATAAGAGTTTCTAACCCGCTATGAGAAAATTTGCTAAGGTATACTGAAATATGATTTATTGCACTATAGATAGCTTGCTGAATTACAGAGTATTATAAACTGAAAATCAATTTTCCCAGCCCACACTAGGTAATAGAATCTTTACATTCTACATAAAAGTTTATACAACGTTAATCGCTATGTTCTCATTCGATAAACGTTGTCCGGTGACTTTCGATTGTACTTCAATACATTATAGACGAATGAATCAAAGATCGCCAGCCGTGTTTCCTTGAATGATCCGTGGAAATATTATTCTGGATATGTAAGCACTTTCCACGCATAGCACTTGTATAATTATTTTCGATTTGCGAAATGGAATTTACGATATATGGTTGGTACGTCATTACCGTCATTATAATCTGTTAATAGCAGTGAACCACCTGTTCAAATCACATGCAAGGTATACAATTTATATATAAGTTATGTAAAGGAACATGGATATAAGGTCTTAAATAATATTTTTCCTTAAATATATATACAGTTATATTAAATATAATGCATCGAAGATATTGTTAAAGATTATTTATAGTAGATTAGAAAATAAAGTAGAGGAAAGGCTAGGAGAAGATCAGTTTGGTTTTAGGAAAAACAGAGGGACGAGAGAGGCGATTCTAGCACTAAGAACGGTAGTAGAAAAAAGAAAGAGGGTAGGAAAGGTAACTTGCATAGCTTTTGTAGACTTAGAAAAGGCATTTGACAATGTAGATTGGGACATAATGTTTAGAATTTTAAAAGAAACGGGTATAGATTATAAGGATAGGAGAATAATTTTTAATTTATATAAACACCAAACTGCCTTAGTTAGAATTGAGGGGGAAGAAGAGGTAGCAAAAATAGGGAAGGGAGTTCGGCAGGGATGTACACTCTCACCGTTATTATTTAATCTATATATAGAAGATGCAATAAACAAAGTAAAAGAAGAGTATAGTGTAGGTGTGAATGTACAGGGAGAGAAAATATATATGCTGAGATTCGCCGACGATATAGCTATATTGGAAGAAAGCGAAAAGAATTTAGAAAGGGTATTGAATGGTATGCAGGCAGTATTGACTAGGGATTTTAACATGAAAATAAATATAGGTAAAACTAAAGTGATGAGGTGTGACAAAAAGGAATGCAGCAGAAAAATGAGGATCACAATAGGAGATAATAAAATCGAAGAAGTGTCAGATTTTTGTTATTTAGGCAGTAGAATCACAAAAGATAATCGAAGCAAGGTAGATATAAAGTGTAGGATAGCACAGGGTAGGAAGGCATTCGTAGAAAAAGAACAGATTTTAAGATCAAATATTGACTTGGGTATTAGAAAAAGATTACTGAAGGTATATGTTTGGAGTGTAGCACTGTACGGGTGTGAGGCGTGGACTATAGGAAAGGAAGAGAAGCGTAGATTAGAAGCACTTGAAATGTGGTGTTATAGGAGGATGATGAGGATTGGTTGGGAAGATAAAGTAACAAATGAAGCTGTACTAGAGTTAGTAGGGGAGAAGAGAAGTATTTGGAGAGTGTTACAGCGTAGGAGAGACAGATTAGTAGGGCATATTCTTAGGCATGGGGGGATTATGCAATTGATCATAGAAGGTAGAGTGGAGGGAAAGAGAGGGGTAGGTAGGCCTAGATTGGAGTATGTGAGTCAGATAGTTGAAGACGTTGAGATGAATAGCTATAGGGAGATGAAGGGATTAGCTCAGGATAGATCGGCATGGCGTGCTGTTTCCAACCAATCTTTAGGATTGCGGACTCTTTAACTAATTAAATATATATACTTTATTATTGAATTTCTCAAAATTAATAAAGTTTTCAAATTTAGCATTTACATTTGAAATTCTGAATTGTTTTATATTTCTTTTATATAATTACTATAAATTAATATTTTTATGCAATTACGAACAGTGTTATTATTATTATTTAGTATTATCACAATTGCAACATATAGTATACATATAGTAGGGGGTACCAAAGGGGGTTTGCACTTTTTATTTTGCACATTTTTGTTGTACCCTTATTTTGTACCCTTAGAAAATTTTCAATTTTCGTTCGATTTTGATCAAGTTTTAAAAAGTGACCAAAACGATGTAAAATGATTATAAATCATATAAGAAACCAGTTTTTGTGATTTCCGGTTCAATCGGAAAAAGTTGAAAAATTCGTCAAAAAAGTGCGAAATTCCCTTTGAAAATTTTCAATTTTCGGTCGATTTTGGTGAAAGTTTAAAAAGTCCGCAAAACAACGCAAAATGACTATAAATCGTCTTAAAACGCAATTTTACTGATTTCAGGTTCAAACGGAAAAAGTTGAAAAATCGTCGAAAAAGTGCAAAGGGGTATCCCTTTGAAAACTTTCAATTTTTGCTCGAATTTGGCCGAAGTTTAACAAAAAATTATCCTTATGCGGAAAAAAATTATCCTTACAAATGTATCCTTACAAAAATTTCAATTTTTGGTCGATTTTGAGCGAGTTTTAAAAAGGATTATATTAAATCGACAGAGAACCCAATTTTTGTGATGTCTGGTTCCATCCGAAAAGTTTTAAAATTCGTAAAAAAAGTGCAAAGGGGGGAAAAATTTCAATTTTTGGTCGATTTTGGTCAAAGTTTAAAAAGTCCGCAAAATGACTATAAATTAGTGCTGGGAATATTTGCCAATCAAACCGGAAACCGGTGCGACCGATTTTTCACCGGTTCGCCGACTAACCGTTTTTACCAATTTTCGGCGAAAACCGATTTTCGGTCAAAACCGCTTTATGGTGAAAATCGATTTTCGATGAAAACCAGTTTTTGGTTTGCACTGAACTACCGAATCTTACCAAACCGCGTTGCTTCGAATCAACGCACTGCTTTGAAGTAACGTATCAATTCAATTTTCCAACACGTTGATACAGTGGCGTTGCTTCTGTGCAGTACACTGCACGTGTAAAATAGATGATGAGCTTGACGCATATACTGAGTCTAGGATTACAAAGAGCTTGCGCTAGTCACTGGACAATGTGTAAAATTCCGCAATTTTATATCGAAAATTTTAAAAAATTCTTTAGAAACGCGTAATTGTTGGAAGCTGGATGATGGATGCAATATAATTTCAACTGTACTTTAGTTTTCAAAGTTCCTCAAATGCATCCATGTTCATGCAGTTTCCAACTAATCCTTATAGTTGAGGATAAATATATATAATCAATGATTGCATATAGCGGACATGACTAAACACAATTTACAATATCAATATTTTTACAAAATAATTTTGCCCTATATCTCTTTATATTCGCACTTTTATATTGGAAATTGAGTAAAATTTATTAACGCGTGTTATATACTTTTCTCTTATTTATTTTTTTAATATTTTTCCTACCAATGTACTTATTCAATTACTTGTATACAATGCTATTACGCTTTTATTATTTATTATTATTATTTACAAGGAAGTTATATATATATACCTGTCGAAATTTTTTTATTATTTAGAAAGAAGGTATATTACACCTGTCGAAATTTTTTAATTATTTAGAAAGAAGGTATATTATACCTGTCGAAATTTTTTAATTAACTAGGAAAAAGGTATATACCTGTCGAAATTTTTTAATTATTTAGAACGAAAGTATAAAGAATTTTTGTAATTTTCTTATATACCTGTTGAAAATTTCAATTCTTTCGTCTATTTTCATCAAACTTATCGAAAAAGTACAGAGTACCTGTCGAAAATTTAAATTCGTTCGTCGATTTTCATCAAAATTATCAAAAAGTACAAAAGTACATCTATTTTACACAGTGCAGCGTACTGCACAGAAGCAACGCCCTGTATCAACGTGTTGGAAAATTGAATTGACACGTTACTTCAAAGCAGTGCGTTGATTCGAAGCAACACGGTTTGGTAAGATTCAGTAGTCCGTGCGTACCAGTGCAAACCGAAAACTGGTTTTCACCGAAACGCGGTTTTCACCGAAACGCGGTTTTCACCGAAAACGGTTTTCACCGAAAATCGATGAACTGAGATTGTCTTGGTATTGAAATGGCACGAGCCGCCACTGTTCTCAACATCAATTCTAATAAGCATTTTCAATTTGTTCTTTTTAAACTAATTATGAGTTAGTTATAAGACATCTAACTAACTACCATTTCTTATAAAAGAAGTTCCTTAGTCCCCTATATCTTCTCTGTCGATATATTTGAAAGTTGCCTTCACTCCTCTATGTATTAACTATTTCCTCTGTAATCCTGACCCTTTCTTTATGCCAAATGTTTCTATTGCTGATGTAGTCAGCTACAATTTCTACTTGCTCCTTATACGTTTCATTACATCTTCGAATTTTCACCTATCAACATCGAATCTAACTAATATTAAATTTTCTTGTCCCGAATAGTCAACTGATTAATTTACAAACTCTTTAATTTAATCTCCAAGTTCAGAACTACTAAATTATGGTTACTATCAATATCTGCTTCGAGTACCTCTTATAGGATACTTTTATACTTATTCTGGTTTCTTAACCTCTCTTCAACTAATATGCAATCCATCTGAACCTTCCTAGAGCTTTTGGCATTCTCTGAGTTTATATGTAAAATAATGCAACATTTTGTGTTTTTAATTTTTAAAGAAGCTGTTTGCTACCATCATCTTATTTCTTGTACAGAACTAAACTCAACACTATCATTACGTGTTCCTATTCTTTGTTTTGTTCCCTATTCTTGTTTCCTATACTACATTCCAATCTCCTATTATAATTTAGTTTATCTGCCCTCCTATACTTGATATTCAATTTCATCATTAATAGCAATAGTGTAAAAAACTTCATTTTTTTCATTCTAAAGAGCATGTAGTTCAAAACCCGCAATCCAATAGTACTTACACGTATATTTTCCTTTCCCCCCATGTATTCTCCTTTCTTCGATTGTCATCATAATTCTTCAGAAACAGTCAGTTCTATAAAATATCACAGATTGTTGATTGTAAAAAATTTAATTTACAAGTATTGTAAAAAAAAACTAAAGATTTTTGGCCGTGTTATTTTTGTTCTTATAGCAAATTCTTCCATTCATGTTTTGTGACTAATTACATGAATATTATAAATTATATGTGGTTATTTTTTACGGTTTTGAGAAATACGCAGTGCATTTAATATTGACAATTAATTGAACTGGTATAAATACCTTTTAATTACTTATTATTTAGTATTGCTGTAAAGGTTTAATAAATGTAATGTAGTGAAAGTGCTATCAAGAGGTTGATGGCATTTCGCAATATGACATACTCCACGTTTATATAATAGGAATAATTTTCTCTGCTGAAGGTGTCTTCAATTTAATTATTTTCTAAAACCGACACTTTATTTGCATGTCTCTATTTATTCGTTGAAAATAAAACACAAACGCAAATATATTGGCACTTGATTCGGAAGAATATCAAGATGTCTTTTTATTATAATGAAGATGGATGCTTTTTGTTTTTATTAAGAAAATAATACATTTTCGCGATAAACAAATTTAAAATAAAATGTACTCTTTTACAAATCCAAACATAAAAATAAAGAAGAAGAAAATGGGGTAGTTGAATTATAAAAAGGGGTATTGTAAAAATTATTTATCATTATAGAAGGATATAAAAGATGCTAAGTAATTTAACATTAAAAACGAATATCTAAATTTCTTATAAGCAGAGAAGTACTATTACTTTGAAAATTGTGTGATAGTTCTTGGTAGTTGTGTGAAAGTTATAACAAATTTAATTAAAAGAAATAAAAAGTGCAAAGGAAGGCGTAAAGTAAACATGCAATAGCTAACAGGTGGTCTAATAACACACATCGACAAACAAAATCACTGTCTAAAGGTATAGATAGAAATCTAAAAAAAAACAATCAGAAACAGAACACATCTATAACGAAATTAAACTAAATAAAACACTATTAAGAACAAAATAGATTTACGTTGTTTATAACATGTTTCTAATAAAATTGGTTGTAGGTTATTGGCGGCCTACTTGATCCACTTGCGCTTGTAGGTTATTTACTACTTCCGGTGGGAACTGATCACCCAGAATTTCGAAAAGGTTGATCCTCTGATCTCCTGGAATACTTTCATAGGCACCGATTTCAATACCTTCTTGAACCTATAGAAATATAAAACAATTTGAACTGGTGTAAGACGTTCCCCGCTTATATTTTTACAAATATCTCTTCATATTGTGGTTTGTTTTCATTCTACGGTGCATACAAAATCAATTCATATTCTGAGTCCATCTATGAATCGAGTAACTCTCTAATTAAAAATTGAACCTCTAATAATCAAATGATATAAATTGTTCCGATACCAGACTTTACCAAACTACATTTGCTTTCTATTTCATTCTTGTATTGAACTTTTGATATTTTGCTTACTTTTTGAATTTGTGCATCTTTGGGAATCAAAAAGGTGTTCTGTGCCTGTCGGATAGCTTCGTTGGTATAGGCCCCACCTTCTTTTTGTGGGTAGGCAATTGTTATAATAACCAAAGATAGACCAACTAGAATTACAAACCTCATTTTGCTTCGTTATTTATCAATGAATCTAAAACAGTTTTTTTAATATGTAATAGATGAATAATTACAATCTGTAAGGCAGTGGCGTATGTAGTCATCAGTAAGAAGATAATTATTGCTGAAATATATGCAAATATCTTTAAAAAATATATTTCGCCAAAGAAATGTAGTTACAAAAAATTGTTTTTAAATTGGTATAATACCTTCTATATTTTTAGAGTAAAAGTATTTTGCATACATTTTAGAAAGCAGTCTGAGTTTATAAATAATCTACAGCTTTATTAGACATTTCAAAAAATTGAAAATAATAATTTAGTACCGGCGATTATATCTTTTCTATATGGATCTTTATTTTGCTTTATACTCGACCCACTAATAATGATTTCCACTCTTTATCAAAGACAGTTTCTTTTTTTGAACGTGAATCTATATCCAAATAAACTTAGATTTATTGGATGTGCCAAAGTAAATTTACACAAAGTAAGGTAAATTTACACAAATTTATGGAGGAGTGTTATATAATCTAAGTTCAATGTAAAATAATAGACTTTTTAATAGATAATAGAACCAATCTAGTATTTATCAAATGACACTACTTGCCTCTTTAATAAATTATCACATAAACTTAAACACGTCACAATAAAGTATCACCTGGCCTGGATCCGAATTTTACTTTCTTCTTTGATTAGTGAGTAGCAAATGAACAGAAATCGGGCGCGCATCTGCACCTGATTCTGGTACTGTCCGGGTACTCTTATAAGCTGTCTCCCATCCATGTCACATTTGCCCTATACGTGACGGTGTTATTGGTTCGATTTTGATATAAGAAAGTGTCTGTCTCCCTCTTAATCGCTTAACGGACGATTGAAGAATTACCGCCGCCGCCAATTTTCTTTACTTAGGTATACTGAGTGTTCCATCTGCAAATTCAACTTAGCCAATCTGTTTGAATATCTACTTATCTACTTGTCTACTTTGATTGCTTTCGTAAACTTTCGGAATATTTCAAAATGCATTGGTAAAAATTGAGTAATATATAATTAGCTATTTATGAATAAAACAGATAAGCAAATCAATGTTGTTCAACCATTGTCTATCTGCCATATTCTAATCCTTATTAGTATCGTAACAATATCAGTTTTGGAAACAAAAATTGTTATAGCGTGAAATTTTGATTGGCCAATTATTTGACAAAATGGAAGAATATTGGTGGTTGTTATAAATAACAATAAATGATTAGAAATCGGCAGAAATTTGAAAGTTCTTTAAATTTTTTAAAACTTTTTATGTTTTTAATTTTAATGTTTTAATTAAAAAGCATTTAAAGAAATACACATCATTTTTATTGAGCGCTAATTTATTTATAGACTTAAAATATGAACTGATTGTGGCCAAAGCTTTTAATTCCTTTTCATTACTAAGGCTAGAAAATGAAAAGGAATTTTTATATTTACATTAAAAATCTGGAATTCTTTTGTTTCTAGTTTCCCGTTCTACACTAATTAAGGAAATTTGTTATTGAAAAGGTTAATATTAATACGGTACTTGGTGCAGCACTCGGTGTATTTGCGCTGTGTGAAATATCATCTTCGGTATCACTGCAAAAAGTATTCTGTTCATATAAGAGTGTCCAAAAGTGTGTGGTAGGTTCTCCTTTATGCAGTTTTACCGCGATATATGATTTAAGGTTGCTCATATTATATACTATCGCAAGAAGAAAAACAGTTTACAAATTCGAAAACGTTTCGTAAAATTAGATTTCAATTTTGCAAACTTCCAATTATCTTGTAATTTTCAACAAGGATTGATAAATATCAAATATAAAGTAAGCAATATGAAACATATAAAAATATATTATTATAATTTAATAATATTTTACTAATTGCATATATACAAATTAATTATTAATAATTTAATCAAAACTAAAATTTCTATTCGTAGCTAGCAAAATTCATTTTGCAATTAGTTATAGAAAATAAAGTACAACAAAAATAAATTCATCAATTACTTTTCATTTTATAAAATGTTTACGAATTTGTTTCAAATGTGTAAATAATATATTTTTTAAATAGAAGAAAATGATCCTTTTCAGGATATCGCTTCGCTAGATCACTATAGTACAGTTTCTTTATTTAAAATTTTAAAATGTATCGAATTTTATTAAAGTATATAAAAAATTTCATGGTATTTATTCTTTTTCAATTCATGTAAAAATAAAAATTATAAAATTGTCAATTGTGCAAATATAGTACTTTAAATATGTTCAGCTCTTTTACAACGGAGAAAGTTTGTTTTCCATGCCCTGGAAATTATCGCAGCACCTATTATGTACCGTAAAAATTAAAAAATTACAATTTTTCAAATAGGTTATAGATTTGTCGTTATGTTGTGATATTCCATATTATTTCTTTCTTACAATTTTTTAATTTTTATGGTTTTTCGAAACAATTTATCACTGTATTTTTAATTTTATACCAGAAGTTTTTAAACTATCAATCAACCCCATTACTTCAAAAATAATCTGTATATTTCAGGATTCTTTTACGAATTTCAACTACATATTTTAATAGTTAGGCAATTTTGTTTTTCTTAGATCAATAGTTATTAAAAAAAAAAGATTCATTATTATTTAATTTTCGATTTTTGAAATTTTACTTTATTGGTTCACAATTAATTTAATGAAACACCAAGACATGGCAGTTTGGCCATCCTCATCGTAAAATTGTACATAGTGACCCAAATTTTACTGCATTACGGTTGCATGTATATGTAATGTATAATATTCAATATTCATATAATATATATGAATATTCTATTATTGGAATATTTTTCATATATCTCATATTCTCGCATATCTGTCATATCTCATATATCTCTTCATCTCAGTTATCTTTCTAATAGTTTTATTACTATTTTAGTAGTACAACTTAGGAACAGTCTATCATCCACGTAGGTGAAGATATTACGAGTACTCGACAATAATAATTGTAATTAGAGAATATGTTGCATTGAATATTATTGAGTAACATCCCAGGTAACACATAATTTCAAAAAGAGATGTCTTTTTCATAAACGAAATTTCGTGTATGAAATTATTTTGTGATTTATTTTTTTTACTTATACGTCAAATTAGCTGAAAAACTAGCTGTTAACTTGTTTCTAGTATTTATTTATATTTCACTTCATTTAAGATATAGCCTGAATTATTTCTGATCTTTTAGAAGCTATTTGATTTATTATTTTCAACAATATAAAAGTAGAAAAAACTTTCTTTTCGTCTTGTTTTTATTCACCACTTGTTTCTGACTTACAGCAATAAACATGAACTGGAAACGAAAGTGAGTAGTAATAGGTCATTCTAGTATGTATATTCTCTTAAAATTATAACAACAATCAAGATGATTTTTTGCGACTATCTACAATCGGTGAATGCCCGTTTGTTCTAAGAAACATAATTGCTAACCATTTAATTATTCTCCAATGTACTAATGGTATTATCAGCTAAGAATTAGGCCTTATGCCAAAATTACCATTATTATATAAAAACTATTTAAATATAATTAGAAAATCACGACCGACGAAAATAGTATATAGAATTTTGTAAAATTATATAAAATATTATATTTTCAATTGACTCGATTTAAGTCTTAAAAATATAATTCCTTAAAATTGGAGCGCATCTTCAAATTCTTATATCTTCAAACATACCGATTCCACGATCTCATTACAAAAATATTAAAATACCAAAATATTTAAAAAGTACAATTTACATTTTCAGTATGACAAATTTGATCTAAATACCAAAAAATAATAATTAAAAGGAAAACGAAATGAAAGACTAGTTTATCAAGAGGGAGACTGGTTTGTTTACTATTGTTTAAAAGGATAGAAATTGATATTATTTGATATCAATAGAAACTCTGAAAACCAAGCCCAGTTCTAAGCTACATTATTATCAGCCGTTTGCTCTGCATTGATATTCATACGTATAAAATTGGCGCGAACAGTACTATATAACGTACTATCTACCAGTACTGCATAATTACGGTAAAACGGTAATGTGTTATACAATATAACCTCTAAACGATTACCGGAGTACTCTCACACCGCTAGGAACAAGAGTATCGTTTAAAGGTTATTTTCAATTTCCGGTAAGAAGTAAAGGTACTATATAAAGTGGTATTCCGCTCTTCTATCTTTCAGTGATATAAACACTCCTTGCACAAGTTTGTGATAAATTTAAATCAGGCAATGGCCTACCCAATTCTTTACTTTTTACTTTGTCATCAAGAGAAAGTCTACAAAACTCTATTTTCAATAAAGAACTAACACTATTCATTTTTTAAATATATTCTTGCAGAAACACGTGGCAAAATCGAACATACGTAACTCACAGAACAATGCAACTATATCTATATCAATTTACTATATACTAGGCTTCTCTGTTGGGACGCTAAAGAATCGCTGCACGGTATAGCTTAATACAACGATAGCTGTAGAAGCAGCATGACGTCACGTTGCCATAGCAACGCGGGTTACTATTTTGTTTGTTTGGCTCATACAATACGCGAACCAAAGAAACAGATGATATACTGCATACGGTCGCTCTCACTCTACCGCTTGCAATGGATACGACAAAGGAACGCCACACCGTGTTGTGTTTAGTGCTATTGCAACGCAAGCTTTATCTTTTAGTAAAAATAATGCCGAGTTAAAATATCACAATACAATTATATATCTACGATGATGCGCTCAATGCTGAGGGGGGCGCGCGGCCGTGCGGCCTCGAAAGAGACCGCCAGCGCTTATGATCATTCAAATTAGCCATCTAAAATGCTGCTTGGACGAAATATAATTATCAATATTATGTGCCGCAGGCGTTTTTGTTTATAACGCTTTATATATTCAAAAATATATAATCATCTTTTGTACACGTCTTTGTAATACAATATTTTTTACGTAATGTTTTGAAAAACTGTAATCCTTATCCAATATGCGTCTCTAGCCATTTGATTAACTTAACATACCATTAAAAAAAAGTCAGTCAGCTTACTTAATGTACTTTTCCCTTCGTGAAAAAAAATAGTACATTGTCTTATAGGCAAAAGAACAGAAGACATTTTTATCGCATCCTTCCTAATTTCAAATATGTCATTTTTACATGCCAAGTTAATTTGGTGTAGTTTCTCTATGTATTTATATAATTTGAATCTCCAAGACGTAGAAGACATTAGTTGTTTTATCTCATTTATGCAGGTACTACTCTTAAAACGTAAATATAATAAATAGACGCTTACATAAATATAGCAGATTCCCATTTTACGTCGAACTTTCACTTGTGAACGTCAGTATTGGTCAACAGTTCAGAATTGACCACACAATAATGGCACCATCCTATAACAATCTCTTTATACTTGTTTAAAGCCATTTAGTAAAGGCAAACTCAAATAGTCATTGTTTAATTCAGTATTTTTCATTTTTATAAATTGAATTGTTGTTACGTATATGTCAAATAAATAGTGCTATAATATAATGGTACTATATAAAACATTTATTATATATGTATTTAATACATACTTTATACGCGGATAACAATAAGATAAAGAATTCTAATTGTTAACT
Source organism: Leptodirus hochenwartii (assembly GCA_947310635.1). Classification (NCBI taxonomy): domain Eukaryota; kingdom Metazoa; phylum Arthropoda; class Insecta; order Coleoptera; family Leiodidae; genus Leptodirus; species Leptodirus hochenwartii. Next base: position 42,111,705 of record OX371176.1, read on the forward strand.
TAAAAACTAATAAAGTCTATTTTATATTTCCATCATTTAAAAATGGAATGACTAAGAAAAAAATTATTTAATAAATATCCATTCACAGTTGATATATTAGATTTTAACACGTCACTAGGCATGAATTCTTTCAGTATAATCGACACTGCGCATAAAAATACTAAATATAAAGAATCACCCAACATAAAATTATACCGAACCCAAATTTCGTTTTTATTGAGTGATCAACAATAACGTGTCCTTCCAGTAGATATGCTGAATGACAGTTATACATAATGCAATTTATACCCAAGGAATATTATGCCGAATGTAGATTACGTTGAATGCTTTCATTACCAATGATGTTCACATATTGCTTAATTCTATAGTGCTGTAATATAAACATGCTTTAAATAAAGAAGATATTTTAAACTAATTTACGATGCCTATAAGCGAATAATTAATTTTATGATTGATGAAAATTGTATAAAACATCACCCAAAAACCGTAACACAAAGCATTTATTAGCTAGATGCGCATAGAAAGAGGCTATGCCCCCATCTTCAGTAGTATCTTTTGGGTGATGTTTTATACAATTATTTAACGCCGTAGTAATGATTTTACAATTGATGGAAATAGTCAACAAATAAATGTAAAATAAGGGTTTCATGATAATACTGGTTTTTTCTGTTTTGTAAATAGATATAGGATAGTCTAAATTCGATAGTCACCATTGGGATCACACTTATTTTAAGATGTACAGAGAAGATTGGCTCGGCAGAGTAAATTATAACATACCAACAAGAAATTATAGCAATAGTGCCTGAGACTGATATAGACGCTTTGTGTTATTGCTACGTTAATTTCAATTATTGTACAATTGCGTATTCTTCAAAACCACGATATTGTAATAGCGTAATAGATTTTATATAAGTTGTTTTTGTAAATTGTCTAGTTAGAAATTAGAAGTTATAAATTTTAAAAAAATCGTTCAAAATTCTATTGGACAACAAATCATTAGAAAAATACCTGTAAAGGAATTTTTACGAACCTAAAGTAATAATGATCTTATTCTTCTGTAGCCCTTATAATAAGCCAGTTTCTAATCGAGAATACCGTTTTAAGTTTACCCTGCAAATATGTATGTTATTTTATTGTATATATTTTTATTAAATGTCCAAACACCAACAGGACTGATATGACAATTACAGACGCAATCAATTGCACCTGTAATTGGCAGTTCAATGCACGTACAGAAGTAATTTGTAAATTTTCTGTCGTGGCGTTAATTTGAACAAGTAGCCGAATTATAGTAATTATTATATTATATTTTATATGATTATCTATACTAACTAATAAAGATAAATTCAAAATTTTCTAATTTATTTTTCAATCACATTGAATAGGAGATTTTCCTGAAGCGGTTAGAACCACCCTGTTTTTATATCATATATTATATTATGATTCTTATGTGTTGCGCGTAGTAATTGTACATAATGCGCATGTGTGGAACAGATTTCAATTATCTTCGAAGCAAATAAGTATATGACTGTTTTAGGGTACACAGAGTTAATGTATTCCTTAATAATACTACCATTTCAATTGACTTGTACCCTTCACTCAGTAATCCAGACATATTAAGTTTCAACATCATCTGAGCGAATATTACTATTCGAACAGTAAACTTCATTTCCTGTTGTACGACCGGTACTGACTACTAAAGAAATCCCTGAGGATGCTCAATATGCTCGTATCCAAAGACTGTTTCGTATCCCTCAGTTGGAACTTGGCTATAGCGTTACTAACTCGCTGCAATACCGCAGATTCACGATCACGAGGCTGTGGTGCACCATTTTTGGATTGCAACGACAAAACTGAAGGAGACTTTGTGGTAGTACCCGTCTCCTCTAATAATTCTTTGAAGATAGTCTCGGCTTCTTTTTGTTCTTCATGTTTACTCTTGTTCACAACGGCTGTACCATCTTCCAGTTTAATCTCATGATTTAGTTCCTCAAATATTTTGTCATTTTCATTCTCCTGACGCTTTTCTAATGTTTTTGCAGTTGTGGTTAATAGTTCAACATCTTCAGGTAGCACTACAGTAGTGGTAAATTCTTCATGTGTTATGTTCATGGTACCATTCATTACCTCGACGTCATCCATATCGGAAATGCTGGCGTCTTCACTAGACATAGTCTCTAATACCATGGATTTATCAGTAATAGCTTCGGTATTATCAGAGGTACTATTATTAACATCTAGTACCTCCATTGACTCCACATCGCGTATTTGCTCTGGTGACACCACTAAAGTATCAGCAGTACCATCAATTGACGCCAATTGTCGTAATTGATTATTAAAGAAGTCCGCCGATGTTAAACTGGTACTACCATCATCGGTTATTGTTGTATTGCTATTATTTGCATCACTAGGTGCAATTTGTTTCAGTATAGCATCGGGTATAATAGCGTCTTTATTGTAAACAGTTTCAGTTGATTTTAACCACTCGTTCGTGGTACCATTGGTACTACCCACAGTCTTATTACTGCGATTAACTAATACTTCTGGCAGTATCTTTAAAGAACCACCTAAAGCGGACTCTGCAGTTATGGTTGTTGCATTTACATCGTCTAAATTTTCAACATCGAGGTTCTGGGATGTCATTATGTCGGGAATGGGAGGATACTCCGGATTGTCCATCTCTTCTCTATCTGATTCTTTGGTACTATGTACAATGACAGTACTACTTTGATTATTAAATACTGTGCTTACTTCCGTTAAATCACTCGAGTCTAATTTCACTTCTATCCAATCTACGGTGCTATTAAAGGTAGTACTATTAAAATCATAATCAATTGGCGGTAGTTCTATATCTACTAGCATAGATAAATTAATTGGAGATGAGTTATACCGTGCCTCAGTGGTTACTTCAGTTGACAAGTCAAATATTTCAGTTATTTCGCTATTCTTCCCAGTACTACTACTATCATTGACAATTTCTTTAAGCATTGTTATTATTCTCTTTGAAGTACTTTCCTCGTCTATAGTCATGTTTTGATTCACAGTAATATTAGCCTCTGGTACTTCTCCAGCTTCTACGATAGTACTATTGTCATATTCAGTATGTCCGAATATAGAACCACTTTCAGCTTCATTTAAAACTTCAAAATTAGCATCATCCGAAGTCTCTAAAGCCCTACTAGCATCTTTAGCCTGCCTGGGTGTATCGATATTGGTGCCATTATTGGTAACGTCTTTTGTTTCAAAGCTCTCTTCAAATCCGCGTTGTAGTCCTTCCGCGCCAATGATAGTAATTATTGTTTTAGGGGTACTAACATCTTTTTCATGTACTAGCTCCCCTTGTTTAAGGAATAATAGTTTATCTCCAATACGTAGTACCGGCGGTTGTTGATAGATCTCCGCTATTTCACTGGACTCAACATTGGAATCTTCTGCGTCGTCCAAACCATTTGATTTATCCGAATTGTCTTCAATGGCAAACGTTTCCTCAACTAATAGTTGACCGTGGACATTTTCCGACTTAGTACTGCCTATCTCGCGCCTTGGAGAACTGGTAATAGCGATCTCCTTCATTTCTGGTATAATTTCCTGTATAGTAATTTTTGGAATGTGTATGCCACTTTGCATGTCGTGCTCCGGCTTGGGCATCATTTCAGATCGTACTGCAATATCTTCACAGCTGGGCGCTAATTCAGCTATTTCATTCTGAATGACCAAATTATCAGATTTATCACTTGTGAGTGCGTAGCCAATTAAGTCCAGTGAGGTACTGTTCTTAGATTGTGATACCGGCATTGTGGTCGTGTCTTCGTATTTGCTGGTTGTGATAAAGTGACCCCGTTCCAAATATGGTTCTAAAAGAAGTGTGATTGTTTATTGTTAAAAATTGATACGATAGTAGTCAAATATAATGATTGTCTGCAGTTTTGCTATTTGAACTTGCGTACAAGGTTTATTGTTCCCCCAAAATGACAAAAAAACATTTCAATAAAAATTGGTTTCTATTAAAACGTCACAGGAAATCAATATAAAGCCATCAGTCAAGTTGAATAATGCTTTGTTGAACAAGCATTTATATATGTCGGTGCTTTTTACCTCTTGGTGGACAATGGTCATACTTTGGACAGCATTTACCATCTACCTTGCGGCCTTCACAGTCTGGGCGGATGTAGCACGTGACTTTGGCACATTGTACCTCCCCACCGTGACAGTAGCATACGCGGCACTCCCCACCAGGTTCTGTTTCCAACCTCTCGCCATTTGAGTACATTCGTCCATTGTACTCGCAATCTATTAAAAAGACATTTGAATTTTGGTCTAGAAGACATACGCTTCAAGTTAAAATTTGATGAGTTTAGATTATAGTAGTCTACAATCTTGTGATTGATGGGTTTCCTTGGAATACTCAATTTAGATATATACGATAGAAATTAGAAAAATATGAACTAATCCAACATTCCGTCATTTTTCTATTTAATATGGTTATTATAAAGTAATGTTATATATAGTATAATAATGTTAAGCAATATAGAAAAAACAGATGCTAAGTCAGTTGGGCTCGCTGGTGTGAATAAGTTCATTTAGATATCACATGAATTTTTTACATAGGCTTACATCTCTATTCTTTTTAGTTTATTAATATGATTATTAGAATTAATTCTTGCATTTGTTCGTTATAATACAGGCAAGTCAACATACATTCAACAGAAAACAATTTAATGTCGTTACCGCATTTATATTCCGGGCAACAAGTGTTTGGTTTATGTATTGCTCGGCAACCGGCCTTCTTTTCGCATCTTACTGTTTCGCAAGCGACCTCTGGTGGCTGACATTTGCACCGCAAGCAACTTTGTTCTGCAGCTGGTACCGAGTCTCCTCGTGCATATACCAGATCGCCCACAACACATACAGCTGTACAAATAATTAGAATTTCAGTTATCAGTTAATATATATAACTATTTAAATTAATAAATTTAAATTTTAATAATTTTAATAAATTTTAAATAACTATTTAAAATTAAAAGATTTTTAAACTAACTAATTTTAGAATTTGTATAACTGATTTTAACTACATCCTGGGATAGTAGAATATTTTTTATGATTATATTTGCATATTAATATATTTTTGAAAAATATATTTCTCAAATTTTGTTGGCGTTCGCGATATTTAGCGAAATTGTTGTTATACATACAGCGGCTCTTAACATTTCAATGGGGGGGGGGTCATTTCTTAAAAATTACATAATAGTAAGAAATCTTACCTAAAATGGATGCAAAATGATTAAATTCAATCATTTCTTGAAAGTGGTATTCTGCTCTTCTATCTTTCATTGATATAAACACTCCTTGCACAAGATTGTGATAAATTTAAATCAGGCAATGGCCTACTTAATTCTTTAATTTTTACACTTTGTCGTCAAGAGAAATTCTACAAAACTCTATTTTCAATGAAGAACTAACACTATTCATTTTTATTAAATTATTTCTATTAAATATATTCTTGGAGAAACACGTAGGAAAATCGTACATACGTAACTACACAGAACAATGCAACTGTCTTATCTGGCTATTCTATATCATTTTTCCTATATACTAGACTAGGCTTCTCTGTTAGGATGCTAAAGAACTGCGGCCCGGAATAGCTTAAAATAACGATATATTCTTAGCTGTAGAAGCAGCATGACGTCACGTTGCCATAGCAACGCGGGCCGCTATTTTGTTTGTGGCGCATACGTACGCGAACCAAAGAAACAGATGATATACTGCATACGTTCGCTCACACTCTACCGCTTGCAACAGATAGGATGAGTGCATATGCATTTAACTTATACTTGCTCGCCGCCACACCGTGTTATGTTGAGTGCTATCGCGACGCAAGCTTTATCTTTTAGGAAAAATTATGTCGAGATAAAATATCACAATACAATTATATATCTACGGTGATGCGTTCAATGTTCAGGGGGGCGCGCGGCCGTGCGGCCTCGAAAGAAACCACCACCGTATGCACACCTAATGCCGACCATGTACGATTTGTGAGTTTCAAAGGGATAATACATAGTGTATATGTATGCATATATATTTTCTTATCATGTTGTATTTAATAAGAAATCATTTCTTTACAAGTCTTTAAATATTTTATTAAACCTGTGACACTACACACAAGATCTTTGGTTTTAGATTTAAAATTGAAAAAGTTTGCAGCAGTCATAATTACTTTTATAGGGTGGTATTTTTCTTATTTCTTGTTTTTTTCTTGGTTTACTACAATACGACATGAGATAATATGAACGGTATATTTCTTAATTTGCAATAACATGTCGAATCTATAGGTTGTATAAAAAATTTCACTAATTAAAAGAGAGTACGTACCCATACGAACTGGAGGTACTGCATAATAGAACCTATATAATATCTGTATGATTATTACATACGCTCACATATACTGGTTATGCATTATTTATTAGTTTATAATTTGATACATTTCTTTTAGAGAGAATGGAAACTGCATTTCAGTAGATATAAAAAGTTGCATTCGTGCCAACCTGACCGCGTATTATTAATCTCTTTCATTCCTTCGATAATTTGCGCATATTTACTATACAGGGTGTTATGTAATTGCATATAAAACATAGTACTACCTCTTGTACCATTCGCATTTGCAAAAATCTTAATTAATGGTATTTTGTAATTGAGCAATACACTAATAACCAACCAACAACAGGTTGTTCATATATTACCGCTTGGTATTGATATCAGTACCTTCATTTTCAATAAGAATAGCTTTCTCTTCTTGCTGGATTTCCGGGTATACGTCACGCCTCTGCCTTAATCTCTCGATCTCAAATGGACCTGTTGAATAATTGCATATTATTAGTATTGTATTTAATCCATACTTGGGTACTATTATATTTACAAAACGTTTCAAATAAACTCAATAATTTGTCATGTTAATAATAGCTAATATTTGATATTCTTGTTCATCCGCAGATTGTTTCATTGAACATTGACCTGAAACTCTTGTACCATTATAATAGTTGTAATTTGTATTATTATAAGAGTAATAATAGTACTTGTTATAGTACCATTCATTTTTGTAACTGTAAATTCTATAATTGAGGCATTTTTCTTTTGAATACAACATGACCGACAGACTACATACCCGATATAAAAAAAATTTCGGACATTTGTAATATTATAAATGTGCAAAAAATAATAATTTCGCCAAATCGTTTCAGTGTTTCACGACTTAAAAATATAATTGAAAACGACTTAAAAGCTTTATTTTATTATTCATCAATTACATAGACTAGTAATTGCATCTATTAATTATAAAAATAAAAAATTTACGTAAGATTCAATAGGGCATAACAATATTACACAGGTTGTGTCAGAAATATGACATGAAATACTGTTTCTGCAATAGTACAGTGAAATTGCAATAATAGTGAGCTGTAGTGTTTTTACAGTGTTTAAGATGCTCACATTTTGTACAAGGAGTACATGGTGACGCATTATTCTTGTATTTAATTGTACCTCATATGTTCTATTGTTAGTATGAATAAATGACAATTATTCAAGTGCTAGTCTATCGTTCTTGTATATAAAAATTGAATCACGTAATCTAGACATCAAAAACGCTGCATGTGTATATTAATACTAAACAAACATACGATGTCTGGCATCGTACAATACAAGATAGTAACCTTCAATGAAATAATGTCTTGCTACAACAATAATTTTGCCCAAATATGTCAGGTACAATCTCCATTTAAATTATATCAGCATTTAAATAACAATGGCTGCCGTGGGTTGCAATTCAATCAAGTATTTAGTATTCAAGTACAACTTTTTATTGCGACACTGAACTTTATTCTTGACAAATGATTCACACGAAAGGGGCTCGAACTAATTATATAGATGAAGTATTATTATTTACGCATTGCAAATATTTATAAGTGACTTGATTCCTAAAATACCTCTGAGTTTCGTGCATTTTGTTTTACGTACAAAATTTTTGTAGCAAAAAATTCACAATTAGTTTAACTCGCGTTTGGGCATTAATATACATACTATCCTACAGATTAACGGATAACTGAACAGATTTGCGAAAACTGTTTAATTTCTTTTGAAAACTTGGCAGATGAATTTTATACCCGTCCCAATATGTGCATTTTAACTACTTAACTAAAAATTAATACAAAACAAAATTCACTATACGAAATATTTTGTATACTTAGAAGATGCATAAAATCAAAATATATATTATAAAAAATATAGAATGCTAATTTTTTTCAGTGAAAAAAAAAATGCTTGGGTTCAAGTCTCTTTGTTCTTTATCATACATAAAGGGCACTATTAATAGCTCTATGTTATATCGGAGTAACTTCTGTCGATGTGCATAAGTGCATATGTATACAGGTACATTTTTCCCAATATTACGTGAAACAATCCGTGGTTAAAAGGATTTTCGCTTGGCCAACCATCTGAAACTAATGGAACAACACAATCTTGTACAGAGTGTTTCATTTAACATAATGCATTGCAGACAATCTTTTTTTTTTTATAAACTACAAATGAATATAGAATTTTATTGGAAGCAAAGATAGGAATGGTAATCAGGCAGGGATGTGTACGTTCGCTGCTATTATTTATTCCATATATAGATGATGAATTAGATCAAGTTGAAAATAATATAGTGAAAGCGTGAAAATTTAGGGAGAAACAAATATATATGTTGAGGTTCGTCGACGATATAGCTATCTTGGAAGAAATGAATTCAGAACAGGTATTAAATGTTATGCAGGAAGTAATGGGTGGGGGTTATTATATGAAAATAAGTATAAGTGAAATCAAAATAAGTGGTGTAACAAGAAAGAATAAATCCAAAAGATGTAGGTTAAAAAAAGTAGGATAAGTTACAGCATAAGAACGTATTTACATAATGAAGAAGTAAGCTTCATAAGATTTGTATGGGGTGGTATTTATAAACAATCGTTATTGAAGACAATCACAAACAAATGGTTTAAGCGATTTTGGAATTGGGATCTCTAGACAAAATACATGATTCCTAAAAGACCTCCAAATTTCATACGTTTAGTTTTACGTACAAAATTTTCGTTGCTATAATTCACAATTGGGGCAATAATATACATACTATATTTATACAATGCAGTACTTTATTACAAAAATCGTTAAATCCAAACAAAAACTCAGACCATATTCACTTACTGCATTTTATGCTGCAACAGATGGTTATCCAGATAATCCAGAGAGACAGGAATGTTTGCGTGGACCACCTGTGGATGTGCGGTCGTAATTTAGTCTCTAACATTCTAAAAAAGAATACACATTGTTTAATTCATTGTACATAATAAATATTATTTTCTAACGAATTCGACTTGCAGAGAGCATCAATAAATTTCGAACTAACTATTGTTCTACTGAAGAAGAGATATATGGGAAATTAGTTTTGCTGTATTTGTTTTTCTTCAGTATATTATAGAATGTATTTTCTGTTGACTAAATTTAGGAAGTTCCTATAGCAACCCAATGGCGTCTGTTTACATGAGCACAGGTAAATAGATAATCGGATAAAACAAAAGGCGGTCACCTAGAAAACTGATTGCACACGCCTAATATTGCCTGTATTATTTTACTCAGTATACCAATACAGGTAGGAGGGAATGGATCACGGAAGAAATAGTTGAAATGATAGAAGCAAGAAGGAAAATTAAAATTGGAAACACAGAAGCAGGACAGAAAAAATATAAGGAACTAAGGAACTTAATTAATAGGAAATGCAAGCTAGCGAAAGAAGAGTGGATAAAAGGAAATTGTGAGGATATTGAGGAGGATATGACAAGAGGTAAAGTAGATTTGGGCTACAGGAAAATTAAGTCACATTTTTCTAAAGTAAAACCAAAGGGTAACATTATATGTGATAAGCAGGGTAAGGAACTCACAGAAAATAAGGAAAAAGCTAGAAGATGGAAGGAGTATCTTGAAGATTTATATAAAGGTAGGCAGGACATGGAGGAGCTAGAAAATGTGGAACAGATAGATGAGGATGACTTAGGTCCTAGCATACTTAGGTCAGAGTTTCATAGAGCATTAAATGATTTACGGAATAACAAAGCAGCGGGGATTGATATGATACCAGCCGAGTTAATAAAACACGCAGGGGAAAAAATGCAGGAGCGATTATACAGGTTAGTTTGTAAAATATATGAGAAGGGAGAAGTACCACAGGATTTTCAGCGTAGTAGAATAGTAACAATGCCGAAGAAAATAGGAGCTAATTTGTGTGAGAACTATAGGACCATTAGTCTACTATCACATGCATCGAAGATATTGCTAAAGATTATTTATAGGAGATTAGAAAATAAAGTAGAGGAAAGGCTAGGAGAAGATCAGTTTGGTTTTAGGAAAAACAGAGGGACGAGGGAGGCGATTTTAGCACTAAGAACAGTAGTAGAAAAAAGAATGAGGGTAGGAAAGGTAACTTGCATAGGTTTTGTAGATTTAGAAAAGGCATTTGATAATGTAGATTGGGACATAATGTTTAGAATTTTAAAAGAAACGGGTATAGATTATAAGGATAGGAGAATAATTTTTAATTTATATAAACACCAAACTGCCTTAGTTAGAATTGAGGGGGAAGAAGAGGTAGCAAAAATAAGGAAGGGAGTTCGGCAGGGATGTACACTTTCACCGTTATTATTTAATCTATATATAGAAGATGCAATAAACAAAGTAAAAGAAGAGTATAGTGTAGGTGTGAATGTACAGGGAGAGAAAATATATATGTTGAGACGCCAACGATATAGCTATATTGGAAGAAAGCGAAAAGAATTTAGAAAGGGTATTGAATGGTATGCAGGCAGTATTGACTAGGGATTTTAACATGAAAATAAATATAGGTAAAACTAAAGTGATGAGGTGTCACAAAAAGGAATGCAGTAGAAAAATGAGGATCACAATAGGAGATAATAGAATCGAAGAAGTGTCAGATTTTTGTTATTTAGGCAGTAGAATCACAAAAGATAATCGAAGCAAGGTAGATATAAAGTGTAGGATAGCACAGGGTAGGAAGGCATTCGTAGAAAAGGAACAGATTTTAAGATCAAAAAATTGACTTGGGTATTAGAAAAAGATTACTGAAGGTATATGTTTGGAGTGTAGCACTGTACGGGTGTGAGGCGTGGACTATAGGAAAGGAAGAGAAGCGTAGATTACAAGCATTCGAAATGTGGTGTTATAGGAGGATGATGAGGATTGGTTGGGAAGATAAAGTAACAAATGAAGCTGTACTAGAGTTAGTAGGGGAGAAGAGAAGTATTTGGAGAGTGTTACAGCGTAGGAGAGACAGATTAGTAGGGCATATTCTTAGGCATGGGGGGATTATGCAATTGATCATAGAAGGTAGAGTGGAGGGAAAGAGAGGGGTAGGTAGGCCTAGATTGGAGTATGTGAGTCAGATAGTTGAAGACGTTGAGATGAATAGCTATAGGGAGATGAAGGGATTAGCTCAGGATAGATCGGCATGGCGTGCTGTTTCCAACCAATCTTTAGGATTGCGGACTCTTTAACTAACTAGGAAGGTATTGTCACATTGAAGGTATTAAATTGATTGATCATTTATATATAAATTTGCACTTTTGCAGAATTTTTATAACTTGCAAAAGAAAAGTTTAACATATATAAATAAATTTATAGTAAGCCTTTTCTTATATATTTCTATTTCCTAACTGATTTTATTGTTAGTAATTACTACAGTCATTTTTACAGTGGACTCTGTTCAATTTTTCAGTTTCAATTTTTCTCCTCAACAGCCCTTTTCGCTACACTAAATTTACTAATTTACACGATTTATGTATTAATATATTTTTTCAACGCATAGTGAATTCACACTGAAATTATTTTCCATCAAAATATAATGTAGAATATAAACTGAACAATTTATTGCAAATAACGTTTACGTTTCTTATATCGTTTATGAAGTTAAGACAAAACCATTTACTTACAATTAATTTATTACAATTAACAATTAAATAATATAATAAAGTCTGTTATGCTTTTTACACACGAAAGTAAAATGTAAATGCGGTTTATTAGGAAAAATAGGGCTACCACAAAATTGTCAAAATCAAATACATGAACAACTAAGCAAGAAATAAAACTAAATAAAAAATACATTAAAAATAAACATCCTCGCGACTAAGAAGCTATATGATATTTAGTTAAAGAGTCCGCAATCCTAAAGATTGGTTGGAAACAGCACGCCATGCCGATCTATCCTGAGCTAATCCCTTCATCTCCCTATAGCTATTCATCTCAACGTCTTCAACTATCTGACTCACATACTCCAATCTAGGCCTACCTACCCCTCTCTTTCCCTCCACTCTACCTTCTATGATCAATTGCATAATCCCCCCATGCCTAAGAATATGCCCTACTAATCTGTCTCTCCTACGTTGTAACACTCTCCAAATACTTCTCTTCTCCCCTACTAACTCTAGTACAGCTTCATTTGTTACTTTATCTTCCCAACCAATCCTCATCATCCTCCTATAACACCACATTTCAAGTGCTTCTAATCTACGCTTCTCTTCCTTTCCTATAGTCCACGCCTCACACCCGTACAGTGCTACACTCCAAACATATACCTTCAGTAATCTTTTTCTAATACCCAAGTCAATATTTGATCTTAAAATCTGTTCTTTTTCTACGAATGCCTTCCTACCCTGTGCTATCCTACACTTTATATCTACCTTGCTTCGATTATCTTTTGTGATTCTACTGCCTAAATAACAAAAATCTGACACTTCTTCGATTCTATTATCTCCTATTGTGATCCTCATTTTTCTACTGCATTCCTTTTTGTCACACCTCATCACTTTAGTTTTACCTATATTTATTTTCATGTTAAAATCCCTAGTCAATACTGCCTGCATACCATTCAATACCCTTTCTAATTTCTTTTCGCTTTCTTCCAATATAGCTATATCGTCGGCGAATCTCAGCATATATATTTTCTCTCCCTGTACATTCACACCTACACTATACTCTTCTTTTACTTTGTTTATTGCATCTTCTATATATAGATTAAATAATAACGGTGAGAGTGTACATCCCTGCCGAACTCCCTTCCCTATTTTTGCTACCTCTTCTTCCCCCTCAATTCTAACTAAGGCAGTTTGGTGTTTATATAAATTAAAAATTATTCTCCTATCCTTATAATCTATACCCGTTTCTTTTAAAATTCTAAACATTATGTCCCAATCTACATTGTCAAATGCCTTTTCTAAGTCTACAAAAGCTATGCAAGTTACCTTTCCTACCCTATTTCTTTTTTCTACTACCGTTCTTAGTGCTAGAATCGCCTCCCTCGTCCCTCTGTTTTTCCTAAAACCAAACTGATCTTCTCCTAGCCTTTCCTCTACTTTATTTTCTAATCTCCTATAAATAATCTTTAACAATATCTTCGATGCATGTGATAGTAGGCTAATGGTCCTATAGTTCTCACACAAATTAGCTCCTATTTTCTTCGGCATTGTTACTATTCTACTACGCTGAAAATCCTGTGGTACTTCTCCCTTCTCATATATTTTACAAACTAACCTGTATAATCGCTCCTGCATTTTTTCCCCTGCGTGTTTTATTAATTCGGCTGGTATCATATCAATCCCCGCTGCTTTGTTATTCCGTAAATCATTTAATGCTCTATGAAACTCTGACCTAAGTATGCTAGGACCTAAGTCATCCTCATCTATCTGTTCCACATTTTCTAGCTCCTCCATGTCCTGCCTACCTTTATATAAATCTTCAAGATACTCCTTCCATCTTCTAGCTTTTTCCTTATTTTCTGTGAGTTCCTTACCCTGCTTATCACATATAATGTTACCCTTTGGTTTTACTTTAGAAAAATGTGACTTAATTTTCCTGTAGCCCAAATCTACTTTACCTCTTCTCATATCCTCCTCAATATCCTCACAATTTCCTTTTATCCACTCTTCTTTCGCTAGCTTGCATTTCCTATTAATTAAGTTCCTTAGTTCCTTATATTTTTTCTGTCCTGCTTCTGTGTTTCCAATTTTAATTTTCCTTCTTGCTTCTATCATTTCAACTATTTCTTCCGTGATCCATTCCCTCCTACCTGCCCTTTTCTTTGTGCCTAATACTTCATTTGCTGCTGTAGTTAACCCATTTCTGATTTCCCTCCATTCGCAATCTATGTCGTTCCTAGATGTTCCATTAGCCATGATTTCTACTTTCTGCTTGTACTTTTCACATACATCAGCTAATTTTAACCTATCGACATCTACTCTGACCTGTTTAGACTTCTGTAATTTCTTGAATTTGACCTCTGAGTCCAGGACTACTAAATTATGGTCACTATCAATATCTGCTCCAGGGTAACTCTTACAATTCTTAATCTGGTTCCTAAACCTCTCTTTAACCAGTATGTAATCTATCTGATACCTCCTTATATCTCCTGGCATTTTCCACGTATATATCCTGCGCTTGTGATTCTGAAAAAGCGTGTTTGCTACCACTAGCTTATTCCTAATACAAAACTCTACCAATCTATCCCCTCTATCATTACGTGTTCCTATTCCATATTCTCCTACTATTGAAACTTCCTTTCCCTTACCTACTACGGCATTCCAATCTCCGATTACAATTAGATTATCCTGTCCTTTAACGTTTGCTAACCTAGATTCAATCTCCTCATAAATGGATTCTACCTGCTCATCATCGTGACTTGAAGTTGGCATATATACTTGCACTATAACTGTGTCCGTTGGCTTCGTGTCTAATCTAATAGTTATAATTCTATCACTAACTTGGCAATAACTCTTTATTCTACATCCCAACTTTCTATTCATTATAAAACCTACACCGGTATGCCCATTATCTGATGCTGTGGTTATTAATCTATATTCTCCTGACCACGTATCTACTTGATCTTTCCTCCTAACTTCACTAATCCCTACAATATCCAGTCTAAGTCTCTCCATTTCTAATTTCAAATTCTCTAACTTTCCTATCCTATTCAAACTGCGTATATTCCACGCTCCGACTCGTAGAATACTCGATGAAATCGATCTCTTGCCCGCCCCAGAATCCGAGGGCTATATATGATATATGATATTCAAAAACAATTTTTTTGATACATATTAAAGTTCAAATTAAAACGTTTCTTGCTATCTCAATAAATAAGTTATTGCATGTAAAATATTTTATTATGGGTCGGTCTGTATAATATTATCAAACAATTGCCATCAATAAAACAACGCAAGCGAATCGACGAATCGTAAGTTATTCATAAAACAAAAGACTTTATGGCTATGACGGCATGAGCAATGACCGGAGACAAATGGAAAACAATTTGCATAGACAATCGCAATCGTGATAGCAACGATGACAGCAGACGACTGAATGGAATGGACGGACAATGTGCCATTTGATTATCTAAGTTTATGCTTATAACGCTTATCGCGTTAATCGTCAAAATGAATTCGTTTACTATTGTATTTATGTTTTCCAGATTTTATGCGATTATTTAAATTAGCAAAGAAAGTTTCATTTATTATTTAATTTGTGAATTCGAGAGAAGAGCTGTACGCACAATATCACATCCTTCATGATTACTTCATTATTATTAGAGTTCCGCTCTAATAATATACGATTGACAAAACCGTTTGAAATACAATTATTAGTTAAATTAAATATTTTCAGGTGTGGGGGGCGGTATAAATATGTAATTTTATTTATTTATACTAAGCAAATTTTCTGGGCTTTTTTGAAAAAAGAGCGCAAAGAGAATTTTTTTACTTGCTAATGTATTTCTTAGGAAATTCAATTTTTACATTAAATTTGCATTCTATTAAATATGTAATTCTATAATCTTTTTGTAGTCCTGCCCTGTCTTTTTTTAAAACATATCACTATGATTCGCGGAAATTATTAATATATAACACATAATTTTTCACACAGAAACTATTATAAAACAACAACAATTTTATATTTTAAGGATAAAATCTAGATTTCTCGTGTTCTGTTCATGTTCTGAAAAGTTTTAAATAATTCTTGTTCACATTGTATATTCCTTATAGCACTTTCTTCAAATAATTATACTTACTAATCCCGTGATCTATAATTGAAAACTTAACATCAAGAATCTGTTTTGTTTTTGACACAAAATTTATAAATTTCAATAAATCAATGAACATTTGGATATAAGATTTCTATTATAATCTATATAGAATGTTTTCTTACGAATTCATTAGAAATTATCACTACGGTGTTAAATAATTGCATAGAATATCACCCAAATATTGAAAAAATCGCCGTTAACCGGCACTACGGAAGTTGTGAGTTCGAAACCACCCGGGAGGAATTTTTTCGGAAAAGAAAAATCCTTCCGGACCGTGGATATTGTGAATTGTCCAAAATATCGAATTATATAACAAATAACTTGATTATTATAAAAAATCGAAAAGTAAATCAAAATTAAGTAATATTATATATATATATATATGGTTTGGTAGCGCCGAGAGAATCAGCTAAAAAAATATCTTCATAAAATAACTTCTTTTGCAGGCATAAACCCGCGTTTAATATCGGGAAATAATATTCCATTTGAGAGAATTCGGCATTTTTTACTATAAAAACTGCCACATGCAATTTAAAGAGCCTATAAATTACCCACACAGATTATTGCAGAAAAAAACATTGCAAACGTGAACTGTCAAATGCAGTTTTGAGCTATACATTCTAACGATACTTTTTAACCATATAGAGTGTTCAATTTTCGCGAAGCGTACATCAAAATTTTGATTTTTAATACAATAATAAGCTTTACTCGGTTGCTTTCGGTTTCAGTTAGTTGTAAAACATTTTAAATAAGAATAATAAAAATGCCGGCTTTTTGGTAGATCTTCAATGCTCTTCCGAAGATACTCAAATTAATAATTTTGCGAAGGTATTTGTAAAGTTTCTGCACATGACAAAGATAATTGGATTTTAAGGGACAAAGAAAGATATTTATTACATACGGGTATATAAGTCATTTTTTATATCTTGGCGGACCGAATTTATCCTTTACTGCGCATAAGGGTTGAGCTTCCAGTACCATTGTTGCCATATATGAATAAAAAACTTCAGTACAAAGCGCTCAAATTGTAAACTGCATAGCAAAATTCAGATTAAGAATATTTAATGTATATTGAATATATACGGCTTCGATTAAAGTCCACTATTTTATAAAAAGTTTCCAGTTATTTATTATTTGTTTTGATCAATTATGCTAATATAATACTCTCTGTATTTGTTGGCTGTCGATATGACAACATTGCAATAATTTTGACCACACCCTCAAATGACAAAAATGCAGTGGCGAGCATCTCTTCACGATCATAAGGTTTCGGGGTATAACTATCTTTCCAAAAGAGAAATCCAATTGGCCCAGTAAAACATTAATTTTTCTTAAGATATATCTGGACGGTTAATGCCCTATTTGTAACAATATTTATTTAAATGAAACCGTCACTTGTTCATTCTTTTAGTTTTAATATCGTAATTAAAAATTCTAAGCGCATAAACACCTGTTGCGATATACCTCTCTCGCTTCATTGAAATAATTTTCACATCGCCGATAAAATCTTTTTATTTTAAGAGTACTTGAATTTATGCAAATATAAAGTTTTCGGGTACGTTGTGCCATTGTAAAACGATATATGATTATAATAAAACGAGTATACATTAAGCAATTGTTTTTTATGTATACAGCGTGTTCAATATAGAACGATGTATGTGAAAAACTGGGTATATTGGAAATTGCTAAAGTAATAATTTTTACAATATTGTATCTTTCTAAATATTAAAAATATATATTTTTCATTGGTTAAACTCAGTTATATCATATATGTTGACGAATATTTTTAAAATAGAGAAATTCAAAATGGTACCCATTAGAAAAAACAAAAAATGGCACACATATGGTATTTGCGTTACGGTATTTGGGTGACGTTCTATTGAAATTATTTTCCGTCGCAGTGATTAATTTTTCATAGTATTCTTTATAATAAATAAAATATGAACAATATTTTTTCGATAATTAATTTTTACAACGGTTTCCGATGTAGCTTACTTAATTTTAAACCATATAATTTTGCGAGAGTCTAAGTAAAGTAAATCTAAAATAATAATGAAAAAAAAAACTTAAAATAATAAATCCAAAGTAAAAAAGTAAGTCTAAGTAAATATATATTGCATATAAATGAAACTACAGACATTTTTATGCTTTTGGGTCAGCATAATGCTCAATTATATTTTGATATTCTGGATTGGAGAGAAGAACATTTATTGAATATGTTGAATATGTTTCAAGAATGTATTAAATCAAAAACTATTTTATAGGCAGAAAACATGATCGAGAAATTAACTAAAAATTGAAAGTAGAAGTATATTTAAAAATAATTTCATAATAAAAATAAACTGAGATGCATTGCGCCGCCGAATTATTCAAAAGACGAGGGTGGTAATGAATTAGCTATGTGTAGTTCACTTGCGAACCGTTCACTCTGAACGGTTCAATCACTTGACGGGCGTACTGTGACGATGTTTTGCAACGACCTACAGGTCACTAGGACCTAGTTCGTGAACTATGAACTACATGGTGAACGGTGTACGTATTGATGTACTTGTATTAAACCATCGTGTACTAAACCGTTCATGAATCACAACGGCTCGTAAACGATGCAGTATAGTATACATTACATATACAGTACCAATAGCAGTACTAACATTTATGTGATAAAGTGTGTTTGGGAACGGAACGAAATTATATTTCCTTATATATATATGTTTTGTATAAATTATAAACATTGTTGTCCTTTCTTCCTCATTCTTAATTCAAAATAAGTATTGTAATATTTCAATTTATTTATTTTTTACTATTTAATATTTTTATATTGAGAAAAAGAGATTATTTTCAGTATGTGCATGTATTTATATAGGTCGTGAACTAGTTCATTTTAAAAAGATATTAGTAGTTCACGACCTCTAGTTCGTGAACGGTACATTGAAATGAACTATGAACTACGAACTAGGTCCTCAAAATGACCTACAGTTTGCCATCGCTATAATTAATGATATGAAACGAATTGTAATAGTACTATTTTATTTGGTTTCCTGTGAATTACTTTATTTATATTTATTTTCTTGAAAAAAAAATGGTTTAAAATTCAGTTACAGCGATATTAAATATTTTATGAATATATCGGCTGGCAATGTAAACAAGGTACAGTTTTACTCTGAAACTATATACACTAGACATGTGAAAACTGTTGAGCTACTAAGTTATTTGAGCAAAAAACTAAAATAAGTTCGTTTCATTTCTTCCCTTAAATTAATATTATATATATATATATACTCTATAATACTATTCTAACTATAAATATAGTATTTTAGCAGAACTAGACCAGTCTCAGATCATCATCTGAACAAGGAAAGCTTGCAAGCAATAAAAACGCGACGCAGAAGGTAAATTATATTTAATACTAAATGGTAATAAAGCGTAAATGTCATTATTCTAGTCAATGTAAATGTTTGTGGAAAGCATAGAGTGCGCTTTGTTAAAGACGTACATGTTTGTTGTCCACGAATGTACCTTGATAAGTGCACATTATAAAAGATTTCTTTTCAAAGATGATATTAAAGTAATATTTTATACCGTATTATAATATGATTATTTCATAATGTAGTTACTTTCAATGGACAAAGATCATTATGGTCGTATATGGTATGATGATGGCCATATAAAATCGAAAATCGATTTTTCACCCAATAATACGAGCTGACACGAGTTGAAAGTTGTGCAAAATATAATTACTTTTGATAACAATACACCGATGAAAATGGTATTCCATATCCAATTTTTTTTTAAATAGTTTAAAACCTATTTAAAATTAAAATAATATCCAATTTTATAGTATATCTGAATAGATGCAACCACTACAAATGCTTCGATTAAAATTATATTAAATTAAATGCGCCTGTTGTATTAAAAATTCCAATAACCAATCGCATTCGATATATCTGTATTTAACATGATTTGAAAGTGAAAATTAGAAGAGCGAAACCACTGTTTAAGCCAAGAATGGAAATCAAGATACATAACTTTCCTTCGGTTAAAAAAATTCCTTTTATAAAATGTTTTTTCGATGGAACTAAACATAATATATAAAATTTCTTCGTTGTTCATTACGGCAGTAATCAGATCTTGGAATTCAACATTGCAACTTACATATTTTTGCGTAATCTTCTTTCTTTAACTTACACAAGCCGCCCAAATCCAATTTATCAAATTAGTCACATTCTCACAAATACACAATATTTAACGGTACATTATAATCACATATTTGGCATAGCGAAAATACATCCGCATCGATTAAACAAAATCTAACGTATTCAATAAAATTTTGTACGAAAGGATGTTGTGTATTCTGTTGCTAAGTAACTAAAAAATAACTAAAGCCGCAATCTTAACTAAAATGATTGAACGAATGCAACGGAATAATTGTTGTAGAAGGTGGGGAGTTGCTCGGCTACACTTGGCAAAACAGATAAACTACGAAAATCGTTGCACCGGCTAAATAGCTTCTTGTCTTCGCGATGTCTGCAGTGCGACCGGCTACTAGCAACCATCAGCAAGCAGCTGCTATTGCTGTGCAGTTGTTATTACTGTTCACTGTTACTTGTTACCTGTGAGCGTTTACCACAGATACTATACGCTGTTCATATGTTTTCATGTCGTGGATGTCGACGTTTGCTTGAATCAGCATCATACTTGGATGTTGGATATCCCATCCCAATCATGCCGATGCGAGAATGCACATACTTTATATAATATAGGGTGTTACAACATGGCGCCACCATGACCTGTATCTACCTGACCTGGCATATACATTTGACTACATACTTGTATAGGGAAACTATTTATTCCCTTATTACTCACATGGGTACAAATAAAATGAAATGTTTCAAACATTTAGTTTATAAATAAATAAATTCATTTATTGGCATTTAGTGTTAAAAAGAATGTAGTATATTTTACATAGTAGATATAGAAACGAAAATATCAAAAGGACTGTGATCGAATGATGGGAAACAAGTCTTGTAGAAACATGCTTGCTCTTGCTCGCAACCACAAACACTATTGACTTTTTTTTTAAATAGGCATCTGTAATTAAGGATTCAATATTTATTTTATTTTGTTTAATGCACATGGAGAGATAATAGATAAGGTCCTTAAGGTCTCTTACTAATATACATATAAAATTTTATATAGTATATACATAGTGCAAAAGAAGATATTATTCGTAAAATAAATCGCTTAAAAATTTAAAAAGCTAAATGAAAAACATCAAGGTTATTATATCGATACGAGAGTCAAATATTAATTTGGAATCGAAATAAATGCCTAAATCTTTAATTTTTGGAGTGTATTTTACATCAATATTGTCAATTGAATTTGTAGTAAGTTTCTTCTTACGCGTAAACGATATGCAGTTACACTTTGAAATATTTAAGAAGAGTTTGTTATCGGTGCAATAATTACAGAAATTGTCAATATCCGTCTGTGACTATCCGAATATGACGGTTGAGCGCCATATTTACAACTTTCTAAATGCCAACAATGATTTAATAGTATATTAAAGAACGAATTTCATAAGGCAGGTTTTATTGCATGAATTCAAGTTTAGAAAACGAGGTAGCACCGCGTTTTCTAAAAAACGAGTGTTATAAATTACTTTTTTTTATACTATTTTTTCTAATTTACGTCTTTTATACCCCTTTTAAATATAAAATCGAAATTTCAAAATTTAGGGATTTTTTTTACTATTGGTAGTAGCTATTGACACAATTCAAATATTTGCAATAAATTGTAAAATAAATTAAAATTAAACTATTGTTTGCTTTCTTTTGTAGTTTGACGTACATTTCAGGGACAAAATTTAAATCAAACTATTTGTTGCTTTCTTTTGTAGTTTGACATTTGATAACTGGCAAGCAGAGCTACCAACTTTGAAATAGTAAATTGCCTTATGCTATAAGTGAATTCAAATATAAGGAAGTCATTTAGGTTCGTTAACAGCTCTATTAGAAACGCAAATTAGAAAAAATATATATTGACGTACATTTATTTTCAAAAGTTATGCGTCACTACAAAGAAACGCAACGACAATTCACGCACTTCATACACTACAATTCCTCTTACCACACACTGTATATGTAATTCCCTATACTGGCGAATTACTATTTCAAACGAGTGTACATTCATGGACCAATACTATATGGATAGGCTTTTACCCAGTGGCGGCTCGTGCCATTTCAATCTGGGGGGGGCGCATTTCTTAAAAAATAACATAATATATGCGAAGTATATGCAGTATAGCGATATAGCTATACCGCATACCGTCGCTCTAACTCTAGCGCTTCCAACAGATAGGGCATATGCATTTGACTGGTACTTGCTAGCTGCCATATCGTGTGAGTCATGAGTGTTAGGTATGTTCGCGGCGCAAGCTTTATTTTTTAGGAAAAATAATGTCGAGATAGAATATCGCAATACAATTATATATCAACGGTATGCGCTCAATGTTCAGGATGGGCGCGCGGCCCTGCGGCCTGCATAAGGAACCGCCACTGGTTAAGATTGTAAAAACAGAAAACATGTAGAAATCGCTTTTTTTATCAAGAAATAATAGGTACGTCATAGTTTATAACAAAAAGTTAATATATCTTCTATAATAAATAGATTTGTATTATGACGGCAACAATAATGTATTTGCGCCCTTTATAAATAATTTTTGTCCGAGTTTCAATATATTATTTTGCATATAAAGAAGCGTATCTGTTGCAAGGTACTGCAAAAAAAAAATGTATAATCAGCTTTAACACTGTACCTTATTATGTAAAATATATTTATTTAAATTTTTATATTTTCACCAAAGAATCTCCAATTATTCCAAGTTCCATTCTGAATGGCTCACCCTTTATATTTCGTGATATTTTATTATCAGTGGATATACCGAGGAATATAATTAATTTTGCAGTACTATACAAAATAATTAAAAAATATATAAATATCTATTATTATGGCCTGTACATTTTTCATAAATTTATCGTGATATCAGGTATTTATAACGAAGTCGTCGATATTTCACAAAACGACCGACTCGAAAAAAGTGGATATAAAGTCGAAGAGTATGTATTTCTGCTCTCAATCAAAATGATATAGAATTAAATTCTATAGAATATTATCCACACAGCGTACAGCTTTGTAAAAGATTGTATCTACGCAGGGCCGGATTATAACATAAGCAAATGAGGCAAATGTCTCGGGCCCGCGTTTTGCGGGGGCCCGGTGGACCCCGACCAACCAGCATACATAATATGTAGGTGCAGAAATTAAGTGCAATATTTTTCCTAATACCCACTCTTTTCACTCTTTCCTCGTTTCACTATTTTCCTAATACCTACCCTCAGAAGAACTAATATTACATAGACTAAATTTATGCTTTAAATGGGGCCCGGAAAGAAAATTTGTCTCGGGCCCGGAAAAGGCTTAAACCGGCCCTGTATCTACGCCAGTACTGTGGGCAAAATATAGGGCATACTTGTATATAGGACCAAATAGACGCGGTTAATTTTTTTATGTCTCGTACCAATATATTTCAAATTATTTACATGAGCAGATATTCACATGGCAATTTATTTATTAAGATTTGTCGCATCTTAAAAAAGGATAGAAGAGCAAATTGAATAAAGGATTAAAAGGATCTTCGTGTTCGATTTATATAATGAATTTTCTAAGCGTAATTACTTAATTATAAATAAATACTTTCTCTTCTGATATAATATATATTTCTATCAAATACATACATCAACGAATCCTAAAATATTTTTATATAATCTCTTCATTTTCTACACTGTTCTAATTCTTTCAATTCAGAAATGTTGCTGCCTGCACTATCTACAATATCTTGAGTACTGACTGGTACATTTCCTTTCGTCTTACCTGATTGTCTTTTTGTTTTATTAAGTCATATATTGTATGCAATTTTCCTACTATTGTCCAATTGTTTATGTAAGTTTGCGGAATTGAAATGTTCCACTTGCACTAAAGAAGATTAAACACACGTTTTCCTATTGATTGTACATATATGTTTGTACACAACTGTGGCGTAGTCGGGATGCTTGGTAAAGGTATGTCACGATAAAAATTTATTTTGGGTGTACCATGGCTTCGCATAATTACATTCGTATTTAGTAGAGCGCAATGGTACATTGACGTGAAAAACGTTTTAATACCTAAAATCGGCAGGGATGTACACTCTCACCGTTATTATTTAATCTATATATAGAAGATGCAATAAACAAAGTAAAAGAAGAGTATAGTGTAGGTGTGAATGTACAGGGAGAGAAAATATATATGTTGAGATTCGCCGACGATATAGCTATATTGGAAGAAAGCGAAAAGAATTTAGAAAGGGTATTGAATGGTATGCAGGCAGTATTGACTAGGGATTTTAACATGAAAATAAATATAGGTAAAACTAAAGTGATGAGGTGTGACAAAAAGGAATGCAGTAGAAAAATGAGGATCTCAATAGGAGATAATAGAATCGAAGAAGTGTCAGATTTTTGTTATTTAGGCAGTAGAATCACAAAAGATAATCGAAGCAAGGTAGATATAAAGTGTAGGATAGCACAGGGTAGGAAGGCATTCGTAGAAAAAGAACAGATTTTAAGATCAAATATTGACTTGGGTATTAGAAAAAGATTACTGAAGGTATATGTTTGGAGTGTAGCACTGTACGGGTGTGAGGCGTGGACTATAGGAAAGGAAGAGAAGCGTAGATTACAAGCATTCGAAATGTGGTGTTATAGGAGGATGATGAGGATTGGTTGGGAAGATAAAGTAACAAATGAAGCTGTACTAGAGTTAGTAGGGGAGAAGAGAAGTATCTGGAGAGTGTTACAGCGTAGGAGAGACAGATTAGTAGGGCATATTCTTAGGCATGGGGGTATTATGCAATTGATCATAGAAGGTAGAGTGGAGGGAAAGAGAGGGGTAGGTAGGCCTAGATTGGAGTATGTGAGTCAGATAGTTGAAGACGTTGAGATGAATAGCTATAGGGAGATGAAGGGATTAGCTCAGGATAGATCGGCATGGCGTGCTGTTTCCAACCAATCTTTAGGATTGCGGACTCTTTAACTAACCTAAAATAAGGTAATTTGTTGATGGCTAAAGCTCAGATTCTATTTATAGAATATTTCTAGATGCTAAGTGTCTAGAAATACTTTATAAATCCGATTATTCTATTGCACATGTTTTTATTTTAAATTACATTGAAAATGGTGGAAAAACAATCATTGAATAAAAAATAGGGTTCAGGTGAAAATTATTTCTTATAAATATGAATTGATATCTCAATTGCGATTAATTTCAATTAAGGAAAATATGTAGTTTAATTCGAATCCTCTACTTTATTGAAATGTTCATTTATTTGTTCTCCTTGTCATCTACTTTTTAAATAGTTATCAAATTTCCAAGTTATATTTACATAAAGGAGTACAACGTCTCATATCCTCGAAAATATACGAGAATTAGCAATGAATCAAAAGTTTGAAGAATATATAGAGGATGGTCATTTATTTGTGATTAATATTTGCAATTGTATAGAATATTACCAAAGCATTTAATAGGTAGGTGCGCATTTCGAAGGCTATGTCCCCCATACGCTATGAGATTACTAAACAATTATTATTATCTATATCAAGGCTATTGACAGAGGTATTTTATTTAGTTTTATCTTGTGCTACTGACGATGGGGGCGTAGCCTTCGAAGTGCGCATCTAGCTATTAAATGTTTTGTGTTACGGTACTTGGATAATAATCCATACAATTATTTAGCACGGTAGTGATAATTTTAAAATATTTGTAATATATATTTTTAATTGGTATATTATTGTAGGGATTAGTGAAGTTAGGGGGAAAGATCAAGTAGATACGTGGTCAGGAGAATATAGATTAATAACCACAGCATCAGATAATGGGCATACCGGTGTAGGTTTTATAATGAATAGAAAGTTGGGATGTAGAGTAAAGAGTTATTGCCAAGTTAGTGATAGAATTATAACTATTAGATTAGACACGAAGCCAACGGACACAGTTATAGTGCAAGTATATATGCCAACTTCAAGTCACGATGATGAGGAGGTAGAATCCATTTATGAGGAGATTGAATCTAGGTTAGCAAACGTTTAAGGACAAGATAATCTAATTGTAATCGGAGATTGGAATGCCGTAGTAGGTAATGGAAAGGAAGTTTCAATAGTAGGAGAATATGGAATAGGAACACGTAATGATAGAGGGGATAGATTGGTAGAGTTTTGTATTAGGAATAAGCTAGTGGTAGCAAACACGCTTTTTCAGAATCACAAGCGCAGGATATATACGTGGAAAATGCCAGGAGATATAAGGAGGTATCAGATAGATTACATACTGGTTAAAGAGAGGTTTAGGAACCAGATTAAGAATTGTAAGAGTTACCCTGGAGCAGATATTGATAGTGACCATAATTTAGTAGTCCTGGACTCAGAGGTCAAATTCAAGAAATTACAGAAGTCTAAACAGGTCAGAGTAGATGTCGATAGGTTAAAATTAGCTGATGTATGTGAAAAGTACAAGCAGAAAGTAGAAATCATGGCTAATGGAACATCTAGGAACGACATAGATTGCGAATGTAGGGAAATCAGAAATGGGTTAACTACAGCAGCAAATGAAGTATTAGGCACAAAGAAAAGGGCAGGTAGGAGGGAATGGATCACGGAAGAAATAGTTAAAATGATAGAAGCAAGAAGGAAAATTAAAATTGGAAACACAGAAGCAGGACAGAAAAAATATAAGGAACTAAGGAACTTAATTAATAGGAAATGCAAGCTAGCGAAAGAAGAGTGGATAAAAGGAAATTGTGAGGATATTGAGGAGGATATGAGAAGAGGTAAAGTAGATTTGGGCTACAGGAAAATTAAGTCACATTTTTCTAAAGTAAAACCAAAGGGTAACATTATATGTGATAAGCAGGGTAAGGAACTCACAGAAAATAAGGAAAAAGCTAGAAGATGGAAGGAGTATCTTGAAGATTTATATAAAGGTAGGCAGGACATGGAGGAGCTAGAAAGTGTGGAACAGATAGATGAGGATGACTTAGGTCCTAGCATACTTAGGTCAGAGTTTCATAGAGCATTAAATGATTTACGGAATAACAAAGCAGCGGGGATTGATATGATACCAGCCGAATTAATAAAACACGCAGGGGAAAAAATGCAGGAGCGATTATACAGGTTAGTTTGTAAAATATATGAGAAGGGAGAAGTACCACAGGATTTTCAGCGTAGTAGAATAGTAACAATGCCGAAGAAAATAGGAGCTAATTTGTGTGAGAACTATAGGACCATTAGTCTACTATCACATGCATCGAAGATATTGTTAAAGATTACTTATAGGAGATTAGAAAATAAAGTAGAGGAAAGGCTAGGAGAAGATCAGTTTGGTTTTAGGAAAAACAGAGGGACGAGGGAGGCGATTTTAGCACTAAGAACAGTAGTAGAAAAAAGAATGAGGGTAGGAAAGGTAACTTGCATAGCTTTTGTAGATTTAGAAAAGGCATTTGATAATGTAGATTGGGACATAATGTTTAGAATTTTAAAAGAAACGGGTATAGATTATAAGGATAGGAGAATAATTTTTAATTTATATAAACACCAAACTGCCTTAGTTAGAATTGAGGGGGAAGAAGAGGTAGCAAAAATAGGGAAGGGAGTTCGGCAGGGATGTACACTTTCACCGTTATTATTTAATCTATATATAGAAGATGCAATAAACAAAGTAAAAGAAGAGTATAGTGTAGGTGTGAATGTACAGGGAGAGAAAATATATATGTTGAGATTCGCCGACGATATAGCTATATTGGAAGAAAGCGAAAAGAATTTAGAAAGGGTATTGAATGGTATGCAGGCAGTATTGACTAGGGATTTTAACATGAAAATAAATATAGGTAAAACTAAAGTGATGAGGTGTGACAAAAAGGAATGCAGTAGAAAAATGAGGATCACAATAGGAGATAATAGAATGGAAGAAGTGTCAGATTTTTGTTATTTAGGCAGTAGAATCACAAAAGATAATCGAAGCAAGGTAGATATAAAGTGTAGGATAGCACAGGGTAGGAAGGCATTGGTAGAAAAGGAACAGATTTTAAGATCAAATATTGACTTGGGTATTAGAAAAAGATTACTGAAGGTATATGTTTGGAGTGTAGCACTGTACGGGTGTGAGGCGTGGACTATAGGAAAGGAAGAAAAGCGTAGATTACAAGCATTCGAAATGTGGTGTTATAGGAGGATGATGAGGATTGGTTGGGAAGATAAAGTAACAAATGAAGATGTACTAGAGTTAGTAGGGGAGAAGAGAAGTATTTGGAGAGTGTTACAGCGTAGGAGAGACAGATTAGTAGGGCATATTCTTAGGCATGGGGGGATTATGCAATTGATCATAGAAGGTAGAGTGGAGGGAAAGAGAGGGGTAGGTAGGCCTAGATTGGAGTATGTGAGTCAGATAGTTGAAGACGTTGAGATGAATAGCTATAGGGAGATGAAGGGATTAGCTCAGGATAGATCGGCATGGCGTGCTGTTTCCAACCAATCTTTAGGATTGCGGACTCTTTAACTAACTAATTTAATAAAATCGTATATAAAACAAATTTATTTTGCTACGCCACTGATTAATACACTTCATAGTCTGTATAGTTACGATAAAATAAAACGGATTTCTGTCTTCTTAGCTTTTGACTTTCACACAATGCTTATAACTGTACTTATCAACATTGTGAAGTAGTTATTTCTTGTACATCGCATATTTTCTATCTGCTTTTAATCCTAGCAGACCCTCGACCATGTGGACGAGTATAAGTACCTGTACCATTGTCTACATGTAATAAGCTAATTAGATGAGTTTAGATAAACACATTTAGATAAACAACAAATTAGATAAACACATTTGTTTCACAATAATCAAATAAAAAAATAGAAAAAATGTCCTCCACGGTGAGATTCGAAGCCGGAACCTATAGCAAATGGTTCAAAAATAAAATGAATTGAATAAATTCATTTTAGCTGGCTGTTACTAAATCACATTTAATAATATTGTAAATTATACACTGTACAGTACTCTTATAATAACAATTAGCATAATTATTTCAACGAGAATACGACGATTTCTTGTCTAATAATCTTTGTCTTATGCAACTTATATACAGGGTACGGATATTTGTAATTTTAATTACATAACTATAGTTGTTAGTATTTTACAGACTGAATATAGAGATTTTAATTACGCAACAAACCTAACTCAAATTTATTGCCAAAGTAAGCATTTTAACTCATCGGCCGTTATTTATAATGTGGCTGATTTATTTATAATTGCGGCATTTTGCTGGATATTATAATATTACAGCATTTCTCGTAATCTCATATGTACTATAAATCAGTTTAGAATGTTACTTCGCTATTTAAGTATTTGCATGTATGTGTTAGTTAATCAGTTTCTGTTTTAATTATTTCTTGAGGAACGCATTGATACCGTAATGTAAATTTTGTTTAAGTCAATAGCTCTCTTAGTTAGTTAAAGAGTCCGCAATCCTAAAGATTGGTTGGAAACAGCACGCCATGCCGATCTATCCTGAGCCAATCCCTTCATCTCCCTATAGCTATTCATCTCAACGTCTTCAACTATCTGACTCACATACTCCAATCTAGGCCTACCTACCCCTCTCTTTCCCTCCACCCTACCTTCTATGATCAATTGCATAATCCCCCCATGCCTAAGAATATGCCCTACTAATCTGTCTCTCCTACGCTGTAACACTCTCCAAATACTTCTCTTCTCCCCTACTAACTCTAGTACAGCTTCATTTGTTACTTTATCTTCCCAACCAATCCTCATCATCCTCCTATAACACCACATTTCGAATGCTTGTAATCTACGCTTCTCTTCCTTTCCTATAGTCCACGCCTCACACCCGTACAGTGCTACACTCCAAACATATACCTTCAGTAATCTTTTTCTAATACCCAAGTCAATATTTGATCTTAAAATCTGTTCCTTTTCTACGAATGCCTTCCTACCCTGTGCTATCCTACACTTTATATCTACCTTGCTTCGATTATCTTTTGTGATTCTACTGCCTAAATAACAAAAATCTGACATTTCTTCGATTCTATTATCTCCTATTGTGATCCTCATTTTTCTACTGCATTCCTTTTTGTCACACCTCATCACTTTAGTTTTACCTATATTTATTTTCATGTTAAAATCCCTAGTCAATACTGCCTGCATACCATTCAATACCCTTTCTAAATTCTTTTCGCTTTCTTCCAATATAGCTATATCGTCGGCGAATCTCAACATATATATTTTCTCTCCCTGTACATTCACACCTACACTATACTCTTCTTTTACTTTGTTTATTGCATCTTCTATATATAGATTAAATAATAACGGTGAGAGTGTACATCCCTGCCGAACTCCCTTCCCTATTTTTGCTACCTCTTCTTCCCCCTCAATTCTAACTAAGGCAGTTTGGTGTTTATAAAAATTAAAAATTATTCTCCTATCCTTATAATCTATACCCGTTTCTGTTAAAATTCTAAACATTATGTCCCAATCTACATTATCAAATGCCTTTTCTAAATCTACAAAAGCTATGCAAGTTACCTTTCCTACCCTCTTTCTTTTTTCTACTACCGTTCTTAGTGCTAGAATCGCCTCCCTCGTCCCTCTGTTTTTCCTAAAACCAAACTGATCTTCTCCTAGCCTTTCCTCTACTTTATTTTCTAATCTCCTATAAATAATCTTTAACAATATCTTCGATGCATGTGATAGTAGACTAATGGTCCTATAGTTCTCACACAAATTAGCTCCTATTTTCTTCGGCATTGTTACTATTCTACTACGCTGAAAATCCTGTGGTACTTCTCCCTTCTCATATATTTTACAAACTAACCTGTATAATCGCTCCTGCATTTTTTCCCCTGCGTGTTTTATTAATTCGGCTGGTATCATATCAATCCCCGCTGCTTTGTTATTCCGTAAATCATTTAATGCTCTATGAAACTCTGACCTAAGTATGCTAGGACCTAAGTCATCCTCATCTATCTGTTCCACACTTTCTAGCTCCTCCATGTCCTGCCTACCTTTATATAAATCTTCAAGATACTCCTTCCATCTTCTAGCTTTTTCCTTATTTTCTGTGAGTTCCTTACCCTGCTTATCACATATAATGTTACCCTTTGGTTTTACTTTAGAAAAATGTGACTTAATTTTCCTGTAGCCCAAATCTACTTTACCTCTTCTCATATCCTCCTCAATATCCTCACAATTTCCTTTTATCCACTCTTCTTTCGCTAGCTTGCATTTCCTATTAATTAAGTTCCTTAGTTCCTTATATTTTTTCTGTCCTGCTTCTGTGTTTCCAATTTTAATTTTCCTTCTTGCTTCTATCATTTCAACTATTTCTTCCGTGATCCATTCCCTCCTACCTGCCCTTTTCTTTGTGCCTAATACTTCATTTGCTGCTGTAGTTAACCCATTTCTGATTTCCCTCCATTCGCAATCTATGTCGTTCCTAGATGTTCCATTAGCCATGATTTCTACTTTCTGCTTGTACTTTTCACATACATCAGCTAATTTTAACCTATCGACATCTACTCTGACCTGTTTAGACTTCTGTAATTTCTTGAATTTGACCTCTGAGTCCAGGACTACTAAATTATGGTCACTATCAATATCTGCTCCAGGGTAACTCTTACAATTAGCTCTCTTATGCGTTATCAAAAAACTTATGTCCTGTGCAATGTCTACTATAGCAAAAAATGTCGGATAGAAATAGAAAGATGCTTCCTATAGAATCACTCAATGCACTGTCAATGTACGTACAATCAAAGACAATAGTAATAGCTAATATAGGGAATTGCTGCAGTAACTTGCGCCACAATTTCCATTGCCACATTGGTTCATATTTCATGAGAATTACACAATGATGTCATTGTTGTTATTCTTCATTAGCTATTTTGTTTTACAATTAAATACATTAATATTTTCTTCAATCCAATCGCAGCGAATTATTTCCGTGTTGGTATTTGTCATCGCATTTATTTTTAGTCAATTAAATTTTATTCATTCATTTAACGTGCACAATGAGGAACGAAACAAAAGATGATGTAACAAAGCAATAAATTTCTACAAATATCAATTATTTAGGTTGATTACCATATTGTTTACCATTATTTTTATATAATATAGAATATCATCCAAATTCTGTAATAAGCATTAAGTAGCTAGATGTACATTTCAAGCGCTATGCGCCCATCTTCAGTAGCACGAGATAATAACTAAATAAAATACCTATTTTAATACCTATTAAATATATACCTGTCGAATTTTTTTAATTATTTATAAAGAAGGTATATATCTGTCGATTTTTTATCAAAATTATCGAAAAAGTACAAAGGTTATACCTGTCGATTTTCATCGAAATTATCGAAAAATTATCGAAAAAAGAACAGAGGTACCTGTCGATTTTCATCAAAAATTTTCATCAAAATTATCGAAAAATTATCGAAAAAGAAGAGAGGTATATACCTGTCGATTTTCATCGAAATTATCGAAAAATTATCGAAAAAAGAACAGAAGTACCTGTCGATTTTCATCAAAATTACCGAAAAATTATCGAAAAAGAAGAGAGGTATATACCTGTCGATTTTCATCAAAATTATCGACAAATTATCGAAAAAGAAGAGAGGTACATACCTCGATGTTCATAAAAATTTTCATCAAAATTATCGAAAAATTATCGAAAAAGAAGAGAGGTACATACCTGTCGATTTCCATCAAAATTATCGAAAAATTATTGAAAAAGAGCAGAGGTATATACCCGTCGATTTTCATAAAAATTATCGAAAAATTATCGAAAAAGAGCAGAGGTTGATTTTCATTAAAATTATCGACAAATTATCGAAAAAGAAGAGTGGTATATACCTGTCGAATTTCATCAAAATTATCATTTGCCATTAGAAAATGTCCCATTCAATCATTTTTTCACGTTTAATAAAAATTTATAATCTTAGCAGGGACAGTCCATGTAAAAATGTTTCTAAATGCTGACTTTGAAATTGAACACGCAATTAACATCGCGTATTAATTTACAGTTGCTAATCGTGTTGGTATCGCCATCTACATATTTTAATATTAGATGTGTGCGCGACAACGACGATAAACACACACACAGATTACACACTATTTATTCTCGACAAACGCGGCGAGGAATTCAAGTCTAACTATATGGTTACGTGAATGCAATCCCATCTTTGCACATGCTATTTATATGGGCAGTTTCAATGGCACCTTGAACGATAAGTTGAAGTGAAGAATATAAACTCGAAAAAGTTGATTGCGTTGGTTGAAGCGAGACTTTCGCCGTTTTCTGAGAAAGTTC
The DNA here is from genome assembly GCA_947310635.1 of Leptodirus hochenwartii. NCBI lineage: Eukaryota > Metazoa > Arthropoda > Insecta > Coleoptera > Leiodidae > Leptodirus > Leptodirus hochenwartii. The sequence goes on from OX371176.1 coordinate 42,145,331, forward strand.
TCGCTCTAGTGGAGTATTCGTTATCAAGAAACGCGTTTTTATTATCCGAATTTTATCTATACACTAGTACACCTACTGCCAAGAATATGGCAAATTAGACATAAATGTATAGTTTAAAAACTATTAGAAAAAAAAAATACAATTATTGACCGATTGATTGAGGACGCTATTGTGTATTTATTTTGTAATTCATAAATCCAACATATTTTGCTATAAAATATTTGACAAAAATCAAAATAAAATATTAAAAAAATTTAAATATAAGAAATGTATGTAAAAAATTATTATATATATATATAATATTATAATCGCCAGGTCTCGCTTAGAATAATTTTAAGTCAAACACTTTAAGCCACAATTATTGACTATTTCTTTGACTCGATTGTACATGACAAATGGCTAGCTATGCCTTTGATTGTGATATACAAGTCTATATGAATGTAGAGGAAAATTAGTGATTCTTAATTTTCAATTTCCGACCAATTTAGCAAATACACTTAAATTTTGAACAAAATGGGCAAAAATAGACATAATCGCTTTAATATAACACCAAAATCATTGAAATTGTCCAGCCGTTCCGCAGAATTTTTTTTATACGGGTAAATGGTAAACTTTTGTAGTAAGCATGGAAATAATTATTTTTATCTTTAAGCGGGACAAATTACCGAAAATCGGGATTGTTCCGCTAAAAGCGGGACGTATGGTCACTTTACTACGCTAAAGCCTAGTTAATTGTATCCCAACTAAGAATGGTACCGAGTATAGGGATAGGTGGCGCTGAGCTACGGTCACGCATTCAAGCACTGACACCTAGCGAGACATTGCTTCACTCTGGTTATCGATGCTCAATGTATTACCCGCATATAAATGCATATTGCAAATGCAAATACATATATAAACCCAATGCATATAAATTTATTGTAGCGGATTAAAATTTCTATGATTATCGAGGTTACAAAGAGCTAACACTTAATACTAAGAAATTTGTAGTAAAACCACGCGATTGTATACGAATCAGCTGTTTGATATATAACGTCCGATGAGTTAAAAAGCTACTTTGGCGAAAATTTAGGTGTGGTACGGTTTTACCATTGTATATATGTATATATATCTTCAGTAAATCTACAGAAATGAGTTGCTAATTAAAATAATCGTGACAGTGAGATTTTTATGATACAGAATTATTAAATAACTAATTTGTACACTAAAACGTCCGCTAATATTAATTTATCGGACTGTAAAATTTAGCTTAAAAATTGATTTGACATATAAAAAGCATTTCATACAATATCACCCAAATACCGTAACTCAAACCATTTAATAGCCAGATAAGCATTTCGAAGGCTATGCCCCCATATTCAGATGTGTGTGTAATATGTTCAAAAAATTTATAAGAAGCATATTTTTAGGTTTAAATAACTAATCTTTTATGTATAATAAAAGACTATGTAATATTTTTTCTGCAGAATATGAACTTAGCTGAAGAACTGGCGAAGATTTCAACTTCATCAATAATTTGGAAGAAAACAGTTCGAGAAGGACTAGATCTTGACTATGCAATTGTTTTTCCTGAAGCAGTATCTAATTTACTACTGAAAACATTTGACAAACTGGAATATTACCAAGGAGATTTAGCCAAAGTAAGTATGTCGTCTGACATTTATGTTTAATAATAAAATGAGTTAGTCAATGTTAAAATATATATTTCATAATAGTAAAATAGTAGGTCATATCCACGAGCGGTATTATGCAAATGGAAAGAAAAGGGTAGGTACGTCCAGATTGGAGTACGTGGGTCAGATAGTGGAAGAGGTATGGGATGAATAGCTATAGGTAAATGAAGGAGTTAGCTCAGGATAGATTGCCTTAGCCTGCTGTTTAAAACCAGTCTAGGTGATTGATTGTTTACGAAGAAGAAATTCTAATCGATGATTTTTACATTTTACGAATCACTATCGTATGTCAATCAATATATTATGTCGAATATAAATCACCGATTTAATTGATTTGCACAAAGTTCATACGTTGCTATTATGTCAGAGTTGGGAAATTGGTTTAGTGCAATACCCAATTGAAATGTGTTTCTAATTAAAGGTGGTTAACCGCTGTTTACGCAATGAGGAATGATTAGATGCTTTATCATAAAGTACGGCTAATTTACTCACTAATACTGTACAAATTACTTAGAGAAAGTGTCTGCAATATTTTGTATTTTTTTACTTATTTTCCAGATATCTTATTCAATTGCTATTGATCAATAATTAATTATATTTTAATTGCGTTAATAAAAATTTCGAATGTACTGCTTTTAACATTTATATACGTTCGTTCTTTAGAGCAATTATTGAAGTAAATTTGTAAATGTACAATATATTCGTAATAAAATAATACTTTTCACTATTCATCGTTCGATTTCGTTTTACTGTATAATTTTATTATTCAATGCGACAGTATTTTGTTTGTTTATACTTCTCAATTCTATTTCTCCGAATTTTTATATAATTATGCACACTGCGTTTAATGAGACATTTTGAAAGATCTATTGTAAAATTAATGTTTTTAGTGTATCAATTCAATTGGTAATCGCTTGAATGGGCCGTGGAGTACCCACGACTTTTTTCATTTCTATATTAGATTTCTTCTTTTCTAGAATATTAGTTAGTTAAAGAGTCCGCAATCCTAAAGATTGGTTGGAAACAGCACGCCATGCCGATCTATCCTGAGCTAATCCTTTCATCTCCCTATAGCTATTCATCTCAACGTCTTCAACTATCTGACTCACATACTCCAATCTAGGCCTACCTACCCCTCTCTTTCCCTCCACTCTACCTTCTATGATCAATTGCATAATCCCCCCATGCCTAAGAATATGCCCTACTAATCTGTCTCTCCTACGCTGTAACACTCTCCAAATACTTCTCTTCTCCCCTACTAACTCTAGTACAGCTTCATTTGTTACTTTATCTTCCCAACCAATCCTCATCATCCTCCTATAACACCACATTTCGAATGCTTGTAATCTACGCTTCTCTTCCTTTCCTATAGTCCACGCCTCACACCCGTACAGTGCTACACTCCAAACATATACCTTCAGTAATCTTTTTCTAATACCCAAGTCAATATTTGATCTTAAAATCTGTTCCTTTTCTACGAATGCCTTCCTACCCTGTGCTATCCTACACTTTATATCTACCTTGCTTCGATTATCTTTTGTGATTCTACTGCCTAAATAACAAAAAACTTGACACTTCTTCGAATCTATTATCTCCTATTGTGATCCTCATTTTTCTACGATATTATTTTATATTATATTATTTTCTAGAATATTATAGGAAATTAAAAGAAAATAGAGTTGCGAGTTCAATACAAACAATTATAGCATTTTCACGTTATGTAGCATTTTTAGTAAACGCACTTTCAAAAAAATCTTATTTCTAAGAAAGAAATTACTTTAGGCCATTTTAGAGGAAGTCGCATTTTTTTTAGACTAATCTCATCTAGTCAACAATAATTGTCATATGGACATTTTAAATTTTAATAATTCAGAAACCGAGTGTTGATGGCTTGAGTTTGACTGACTTTGATGGTAGGGTGTAGCAGTTGTGGAACATCAAAACGTAGTTATCAGTTACTATTACATTTTGACTTATATTTTTATATTAATTTTTAACGTTGACCCGATTAATATGACTAGCTTCGTATAGCTTAGAACTTAATTCGTTTTTCATAGCGAATGCATCATGGGCAGTAAACATATAATTTAAATTGCCAAGAATTTCCACCACGAACATAAATAAATTCGTAATTGGCGTTAGCCCATAAATAACAGTCGACTATATAATTCTTTATTATAAAAAAAATACGATCTCGAATTTTGTGATTGCATTATGTATATAATGTATATATTTACCATTAGTTGCACCTCCGCGATTTGGAAAGTTCCACAGTTGCTTAAATTTTTTTACCATTTTTCCCCACTCTTCTGGATAGTAGTTGAAAACTATGCTCCTTATGCTCATTTTGAAAATTCATAAGCTCTAGATTATGATCCAAACGAATCTATCGATATAGAAAAAATATCACCTTTATAGAACTAATATAGAAAAATTAGATAAGAGACGATATAGGAAAAATAGTTTACTTTAATGGGATGTTCGGTGTTTTAATTAATATATTCACTTGGGTTTTGTGTCTCTGGCTTTTGTTGGAAGGTGGGTTTTATGTTCAGAGGACTTTAGTTGATTTAGTTGTATATTGTATATATTTAGTATTCATTGGTTGTATGTTATTTGGGGTTCATTTTGGTTCACATCATTTTGTAGCTTTTATTCGTTATTGCGATGCCTTATTTAAGATTAGAAATCGCGAAAGTTTTATTGAGGTCTTACAGTTTTCTATGGTTTTTCTTTGTATGATTTATGAATGTTGGTGTTGCCGTATATTGATGGGTGAGGTGAACTGGGGTAGTCGATGGTAGTTGGATGAATAATGCGAGGAATTTATTTTGGATTCGTTGTGGAAATCTATTTTTCTGTTGAGATGAATCAAGGCTGGGAAGGTATGTGTAGATTGGGATCGAGTAGTAGTCTGGTGTGGTTGGTTGTGCCGCGTTTTGTTTTTGATGTGATTAATGCGTTCATTAAAATGTATTTCAGGTCTAGATGGAGGGCAAGTTATTACATACGTTGAACTGATATAATTGTGTATTGGATTGATATTGGGCGTATGGTTCTGTTTCTTGGTATCGAGAATAATGCGTATGTGGTTTTTCACAGTTGAGTTAAAAGCCGCTTTTGTGGTGTATTTCATGATTCGGTTTGCTTCTATTTGGATTATGTCATGGAGGATTCTGTTGTTTCTGGATGTTGTAATGATGGCTGTTATCATCGACGAGTTGTGTGTATTTAGTTCAGTGATATCGATATCGATGTTAAATATGGTGGAGGCTTATTAGTACTGCGCCTTGTAGAACTCCTGCTTGGATTTCCAATCTTTGGTAAAGGATTGTATTTATTAATATCAATATTTTATGTTCTGCCATTGTGCTTAGCTTTTTAACACTTTACTTATCAATTGCCAGATATATTTAAAAAATTGATAAATTGTACACAATCTACGAACAAAGCCAACTAGGCGCAAGGCGTGTAAACTTGAAGTGTGTTGATAAATAAATTGCTATGCAATTTAACTGTTTTGTGGAAACAGTTCAAAAAGTGAAAGCTACGTAAGTAATGGGAAACCCAGTCCTATTTTCTTTAATTTTGGATGGGTCATCAGTTTGTCCGTATATTTGCCAAGAATCATCCTACGTCATCCTATTTTTCAATCATTGTATTTATTTTTCACGATAGAGTATCCCCAGTATCGCTTTACATCACGTACATGCATTAATTTGTTTTTTACAGGAGATTTTCTTATATTTTAAAATACCCAGAAAGTTGAATTTGCTGATGAAATGAAAAAGTGTTGCTTGAAAAAAATCTAAATAGTATTTTATTTTGTTATTATTATTATAGTTATTAAATGCTTTATGTTACTATATTTGGGTGATATTCTATACCGTTTTTAACACCGTCATGAAAAATTCACAATATAGTTTGCATTTCGATTTATAGTGTGTCATATACTTTTTTAAATTAATGTAGTTTTTCACAATGTGTTATACCTATAATGAGAGTTTAGAATAAATTAACATTTATTTTAAAATGAAACTGAAATCTCGAGTGAAACGATGTTGAAGATACTCCATATTTAAGCATAATATATCTCAATATTGAAAAATGCGTCATTATAAATAATTAATCAAAAGAATTGCCATTTTGATATTTTTTTTATACTGTCTTACAATTTAATAGCGTCTCCAATTGCATATATTTCGCATGTATAAATCTGTAATATTTTCATAAAATCAGTATATCAGTATTTTTTAATTTAAATTTTAAGGTAAAAGTGTTTGGAAAATGGCACAAAATTCCTCGACAGCAAATTGCCTACGGATCCCCTGGAATGATTTACCGGTTTTCTGGCATAACCCTTCCAGCTAAAACTTGGGACAACGAAATAGAAACATTAAAAAATTTCGTGTGTACAATGACAGGAATCGAATATAATTTTGTTTTAATTAATAGGTAATTCAAAATACTATTAATTTCTTTGAATAAAAATATTAAAACCCATTATCCATTGCATTTATTACTCACACGTTTGGCTTGCAGATATAAAGATGGCAAAGACCATATTGGTGAACATCGTGATGGAGAGGCCGAGTTAGATAAAACGGCTCCGATCGTATCTATATCCTTAGGGGCATCCCGAGATTTCCTATTGAAACATCGAGACGTTCGTAAATCTGGTTCAGAAAAGAAAAACATTCCCGTTGTTAAGATGGAATTAAAGCACGGTAGTATATTACTTATGAATCCTCCAACAAATGAGATTTGGTACCACAGCATACCACCAAGGAAGAATATACACCGAGTACGAATTAACTTAACATTTCGAAAGATATTGCAACAGCAAAAATAACGATATACGTTGTGAAAAATGCGTTCTCACTTCAATCAACTCCAGTCAGTTTTTGTTAGCGCCGTTCAACTACGATCAACTTCTGGCCACTACTTGGCCAAGTCTACTTAACTTGCCTCAGGTCTGGTGGCTATTCAGGTGCAATTCAAGAAGGCATTATAATTATTAAGATAAAATCAGAAATAAACATGGAAAATACTATATAGCGTGCAAATTGTTAGTGGATTGCCTTTAGCTCTAAACAACAGTTTGAGTGGACACTAATAGCAGTTGGAGTGGACACCCCCACCTGTTCTCAGTGCAAGTGCATCCAGCAACAAAGAATCGCGCAACGCTAATCCGACACCGCCCAGTGCGCCCGGTCGCCCACACGAATTGACAAACTACTTACTAAACACTGCACAAGTACTAACGATGGCATTTCCGTACACACTGGCTGTGCAATGGTTATCATGACTAGCATAGCCTAATTATTGTTGATGTATAACATATAGACCCCATTTCTAACGACCGACTCGTACTGAAACTGGGGGCTGTATACAGCACTCGTCAACACAGATAAATGATACTACCTATGCGTCTGGAGGAATCAGGACAGAGCAATCCTTGAACAGGTTCCGATAAGCGGACCCGCCCGCCGCTAGCCGTTTTGACTAAAGGTCTCCGCGGTCACCAAAAGACAAGTGGGGGAAACCAAGGGAAGTGTTGAACTTCCCGTGAAGAAGAATGTAACCTTAGCTACGATATTGTAAAAAATTTGACGTTCTCGAAAAGAGATCTGGAGATATATACACATAAATATATAGAGGAATTGATTGGAGTAAGAGGATGATAGAAAAGATAAAGAGATATAATAGAAGCCGATCGATTATCAGTTACTTTAATTCAATTAGAATTTTATTTTAAAAAAACGACTTCCATTGTAGTAAGCATGTACATGTTCATAATGCACAAATATATAGCTATATGCAAATATAAATAAACATATGTATATAGAGATGTATGGATATTCTAAGCAAATCTAATAATCAATTTAATATAAAAACATCCCATTCGCTCGAGCTATATGGCCTCCGTGGACTTGTTGGGTCTATAGACCCTTCAGCCAAAATTCATTATTACATATAAATACTGAAATATTTGTAAATCAATTGTGAAATTGTGAAATGCATAAATAAATCATTGTTTCATTTGGCCATTTTAGTTTATATCGTTGCTTTGTTCATTTTCATAATATGGTATCATTTGATTGTTATGGCTCATCTCTTTCATACCCGAACTTATACTTATAATTTAGTGACTCACTCAAAGTTCTTGTGGCCAGCAGCTGCGGCCAGGTCCGTTCAGATCCAAACAACGAGTCACATCCAAGGTTCTTGTAGCTAGCAGCTGCGGCCAAGTCAGGTCAGATCAACGAGTCACTTCCAATTCACATCCAATCCAAGGGGAACTCATAATCACAACACGAAACGGCACAATAGTTTTGAATGGCTCGCCCAAGATGTCCATGAAAAGGCCTTAAGGCTCATATTTTACGTTGGCACCAAAACTGAGCTCGCTAGTACATTCCATTTTTATTCTTACCTGTAATTTATGTGTAGAGATGATTTGCAGTAAGGGGCAGCGTGGCGCGGCGGTATCGTCGTTTTGTCGAATGCTAACGCATCGCGCTGGTTGTGGGTTCGAATGTCACCCGGCAATATAGTTTTTAATGGCTCGCCCAAGATGTTCATGGATGGCTCATCCAACATGTCCATGGATGGCTTGCCCAAGATGTCGTTCGATGGCTCGCCCAAGATGTCTATACGGATAATGTGTATGGGCATCTTGGGCGAGCCGGATGAACACGCCAAACAAAAACAAAAATATTAAATTTTGCCAAATATTAAAATAATTAAATCAAAGATATGAGATTACCTGAAATAAATAGTAAAAAAGCCTTAAGGGCATATGATACGACGTGAAACAAATAAGTAAAAGCCTTAAGGGCATATGCAATGAAATGCAATAAATAACTAAAAAGCCTTAAGGGCATATGCGGTGACCTGAAATAAATAACTAAAAAGCCGTAAGAGCATATGAGATGACCTAAATAAACAACTAAAAAGTCTTAAGGGCATAAGAGATGACCTGAAAGAAAAAGACCTTAAGGGCTCATAATTTACGTTAGCACCAAAACTGAACTCGCTATTACATTCCATTTTTACTCTTACCTGTAATTTGTGGGTAGAGTGAGGGGCAGCGAGGCGCGGCGGTATCATCGTTTGGTCGAATGCAAACGCGTCGCGCTGGTTGTGGGTTCGAATCTCACCCGGCACTATAGTTTTGAATTGCTCGCCCAAGATGTCCATGGATGGCTCATCCAAGATGTCCATGGATGGCTTGCCCAAAATGTCGATGGATGGCTCGCTCCAAGATGTCCATGCGGATATATATATGGGCATCTTGGGCGAGCCGGATGAACACGCCAAACAAAAACAAAAAAAAAATTATTATGCCAAATATTAAAATAATGAAATCAAAGATATGATATTACCTGAAATAAATAACAAAAAAGCCAGAAGGGCATATGAGACGACCTGAAAAAAATTGATAAAAAGCCTGAGTGCCATAATTTTACGTTGGCACGAAAACTGAGGTCGTTAGTGCATTTCCCGATTCACAAATGTCCCTAAATTTTATTTATCATGTGCTTCAATCGCAAAGTGATTCGATGACCTGAAATAAATAGCAAAACAGTCTGAAGGGCATATGAGATGTAAGCATATAGGCAGTCATTTAGGCTGATAATAAAATATTTCTTCCTTTTTAGTACACTTTAATAAAAAAATGTTTTTATTATAAATTATTTTATGATTTTTAGTCCTCGAGGATTTTAATATATTTTTTTAATAATTTAATGATCGATTGACGATTAATTGATTAAAAACTTATCGAGATAAGCAACAGTGTGTGTCGGCGGGTCAAAATTAACTTACAAGATGTCATAACTAATAAGTGAAATTAAATAAAAGCTTATAAAAATTACGAAGAATATATTGCAAAAATCAAAAGTCAATGAAGCAAATGTTTCTTTATGAAAAGTTTGTAAAATACTTTACCTGTAAGGAAATATCTCCATGTAGCTTCGAACAAGATGTTCCAAATTATCAACAGTTACTTCTTCGATTTTATAGGATTGCCTTTTTGCACTTCTTTAATTTAATTGCTTCTTTCTAAAAAAATAGAAAAAAACGAATGAATCTTGATGAAATGATATGAAAATGAAAAATGTAAAATTCGTTGTTAGGATACCATCTTACGCACTATATTTTATATTTTGAATGAAAATAGTATTTAAAAAAATAAATTAAGTTGCAAAATTTAAAAATTTCTTAATTAAAAAGGTCTCCTTCATTTAGGCGCGCACAATATTCGAATGCTTGGTTTAAGTCGATTGGGGACGCAACGTGCGTATTGAATTCAATTAACATATTGCTTATGGAGAGACAATGGCGCCACACACGGAAAATTGTCCAATTACGTTCCTGTGTATTCATGCGCAGTCTTCAGTTATCTTCACCAAGTTCTCGTGGGGAAGATATCGACAGATGTCGACACATGAAAATCAACTGCTTAAATTGATTCGTTTTCGTATATGGACTTGCAACGTCTATGTATACATTGTCATTATTATAATGACTAGGAACAGGTGCACCAACGTGCAATTGAACTTGTGAACATGTACCTCATATATTGCATGAAATTTGTTTATTTTATCAAATATAAATAGATTTTATTATTTCAGCGTAATAAATTTCAGTTTAATTTCAGTATTAATAAAACAATTTTCATATAATAATAATATATATAGCCATGTTAGTATTTTTGTATACTATTAACTTAGCTACAGGCAATCATTTTTGCAATAGATTATAGCTAGCTTAACTAAAGCGTTGCGATGCATTTCGCTTCAATATTGATTTATTTTTAATATTGGGGCATACATATAGTTTATTATTCAATATTACTACAAACGCGTTAAAGGTCATGGTAGCATTAAAATTCCACAAAATTCTCCAATTTTTTTTGGTTCTTATTTATATTCCTATAGTTTTTATATCATTAGATAGTATCATATACATTGTCATTGGGTAGAACCCTGTAATTCCAAGGTAGCGATGTGATAGCCATCAGAATTTGTAAACAACGCAAACTGACCCAAAATAAAATAGGTTATAATACATTATATGTTGCACTGTAAATATGAATAAAAATTATTATAATACGATATTAGCACAAGCATTTTCACCTTGTGGCAAGTTTTTGTTTGCTGGAGATTATTACGGTACGATTTCTGTATTTAAGTAAGTAAATAAGAGCGGCATATAAATTAACCTCGAAATTACTATGGTAAACAAAAAAATCTATTGTAAAATCTTAATTATCTTCGAAAAATTAAAGATAATTTGGATTGGTAAAAACCATCAAACCTATAAGTATTAAAATGAACACATAAGATTCTAATATCTGTTACTTTTACAGTTTACACAAGATTCTTACCAGCTCAACATCGAGTAGCAATTGCGACACCACATTACCCATCCCTCCCTTTGCTACATATCCTTTGTTAATCCCTAACAACACCACTACAACGTCCACAATTCATTCCATGCTAACAACACCAAATCACCTAGTTGTGGGTACAGTAGGTGCTATCTATGGTCTGCCATGGTCCCGTAACAATAACTGCTATAGTAGCAATAGCAAGGAATGGCGCCCACAGTGGCGAATTGACATACCGGGAGGAGTGATACCACCTGGTAAAATAATAACACCTGTTTATTAAGAGAGCTTGGTGCAACATTTAATTTTCAGAGCGCTTGGATAGTAAAGGGAGTAATAGCGGTCGAGGGGGCTTAAGTGATGAAACGGGTGGAGTAGAAATCAATGCAATGGTGTGGGAAGAATGTAATGGATGTATCTACATAGGCGGGGGTGATGGAGTGATTTATGTAGTGGATGTGGGGCAGGGAAAGGTTACAAGAGCGGTAGGCGGACATGATGGATATGTGCACTGTCTGGACAAGTTGTAAGTACAATGCTATTACAAGTTTGTTGCTCATGCTTATAATAGTGTTCACTAACACCGTAGAATGATTTAGTAACTAGAATTATCTTTTGTGCTAGAAATCCGTTTTTGGCTTCAACACGTGCGGAAGGTGGAATATTAATACAACAAATATTACTCCCTCCCTGTATTTAATTCTGCTTATGATGTGGACTACTTGTTCGCTTTTGATTCTGTATCATACTTGCGACATTGGCCGTTTATTTTCTACTTTAATTTGTAGTAATCAAGAATTGGTGTCTTCTTCAGAAGATGGTCAAGTCTTAGGTTGGGATTTAAATCGTACACCGTCCATCATCCTGCGCCTTGAACCTCATAAAGCTAAGGGTGTCGCCCGACCCTCACTTGGCAAATGGGTAGGAGCAGTCGCACGCAATGACGACTGGTTGGTTTGTGGTGGAGGACCACGCTTGGCGTTGTGGCATGTACGTACCATGAACCGCAGTGCCATCTATGACGGGATTAAAGATGACGGCATGCATGTTGTGCGATTTCATGAAGATAAGGTGTGTAGAAATTGATACATTGAAAAATCAATTATCAGAAATATTCAGTTGCCAAAATTCAATGGTTTTTAATCAAAGTATAAATCTAACTTGGCATCTTTTTGCTATTTCTATTATATTATTACGACAGTGGGTAAATATTAATTTTAATTATATGCTTTTCTAAATGTTCGTGGTTTTTATATAAGGTTGTGGCGGGTGGGAGAAGTCCGTTCGTATATCAGCTGAGGATCAATGGGTCTGTAGTTAGTGAAGTACGAACGTCAGGCGGCGCTGTGTACAGCGTGGTGATGCAAGACGATGGGAATGGGAGATACAAGGCAATGGCAATTGCTGGCAGTAGCCCCAAGATTGATGTCTGTACGAATTTTAATTATAAGGATCTCACCTTGACTACGTTATAAATAGATAACTAAGCACTTATTTAATAAATGTAGAAACGTATAATTTTAGAAACAACAATTTTATATTTAAAATTGCTCGGGTCTATATATCAATATATGTTTTGATATTGATTGAAGTAAATGTGATAACGTTATTCGGGTATGGGAAACGTACCGGAGAAATACATCAAGAAAAATATTATTTTCGTTATCATAACTTATAGCTATACTTGAAATAATAAATATTTTACAAATAAAGACCATATGGTATACAGGATTTTTGAGTACTAAAAATAACCGATTTTTCATAATATATTAACTATTCTAACTTAGTTATTTGCAATTATACCAATTTTTAATTTCTGTACATTATTAAAATTAATCACTATTCTAAAAGTGGCCATAATGCAAATTTGATCCTTGTTGATTATATTACGTCAAATAAGACATATAAGTATGTTAACCTATTTAGTGCGGTGATTTGATTTGGATAGTTAATGGGAAAAGTCGTGGTGAGTAAATTGCGAACGCAGCAATTTCGCAGACTGACTAAAGCCACGTCTATATAACAGGTCCGCCAGCAAGTTGCACACTTCCCGCGTCCTTAAACAACCGCCAGAATCTCCAGAACCCTCATCTATAAGGACAATGTACAATAGCAATTATTTGTTTCAACATTGAACATTGGTTTAAACGAGCTCATCAACGTTTAAACAACCTTTCTTGAAATGCCTTCAGTTCCCTATAGTTTTTCAACCTAATGTTCTGCACTATCTGATTCTAATCTGGGTCTACCTAGGCCTCTCCTTCTATTATTTTTTTTTGTAAGAATACATCCATGTTCAATTAGTGTTTTACTTCAACGTTGTAGCATCTTCCAAATGCTTTTCTTTTCCTCAATTAATTTTAAGACGTTTTCAATTGTCACTTTAATTAACCACCCAATCCTCATCATACTCCTAGCATCACATTTCAATATTTCTAATCTACGTTTTTCTTGCTTTTCTATTGTCCACATTGCACATCCGTACAATGCAAAACTGCACACATGTCTATTATTCGCCTTTCCTAATTCCTAAGCCAATGTTAGATCTTAAAATTTGAAAATACTAAGTATCATTAAAGGAATAAGATAAGAGCGTTAAAGTTTAATATATCACTTACTATTTAAAACGATGTAGTAATTTGCACCAGGATTAGCTTTACATATCGTCCTTAGCTCGGAATGTAAAGTATCTAACAAGATTTGCAAATCTAACTCCAACTGTAACAGAAAGGTATTAATCAATTCAATTGTGTATTTAAGCTCAAATCGCCTCGCATCTCATTAATTAAACAAAATGTCTTTTCTACTCACATGTTTCACACTACACAATTCTAATAATTGCGCAACATGCACAGCATATCTACTCGCGAACGATTGGTCTAGTGCTTGCAGATGTTTCTGCAGCAGCTGATCTGGACCGCCATCTTGAATTTGCGGCCCACTTCCAATACCTCCCATTCCTGCTCTTTGGCCGGAGGTGTTACCAGATGTTAAGGAAGGATTATTGGGAGGAGTCAAGCAGAGATCTTCAACTAGGAGTTTTGGGGGTAGGGGGCCCAAATTAGGAGCGATACCCAATAGGCCAGGTTTTAATTTGCAGGCCGCTGTGGCTAAGGCATAGGAAAGGACTGCTGTGTCATAAGCTTCCATTTTAAGTGATTTTGAGGATCTGCGAATTTTACAAAAGAAAAATGTGTAAGATACTTGATTGTTATATTTAAATAAAGATTTATGATGAAACGGTGTTCTATGAAATTTAATATGAATGTCAATCTCAAAATCGCCAGCACTGTTTATTTTAGTTTTCTACATGAAAAGGATTTTTCCACATATTCCTTTTATGTTTCTGGCAATGAATACTAACTTTATAATTTGGGTTAGAACTTCATTTTTTATTGCTTATGGTAGTGTTTAATTTGATCTTGAAGTTAAAATAAATTATAATACAAAGAAGTTAAATTCCCAAAATGATTACTTCCATGAATGAGTCGCTTTGGAAAAGGCGACTTGTGTAAACACGTTTATCGTCGTAATTCCTTTTGTTATAATTAATGTTTAATTTAACACGTGGTATCACAGTAGGTAGTATAAGTTTATACATTTATCTACTCTTGTAAATAAATCGGTTAGTAATATTAAGTTGAAAGTGGTTAACATTAGTGAGTTATATTAATGAATATGAATTCTGTAAATATTAAATACAAAAAAATAAAAACAAACTATACTTACTTAACAAACAAAGATGGAAAACTACGAGCAAGCACAAACACTAACAAAAACTATTGAAAAACTAAGGATAGTAAGAAACTAATAGAAATAAAATAAAACAACAAAATATAATAATGAATCCCATTTATTATAATTATTATTTACAAATTGAAAACAATAAAATCAAATATTTACATGTATAATTATAGTCAAATAAAAAAAGACACGTATAAAGATAACTTCTTTAATAAACTCGCAAATATTTATTAAATCTTCTCAATAGGATTCATTTCCATAATTGAGGGACTAACGGATTGGGAGAGTAAAGGACAGTTTGCACTACTAAGGGTAGTTTACACTCTAATGTAAACTACTACAATGTATTATATACAGTATACAAAGTGTTGAGTGGAAACTAAAAAGATTTATTAATATAAACAAAATATCCATAACTGATTATTATACATGCTTCGATTATCTATACTACACCAAAGGAAAGTTTTTTTGTTTGTATTTGTAAAATAAACAAGAATTATTTATTGTTGATCTTATCACAAATTCTGATGTGTTAATTAAAAGTTACAATATTAAATTCACTTCTTTGTATAAGAAATCCTACATTTTATTATCTACAATTTGCTCCTACGCATCCTTTTCAAATCTTCATCTTTCGTAATCACTACTATTGTTAAAAATAATAAATAAATGTTAACAGCTCATCCTAATAGCTTATTATGGTGATACAAACTGGAACTGTAATCCAATATTTATGTAAAATAAAAATGCTTTTAGTCAACTACATTAGTCGACAAGTGACGTTGGTTGGCATTTATAAAATGGCAGACATGTTGTTTGCCATTTTATATTCCGTTAATAAAACTGAATGCACATTTAACAAATTTTTCGATAGATATTAATGTAATAATTATTTACTGAAAGATATATACAACTCTCAATTTAATGTTTAATTTCAAATTCTCAATTCTTTTGAGTTTTCGTCTGCCAAACGTATTGGCATATTATTGTAGAACAATTTCTATTTATCTACCTTCATGTTCTTATGTTCTTATTGTCACATTTCAACTGTAATTTAAACATTAATTGTAAGGTGAGCATCTCGTCTATTACAAGATCACAATTAATATAAATTGAAATATCTAACTATTATTAAAACGATCAAATCTTACCCCCCTCCAAAGTCGGAACTGTCAATCATTTCTTTAGTACTTCCAGTATTGCCATAACCTCCTCCACCAGGAACGGGTTTCGGCAATAGTGGTATTTTTCCAGCGCCACCGAGAATTCCAGATTGATTATTTATATTGGGCCCACCCCCTACAGTGTTGCTGGACTGTTGTGTTGGATTGTTAGCCATGGCATCTTGTTGTTCGCGTAGTTGCCGTTTTCTCTTCTTGGACCAGAGTTCATGACAATCCTGCCACGTTGGCAGTTCTGGAGCTGAGATACTGTAGAGGAATGGAAAAATTGATATATATTTTTTCTTCTTTCTTCATCAACGCCATCGGCATTTTCACAATATACAGATATTTAAAAGTTACAAAGTAAAGGTAACGACACAACAAAAATTTAAAATGTGTCTTAACTAAATATAGTTATTTTTAGGTTTTCTTCGAAAAGCGAGCGGATCAACTGATACAAGATCGATACTATAATTATTAATTGCGTTACATGCTCTTACCAGGGGATTATTTAGGCTATAGTTTGATTTATAGTACTTTATATGTATAAATCATATGTTGGAACGTGTAATGATATGAGATTGATTAAATCGCAACAGTTTATGTAGTTATTAATTATTTTAAATATAAAATAGCAATCCATAAATTTTCTGCGCAGTAACAAAGATGGTAAGTTCAAATATGGTCCTATAGTATGAATCGAAATACATGTTGCGTTCCAATTTAATTTATAAACCATACAGTTGAATAAAATTCGCTGAACAGATTCAATCCTATTTTGATATACATTATAATTAGGTGACCATATCATACAGTATTCAAGTTGGGAGCGAACGAATTGTACATACGTACAAGTGCTCTAGTATCGTTTAGTTCACGTGCAGTGTATCTTATAAAAGTCAACATTTTATTTCCTTTCCTTTATTTCCTTTACTTGAACAGATTTGAAGTTTAACAATTAGATTTAACAAACAGATTTAACAATTAGTATTTGAGTATTAGCAAGATTAAAAAAATACGGTTTCGTAATACTATAAAAAATGAAAACTATTTTTTTTTAAATAGTAACTATTGAATTGAAATTTATGGAAGTATAATAAATATAAAGAATAGGATTAGTCAGCTTATTGGGGCTATCTGCGGGATTAAAAGTTATTAATTAATAATAATTTTAAATCGACAATTACTGTTATTTTTAAGGAGTTAATTGAAAAAAAATATATATTTGTATTGGGTCATATTCCTCGACATGAAGTATTATGTAATCAGTTATAAAAGTATAGTGCAAGGCAAGACAGGTGTATGTAAATTAAGATTGGATACATATATCTGGATACAATATGTTATGATGAATAATGAAATGAAAAAAATAAAAATGAAGAACTTTTCAAAAATGAAAACTTTTTTTGTTTACCGTTGTGGGTCAATATTTTTCAACCAATCGCTTTTCAGGGCGTCATCAGCTGTTATTCTGCGTTCAGGATCCAGTTCCAGCATTTTATCAAGCAAATCCAACGCACTACCGGGCATCATAATGAAATCCTCCCGTAATCGCCGCCTATGAATTTTCTTGGGCTTCAGAGTATGAAAGAGAGGCAGTTTTATGACGTTTGGCCAAACACCAGGGGTAGGAGTACCGCATAGCCTAAAGTAAATTAAAATATGAATAATTTGAGTTAGTAAGAACTAAGATTTGAGTACTGCCGTTGAAAGAAATATAGAGCATATAATAACATTAGTCTACTATCACATGCATCGAAGATATTGTTAAAGATTATTTATAGGAGATTAGAAAATAAAGTAGAGGAAAGGCTAGGAGATCAGTTTGGTTTTAGGAAAAACAGAGGGACGAGGGAGGCGATTTTAGCACTAAGAACAGTAGTAGAAAAAAGAATGAGGGTAGGAAAGGTAACTTGCATAGCTTTTGTAGATTTAGTAAAGGCATTTGATAATGTAGATTGGGACATAATGTTTAGAATTTTAAAAGAAACGGGTATAGATTATAAGGATAGGAGAATAATTTTTAATTTATATAAACACCAAACTGCCTTAGTTAGAATTGAGGGGGAAGAAGAGGTAGCAAAAATAGGGAAGGGAGTTCGGCAGGGATGTACAATTTGACCGTTATTATTTAATCTATATATAGAAGATGCAATAAACAAAGTAAAAGAAGAGTATAGTGTAGGTGTGAATGTACAGGGAGAGAAAATATATATGTTGAGATTCGCCGACGATATAGCTATATTGGAAGAAAGCGAAAAGAATTTAGAAAGGGTATTGAATGGTATGCAGGCAGTATTGACTAGGGATTTTAACATGAAAATAAATATACGTAAAACTAAAGTGATGAGGTGTGACAAAAAGAAATGTAGTAGAAAAATGAGGATCACAATAGGAGATAATAGAATCGAAGAAGTGTCAGATTTTTGTTATTTAGGCAGTAGAATCACAAAAGATAATCGAAGCAAGGTAGATATAAAGTGTAGGATAGCACAGGGTAGGAAGGCATTGGTAGAAAAGGAACAGATTTTAAGATCAAATATTGACTTGGGTATTAGAAAAAGATTACTGAAGGTATATGTTTGGAGTGTAGCACTGTACGGGTGTGAGGCGTGGACTATAGGAAAGGAAGAGAAGCGTAGATTACAAGCATTCGAAATGTGGTGTTATAGGAGGATGATGAGGATTGGTTGGGAAGATAAAGTAACAAATGAAGCTGTACTAGAGTTAGTAGGGGAGAAGAGAAGTATTTGGAGTGTTACAGCGTAGGAGAGACAGATTAGTAGGGCATATTCTTAGGCATGGGGGGATTATGCAATTGATCATAGAAGGTAGAGTGGAGGGAAAGAGAGGGGTAGGTAGGCCTAGATTGGAGTATGTGAGTCAGATAGTTGAAGACGTTGAGATGAATAGCTATAGGGAGATGAAGGGATTAGCTCAGGATAGATCGGCATGGCGTGCTGTTTCCAACCAATCTTTAGGATTGCGGACTCTTTAACTAACTAACAACTTTAAGGAAAAAAGGTTTACCTTGAAATCATTTCCAGTTGCATCATTTCCGCATTAGCCTGAAATAGCGGTTTCTTTAGAAATAATTCGCCTAGTATGCAGCCACAGGACCAAACATCTATTGCAGGACCATAGCGCTCCTCTCCTGCAAGAAAATACAATTATATTATAGAACCAATTATATTATATAAATATTACTACCTATTTCATACTCATATTCATAAAAGTAGCACATTTTAGATAATTTAAGAAAATCGCATTAGAAAATATACTCTTAGTTTAATAATAAAAAATTTAGTAACTTTTCTGGATACTAAAAAATTGGCTGGTGTATAATAGGTCAAGGAGTGAACGTGTGCTTCATTTATGGAAGGTTCACTGAGTAACTTACCTAAAAGTAATTCTGGCGGTCGGTACCATAACGTAATGACCTTGTTCGTGTATGGCCTTTGCCTGTCTTCAGCATTATACAATCTGGCAAGGCCGAAATCAGCTAATTTCACTTCACCCCGATTATTCATCAGTATATTGCTACACTTAATATCTCTATGTAGGAAATTTTTCTTATGACAGTACGCCAACCCATCAAGCAGTTGTCTCATAATGCAAGCATTGTTCAGTTCGTTAAACACAACCATATTAGATTCCAATAATCCCATGAGATCGTGGTCCATGTATTCGAACACCAAGTAGAAGGAACCCTTATCGGTACGAAAATCAACAGCATCCTGTGAAAGGATTTTTGCAATTATTTCAGAATTTGTTTTTTTGATCTTCATTTACCAGTGGTATCGGGATTAATATTTACTATTAGAAACTAATTCATTTAAAATAAATGGCCAGAAACGTAACAGTATAGAAGAAGAATAAAAAGCAATTTTTATTTTAATGCAATTTAGTGTATTTTTTTGATTTCATAAAAAGTATTTTCAAAACAGTAAAATTTGAAGTTTTGCGGATTAACTCCGTCATGGCTTTACCTGTTTATCCGTAACAATCTCGCGTAGATTCACAATATTTTTATGATTCAGTTGCCTTAAAATTTTAATCTCCCTAACAGCCGTTATAGGAAAGCCTTCCTTTTCGTGTTCAAGCCGAACTTTTTTCAGGGCAACCAATTGTTCCGCTTGAACATCCCTCGCTTTATACACTTGCCCGTAAGTTCCTAAAATACGTATAGAATATTACATATTAAATTTTGCACACAAAAAAAATGTATCCCACCTTCCCCAATTTGATTAATCATCTCGAACACATCCACACAACGCTCTCCCCAGTCTTTATGTTGTTGCGCTTGCGCTTGAAGTGTGCGACTGCCCCGTCTCCTTAGAATTTTTGGTCGCGTAGTCTTTGTCTTCGGTAGTCCAGAAACACCTTTTCTACTGCCTAATTGACCATCTCCTAACAACAACCCACTTCCTCTGCCAAAATGGCCGATATGACCGTGATAAGAGGAGGTTGAATGGCGTGGTGGAGTGATAGATGTATCGTCGGTGTCGGAGAGGTCTTCCGTACCAGGAATCACTATTTTGAATTATATATATTTTTATTAACAGGATAATATGGAGGCGTGATGGGTTGTGACCTCACAAATAACACGTTTTCATGTATGTATTTGTAGTATTTTATTTTCCTGACTAGTTTCGCAATATATTTAAATGCATTTTCAGAGGAACCTACCGAGTATTATTATTGTATAACTTCGTAACATTTTGTATAATTTTGTATCATAAAGAAAAAGAAAATGAGGAATTCATTCGTACATGTAGTAGTAATTTATTTATCCATCAAAGAGACAGTGAGTTGGTACATTTATAAACATGAATAATAAAGAATAATAAATCATTATATAGATATTAAAATTAAAATAGTACAAGAACACAATTACATATCACTATCGCATATTCACTTATTATCACTTATTCGTTATCACATGTTAAAAAAATAAAATAAAAATGTGCAAGACCGCAGTCACATATTGTAAATTAAATTATTGAAGCACAACACACTTTACGAGATTTAAAATATAGTGTTCGATCGTAATGCTATTCATTTAAATATTCTTCGACAGAGTAATATGCCTTTAGTAGTAAAAAGTTGCGCAATTTGCTTTTAATTATTTTTTTATAATTAGAAGTATTATACTTTAAAGTAGGACAAGCTTTAATAGGACAATACTTTAAAGCTTATTAAAAACTGATACTGATATATATATATATATATATATGATTTTTTTAAAGGGAAGAGTGCGCCTGAATATTGCAAATATTTCCTACATTTGAGAGATAATTCAGAGATAATGAAAAACTAAAATGGTCGTATTTCATGTTTTACAATATATATTTCATATATTGTAACTGGTATAGTTACCAGTTACAATACCAATACCAGTTCAAATATGTTTTTCTAAAACATCGAACACAACCATTTTAGTTTTTCATTATCTCTATGTTTAAAAGACTTTTTACTTTTACTATACGACTAATAATTAAATAATTATATCAATATAACATCAATATAACTATGAACTGTAGATGAACTACACTTATGTCCGTAACTTTTGACATGTACGTATGAATTCCTCTTTTTTTCTACTTTATGATACAAAATATTACAAAATTATACAATATTGCTCCGTAAGTTCCTCTGAAGATGTATTTAAATATAGTACGAAACTAGTCAGGAAAATAAAATACTACAATACATGAAAACGTGTTATATATATTCCCTTTTACAAATTATAAAAAAGAATGTATATCAGTCAACAACAAACAAACAATAGTAATTCAAACGCCATCGCAATAAATTTACCTGGTGGCATTGGTAGGTTCATAATACCTCCTTTCCTACCCCTGTGTACCACTTTCTCTGTACTACTAGGCGCTATTAAATGTGCGCCCAAGGCAGGCGGAGACGGACTGGAAGGCGATGTTGCGCCACTAGGAGGCGATTCAATCACCTCTAGGTCTTGCTGTTTAATACCTGGCGGCATGGGCAAACGAGTAATTCGGTTCCCCAGAGATTGTTTCGATTTAAGTCGGATTATTTCGTTTGTTAGATTTAATGGAGGCGCAGTTGTTAGAGGAGTAGTTATAGTGGGGATTAGGAGTATCGCAGTTGATATTCCTTGCTGTTGAATTATGGGGGTAGTATTGTTCACGGACATAGTTAGTGCAGCGGCATTTAAAATCGGTGGAATTGGTTGTATAGGCTGAAAGAATAATATATTTTGTCGTGTTAATGCCTTTTTCACAAAATCTACCATTTATAAACAAATATTTTTAATCAAATAATCCAAACACTCTTCTCAAATCATTACGCTGTTCCAACATGCAATTGCAAACTTTTTGAAATTATAAACTCATCGCATGAACAATTTTTAGATTATAAAATTTATGAATAAATGACATCTTCACATAGAGAATGTCTATGGTTATATATCGTTGCGTCAAGTACCTATATTATAACTCTACCCGAGTGTTTGGAATTTGAAGATGTGGCCTTTTAAGAGTAAAACAAAATTTATAAATTTTTTATTCTACGAATTAAAAATGATAAAGTACACCATAGTATCCAATGGAATTAAATTTGCTAACAAGATAAGAATACCCTTTCGTAAAGATCATAGTCTGTATATAGGACTTTTAAAATATTCTATGGTGTACCTCAAGCTGCGCAATGATATTTGTTCAACGAAATCAATGATTAATATTACTATATATCTAGCGTAGCTTGAGATGAACAGTATTCTTTCTAAAGTCACTATTTTGTTGCATAACATTAATTACTTCCATTAATTACTAATGTATATATAGTAAATTTCTGATGGGTACCTACGGGGGAAAATGTTTACAATGCACAGAATATTTTAAGTAGTTCAAGTATTCAATTTCTCATTACGGTATTAATTGTATATCATCCATATGCCGTAACAAAAACTATTTAACAGCTAGATAAGTGTTAGTAAGATATTTTATTTGGTTTAATCTAGTTTAATCTGAAGATTATGAGCATTGCCTTTGATATGTGCATCTTGCTATTAAACGTTTTAAATTACGGTATTTTGGTGATATTCCATATATGATTTAACACCGTTTAGTTAGATAGTCCTCAATCCTAAGGATTTGTTGGAAACAGCACCACGACACGCTATTCTATCCTGAGCTAATTCCTTCATCTCCCAAAAGCTATTCATCCTAACTTATTCCACTATCTGACCCACATACTCCAATCCAGGCCTACCTAACCCTTTCTTTCCCTTTAATTTACCTCCTATAACTAATTAACATTATACTCCCATGTCTAAGAATATGACCTACCTACTACTCTATCTCTCCTACGCTATAATACTCTCCAAATACTTCTCTGCTACTACTTCTCTAGTACGGCTTCATTTGTAACTATATCTTCCCAACCAATCCTCATCATCCTCCTATAGTACCACACTTCGAAAGCTTCTATTCTACGTTTCTCTTCTTTAGCTATAATCCACGCCTCACACCCGTACAATGCTACAATCCACTCATGTGCCTTCAGTAATCTGTTTCTAATACCTAAGTCAATATAATGCCTTCTTACCCTGTGCTATCCTACATTTTATATCTACCTTACTTCGGTTATCTTTTGTAATCCAATTTAACACCGTAGTGAGAAATATTGAGTACATAACTGAAAAAGTTCAGTGAACGTCATCATTCTATGAAGTTATCAAAAATAAACATATTCGAGTGTCGACGAGAGCAAAAGGTTTTGCGGCATGAATGTATGAACTGATTTTTTTTCGAGATATAGAACTACAACATACGATTAAAAACCTGTTATTATCTTTAAGAAGTTGGTCTTTCCGTTCTCAAGCTTTTGTCAATGGCAACATAATATAGTTTGCAATTTTAAATAAGATAAGCATATTAATAAACTTTATCTTTATGTATTACATAAAAATGATGCATTCTTTTTAGTAGTTTAGTATTGTTTTTGAAGATTATGTATGTATTGTTTTTAATACTTATCTCATATCTCATATTTAACAATACACATTGTATTATGCTTAGCAATAATTTTAAAAAATAATTAAAATCTGAAACAAAACCCTTATAAAAATAGAAACGATTTTCCAAATCCAACATAAGCATTACGAACTTCATCGAAAAAAAGACAATAAACGTACCAGTGTTGCAGCAACTTCACTGGATAGTATCCCAGATATTGCTGTATTGTTTGTGGTCATAGGATCAATAGTAGCAGGGGCAGAAATACAAGGCAAAACTATTTCATTCAAATTTACAGAATTTTGACCACTGACACCACCATCGGCCGGAGGAATCGGTATATCATCAATGTCCATATCGATAACATTTGTGCACGCACCACTGGAACCAGTACTGTCACTTGTCACTCTACTAATATCTGTCACACAATCGTCTGATGCATTAACGTTAGAATCTCCCACAATAACACAGTCATTTATCGATGTATTGAGATCAACCTTGTCATCAATTACTAATATCTTTCTGTCACTGTTTGCACTGTTGCTGTGTTCTATAGTAGAGTCTGTTCTATCACTTCCGTCTGGGATGACAATAACGTTGGATTCTTGGGTTTGGAGCCGTTGTTCTATTTTACGTAGTTCCTGTTCTCTCTTTTTACGATCTTTCACCAATTCAGCAAAGAAACTAGTATCCGTTATTTTGTCCTTTAGCGTTGACCGATTTACAGAAGCGCGATTTGTAGTCGGAGAAGTTGGACTATTCCGCCTGAAAAAGAACGTGCAAAAAACAGAGTCAAGATCAATGTACTTTATTATTAGGTCATATTATTGACGTCTCACCTTCTGCTAGAGACGGGTGATTTATCTCCAGCTCTGCCCCTCCCACTGTTGGCCGCGTCTATATTTCCGATTCCTCCCCATTTTTTACTAGATGAAGTAGTACCACTGCTCGTTATAAAAGAGGATGAAGAGGACAAAGCAAAGCTTCCACCACTGGGCGATCGACTCCTACCCCTACCACTAATACTCATATGTCGATCTCTGTCCTTTCTGTGTCGGTGGGAGGAGGAATCTCGTGACCGATGTCTCGATGATGAGGTGCTACTACAATATAAAGAAGAACTATGCTATTAAAGCGAATTCTATCCTGGATTGTGGTTCACCAGACTACACAATTCTAATAGCTATTTATTCCAATGTTTTGGGCCTAGTTCTTCCTTCACATTTATCTTACTTTTTTTCTAACAAGACAACTTTATATATTTTTTACTCTTTTTCCACGAATGCATTTCTAACGTACACTATCATACATTTCATAACTAGTTTACTTCTATTATCCGTCTACATCTGCTTATCATACCACATTATTTCGTTTTAATTATATTTATTTTTGTATTTAATATATTTAATATAATTCGATCTCTTTCTTCTATAATATCTACGTTATTAACGAATTTCGAAAATCTGATTTTTCCGAATTTTTACGGCTGCACTATACCCTACATACTACATATTCGACATAAACATGTGTATATGCCTCACATGGGCAAGAAACGGGCAACGACGCTCTGGCCTATGACGAAAACTGACGAAAACGCAACAGTTATATGTGTATCAGAACATTGGCCGACAGAGGATAATGGGAATCTATATAACCTTCAAGGCTATGAAAACCAGTCGATATATACAAAATATACAAAACGGGAGATAAATCCAAATGTGAAAATTATAGGCCCATTTCAGTTCTTCCAGTTTTCTCCAAAATACTCGAACTTATCATTCTGGTCAGAATCAACAAATTCATTGAAAAATATCTGTATTACAGTGATACACAGTTCGGATTTATGCAAAATTAAAGTACTCTGCAACCAATGCAGAATCTGATTGACTACGTTAGCCGCGCATAAGAAGGAAATAAAAATGCTCAACACAAATGTTGGACCTCAGTAAGGCTTTCGACGTCTTGCCACACAAAACATCACTGGAGAAGATAGAACACTACGGGTTTCGAGGCACTCTTTTAAAAATTTCTTCTTCATACCTTGAAAATCGCAAACAATCAGTATTAAACATAATCTCAGAAGCACATTAAAAACGAATTATATGAGAGTACCACAGGGATCCCTATTAGGTCCGGTTCTCTTTGTATTATTTGTGAACGACATGTCCTCACCACATTACCAAATATATGATCCAATATGCAGATGATACCACGATTACGATAGCTCATGAGAACGCGTATACCCCAAGGCTACCTTTGAAGAAGCTCAAACGTGGATAACTAGAAATCATCTACTGCTAAACAAGGAAAAGACGATCATTATAAACTACGTCATGGTTACCGGTATCACACCTCGCTAGTTTTCTGGAAATCTGGATACTCTACACTAACATGGAGAGCACACATAGACCACCTCTGCAAAAAACTGACAAGTGCAACATATGCAATAAGAGTTGAAAAAATCGTAGGTATACATACTGCTCTTGCAACATAACACGCTGTTTCAAAGAATTATGACTTATGGAATTTAAATATGGGGACACAGCACACACGTCTTGCAATTGATGACAGCACAAAAGAGGGCAGCCGGAGCAATTGAATGAGTACAGCCGTCGGTCAGCTGTAGACCGCTTTTTAAGAAATACTAATTGCTCACGATGCCTTCCCTATATATAATGAAAATCCTAACAGTCATTCATGAAGCAAGACATAAACTACCTAAACAAGGAGATCAACACCAATACAATACTCGGGGCAGAGAACAATTACGAACCCCGACAACAAGACTCAACAACTCTGAATATCTGATGAGAGGAATCACATTTTACAATAAATGTCCACTAATTTGGAAAAACCACAACGTCCACCAATTTAAGAAGGCCATAAAAACACAACTAATGGAAAGGACAATATATAATATAAACGAATTTTATACCATTATATACATATATATATATCACCAAATTTGAGAAAAACTGTACAGCGGGCAAATATACTTTACTTTACTATAAACATCAAACTGCTTTAGTTGGAATTGAGGCGGAAGTAGCAAGAATAGAAAAGAGTCAGGCAGGGATGAACAGTTTCACCGTTATTATTTAATCTAGATATAGAAGATGCAATAAGCAAGACTAAAGAAGAGTACAGTGTAGGTGTAAAAATTCAGAGAGGAAAAATACATGTTGAGGTTCGCCGATGATATAGCTACCGTGGAAGAAAGGTAGCAGAATTTAGAACATGTAATAAATGGTATGCAGGAAGTAATGAATAAGGATTATAACATGAAAATTAATATAGTCAAGACCAAAGTGATGAGGTGTAACAAGAAGGAATGCAAGCGAAAAATGGGGATAAGAATAGGAGATGATAGAATAGAAGAAGTGTCAGACTTTTCTTATTTAGAAAGTAAGATTACCGAAGTTAACCGAAGTAAGGTAGATATAAAATATAGGATAGCACAGGGTAGGAAGGCATACGTAGGAAGGCATACGTAGGAAGGCATTCGTAGGAAAGGTGCAGATTTTATGATCAAATATCGACTTGGGTATTAGAAAAAGATTACTGAAGGCATATGTGTGGAGTGTAGCATTGTACGGGTGTGAGGCGTGGAATATAGAAAAGGAAGAAACACTTAGAATAGAAGCATTCGAAATATGGTGCTATACGAGGATTGGCCGGGAAGATAAAATAACAAATGAATCCGTACTAGAGTTAGTATGGGAGAAGAGAAGTATTTGGAGAGTATTACAGCGTAAAAGCGATAGACTAGTAGGTCATATTCTTAGACATGGGGGTATTATAAAATTAGTTATAGAGGGTAACGTAGAGGGAAGGGAAGGGCTAGGTAGGCCTAGATTGCAGTATGTGGGTCAGATAGTGGAGGACGTTAGGATGAATAGGTATAGGAAGATGAAGGAGGAAGCTCAGGACAGATCGGCGTGGCGTGTTGTTTCCAACCAATCCTTAGATTTGAGGACTATCTAACCAGCTAACTAATTAAATATTCACTACCTAAATCTATATATCTATTTTAATAATTGGTACAATTTCTATGGATTTAATTTAAAATTTACTTTCAGTTTCTCTTAATATCACATGAGTACTTACTTGACGCTATAATGATGGTGACTACTGCCGCTCATGATCAAACGTGCATCTTGTATATCCAGTTCTGGACTGGGATTCCGGTCTGGTTCTCGTAGATCCCTCACATCGCGACCATCTCGATCTCGGCCGCTACGCGACCTACTCCTGTGCCTACTCGAACTGCGGCCTCTGCTATGATGGTGATGGTTACTTCCACTGCCGCCAATGCTATTGTTCTGTGTCATCAGCCTGGAGGAGGAGGAAGTACTAAGGGGTGGTGTGTGAGGAGAGACTCGTAATTGTTGCAAATGCTCCCGTTTACTAGGAACAAAGTTACAGCATTGTACATGAATTTGTAACTGTGACAAAATCGAGCAATAATATGGGATTGAAGACTCCATATATTGCATAGTCACATGACGTTAAATGACTGTATAGATCTAGATCGTTGAAAACCGCAACTCAAAACATTTATGAATATGATGCGCATTTCGAAAACTAAAGTCCCATCTTCAGAAGCACAACATTCATACATATAATACATCTACTTTACTCACTGAGATTGCTTTATAAATGGAATATGAACTTTAATAGCAATAATACCAGCTTTATTAGACTTCTATCTTGCCAATTAGGAACAAAGATAGTAAAAATGGAACATTTCATGCCGATTTAACTTTTCACTACTAACCTTACAGAATTTAAATTTAAAAAATAATTAAAAATTATCTTAAAACCAAATAAAAAATTGTTAACACATTTTAATTTATAAATGTGGATACTTTCAAAAGCATTCAATTCTGAATAGTAACGAATTCATAAGCGATTCCAGCGAATTAACCGGAAAGAATTTTTTCAGTTAATATTTTAGTTCATTACTCTTAAATTGCTAAAAAAATTTCAATTAAATAGCAATCCCAGAAATAAATTTGACCGATTTACATTTGTTGATTTGCGTTTAGTCTTCAAAATACTTATAAAAATAATGAATTGCGACAAATATTCATTGTTATAAGAAATTAATACAAATTGCAAGGCTACCGGGGGAACAAAGAAATATATATTTCCTGTACTATTCGTAATAGATTATTTAAACTACTTTTGCAAATTGCTACGATTGTATATGATGATGAGGTGTTAAAAAGATGAACTAACTGTGGCTATCCTTACCTATTCATTACATATGGCTGTGGTGACGTAGGTGTATGTCCACCACCTACAATATCTCCCCTACCTCTATGAGGTAAAGGAGGCGACATCGGCCCCAGTCTGCTGTCGTTGCTGACAGGTGAACAACACACTTCCGGATCTAACATCTGCATCGATTGCTTACCCGCTTCAACAATAATGTATCTATCTTCCGTAACAGTCTTTCTTTTGCTGCTGCTGCTGCTATATGGGAGGGGAGGTGACGCCCCACCACCTCCACCAACGGCACTATCTTCCCAATCAGATAATTGTGATGGTGGGACAATACGATTATGTGACAATGAAGTAGTTGTAGACAGCATGTGCGGCGTGTGGTGTCGCGACGTGTGCTTGGAGGAAGAGTGATGGATGGTTATAGGTGGCAGCTGGTAAGCGCTCATGGGTGGTGGAGATTGCGGGGAGGAATCTGACGCTTCTGCAACACAACAAATATTAATATTTAAAGAACGCACAAATGATTGATATTGAATATTATTCCGTGCATAAAGTATGACATAATAAGTTATGTGACGGAGGTAATGCTGTGGAGGTAATTTATCAACATATGTCTTCGACTAACGTTTATAGACCATATAGAACAGAATATTAGATTGTCTGGGATTTTGAATATGAAAGTGATGACGAGCAACGCTTATTGCCTGCAAAGAAGATTTCCATAGTGAATTGTATTTTATATAAAGGGAACAACTGGTAGCAAAGCAACCATTGGTTAAATTTTAATATAAAGTTTAGCATAATTGGTTTAGTGTATTAAGTCTTCGCTATCTATCCATTGGTTACGAATTCAAATCCCAACCACAAGAAATTTTATGATTGCACCTGTAATTAGAACCTCGGCCCGGTTGACGTTACAAAGATAAAAATTGCGGAATACTCACCGCTGCCACTGACACTGGTACTTCTACTCCGCACGTTGTGATGTCTCTTTATTTTCTTGTCCTTCTTGCGCTCCTTTTTTCTCTCTTTCTTGTTTTTCTTGTGTTTCTTTTCCTTTTTCCTACGTTTCTTCCGGCTAGTTCTACTACTGTGTCTACTATTATCCTCACCAACCAGTTCCACGCCATCCTCTTCGTCATCATCCTCCACATCGTACACATGGTTGACCAATGTCCGAGAACTAATGATACTGGTACTGCTCGCTGCAATGGCAGCTGCGGCCGCCTCTGCCACGGCTGCTTCCAGCGCCTCTTTACGTCTACGTGAAACGCTAGTTGACGATGAAGACTTGTATCGTTGCCGGCTAATCATGTTGTCTTCATCGTGGTCGTTGTCGGGATTGTATGTCGCTGCGCACAGGACACTGTTCCGATGGTGCGACGAATGAATGAGTGAGTGAGAGTGATGCTGGGAGTGGGACGAACTCCCCATACCGCCCGCTTCACCCTCGCTTTGGATCTCACCTGTGATGCAACGAAATGCAACTAAGCGACGAGTATTTTAGTATTGAATACTGATGGCAAATTAAACATCATGCTAACTACAAAAACTGAAACTTCGACTTTCAGTCCAATCCCTCCAACGCACACTAATTTAATTGCACGATTTATCACTATTACAAAAATTATATCCAAAAATGTTATTTTTAATACTGCTCTAATAACATCTGCATTTAGAATAACGAAACAAAAACAAATGAATACTGTTAATTTTTTTTTTTATATTTATAGCAACCTGTGAACTCCATGTGTGCGTGCGAATTAAATAATGTACTCATTAATAGTTTACAATGGTATCTTCAGCAATCTCGATTATAGAAAAGTATGTAGAAATTTATTACTTATTGGAATGGCGCATAACGTCAAAATTTTGGAAACCACATCATATATCCCGAAAGTGATCAAAACCCCAATATTATGAGCTATTTCAATATCAAAATACGCACTATTCTTTATAATTTTGCAATTATATTTTGTGGCCATAATTATTCCGATTCGATAATTGTTTTTTTTGCAAAAAAAGGAAAAAATATTAGTTAATTACAAAGTTAATTATTATCAATTAAATTAGCCACTCGAACTTGTTAATTAACCAAATCAGATGGAATTTTGCCGACACAGTCCATGACTATGTACTGGCCAAAGTATGTTTATGCTTTAGTCCTTATACATAATAAATTGGTCCTTTCCTTGAAAACTTCATTCACACAATGCAATCATTTTTACACTTTGTTGGTGAAGATATAGTGAAAACGATAAAATACCATGGTCTGAAAAGTATATGTATTGGTATTGTATTTGGTAATTTCAATATTTATTGAAACCTCTTATCAAATAATTGTATTGGAAATAAAATAGCTGCAAAATCTTACAACCATATAAATACAATAATTAATATTATCCTGCGAATAAAAATCATAATTTGGTAAATAATTCCATTATGTGGTAAGTAAAGATTTAAATTGGCAATTAAAAGTAAACAAACTGAAAAGATAAAAAAATATATTGGATCAATAAAAATATTCCAAAATCCTATAAAACGAAGAAAATATATTCTCCATATACTCAAACTATTAAAGCTAATTAACCTTACACAAAAACCTTACACAAAAATAGCTAATATTCAAATAAATTATGCACATACCGGCTTCGGGGCCGCTAAGATCTTCCGAACTAACATCAGAGTACTCCACCAAAGACTTCACCTTGGAGGAGACCACACTTGGGGGTAAAACACTAGCGGCTCCATTCTCCCCCGCGTTCTCCCGTCGTCGTTTCTTCTTGCTATTGCTGCTCCCACCACCACCGGAAGTGCTGTCCCTGTTGCGTTTCCGGTGACGGCTCCTTTCCATCTTCACTGCAGCCCCCCTCTGAGCTCTTTGCTAGCAACGACGAGCAGCTACAAGATGCAATAAGACTAACGCATTACAGTTAGCGCGGTACGTTGGCGCATGTGGTACTGAAGACATGATTGTGCGTTGGATGAATTTATGAAACCTGAAAAAGGAAAAAAACATTGTATTTCAAGTGTTAACTTATTTTTCAAAATAGAATACATTCCGTTGATGAAATGTTAGTTATAAATGTTGTAAACGTTAGTTAACAATCGCAATTCAACAAACATTTTAGGATATCATCTGCCTACGTATACTTTTTTAATAAAATTATTGCCCCATAAAAAGTTTCGTTGCAATTTTAATACAAACAGAAATTTTAGAACCTTTTACGCGAGGTTAATGTTGTTTCCCATACTATATATTAATTCATACACTAATTATATATGGAATATTTTGACTGTTCGAATTATGGTATATCTTAGAAATGGTTAAAGTTATTATTAGCATTAATAATATTCCATCTAAATCCCATCAATTTAAATAAGTGTTTTGTACCTTGCTTTTAAGCAAGTATTGATAATAACGTAAGCATTACAAAAGTAACAAAAGCAATTGATATTTAAAAGTTTTGCTAAATATTATAAGTACAAGGTCTACAAAATCTAAAAGGTAATAAATACTGTGGGATTTATGTATTAGGTATACAACAAATATAGGTTATGACATGTCAACATACCAACTTGGGGGGCCATTTCTTTGAGGTATATAGGTATTTTTATAAGAATCCGCAATGTCTGTAAAAATAATAATGTACAGACAACAGTCTTCAAGAGTAATACTGAATTATAAAAATAAATAAATATATTAAACAATATTTGACACTACGACCTTGGTGGCCAATGGCGGACGTGACAAATTAGAATTGGGTGGAGTATTTGTATATGATAAAGCGATTTTCAGAAAAATTGGTATAAACGAACAGAAATAACTTACCCACAGCTTTTGCCAGGGTGTGTAGGATACAACACTGCACTATAACTGCACACAACACGTGGCACTACACTAAATATCCTTATATTTTAATCTCATATTTCGATGCTCTATTGGCCAGTCGTGTTGAATTTCAGCATTAATTTTCAAGATTGCATTTTCATTTATATAAAAAATGATCTGTTTAATCGAAAATTGCTACTATTTAGAATTTATTTCATTTAAGCATTAGTCCGGATGAATCATTTAATCATAAGTAAAATTAGGAACAAAATTTCGTTCTAGAAACCGATTCCTAACTCAAAAGTAGCCATATTCTGTTCTTCTCTGTCGATGGATGGCAGGCGAAGCATTTGTGTTGACGTTTTGTCGATATAATTTGCGATTAGCGGGGCGATGACGTCATACGTCTAGTCTTTCATATATGCGATTTTTTAAATTGTCTTTTATTTAATCGATCAATAAGAAAATGAAATAGAATTAATTAGGAAATAATTCAAGAATGTAAAATACTTGGCAGTGTTTTAAATTTAAAAATTTGTAATAATTGTGTTGTGTTGTGTGAATATGGTTTTCGATATTCGATAGATTAGCAGTTTCAAATATAGATGGCGGAACAGCTACATTCCCGAAGGAGAAATATAATTTGCTTCCTATAAAACAATTTAGGTCTATTATCATTGTTACTCAGTTTTATTCCGATATGTTATCTGTGATTCAGATTTAAATGACAAATATTTCGAAAGTAGTAATTTTATAAACAAAATTAATTAATTCTAACGATTTTACAATCCTCCATTATCAGGAGGGTATTGAGCGACGAAACACGAAATATCAAAGTGTTTAGTTAGTTAAAGAGTCCGCAATCCTAAAGATTGGTTGGAAACAGCACGCCATGCCGATCTATCCTGAGCTAATCCCTTCATCTCCCTATAGCTATTCATCTCAACGTCTTCAACTATCTGACTCACATACTCCAATCTAGGCCTACCTACCCCTCTCTTTCCCTCCACTCTACCTTCTATGATCAATTGCATAATCCCCCCATGCCTAAGAATATGCCCTACTAATCTGTCTCTCCTACGTTGTAACACTCTCCAAATACTTCTCTTCTCCCCTACTAACTCTAGTACAGCTTCATTTGTTACTTTATCTTCCCAACCAATCCTCATCATCCTCCTATAACACCACATTTCGAATGCTTCTAATCTACGCTTCTCTTCCTTTCCTATAGTCCACGCCTCACACCCGTACAGTGCTACACTCCAAACATATACCTTCAGTAATCTTTTTCTAATACCCAAGTCAATATTTGATCTTAAAATCTGTTCTTTTTCTACGAATGCCTTCCTACCCTGTGCTATCCTACACTTTATATCTACCTTGCTTCGATTATCTTTTGTGATTCTACTGCCTAAATAACAAAAATCTGACACTTCTTCGATTCTATTATCTCCTATTGTGATCCTCATTTTTCTACTGCATTCCTTTTTGTCACACCTCATCACTTTAGTTTTACCTATATTTATTTTCATGTTAAAATCCCTAGTCAATACTGCCTGCATACCATTCAATACCCTTTCTAATTTCTTTTCGCTTTCTTCCAATATAGCTATATCGTCGGCGAATCTCAGCATATATATTTTCTCTCCCTGTACATTCACACCTACACTATACTCTTCTTTTACTTTGTTTATTGCATCTTCTATATATAGATTAAATAATAACGGTGAGAGTGTACATCCCTGCCGAACTCCCTTCCCTATTTTTGCTACCTCTTCTTCCCCCTCAATTCTAACTAAGGCAGTTTGGTGTTTATATAAATTAAAAATTATTCTCCTATCCTTATAATCTATACCCGTTTCTTTTAAAATTCTAAACATTATGTCCCAATCTACATTGTCAAATGCCTTTTCTAAGTCTACAAAAGCTATGCAAGTTACCTTTCCTACCCTATTTCTTTTTTCTACTACCGTTCTTAGTGCTAGAATCGCCTCCCTCGTCCCTCTGTTTTTCCTAAAACCAAACTGATCTTCTCCTAGCCTTTCCTCTACTTTATTTTCTAATCTCCTATAAATAATCTTTAACAATATCTTCGATGCATGTGATAGTAGGCTAATGGTCCTATAGTTCTCACACAAATTAGCTCCTATTTTCTTCGGCATTGTTACTATTCTACTACGCTGAAAATCCTGTGGTACTTCTCCCTTCTCATATATTTTACAAACTAACCTGTATAATCGCTCCTGCATTTTTTCCCCTGCGTGTTTTATTAATTCGGCTGGTATCATATCAATCCCCGCTGCTTTGTTATTCCGTAAATCATTTAATGCTCTATGAAACTCTGACCTAAGTATGCTAGGACCTAAGTCATCCTCATCTATCTGTTCCACATTTTCTAGCTCCTCCATGTCCTGCCTACCTTTATATAAATCTTCAAGATACTCCTTCCATTTTCCTTCCTATCAAAGTGTAGAAAGGGCAAACAATAAATTAAAAAAGCAAGGAACGAAAAGCATTCCAATAGTAAATGTAACAATAAATATAAACAAAAAATAAAAGATCAGTTGCATTAAAATCAAATCATTAGTTACACCAGCAGTAATAACTTTTTATAAATCATTAGATAATTATATAAAGTAATTAGATACCTGTATTCATCAAATAGTGAATAAATTAGCACGGGGAACAAAAGCCCCCCCCCCCCCATGCCTTAGATCATAGATGCATACTTCGAAGGGCAAGCTTTCATCTTTAGCAACACTAAAACCAATCAAATAAATTATTTATACCACTTTATAGTATATTTATAGCGATGTTTCAAGAAACGATTGATAATAATTGATGTACCTACTAATTTGCTCATGTGTATCATAATACAACCTATAAAAATTGCTATTCATTGTTAGACATATATATTTGTGCAACTTCCGTATCATTACTCATAATCCTAATTTATTAAAGCAATATTAAAAGCTTGAAATAGGGTAAGTATAACTTTCTTAAGTACAATATATTTTTATATTCCTACTTTTTATAAAAATGAATAATATTTATGTTATAACAAATTATTATATGTAACAAAATATAACAAATAAACTATAAAAGTAAAACTAAGACATATCCCAGACGTGGTATATGGTATTTTATTATTGTAAAAGACATTTCCTTTTTAGAGATTTCCTCTCTTAGCTTGATCGATTTCGATAGACTCGAACAGAGCTTTGAAGTTTCCGGCTCCAAATCCCTTAAAGAATGTCAAAAATGTAATTTTATGTACCCGTGCTTATAACAACTAGACGCTAGTGTCGAGTTGGGAAACCAAATGATAACGGGTCTAATATTATAAATTTTCCTTACATTATGGTTTCTTCTTTGAATTACTTCCAAAAATAATGTAGGACGATCTTGCATATTTTTCGTAAATATTTGCAATAAATAACCATCGTCGTCATAATCAATGAGAATTTTCAAGTCCTAGAAATTTAAAGATGAAATTATAATTTTATTATTTTTTTACAGCCTTAGTGCATGCACATTTCGAATGCTGCGCTTCTATCTTTAGTAGTATCTAACACTCTGGTAAAAAATACATTTGCGTCCTTTTTTCTACAGAGTTACACAAGTACATTATCAATTTTGATAATGGTAATTATTAAAGTACAGAATATCGTAATTTTTTTAATAATTCTTTTGAATTCATTTAGGACGATATTCTATAATTTATGCAGTCTATATATGTAATATTGGCAATGTTCATGCGATTTTACTTGTAGTATTTTTAGATCTTCGGCCACTTTGACTTTGCTATGTTTTAGGCGTTCCCGAATTAAATCGTAGTAGCTGTCGGGAATGTCTAGGAAGTCCAAGCCACGTGCCTTTAAGTTTGACACCTGTCAAAATGTACAATGAGTATCAGAAAATAGAATAGAATTAAATACATACACAGATATAGATTAGAAAATTAAAGGCCATTTCGTTTTTAGTATCAAAACCAAAACAAAAAAAATAAAGGATATAACTTTTAGGGCTATAAGATATTGTAACCATTTACCACAACTTATAAAAGTTGCTAGAAATATAAGTATATTAAAAAAAAAACTTACCTAAGTTACACATTAATAAATAATAGATTACGTAATTAGTTAAAAAAAATAAAAAAAATTGTAATGCATGATTTGAATAGATACGAAGTATGTATAATTGATAAGTCACTCTTTTATAATGCAAGGTATTGTGTAATTAAATTAAATGTATAACTACTAAAGAATTCTTTCTAACACCAGCAGATATCTGTTGAATAAGAAGATGTATATTTATCTATATCATATTGTAAATGAAACTAGATTTGCAAACCAAACTACATAATAAAACTGTTCAATTAAAAATACAAAAATAGCATTTCCCATTTAAACAGATTTCCCATAATCACAACTTGATCTTAGATTTATTGCATTTCGCAATTGACTGATTGAAGACAATATAGAGCAAACAATTTATTAACTTACCGCTGTAATAATGTCTTGTGTATTCAAGGCAATATGTTGGACTCCAGAACCACCATAATAATCAACATACTCTTGAATTTGACTCTTCCTTTTGCCTTTAGCAGGTTCATTAATGGGAATTTTCACGGTCTCTTCGTAATTACTCATTACAATGCTGCGTAGAGCTGAGTACTCTGTATGTACCTGAGAATCATCAACTGACCAGAAACGGTGAAATTGAAGCATTTTCTCGTACCTTAATTTAAAAAAAAAAGGTCTAGGAAAACGGTTTGCGCAAATTTCAATAGTAATATGTTACTATGACATTCATTCTGCTACACAGCCTATAGTAACACATAACTATTGTCTTGATTGTACATGCACGATTTCATACCATTTAGCAACAGATTCCATATGTAAATCCGGCTGATTTCCTACGCAATGATCGATGAAGTCCAGATGGATCTTCGGTCTGCGGAATAAAATTAATAATTATTGTAAATCATACTTAATTTTATTATAAAATATACAATTTTTGACACAGTCTGTCGGCCATACAAGGTTCGTATCCTGGTAGAAAAGCACCTTTGTACAAACTACGATCAATAAAAGTGTGTGTCGTATCACCAAACTGAAATAAATGCGAAGATAATTTAACTTTTCATACATATGTTTATAAATAAGTGTCAATGTATCCTTTTTCGCAATCATACAAACTGCTTATTGCAGTAAATATAATAAATTGCATTTTAGAAAGAAATAATGAACCATGCATACTTACGCACATACTTTCAATAATTTTAATATATTTTATAAAGGATTTTTGATTTTTATACAAATATAATTAATATAGGTAGTTTAAAAACAATTTACCGTATGGATAGTGGCCATGCGAACAGTCCCATTGAGATCATGTTCTTCCCAAATGTCCTTGAGGACTTTGGCACCCATTTTCTTAGCATGCGCCATGATAGATTCAATATTCTCCACAGCGAATGCAATGTCCTTGACCCCGTCGCCATGTTTGGCTACGTGACTATTAATGGACGATTCATCGGGATCATACGGCGAAACAAATAGGAAAACAATCTGGATGTGAAATAAATTTTAAACTTAATATATATACGCATTTATTTATATCTACATATTTTGTTGGACGATTTACGATCGTTTAAATTCAGCGTATGAATTAGATTGCATTTTTATATAATAGTGTACAATTTTCATGAATGACGTCTTATAGATTTGGTTGCCTTTTTCCGGAAGTTTCAGAAATTATTGCATAAAGCTCCATGAACATAAGGGTCATAGTTAAATTTTACATACTTTCTTTATAGTAACTATTTAAGTTTATTTTGTTTTCCATAATTTAGAAAAAGAGACGGAAATGTAAAATTACGAAAAGAAATGAATAAGAATAAAATAAAAGAGCATAATATTACACGACCGAAGATATCTATAAAACTGTTTAATTAATTATAGATTTTACCTTGTTTTGCCTAACGACATGTCTTGCATAATCTCTCGAACCTGTTTCTAGGCCTGAGTAGGCTACAGGTTCGAAACCCAGACGAGTTACATAATAAGATGCTGCCTAAAAAACATTAAGAGGAAATTAATAAAATGGAAACCGTAGCCAGTTGAATATTAATTAAAAAATATATTTTTTTTAATTAGATGATTGCGAAATTTTGTTGATTTACGATGTCTGCGAATCTAGCGTAGTGTAAAATGATAAGAAATTAAGTATATGGCTTCTTAGATTAAACAATTTGTTTTTGCAA
The DNA here is from genome assembly GCA_947310635.1 of Leptodirus hochenwartii. Classification (NCBI taxonomy): domain Eukaryota; kingdom Metazoa; phylum Arthropoda; class Insecta; order Coleoptera; family Leiodidae; genus Leptodirus; species Leptodirus hochenwartii. The sequence goes on from OX371176.1 coordinate 42,184,634, forward strand.
TATTAATAATAATTAAAAATAAAAGCAAAATAGTAGTATTTGTTTTTCAATAAAATTTCACCGCCGGTGGTAAATAATCGAAAGTCAACGACCAACTTCAATTAAATTAACAGAGGTAATTATTTTTTATTGTTTGTTAATAACGATATATATCTTAATAATATTTACTAAGAAACTTAAATTGACATTTCATTGGAGAGCTTAAAACACTCAATTGTCCATCTTTAATCGAATGTTTCATTTTAAAATAATTTATATAATTAATAGTTACCTATTGCGAATACAATTTTTAGTAAATTTAGTTATCAACATTATTTAAATTATTCAAATAGTGAAAAACAAATTTCGTAACTTGTTTATACACTTGTTTTGCACGTTTATTCGAGCCTTTGCAAAAAATGAAATAATATATTCTAAATCTAATAGTATCTAAACACACGGTGAATTGATTAATTAAGTATGCATAAAATCGTATGATCAGATTTTTTATAATCAATTAATTATGTAAATCAATAAAAACAGGGCTTAAGAATTCAAATAATACCTACAAATTAGCGATGTGTAGTTCATTCGCGAACCGTTCACTCTGAACGGTTCAATCGAACGACGGGTGTACTGTGACGATGTTTTGCAATGACCTATAGGTCACTATGAACTAGTTCGTGAACTATGAACTACATGGTGTACGTATTGATGTACTTGTACTAGGTCCTGAACCCGTCGTGTACTAAACCGTTCATGAATCACAACGGCTCGTAAACGTTGCAGTATAGTATACATTACATATACAGTACCAATAGGAGTACTAACATTTATGTGATAGAGTGTGTTGGTGAACGGAACGAAATAAAATTTCCTTATATATATGTTTTGTATAAATTATAAACATTGTTGTTGTTTCTTCCTCATTCTTAATTCAAAATAAGTATTGTAATATTTGAATTTCTTTCTTTCTTACTATTTAATATTTTTATATTGACAAAAAAAGAGATTATTTTCAATATGTGCATGTATTTCATATAGGTCGTGAACTAGTTCATTTAAAAAAGATGTAGTAGTTCACGACCTATAGTTTGTGAACGGTACGTTGGAATGAACTATGAACTACGAACTAGGTCGTCAAAGTGGTCCGCTAGGTCCGCTACTACAAATAATATTGAAATATGCAATATATTTAATTTTGTAATAAAATATTAAAAAAAAAATAGGGATGTATGAAACAAAATTTTGTGGCAAAAAAATGAAAATTTTCGCTACTACTTAATAGAATTATATTTAAAAAAATTCTCACCTGTTTAGCATTCGAAACGTAAAATGTAAGATGGTCAAAGTATAGGAATCTTCCGAATTCAGGCTGAAAAAAATATTAATACGACGATTTGATATTGAATCAATTAAAAAATTGTTATATGTACATATAATCTTTTACATGTAAATACAAATTGCAATATTCACCTTAGATCCTTTGTCGGTATAAGAAGTCTGAAAAAGAAAAAAATCTATATTAGGAAAAGTAAAAATAAAACGCTTAAAAAGTGTCCAACGTGATATTTTGGTTAAATGGTAAATATGATCATCTAATCGCCGATTAATAAAACTTGGCCGATGATTCTTGATTATTTTCTATTGCATAGATTTTTCTACGACATTTTCTATAGCAAAAATTTATCATTTAGATTATGTAAATAATATCCATTTTTGTATACTGGATTTTCAAAGTTAGATGCCAATTTTTTTATTTTATAACTTTTAACTACTTCTTCGTCATTTTATGTTGAAAGATTGGCAAATCTTCATAACATACAAAGAAGTTAAAAAACATGTTTTATAGCAGAAAATGTTTGTATCTAGGAATGTATATTCTATTATTTTAAAACAATGGTACAAATAAATTTAAAACAATGCTGATTTCTTGCTTATGCTTATACCTTGTTAAAAGAAAGCATCGAATAGTTTTAAAACAAATGGAATATTATATACATTTAACTTAATAATTTTTTTACTTACATAATAGAATTAGAATTTGTACGAAACGCTCAATTATTTTAAAATATATGTTAATTAATGATACAAATCTGAAATAATCTCAAAAATAATAATTTAAATTACAAACCATAATCACCAAACGGCAAGTGGTTGTATCTTCTACAACTCGATGAAAAAATCAATTAATTCTTCGATTAATATCAACACTATCACAGTGTCAGCAATTGTTGATGCACAGATTGACTTGTGGCTTTTAAAGCCTCCTCCATCATTTATATAACCTCAGCTGTTGTCTTCTATCGCGCACCTTGCAGTTGTTTTCCACACCGGCATTCAGATGTTATCGTCACCTGCAACTGGATTTCCACCGAATTGCCTTACAGGATTAACTCGCTTCTGATTTGATATATACAGGGTGTCGGTGTTAAATACGCGTGAGGAAAACGGTTGTATTATCAACTTTGTAATCCATGGACAATATAACGCACTGGGCATGGGAATTATATAATTTAAACAGTCAAATGCAATTTTATATCTACAGATTCATAATTCAATAGTCTATAAAAGATAAAGTTGCTATAAGGGCTCTGAAGTCGAAGTTTTGATATTAAAGAGCAATTCGTTCCATTTGCTTATGTCAGTTTTCTTTATGATTTGCTAAAGATATCTAATGATTTCTAAAGAAACGCTTTTTTATTTTTAATGATATTCCAATTATATATATTTTATTTTAAAAATAATAATATCTCACTGATATTTTTAATAATATTTAATCAATTTAAAAAATACCATATCTTGAAGAAATAAACGAACGTATTAAAAATGAAATATTTATAAGGTTCATTATATTTGAGAACATTTTAATGGTAATCCCATATATAAAGGTGCATGTAAAATATTTTGATTTTTAATCGTTACAATTAAATTTTGATAAAAATATAGACTTGAAAAAACCTTCAAAACTAACTACAAAATAAAAAAATACTTTATTGCTATTATTATGTAGGTCAAGTGTACATTTATTCATATTTAGCATAAATTAAAAATTAATATAATTTACTTAATTATTTATCAAAGTAAACGATAGGGATACTATAAATAAGAATAATATTGTATAAAAGATATTATTTTACCTTTTATCATCAGGATTAATTATTATAAATAGAAAATTGTGTTTGAACTTCGTTTTACTTCTATATTATAATTTTACCCGCTCCTTTAGCTCTTTTGTACTTCTTCTTTGGAATAAAATTTAAAGCCAAGCTGTCATATATTTTTTTATTCTCATGTATTAATTAAATAAAAAAATGTTTGTAGCATTATAGTGCAATTGAATATCCTTATAAATAAAGATTCTAGAACGATTTTATAAGGATTATAAATAAAGATTCTAGAACGATTTTATGAAATTATCTGCAGATTAAATAAAGTTATCATTTATGACGAATTAATGTACAATCACGTGACATGAAATAAATCCAATTTGTATGTTTCAGTCGTGGAAATAAGTAACGATAGTGGATGTATTGAATTTGATATTTATTTATTTTAAGTAAGTTTTTATTTAAAGTTTTGTTTATTTTGAATTTGGAAAAGTCAATTTGACGTTGTTGCTAGCATACTGTAAAATCGAGATGGCTGCCAACTAAATTTTTCGATATTGACATTGCGGTAGCCGATGTCATTGTTAAATTGCCTTGACATATTTTGACACATGTTTGTTTATATCAAAACAACCTATCAAAATATGACTTGTCATTATATATTTTGTCATATTATATATTATTACATTGTCAAATATGACTTGTCATTTATTTTACTTAATTATTTATCAAAGTAAACGATAGGGATACTATAAATAAGAATAATATTGTATAAAAGATATTATTTTACCTTTCATCATCAGGATTAATTATTATAAATAGAAAATTGTGTTTGAACTTCGTTTTACTTCTATACTATAAATTTACCCGCTCCTTTAGCTCTTTTGTACTTCTTTGGAATAAAATTTAAAGCCAAGCTGTCATATATATTTTTTATTCTCATGTATTAATTAAATTAAAAAATGTTTGTAGCATTATAGTGCAATTGAATATCCTTATAAATAAAGATTCTAGAACGATTTTATGAAATTATCTGCAAATTAAATAAAGTTACCATTTATGACGAATTAATATACAATCACGTGACATGAAAGAAATCCAATTTGTATGTTTCAGTCGTAGAAATATGTTACGATATTGGATGTATTGAATTTGATATTTATTTATTTTAAGTAAGTTTTTATTTAAAGTTTAGTTTATTGTGAATTCGGAAAAGTCAATTTGACGTTGTTGCTAGCATACCGTAAAATCGGGATGGCTGCCAACTTAATTTTTCGATATTGACATTGCGGCAACCGATGTCATTGTTAAATTACCTTGACATATTTTGACACATGTTTCTTTATATCAAAATATGACTTGTCATTATATCTTTTGTCATATTATATATTATTACATTGTCAAATATGACTTGTCATTAATAAATTAAAATAAATATAAATAATTATTCATCACATACAGTATTTTGTAATGAATTGTTGAAAAAAATCATTATTTTTTAAAGAATTTATTGTTTATTTTATTTTAGTATTTAATCTTTTAATTATTTACAATTGGGTGCTAACAGCTATTGTTCTTGCCTTTATAGATTTATTCCAGGACAATTGGCGAAATTCCTGAAAATTATAAACAGCGCTAATTAAAGAAGATACTTTTGTATTTTTTGTATAAATTTTATATGCTTTGAATATAGAAAATGAGTAGCAATTTTTCCTTTTCGTCGTCGTTTGGGTCTAAAAAATAAATAGCATAAATTTCCCAATTTAAACAAATTACAGTGTTTAGTGACAACTATTCATACTGTATTAATATTTTATTATTCTTCATTATTATACAATGCCTAAGGGGTAATTCCAACTTTACTGTTCATACTATTTGTTTATAGAATAACACGATGAGTTTTAAAAATTGCGCGCATAAATACGAAAGTATGGTGTGACTTTTTAAAGTGATATTCAAATAAGATCTGTAAGAACCAGTTTGTATTCTATAAAATCACACTAGCAAACATATTTTATAGTTATTTACCGAAGTGTTGTTGCTAACTGCATAGATACGGATAATTTTAATAGACAAGTATTGACCCCAAATATCCATTATTACAGTGTCGTAACCGCTGGGGTATTTTAGTGATTGTGATCCGTATTCTTGAACTATTTAATTTCTTGTTTTTTATTAAATATTACTACAAGAAATATATATTTTTATGATCATCATATCACTTTCGCTATTTGTCCCAACTAGCGATGTGTAGTTCACTCGCGAACCGTTCACTCTGAACGGTTCAATCGAACGACGGGTGTACTGTGACGATATTTTGCAACGACCTATAGGTCACTAGGACCTAGTTCGTGAACTATGAACTACATGGTGAACGGTGTATTGATATACTTGTACTAGGTCCTGAACCCGTCGTGTACTAAACCGTTCATGAATCACAACGACTCGTAAACGATGCAGTATAGTATACATTACATATACAGTACCAATAGCAGTACTAACATTTATGAGATAAAGTGTGTTGGTGAACGGAACGAAATTATATTTCCTTATATATATGTTTTGTATAAATTATAAACATTGTTGTCTTTTCTTCCTCATTCTTAATTCAAAATAAGTATTATAATATTTCAATTTATTTATTTTTTACCATTTAATATTTTGATATTGAGAAAAAAAGAGATTATTTTCAGTAAGTGTATGTATTTCATATAGGTCGTGAACTAGTTCATTTTAAAAAGATGTTAGTAGTTCACGACCTATAGTTCGTGAACGGTACATTGAAATGAACTACGAACTAGGTCCTCAAAATGACCTACAGTTTGCCATCGCTAGTCTCAACGTCTTTCACTATCTCACTCAAATAATCCAATCTAGGCCTACCTAACCCTTTCTCTCCCCCTACGCTACCTTCTATAACTAATTGCTAGTAGTGATTAGTGTAAGCTTTTTAAATTTACTTAAAAAATCTTCCCAATTAGAAATATTAAACCCACTGGCTATTGAAGATATCATTATTTACGACTCCCTTCTTAAAAATTGTCTTACAAAATACATTTATGTATTGGTACGTCCTTTGAAGACGCTACCAGCTACGTGCAATATATTTATTTCAGAGGAACATCAATGAAAACCAAGATTACATTTCAGACTTTAATCGTACTAATCATAATCTACAAGAAAGCATCTTAGCACCAATAGCTACAACCAGTACTTAGTATTCATTGCTAGAACTATTTTATTTTGAAACCAATTTTCTAAAAATAGAAAATTAAATTACTGTTTGGTTAGATAGTACCATCTGTGCTCTTACAGGTCACTACTACTTTAGTACTATCTTTACTATTAAATATTGTCTTCACCTGTATTTTTAAGAATGATAATTTAGCAAATGTTCAATAGATGGCAGCATATGTACGGCAGCATATACAAAATAATTGAAAATACAAGGAGCTAAACATTATTTTACGACGCAAATATGAAATATATGAAATTTCGACATTATTTTTATTATTCGAAAATTTTAGAAGTGGTATAGACTTACTCATCTTTCCTATATCAATCGTTTGTGTTCCATTGACACTTTTCAAAATTCAATCGTTTGATCGATTGACTTATCAGCTGTCATTCAAAATGACAGTCGACGAGTGTAAAATATCTACTTTGGCGAAAATGTTGAGGTTATGTTCTGTATCTACTGGAATACCTACATAGGAAGTATAGCCAGTCAATATAAGAATATATACGTCGTTTATGAAGGTTAAGAGAGTAAATCCTTATGCGAATTCTTCAATATATAATGGTTTCGGGTTAGCCCATCATCAGACCAAAATTGTCAGGTAATAAAAATTGGTGGACATGGTCATAAGTTGTAAAAGACTGACTCGCAGAACGTATAAATTAATTAAAATTATATAAATAAAATAGTGTATAAATTGTATAAATAAAATATTGTAAAACTTGTATAAATTGTTTAAAAGAGTAAAAATAATAAATTACTATTTTATAATGTGACCATATTTGTTGATGGTTAATATACTTCGTCTATGATCAAGTTCTTTGATTTTAATACCGCTTATTTCACCACACAGGGTGTTTATCTTTCTGATAAAAATGTTAATATTTACGTAGAAAACGCGGTATTTCGCTCAGGTTATCGTTTTGGTATGCCTATTATTATCGCGATAGAGTACATAAAAACGATGTAAAAGCCATCGATTATAGACTTATATGCTTACGGGACTGTAATAATATGATATGCTAATGCAGTGAATAATCTGAACTACCGCCTTGTTACTGCCGTTGATTAATTGCATTTTGATTCCTAGATTATCTGAATGCGATATAGAAAACGCTCTGTGCTTCTGCTCTTTAGAGCTGTTAGTTTGCTCGCTAGCTCAGGCTCAAGCGAAAAGTTTCATAGTAAATATGCGCATATTATAACATAGAGCACATCAACATATTATAAAGCATTATGCAAATAATAGGGACTAATTATACTAAAATCACGATCAATTTTTTAAACATCGTTCCCTGATGGATAAGCATACTGCATTTGTTCTTACTCAATCTGTAGAATATTTCTACCAAAAAAGTTTGATAACGTGATTATTTCAAAATATAATAAAACGTATCAGTCTATTTTCGTATTTATTTCTACCTATACAGTTGCCTGTCCGATATTTTATATATTAAAGTGTATAAAAAACTGCATTTTTAATTTGATTTCAAGACGGAAGAAAATAATTTCATTTTTGCATAGTAATTCTTTGATTGCATTGAAACTAAGAAAGGTATGCATGAAGTAATGACTGACGCTTATAATGTGATATGAAAATAAATATAATATTTATTTATAAGCTTATTTGAATATTTAAGCATTTTTGTAGGCATATTTGTATACAGTTTATTTAAAGGAATATTTACACGATTCTATAAACTTACGAAAACTAATTTTTAAGCAAAAAGTGATTATATAGATTTTTTTAAAGGTCACTACGTTACATTTTGAAATATAAAAATTCTTTTGTTTCTTAAAAGAATTTATCTTTAGAACAATCCATCACCAACTATATATTTTAATTGCGTTATTAATATTACTAATCAGATATAAATTATTAATATCTACCATTAGTATAGAATTTTATAATTACTCTGATTTTTATATTACCTTGTGGTTTTTTGGTACTAATAATTTTGTATTTCATTTAATGTGTTAATAAATACAAAAAATGTTTGTAACTATCAATCTTTTTTTTTTTCGATAAAAGTGCCACAAGTGGAAGCCCTTGGGTTTAGGAAGTATTAGGATTAGAAAGAAAAAAAAGCACTTCCTAAAGTTAACTATAGTATATACTTTAAACGGGATAAAAGAGATTATTGATGGGATTTTTTGAAAAGCAAAAAAATTTCATTCTAAATTTCAATAACCTTTTAAAAGGCGTTTTCTCAAAACTTGTACCTATTCAGTTGGGCCGGTTTTGGAGTGTAGTATTGTACGGCTGTGAGGCGTGGAGTACAGAGTATGAATAGAAACGTAGCATAGAAGCATTCGAAATGTGGTGATACAGGAGGCTGATGAGGATTGGTTAGGAAGATAAAGTAACAATTGAAGCCGTACTAGAGTTAGTAGAGGAGTTGAGAAGTGTGCGAATTAATGTGGACTAGTAATTTATTTTTATTTTTTGTACATTATTATTATTTCACAACATTATACAATATTATTCTTTCACTTTTAAAGTGCGTATGATGCCATTCATCTTAATCTCAAATTAAGTTAATGAATTCGCAATTGTCAAAAGGTATATTTAGTGGTATATTTGGTAATTTGGTATTGTTTTGCATGATGGATATTACGCCGAGGAAGCGAGAGAAGATTGAAACATTAAGTGAGCATACTTCCATGATACAGAGAAAATTTGCAGAAGAGTGTGGTTTGAGTTTGGGGGCAGTAAATAAAATCCTAAAACAGAAAAGGGAAATTGGGTCAATTGATGTTCAAAGGAAAGGAAAATGTGGGAGAAAGAGCAAGGCAACTACAAGAGATGAATCATTTTAAATCAGGAATAGCAAAATAAATCCTAGGAAAACAAGTTTTGACTTACAACAAGACTTTGGCCACTTCTGGAGTCAAAATGCATGATTCGACAGTACGGAGAAGGCTCTTGGAATTGGGAAGAAAAGCAGTCAGACCTCAGAAAAGACAATTGCTCACTGCTCCAATGATGAAGAAAAGGCTTCTTAGGGTTATAAAATATGCAAGGTGGACTGTAGATGATTGGAGGAAGGTGTTGTTCTCAGATCAGGCACAATTTTTAGTGCAGGGGCAGCGGTCACGATATGTCAGAAAATCAGACAACGAACAACTAACAACGGCCCACATATACCAAACAGTAAAACATCCCCTGAAAAAGATGTTCTGTGGTTGTTTTTCTTACATGGAACTTGGAGCTCTTGTGCCAATTGAAGGCATGATGAATAGTGACAAATATAAACAGTTACTGGAACGTAAACTAGTCAGCAATTTGGAAAAAGTGATTCCCAACGGTGAAGCAATTTTTCAGCAAGATTCAGCTCCGTGCCACAAATCAAAGAAGATGATGAAATATTTTAAGGAAAGCAATATTACATGCCTTGACTGGTTTGGGAATTCACCAGATTTAAATCCCGTAGAAAATCGGTGGGCTATTTGCGAGGTTAGGCTTCGAAAGATGGACTACAGAATAAAAAATCAGATGATAGAAGCAGTCATTGCAAGGAGTGTAGTTTCGGGACGAGCTGTTACTGGAAAATTGAAAGAAATTGATCGATTCTATGCCAAATTGAATTCAACAAGTAACTAAAGCTAAAGGGGGACACACTTCCCACTAAAATAAGGAGTTATGTATATGCAATTACTTATTTGTAAAATTTTATATGTAATAAATACTTTTTTTCAAACATTTTACTTCTGTTCACATTAATTCGCACACTTTAGTAGAGTATTTCAGCGTAGGAGAGATAGACTAGTGGGTCATATTCTTAGACACGGGGTATTATGCAATTAGTTATAGAAGGTGGAGTAGAGGGCAAGATAGGGTGTAGGTAGGCCTATATTGAAGTATGTGGGTCAGATAGTGGAAGACGTTAGGATGAATAGTTATAGGGAAATGAAGAAGTTAGCTCAGAATAGATCGGCAGGTGGCGTGCTGTTTCCAACCAATCCCTTGGATTGAGGATTATCTAACTAACTGGAAAAACTTAAACATTGAGTTTTTGAAATATTTAAGCTTTAACAATATTAAATATGTAACGTAACTATTAAAGTGTAGTTACTTTTGTTAATTTGAGTGGGTCAATTTTGAGTTGTTGAGATAATTTGACACTGGGGTATGTACCCGGTATATACCCGCACACGTTAACTCTAACCACGCTCTTGGACTCCTTCTGCATCCTTCTATATCTACATGCATACACAGCACCACACCAGTGTGTGATTCTTATAGCTTATCAGTGAACGACAGACGATTGTCACACACAAGACCCGATCACAATCACCAGTCAGTCAATCTTGATTATAAATGGCAGCATTGTCTGTTAAGATTCTGATATTTTTAGTCTTTTGCAATTTTAGAGTTCATTCATTGTTTCTTGCAAATAAATATGTACATCTGGTGCTTTGTGCTTAGTCAGTAATTTAGAGAACATAGAATTCGATGGGTCCATTTTATCAGAATTTACTATCTAGTATTAATAATTTTGTGATATCAAATTGACAATGCCATTTAAATGTAGTTTTGTATTTTATAAAGCTGCACCTCGTACCAAAAATGAAGTAGAAACTAGTCTAATAAACTAATCAATTGAATACAATTGAAGGGGTTAGAATAGAAAGGGTATAAGTACTTTTTTGTCAATTTTGAGATAAGTGTAGTTTCTGAACATTAATTTACCCATTTTTTTTGTGGAAAAAAGGTTCAAGTGATTTTTCATACTACGAGTGCTATTTATCGACGAGTAGAAATATGAAGTAACTTACATCACTAATGAACTAAAAATAGAAAGGGTACAAGTGATATTATACAGACACTATTGTTATATCGATAATTGATCTGTTTGTAATTTTAGATTAGTTCAGTTTTTTTTTAAAGAGTCCGCAATCCTAAAGATTGGTTGGAAACAGCACGCCATGCCGATCTATCCTGAGCCAATCCCTTCATCTCCCTATAGCTATTCATCTCAACGTCTTCAACTATCTGACTCACATACTCCAATCTAGGCCTACCTACCCCTCTCTTTCCCTCCACTCTACCTTCTATGATCAATTGCATAATCCCCCCATGCCTAAGAATATGCCCTACTAATCTGTCTCTCCTACTCTGTAACACTCTCCAAATACTTCTCTTCTCCCCTACTAACTCTAGTACAGCTTCATTTGTTACTTTATCTTCCCAACCAATCCTCATCATCCTCCTATAACACCACATTTCGAATGCTTGTAATCTACGCTTCTCTTCCTTTCCTATAGTCCACGCCTCACACCCGTACAGTGCTACACTCCAAACATATACCTTCAGTAATCTTTTTCTAATACCCAAGTCAATATTTGATCTTAAAATCTGTTCCTTTTCTACGAATGCCTTCCTACCCTGTGCTATCCTACACTTTATATCTACCTTGCTTCGATTATCTTTTGTGATTCTACTGCCTAAATAACAAAAATCTGACACTTCTTCGATTCTATTATCTCCTATTGTGATCCTCATTTTTCTACTGCATTCCTTTTTGTCACACCTCATCACTTTAGTTTTACCTATATTTATTTTCATGTTAAAATCCCTAGTCAATACTGCCTGCATGCTATTCAATACCCTTTCTAAATTCTTTTCGCTTTCTTCCAATATAGCTATATCGTCGGCGAATCTCAACATATATATTTTCTCTCCCTGTACATTCACACCTACACTATACTCTTCTTTTACTTTGTTTATTGCATCTTCTATATATAGATTAAATAATAACGGTGAAAGTGTACATCCCTGCCGAACTCCCTTCCCTATTTTTGCTACCTCTTCTTCCCCCTCAATTCTAACTAAGGCAGTTTGGTGTTTATATAAATTAAAAATTATTCTCCTATCCTTATAATCTATACCCGTTTCTTTTAAAATTCTAAACATTATGTCCCAATCTACATTATCAAATGCCTTTTCTAAATCTACAAAAGCTATGCAAGTTACCTTTCCTACCCTCATTCTTTAGTTCAGTTTATAATTTATTATTTAATCAAGGATAATATTACTTAATTGCAATCGCTTTTTATATTATCTATATACATATGATTTTAGATATGTAAATTTCATAAAAAATCTTAGGATGATTTTCTAATGAACAGACGTGGAATTTTTACATTCGGATTATTTTTGTTATGCGAAATTGTGATTTTTTGAGATATTTATGAATGGTAGAAGGATATTCGGTGAAAGATTTGTTGCACCTTTTACAAAATTGATTATTTAAAACAATAATTTAAAAGATATTGTTTACTAAAAACACAATTATTTAAACGACAATTTGGAAAAGTGTATATCTGGTTGCAGATCAGATTTTTAAAGATTTTTATCAACGCTTTCAAAATGGAATAACTTTTAGTTGTATATATAAATACATATAGGTAATTAAGTAACAGGTAGAAAACTATATAAAAAAGTAATCTAAGTAAATAAAAAAGTAATCTACGTTATAATCATAAATTAAATCATAAATCTTATTATTTCTTTGGAAAAACAAAATATATAATTATGTTGAAATATTTTAAATTTTAATTTATAAATATTCTTATTAAAACACGATGTGTGTTAATGGCGCAATTTCAATCCCAGGTGACCCAGGAAACTGGGTCACCTGAATTTCTCTGGCAAGCCTGGACGCTTTTATTCCTGATTTATTATTTCACAATACGTTCTTGATTTGATTAAGAGTTAAACACATTTTTTTGCGGAATTATCAGTATCATGTATTCTAATATTCAGATATTGATGTTCTTGAACTCCATTTTTCGCTAACGGAATAACCGCAATTGAATTATGCAAATAATTTTTTTATGATCTTATATCTTGCGATATTGAATATTGTTATTTTTAATTCTTCTTTTTGGGTGACGATACCAAAATTGTTTCCAAAATGACGATAATTGCTAATGTTTATATTGTCACAATTCCTGAGAATAATTGCAATTACATTTTCTAAAATATAAGCAGGTTTCAACCCCACTGTTCAGGCTGGAGGGACAGTTGTGACCATTTCGACCAGTGGCCGAAAATTTTCTCTTCGGCCGGTGGCCGGGAACTCTCTTAAATACCTTCTCTATTCCTCTTGGTCTTATTTTCCTTATTCGTACCTGTTTCAACATTGTTTGAAAAAATATTATTATTTTCTTTACCAAACCGCGAAAATTATAAAACAAATTATAAAACAGGTTACAGATTTTGCCGTTATGTTGTGATATTCCATATAAGGGAAGAGAAATAAAAATACAATGTTTTATATCACAATTAAAAATAATATATTACAGATAATATCGAATAATGGGGAAGAGATTAGGTCTTTAATTAAATTATAATTAGGGTTTTTACGGTGTTGTGAATTATTAGTGATTCAAGCAAATTTAATTTATGACTTTTTGAACAGACATATAAAATTGTTAAATTATCTGTACTAGCAAAATTATGGTGGGTTCTAAAATATGGTTAGCAAAGTTCGAATTCGTTTTGTTTTTAATTTATAACTCTTAACATGTTCATTAAATCTAATTTTAAAGCTACTAAATTTAAAGTTTGGCCAATATATATTGTGTTGCAATCTGGATAATTAATCTTATATATTCCACTACGGTTAAATTTATCTGTCTTATCTTTATAGTTGAATAATAGATTGGATAGGGTGTAAGATGTTCCTTCTGATAGACTTAAATTGTGGTTAGATAAAGTGTTAGCAATTTTTTCTGTGTTCGGTGGAGAAAAAGTAAAGAAAACATATTTCGTAGCGTTAGTAGAAGAACTGAAGTATAGATAGAGTTGAAAATCATTTGCTTACGCTTTCTATGGAGAAGATTAGAAATTGATGTTTATTGAAAACCATTTAACTTAGCAATCTCAAGAATATTCGAAATCTCTAGGTTAAAGTGTTCAATACTTAGAGGGATGGAGGACTCAATGAATCAAGGATTTGTAAGTTGCAAGCTTATGTTTCAAAGGATGTGAAGAGTTGACTGCGATTGTTACAGGTGAGAAAGTATTTTTTTTATTATAAATGTTAAAATTAAATTGGGAATTCAGTCTATTTATGGTTAAATCAAGAGTGATCGGTTTCACTTTCTAAAGTGAATTAAATATTATTATGTTGTTGGTTTAAAAATGATAAAAAAGGAATCTGTCTGGGAGTGCCATTAAAACAAGGTAAAATGTCATCTACATAGTGGTACTAAAATGTTATATGTTTCTTGCCTGATGATGAATTTATTATTTTAGTTTTAGATTGATGCATGAAGATATCTGCTAGTAGGGGACTCAAGGGAGAGCCCATGTCTAAGCCTTGCTTTTGGAAGTAATATTTATTATTGAATTGGAAATAGTTCTGCATAGTACACAGTTTAATAGATTCATAAATTTCAGAGTGAATAAAGGGGTCTATTATTAGTCGATTATTAGTATTATACCAAAGGGTATTATTCGATAATATCTGTAGGTAGATTGTTTATATATAAATGTGTTTTCTGTAATTCGTTTTCATTTCTTGATAATGTTTAATAAGCGAAACTATAGTCGAATGAATCCTCGTTTTTAATTTTAATATAAAACATTGTGTTTTTATATCTCTTCCCAAATTTTATAAAACTTTTCATAAAATAATAAGCATAAATGCGATAACTACTCAAGTACTCATGAGCTGGTTTTTTGTTTCGTTTTCCCAACGTGTGATTAAAAAATAAAAGCAGATGAATTTATTTTATTTCTTATTTAAGCAAAATATTTCCTGATTTCACAAAAATGTTTATTGGATATTATCAAATAAAAAATCAATAAAATAAATTTAAGCTTTCACGAAGCACACGGTGCTGCAAAAACTCCTCGGAAAGTGCATTTTTCAAGTATTTTCTTAAAATTATGGACATACTACCATTTCATGAAATTATCAAGAACATCACTTCGATATCTCAGTGCAGTGAGTAAAGGCAATTGGTTATCGGATTAAAGGGATCCGCGTGCATCGGCATGGCACATATAGGCAAGCAAGCGGCTTATCAGTTAGCTACCGCGCCGCTATCAGACGGGGCGATAGCGGTAGAAGCAACAGAACGGAGGGTGAGAGGGTGAACCAATCCTCTAGTACAGACGGATCCGATCTGATCCGTCGCTGCTGCGATGTGTGTGGTTATTTAAGCGACGGTAGCTCCCTCTACATCTACACCATCAAATCTGTATGTGATAGCGCACAAGAATCTTTCAGTTATGTATGTTGCAGGCCAAACCCGATTTCAGGCAAACTAGTTCATCCTAGGCCAAACTAGTTTAGCCTAACATCCAGTGGCGGTTTCTTTCGAGGCCGCACGGCCGCGCGCCCTCCCCCTGAACATTAAGCGCATCACCGTAGATATATAATTGTATTGTGGTATTTTAACTCGGCATTATTTTTCCTAAAACATAAATCCTGCATCGCGATAGCACTCAATACAACACGGTGTGGCCGCGAGCAAGTATGAGTTAAATGCATATGCACTCATCCTATCTGTTGCAAGCGGTAGAGTGAGAGCGACCGTATGCAGAATATCATCTGTTTCTTTGGTTCGCGTATCGTATGCGCTGCAAACAAAATAGCGGCATGGGTTACAATGGCAACGTGACGTCACGCCTGCTTCTACAGCTAACAATATATCGTTGTTTTAAGGTATTCCGGGCCGCAATTCTTTAGCGTCCAAACAGAAAAGCCTAGGGAATAGTATACAGGAAAATAAATATAGAACAGTCAGATAAGAAATGCGCCCCCATCGATTGAAATGTCAAGTGATAATAATGATTTAACGTGAATCATGGATGAAGTATAGATGTTATATTATTTGGATGTCATGTAGTGTCATAATTTTAGATTCCACTATAATATATTTTAAACTCGAACCATTTTTTTGAGCTACGGAAAGTTAAATCCACGAAATAAAAATATAAATTAGCAACTGAAATACATTAATCGAATTTCATAGTAATGGGGTGGTTGGTATCACCTGTTGATAACTCAGTGGTTAGTCCATCATGAATTTATGATTTCTAACGATTTTTGGTCGAATATTTGATGTAATATACGTCAAAAATATATATAATTCATTTTAGTTTCGAGTGTTTTGTAATTTCTGAGCCAAGAAACTTTTTGATAAACATTGTGCAGTGATGTAAACTTATCACCCAGCCGTTCCAAATATTCCAACATATGTATTAAGGTTTCGGTAACTTTTTCCGATGGTGTGTTAAATTCTTTAGCGTCCCAACAGAGAAGCGTAGTCTAATATGCAGGAAAATGGATATAGAATAGCCAGATAAGACAGTTGCATTGTTCTGTATAGATACGATTTTGCCACGCGTTTCTCCAAGAATATATTTAATAGAAATAATTTAATAAAAATGAATAGTATTAGTTCTTTATTGAAAATAGAGTTTTATGGACTTTCTCGTGAGGACAAAGTAAAAATTAAAGTATTAGGTAGGCCATTGCCTGATTTAAATTGATCACAAACTTGTGCAAGGAGTGTTTATATCAATGAAAGATAGAAGAGCGGAATACCACTTTCAAGAAATGATTGAATCATTTTGCATCCATTTTGCGTAAGATTTTTTACTATTATGTTATTTTTTAAGAACTGCGCCCCCCTCGATTGAAATGTCAAGAGCAGCCACTGCTAACATCTATAGGCCAAACTAGTTTATCCTGAAATTAAAATGTCTTTTTTTGGATAAATTAGTGTGATTAATAGACCAAGAATTATTATTGAAACATTCATTGAAATATTTTTAAATGCTAATTAGATTTATAAATAATAAGCAATATTCTTTATGAAAAACTAGAACTTATAAAAATAAGTACAAAATAAAATTTAATGACTGACCTGCGCCTTACCTGTCGTGACCTGACCTGACCTGACCTGATAGACCATTTGTTTGTCTTTGAGCCAATACAACTATTTCGGATGTTCACGTGTCTTAAACTAGTTTGGCCTAGGATGAACTAGTTTGTCCTGAAATCGGGTTTGGCCTGCAACATATGTTGGCTAGTTTGGCCTATAGCTGTTAGGATAAACTAGTTTGGTCTAGGATGAACTAGTTTGTCCTGAAATCGGGTTTGGCCTGCAACATATGTTGGCTAGTTTGGCATATAGCTGTTAGGATAAACTAGTTTGGCCTAGAATGAACTAGTTTGTCCTGAAATCGGGTTTGGCCTGCAACATGTATATCTATCAGTTACGTTCGTATGATCCTGGATAGGCCACCCTCAAAATTATATGGAGTATATATGAGTTAAAGCTATATTTGGGGGGTTGGCTCTCACACCCGGTGATTTGTAGCAGTGTTGGTGATTCATACCGACAATAATTGTAATTTGGAACTGGATTGACTTAAAACTTTGCTATCTATATGTTGCGGGTTCGTACCTCTGCCACGGCAGAAAATATATCAATTATTTTTACACGTGCCATCAAGCTAGTTGCCTATTTGGACTATTGACAAATTCAAGACGTTTATCATATATTGCGAATAATATAAGAGCTCAAACGTGATTATTGTTTTTGAATATAAATTTGATGTATATTTGAATTGATTGATTTTAGGTGTGCAGGTGTCGTAATAGAGATGATAAAAGTTTTGAATAATAAAATGGAAAGTGTATCATTAGCAACAACCAATCAAATATGATTTTAAATAAATCAAACGATTAAATAGAATTTTTAAAGACATTACACTTCGATTGGAATTGTTTTTATTGGATATTAGTGGATTAAGCTACTACCATGTTACATATTTTTTTTAATATTTTTGGAATAATCCAATTTTTGTTGAATTCTGTTCTAGAGAGATTTTTCCTCAAGAAAATATCCCTGACCGTAGTGGGATTCGAACCCATACCACCGTGGTGCCAGTCTAACGATTGGAAAAATTGGAAAAATGAATAGTAATGTTGGATACGTATATTCCATTTTTTTTTTATTGATAAAATTGTTTAAATATTAATCTCATATTGCAAGCACATATTGGGTGGTAAATACCATTTATCGTTAAAGATCTCGTAAGATATGTTGGGTCACGATGTATATATTAGGGGTGTGTAAAGTATTATAGGACGTGTTTGTCCATGAGATATGACTGATATTGTCTAAATCGTTGTCAGAGTGCGATAAGAATGGAATTAACTCTCCCCCATACCATCGTAATATAATGCATAAACGTTTCGACGTAAAAATGCTCGTTTAGATCTCATCGTCAGAGACTCGCAGTATATCTATCTACATAAAAGTCATTTTAACTTACTTCCTTAGCAAAATAACAAAATAATTTACGTGGCAAATATTACCATGCTTGAAATAAAATTCGTAAAACATATTACGCA
This sequence comes from Leptodirus hochenwartii, assembly GCA_947310635.1. Lineage (NCBI taxonomy): Eukaryota > Metazoa > Arthropoda > Insecta > Coleoptera > Leiodidae > Leptodirus > Leptodirus hochenwartii. The sequence continues at coordinate 42,203,347 of OX371176.1, forward strand.
TCATCACAACTAGTTGATGAATGAATAGACGCGAGGTAGTTTTCGTGTGTGAAGTAAAACAGTTCTTTGTTAGTTAAAGAGTCCGCAATCCTAAAGATTGGTTGGAAACAGCACGCCATGCCGATCTATCCTGAGCTAATCTCTTCATCTCCCTATAGCTATTCATCTCAACGTCTTCAACTATCTGACTCCAATCTAGGCCTACCTACCCCTCTCTTTCCCTCCACTCTACCTTCTATGATCAATTGCATAATCCCCCCATGCCTAAGAATATGCCCTACTAATCTGTCTCTCCTACGCTGTAACACTCTCCAAATACTTCTCTTCTCCCCTACTAACTCTAGTACCACTTCATTTGTTACTTTATCTTCCCAACCAATCCTCATCATCCTCCTATAACACCACATTTCGAATGCTTGTAATCTACGCTTCTCTTCCTTTCCTATAGTCCACGCCTCACACCCGTACAGTGCTACACTCCAAACATATACCTTCAGTAATCTTTTTCTAATACCCAAGTCAATATTTGATCTTAAAATCTGTTCTTTTTCTACGAATGCCTTCCTACCCTGTGCTATCCTACACTTTATATCTACCTTGCTTCGATTATCTTTTGTGATTCTACTGCCTAAATAACATAAATCTGACACTTCTTCGATTCTATTATCTCCTATTGAGATCCTCATTTTTCTACTGCATTCCTTTTTGTCACACCTCATCACTTTTCTTTGAGTAAAATTAAAAGACGAAAGTGTTTATTAGGATTAACCGATAACAAATTTCGTACCAAAACACCTGCAAATCAAATACTCTTCGATAGAGTGCTAATAATTATAATATAAATATCGCTGTGCAAAAGTTTAAATGGATTATTTAGTAAGATTGAAATTTTTAGTATATCAAGCAATTTGAATTGCCTATCTCATCGTCTATATATATGTTTATTGCTTTAAAGAAAATTTGCGAATACCTACATAATTGGTTAAATGGCAGCTACATGCAAAACTGCCAGCAATGACATAAATCAAGTTCATAATCATATTTACTGACATAATATCGAACTAGAGTCATCAGATATTTTGCTTTTAAAAATATAAACAACAAAATTTATAATATAGCCGTTGGCAGTTGTCAAAAAAATCATTGAATGTATCGGGGATGGCATTTATTCATCTTCTGCAAAGTCATAATTACGACCAACAAATGATTATTTTTAATTCTTTCGGAATCAATTCCGAAATCGACAAACATTTATTTTCATATATGAAAATAAAAGTTTTTAATATATAAACGTGGATTAGTTGCATTCAAATATCTCTACATGAGAATCTCTAAATTGAGTTTATTTAGAAAATGCTCGAAGGCTCTGTATACTTACATATCTGTCTCATTCAAATTTGAAACCAAAAACCATTAGCTGGTCGCTCAGAACTAATTTCTACATTATAATATCGTTATTGTTTTGATAATATTGTCCATCAATCAGGTTGTACCGTCGTATCTCAGTTCCCACAACCTCACAACATGAACAACGAGAGTAGCATGCATACAAATGGTCTTTCTACATTTGTCCCATCCATGTCTGTCTTATGTTCTTATCTTCCTACTCTGTACAGGCTGCTATATAACGAGAACTACTGTTGGTGGTACCATCATTGGTACTATTTAGCCGTAGCAGTACCCGGAATAAATAACCAATCCCCATATAATCGTATCTCCTGTAGGATCTTCAGTTTATCCTATTCTAAGTTGTTATGTACAGGGTGTGTAATATTTTTATAGCATTGAAATATAGATACAGCTTGTTTTTTTTTTTTTAAATTGGCAGGAGAATGACAGAAGTATACGCATCATAAATCAAAACCGGCATAATGGCTTCACCAATACAGTACATAGCAGTGCTATTCGAAATAGTATGGTATCAGTCGTGTAGCACATTGAATATTCCAGTGCAGTACATTTTTTAAATTTACAATTACTAATAAACTCTTACCTATTAGCTTTGGGTTGACTTTGAGCTGGGCAGAGAATATGATTTCGATTTTGAACAAAAATATAACTTTTATTCCAATAAATATAATTCTACCTAAAAACACGCTACGCTTCTGTCTTGTTCAAAGAATAAGTAGGTGTGTCTAGTGCAGAAGGTGTGCGTCCTAATAAATGCAATGTTGACAAATCACCACGCAGTTATAACAACCATTTTATGCAATTAGAATGAATTCTTTGAAATCAATACAAAATGCAGAAAAGTTATACTAGAATGTAAGAAATGTTGATAAATACTTATCATATTTATGTCATAATTAATTTGTACGATAGCTATGAAATAGTGACTAATTTAAATTCTTAGTCCTAGAGTATTTTTTGTTGTCTGGCACCACTGGTACTGTATAACCCCGATAAGCACAACCCTATGCGCAGACGACTACCAAAATTCTCCGCCAATTGTGAAAAAAATGAGCTGTAGTAAGGATATGGTTTGCAATGTTAATTTTCTATGAACAATATTTTAATTTAAGTCAAGCGGTATAACAATAACTTTGTTACCTTTAAGTCAACATTTTTTTTTTACAGAAGTGTCATAAAAACTTGATATATTTAACAAACGTTATGAATCGCTTAGATTGTGTCATGGCAGGCTTTTGACGGTATTAGCTGTGTCTGTTATTTTGTAAAAAAACGCAAAATTTAGCCGCCCCTTTAAGTTTATTGTAAGCGATTGAAGAAAATTTTTTAATAACATTTTATATCGTATGATGAATTGGAAGTAAGATGAATTCGACCAAAGAGGAATATGAAAATGGATAGTGGAAAATCAATGGAAGTGTTGAAATGAACCTTTGTCCAGCGAGAAAAAAGTTCCAGCCTGAGACAAAATCGAAAGCTGCAATCATTTGAGCTTGACAAAGGACTTTCAATGTGTTTTTTTTTCAACTTTTACATGTGTTGTAAACATTATTTTTTGTCCCGGTGCGAAACCAGAAAATCAAAACGGAAAAATATATTACATTCTATTCATTTTAGGAAACGTAAATTGGTTTGTTGTCATGTTAATATATAAATCTGAAAATTAAATGAAATATGTATATCTAGAATAAGACATTATATTACATTATTAAGAAATAAATTGCCATTACATTTGCAAAGATTGGATAAAGCAATTTAATAAAATGAAGTAAATACGATAAGAAAATCACAATTTTTTGCCCCTAATTATTTAGGAAACCCCCCCTAAACAGTATATTGTTTCTATATATACAAAAGCACAAAAATTTAATTAACATTAGTTAAAGAGTCCGCAATCCTAAAGATTGGTTGGAAACAGCACGCCATGCCGATCTATCCTGAGCTAATCCCTTCATCTCCCTATAGCTATTCATCTCAACGTCTTCAACTATCTGACTCACATACTCCAATCTAGGCCTACCTACCCCTCTCTTTCCCTCCACTCTACCTTCTATGATCAATTGCATAATCCCCCCATGCCTAAGAATATGCCCTACTAATCTGTCTCTCCTACGCTGTAACACTCTCCAGATACTTCTCTTCTCCCCTACTAACTCTAGTACAGCTTCATTTGTTACTTTATCTTCCCAACCAATCCTCATCATCCTCCTATAACACCACATTTCGAATGCTTGTAATCTACGCTTCTCTTCCTTTCCTATAGTCCACACCTCACACCCGTACAGTGCTACACTCCAAACATATACCTTCAGTAATCTTTTTCTAATACCCAAGTCAATATTTGATCTTAAAATCTGTTCCTTTTCTACGAATGCCTTCCTACCCTGTGCTATCCTACACTTTATATCTACCTTGCTTCGATTATCTTTTGTGATTCTACTGCCTATAATTAACATACATACATAATTCTGCTTCTCGTCTTACCGCATTTTTTATGGAATACAAAGATTTGCATTACTTTCACTTTGATGAAAATCACATAGCTTTTGATGGTTAAGTATAAAGTCATAGGTAAACAAATTTAAAAGATAACTACTTTCAAAGGAAGGAGATCCCTCTGTTCTCATCCAAAAAAATTATTAGATATAAAAAAATTTCGGTAAAATCAAAATTAATATATTTGGGAGAATTTGGTCAACATCAATCTGTATAGTGCTACCTTACTTATACGACAAATACTTTTGCTCTAATCTTCTGAATTATCTTGACACAGATGTCTTTGACTGATGAATACATTATCATTTTGAACGAATCATTATATTGTCAATTATTACTATGTAAAACAACAAAGAACTAGTTTGAATATTTGTTTTTAATACTACGAAATAATGTTTATATAGCACCATATAATAGTAATAATAATATTGTCTTTATTCATTATTTAGCCATATATTTTCTAATAAAAATATAATAAATACAAAGGTTATGATACTATTTCATATACAACCAAATGGCCTACTTTGTGCAATATAAGAAAATGTGGAAAAACTCATAGGTAGTACATTGCTACTTGTAGTATCATCGCACAATAAATTTAAAATATGTGCAATAAAGCATTAAAAAAAATAATTAAAATACAAATAGATGTAAAATATTGTACATATAAAAAAGATGATTTTTTTTGTATATACAATATCATAAATGAAGAAAACATGGCCACGAAACGGCGAATTTTGGATTTCAGTCATAGACCTCGATGCCACTCTTCCACTTAACCTTTATATTTCAAATGGTGTTACTCTACGCATCTCTTCCTTCCTAATTGTCCACGCCTCGTAGCCGTACATTGCTATATTTTACCCAAATAGTCTTTTATGGATATTTTAAAATGTTCATTTTCAACGGATGTCTTGTTCTGATATTTTACTTGGTAAATCGTCACTACGGTGTTAAATAATTATATAAAACATCATCCAAAAACCGTAACACAAAACTAACATTTTCTTTAACTTATTTCTAATTCTATGGGGATGGTAATTTCTTTAAAAGACAATTTTGAATGCTCTTAAGTGTGTAAAAAAGGAAATTTTCTTAGGGTTTTTTTTGTAGTAATCGTGTAATATATGATTTTATTTATTAAGTTTCCGGAAATTTTAGCAAAGTTTTTGAAGAAATTGTTGTATAGCAGGCTTGTCCAAACCGCGGCTCAGGACGGCAATGAATACGCCCCAGTATAAAATCGTAAACTTACTTAAAACATTATGAGATTTTTTTATATAACTCGATTGCGCGCTACCGCAGAGTCTCGCTTTTTATACGCATGCGTGGCTTCAGCTAAGTCGGCTGCACACGATGCGGCGAGTGGAAATCGATGTTTATCTTGGGGTATATTTGATACAGGAATTCGAAAACAGGTTTCTGCTTTTTCAGTCGACATAAATAGCAAGCGGACATTCAACTTAAAGAAAATTTTGATCGTGTCTCTGTACTTTTAGAAAACCTAGCTTCCCAGAGATAAATATCCCTCGAGTCACAATCACGCCTTATTTATGTCATCGCTTTTTGGCAGCACCTACATTTGTGAGTAAGTATTTTCAAGCGTAAAGATTACGAAGAGTAAAATCATCAAAAACAAAATATCTGATGGACAATTTGATTTGAGAACTCACTAAGAATTGCTACTACTTCCATCGAACCAAATATTTCATGTATTCGTTTCTCAAAAACAATGTCATATATCTCACTAGTTATATGTTGCCCTTTGGTATAATATTTACTTTTATAATAAAAAATATAATAATAATAAATTATAAGAATAAAACATTTTCTATATCATTGATGGCAAACTTGTGGCCAGCTCGACGATTTTAAAATACCCTCCAAACGGGACGATGTATAATCAAGATTATTATGGGAGAACTTTTTTAATCATCTGCCATCATTAGTGTTAGTGTATTTTATGTGTGGCCCAAGACAATTCTGCTTCTTCCAATGTGGCCCAGGGAAGCCAAAAGATTGGACACCAATGTTGTATAGCAATCCTGGTGTGTGACAGAGGTATCTTTATTTGTTCTATTAGTATGCTACTGAAGATGCGGGCATAGCAATGGCGGTTTCTTTCGAGGCTGCATGGCCCCCGTGAACATTGAGCGCATCACCGTAGATTATAATTGTATTGTTATATTTTAACTCGGCATTATTTTCCTAAAAGATAAAGCTTGCGTTGCGATAGCATTCAACACAACACGGTGTGGCGGCGAACAAGTATGAGTTAAATGCATATGCACTCATCCTATCCTAGCGCTTGCAAGCGGTAGAGTGAGAGCCACCGTATGCAGTATATCATCTGTTTCTTTGGTTCGCGTATCGTATACCCCGCAAACAAAATAGCAGCCCGGGTTGCTATGGCAACATTACGTCACGCTGCTTCTAAGAATATATCGTTGTTTTAAGCAATTCTTTAGCGTCCCAACAGAGAAGCCTAGTCTAGTATACAGAAAAATGGATATAGAATAGCCAGATAAGACAGTTGCATTGTTCTGTGTAGTTACGTATGTACGATTTGGCTACATGTTTCTAAAAGAATATATTTAATAGAAATAATTTAATAAAAATGAATAGTGTTAGTTCTTTATTGAAAATAGAGTTTTGTAGACTTTCTCTTGAGGACAAAGTAAAAATTAAAGAATTAGGTAGTCCATTGCCTGATTTAAATTTATCACAAACTTGTGCAAGGATTGTTTATATCAATGAAAGATAGAAGAGCGGAATACCACTTTCAAGAAATGATTGAATTTAATCATTTTGCAGCCATTTTAGGTAAGATTTCTTACTATTATGTTTTTTTTAAGAAATGCGCCCCCCTCGATTGAAATGTCAAGAGCCCAAACTGGGGCATAGCCTCCGAAATGCACATCTAGCTAATAAATGCTTTGTAATACGGTTTTTGGGCGATGTTTTATACAATGATATTTTACATCCTATAAAAGTTGAGTACGTGATTTTTTCAAATATTTATCGCAAAACATCTTTTCAAACATTCAACGGCAATTCATCGCATCAACAACAAGATTGCATAATGAAACGATAATCCGTATATAGATGAGTGCGGCGTCCCGACGCCCACCATAATATACCGCTCCCGATGTATATCGCCCGATGAGACCCGCTTGTCCCTTACTCCCTACCGTTGCCAGGCAATAGCACTGACACGTGACCGTAGTTTGGGTCACCTAATCCGCTATTTATGTGACTTTTCAACGACGACGTGTTGCGTGGCAGCAAATCGTATCAGGCACCCGGATTAAACTCCCATAAGAAGGGGGCCGTTCGTGAATGCGGATCCGCTAGCGTAGCCACGCGCCTGCCACCACCGCCCGACGGTGGGTTATAAGTATTATAGTCATTAGCTGTTGCCATTATTGTTGCGCAAACCTGCGTATGGGTTTGCATTTCGATTTTAGTCATTTTTAGTTGGGTTTTACAATAAAAATGATTGATCATTTTTTTTTTTTAATAAAAGCGTTAGGGCCGGGCCTATCTTTCCACCAGCAGTTAAAGTTCTGATTAAATTGAACTTTCAGATAACCTGCGATATTGTATTTCGACTTCCAGTTACATTTTATTTGTAGGATTAACCCCTTATCTATCAGTTAACTTTATCTGTAGGAGAACCATCAAATAAGCTCCAGTATTTAAAGGTTAACGCTCAATCATGCGCATAATTTTAAATTTCATATAAATAACAAATTTTTAAATTATGAAATGGGATTGAGTAGATAGAATATGTTGTCTTATCGTAGCATTCATATGTTGACTGATACTCTGCTGCTTTATAAAGTAATTCATAATAAGGTCGATGCTCAATTATTGTTGACTTTTTAGTTTTTTAATATTCCACAATACAATGCAAGGCAAGTTAATACATTCAGATTTGTAAGGTGTAGAACCACCTTTAGAATTAATTCACCTATGATCCGTATTGTGGATATATTCGATGAACAATTTAACGATATAGATATTTTTGCTGTTTCATATATTTAGAAAATATTTATTATCAAGCTTCTATTCAATATAGTCTGCTTTTATCATTTTATCATAGGCAGGACATGGAGGAGCTAGAAAGTGTGGAACAGATAGATGAGGATGACTTAGGTCCTAGCATACTTAGGTCAGAGTTTCATAGAGCATTAAATGATTTACGGAATAACAAAGCAGCGGGGATTGATATGATACCAGCCGAATTAATAAAACACGCAGGGGAAAAAATGCAGGAGCGATTATACAGGTTAGTTTGTAAAATATATGAGAAGGGAGAAGTACCACAGGATTTTCAGCGTAGTAGAATAGTAACAATGCCGAAGAAAATAGGAGCTAATTTGTGTGAGAACTATAGGACCATTAGCCTACTATCACATGCATCGAAGATATTGTTAAAGATTATTTATAGGAGATTAGAAAATAAAGTAGAGGAAAGGCTAGGAGAAGATCAGTTTGGTTTTAGAAAAAACAGAGGGACGAGAGAGGCGATTCTAGCACTAAGAACGGTAGTAGAAAAAAGAAATAGGGTAGGAAAGGTAACTTGCATAGCTTTTGTAGACTTAGAAAAGGCATTTGATAATGTAGATTGGGACATAATGTTTAGAATTTTAAAAGAAACGGGTATAGATTATAAGGATAGGAGAATAATTTTTAATTTATATAAACACCAAACTGCCTTAGTTAGAATTGAGGGGGAAGAAGAGGTAGCAAAAATAGGGAAGGGAGTTCGGCAGGGATGTACACTCTCACCGTTATTATTTAATCTATATATAGAAGATGCAATAAACAAAGTAAAAGAAGAGTATAGTGTAGGTGTGAATGTACAGGGAGAGAAAATATATATGTTGAGATTCGCCGACGATATAGCTATATTGGAAGAAAGCGAAAAGAATTTAGAAAGGGTATTGAATGGTATGCAGGCAGTATTGACTAGGGATTTTAACATGAAAATAAATATAGGTAAAACTAAAGTGATGAGGTGTGACAAAAAGGAATGCAGTAGAAAAATGAGGATCTCAATAGGAGATAATAGAATCGAAGAAGTGTCAGATTTTTGTTATTTAGGCAGTAGAATCACTAAAGATAATCGAAGCAAGGTAGATATAAAGTGTAGGATAGCACAGGGTAGGAAGGCATTCGTAGAAAAGGAACAGATTTTAAGATCAAATATTGACTTGGGTATTAGAAAAAGATTACTGAAGGTATATGTTTGGAGTGTAGCACTGTACGGGTGTGAGGCGTGGACTATAGGAAAGGAAGAGAAGCGTAGATTACAAGCATTCGAAATGTGGTGTTATAGGAGGATGATGAGGATTGGTTGGGAAGATAAAGTAACAAATGAAGCTGTACTAGAGTTAGTAGGGGAGAAGAGAAGTATCTGGAGAGTGTTACAGCGTAGGAGAGACAGATTAGTAGGGCATATTCTTAGGCATGGGGGGATTATGCAATTGATCATAGAAGGTAGAGTGGAGGGAAAGAGAGGGGTAGGTTGGCCTAGATTGGAGTATGTAAGTCAGATAGTTGAAGACGTTGAGATGAATAGCTATAGGGAGATGAAGGGATTAGCTCAGGATAGATCGGCATGGCGTGCTGTTTCCAACCAATCTTTAGGATTGCGGACTCTTTAACTAACTTATCATTGATGCCGATTAGAAAACTAGAATTAAAAATTTTTGATTAAATAACTATTTTTCGTTATTTGTATGTGTTTATGTATATAATAAGATATATGTATAAGATATAAGAATTTTTGTATAATTTGTAAATTTGTTTCCTTTGTAAGCTGTAGGACCTTTATTGGTATTTTTACTGTTTGTGTCCCCATGTATAAAATAAAAATAATATTATATTTGTATATCTGTTTTTTTATTACACTACAATAAGCATTAACATACTCCGAAAACTTGAAACTGTACCTAATTCCGATGGACGATAAGTTAGTAAAGAACAATAAGGTGAGGTAAGGTAAATAAATTCATAATTTCGTGATTTTCGGCATCGAAAATGTCCTGTAAATCCATAATGTTAAATGACGCTTACGTAAATTGCTCTGTGTACAATTAATATACTACTCAATATTGAAAATTAATTTGCTGTAGCCTAAAAATTTCAATTTAATTTTCCTCTGCTTACATGCCCACTATTGCTGTCCAACGCAAGGTATTTTGTATCTATCTATCGCAATCGTAACCATATAACTTAACTGGCAGGAGCACCAACCATACGTTTTTCTTCTGAACTAAGGAATATCTTTATGATTTTTAATGTTGGAAATACACTTTACGCTTAACTGTATCTATAGTAGCGATGTGTAGTTCACTCGCGAACCGTGCACTCTGAACGGTTCAATCAAATGACGGGCGTACTGTGACGATGTTTTGCAACGACCTATATGTCACTACGACCTAGTTCGTGAACTATGAACTACATGGTGCACGGTGTACGTATTGATGTACTTGTACAAGGTCCTGAACCCGTCGTGTACTAAACCGTTCATGAATCACAACGACTCGTAAAGGATGCAGTATAGTATACATTACATATACAGTACTAACATTTATTTAGTGATAAAGTGTGTTGGTGAACGGAACAAAATAATATTTCCTTATATATATGTTTTGTATATATTATAAACATTGTTGTTTTTTCTTCCTCATTCATAATTAAAAATAGCTATTGTAATATTTCAATTTATTTATCTTTAATGTTTTTATATTGAGAAAAAAAGATATTATTTTCAGTATGTGCATGTATTTCATATAGATCGTGAACTAGTTCATTTTAAAAAGATCTAAGTAGTTCACGACATATAGTTTGTGAACGGTACATTGAAATGAACTACGAACTAGGTCCTCAAAGTGACTTACAGTTTGCCATCGCCAATCTATAGGTTAAATATATCCGCTAGTTAGCTAATCCTTACTTTATATACAGATGGAAAGACCGGGCCTGAATGTATGTGCGAGGATTTAAAGTTAAAATTACTGAAAGGCCCATTTTTAGCGTGAGAAAATTTTATATAATCGATTGAACTCCTATTTTAGTTAAACAAACGAGGATTTTTAAATTGGACTTCATATATTTTACACGATCGTCCTCAAATCGTTAATTAACATGGTAGAAGAAAATTTAATATTCCATAAAAAAAAAATCCTATTCTGACACATTTCCCGTTCTCTTAAACAGAACAATACAATTAAACAGTGTATTGTATTACAATTCTCCGAATCTCAGTCCTACAGATACACAATATATATTACATTCATCCATATAGATAGATTCGTCGTTAAACAACTGTATATTCCTATATAGTTTTCCTATTATTTCATATCTGGTTAACACATCACTTGGCAAATTCGTCCTCCCAAACAACCATCCGTTTGTCCTTTGCAGTCCTCTCCACAGAGCACAAAATATAATAAAGGATATAAAGTTTATTCAATCAAAAATAGGCCGATGCAACTAGCTGACTACTCACTACTCAACGATCAAAATACTGTTCTGCATGTTCTTTTGTTTGTGCATCGAATATATAGGGGGTGTTCGAATATTTATGACGGCCGTAAATTGTAAAACTATTTAAAAAATATTAATTTTGGCCATATATAGTACAAATAATAAGCAATAGAAGATATTACTGAACACCTATAAAGCTTGTACAACAAATTATTTAACAAAAATAATCGATTTCATCCCTATTTACAAAGATATCGTATTTGAAAATGTAAGCATTAATTTTTATATCGACTTTTTCTTAAATTCCATTACTTGACCTGACTTTCAATTGCTAATAATTTGAATTTTTATACAAATTCAAAGATTTTTTTTCATTAAATTCTAATGCTAATCAAGTTGCTTTTAACCGCACTACTTATGTGAAAAATCTTATATTTTGCCAATTTATATATCCATTTTTCGATTGATTCGTTAAATTTGCAACACCATGTATGGAAAACAAGCAGACCAAAATTGCATAGTGAGCATTTTGTTTGGCTTTTTGATTGTCCATTCATGTATAGTCGTAAAGCATATGCTAAAAAATCAAATAGAGAAGGACGGAAAACATATACGGAGAACTGTGGACGGAAGGATACAGCGTGAATATTTGGGGTTGGATTACAGTATCAAGTTCACTGTGAAATCATAGAAGCACCGATAGAAGCAACAACACATATTTGTAAAGTTAAAATTAAATCTTAGTGCAGCGGAAAATATTTTGTTATCGCCCCTTCTTATAGTAGTACTATATGTAACTTTGTGTGCACTAAGTGCCTAGAATTAGTGTTGAAATGTACGAAATACAATAATAATTTTTTAATTTACTCTATCACGTGTTTTGAAATATATAAATCAAGAGTTCCTAATCCATTTTCTTGTATAGATTTCTTGTAAGAAATTTTTTTATTAACCATTAGAATTCATTATGTTATTTTCAAAGATATTATATAATATATGAAGTGAATCATATATAATAATAGTACGAGTTCAAGTTTAACACGAGTTCAAGTTTAGAGTGTTATAAATGACTTATGAAATGAGTTTTTTATACTATTTTTTCTAATTTGCGTCTTTTATGCCCTTTTTAAATAAAAAATCGAAATTTCAAAATTTAGGGATTTTTTTGACTATTGGTAGTAGCTATTGACACATTTGAAACATTTGCAATAAATTGTCAAATAAATTTAAATGAACCTATTTGTTGCTTTCTTTTGTAGTTTGACGTACAATTGTACATTTCAGGGACAAAATTAAAATCAAACTGTTTGTTGCTTTCTATTGTAGTTTGACGTTTGATAACTGGCAAGCAGAGCTACCAACTTTGAAACAGTAAATTGCCCTATGTTATAAGCGAACTCAAATACGCTATAAACGAACTCATTTGGGTTCGTTAATAGCTCTATTAGAAACGCAAATTAGAAAATAGTATATTAAAGAACGAATTTCATAAGGCAGGTTTTATTGCACGAGTTCAAGTTTAGAAAACGAGGTGCGTAGCATCGAGTTTTCTAAAGAACGACTGTTATAAATGACTTATGTGAGTTTTTTTATACTATTTTTTCTAATTTGCGTCTTTTATGCCCCATTTAAATAAAAAATCGAAATTTAAAAATTTAGGGAATTTTTTGACTGTTGGTAGTAGCTATTGATACATTTGAAATATTTGAAATAAATTGTCAAATAAATTTAAATTAAACTATTTGTTGCTTTCTTTTGTAGTTTGACGTGCAATTGTACATTTCAGGGACAAAATTTAAATCAAACTATTTGTTGCTTTCTTTTGTAGTTTGACGTTTGATAACTGTCAAGCAGTGCTACCAACTTTGAAACAGTAAATTGCCCTAAGCTATAAGCGACCTCAAATTCGCTATTAACGAACTCATTTGGGTTCGTTAATAGTTCTATTAGAAGAAAATCTTTTATATAATTATAATAAAATTATTTAAAGAATTATATTAAAAAAATATTTTTTAATATAAAATCTGAAGATTTAAAGATTTCCTTAACTTAAAAACACTATTAAATCAGGTAAAGAAATTCCTGCATGATTTATATTATTGGTAAACTATCTGCAGTTTTTAAAAACAGCACATTTATTTCGTTTTAAAATTTTTGACATTTCATCGTTGGTTTTTGACTTTTTTAATTTTTTTTTTTTGTATAAACAACCTTATAAATATATAAATGAATACATATATAAATGAAAATGTTGCACAATGCTACTCAATTTTTTTTATGATAGTATTTTGACCCTAGGCACGTTATTAAGTATAAAGGGCAAAATGTATTTTAGCAAAATGTAACTTTACTTCCCATATTTATTCCATTTTTGTCTATCTAAAGCATTTTTATGTATTCTTCTGTATTCATTCAAAACGTTATTGATTTCCAATTAGGAAGAGTTAATATTTTATAGAAAACAATTTGAATTCCGTATTTAAATATATTATTTATCGGCCGATGTGATTCATTTCTGCGGCAATAGACTTTTTATATCTATAAGAAATAAGTCGCTATCTTAGAATTACTAACTAACATTTTCACCAAAATGCATCTTTTTACACAGTAAGGTTGTAATTGCTTTAATTTAACGTACAAACTAAATTTTGTCCCTATTGACCGGCTACTTAACGAATTATTTTTGCAAAAAAGGTACCATCCGTGCGTACTTACTAAAATTCATTAAAACAGAATTCTATATACGCAGATAGAACCATATTAATATAACCTTCTTAATTCATCGTTAGTCGGGCAGAAAGGCAGAAATTCTACATCTATACTGGAAGATCCAAAGAATTTATTATCAACAGCCCAAACTGATGACAAAATAAAGCATTTTATTCAAATGCTGCATGTCTTTACAAGATAGAGAGCACATAAAGTACTATTTAAACTTACTGGTAAGATTTTGTTCTTGAAAATAAGTACAGCTTTCTTAATGAGTTTTTTATTTCATAGATGAAGACGGTAAAGTAAAACAGAAGACTGGAAAGGCACAACATTTAAAGACTGAAAATGTTAAAAAGAACAGAAAAATAAAGAAAAAACGAAGAAGAGAAATACGGGTTCATCGGATATCGAATTTTTATCGGATGTAGAGCTGTTGAGTTCTAATTTTAGACTCTTGTATAATAAATATGCTTGCACAAAAATGTATACTTTTATTATATGCAATAATTTGATGTAGTTAGTTCTGGCGTTAAATTTAATTATAGAGTTTCTAATTAACCAGATAGAACTTTATGGTGAAATATATTTTTTATCAGTAATTAAAAATTAATTATATCTAACCAATCAATAAAAATATTCTATTCTAAATTTCATTATATTTTTCTTTTATTTTTTATAGATTTTTTAATAAACTTATACGGATCGGGGTAATGTTGTTTGTATAAGTTCTACAACACAGATTTTCAAATCACTGTTTCTCGAGTTTCTGTTTTTGTTAGGTAATTCTAAAGTAGCGAAGTGACAAAGTTTCTTTTTTTTTTTTTACTTTAGTCGCCTCCTCTTCACGCACACACACACTTATTTGTAGCAGTTAATTATATTGTAAAAAATGGATTTTGACTCTGAAGTATCGAAGTAATATTGTAAAGTTTTACTTAATATATTCACTCATAATATTAACGAGGCATGAATAAAATAGTTTAACCCCGAAATTACATTTAATTCTACAGAATGCGGAATTTGGTAATTAAAATAACTATTTTAAAAATTATCACTACGGTGTTAAAATATTAGTATAGGAACTCTCTGAAAGGGAAATGTCTTTTACAATAATAATATACCATATTTTATTTATTTCTTACCTTGTGCTACTGAAGATGGGGGCATAGCCTTCGAAATACCCATCTAGCTACTTAATGCTTTGAGTTACGGTATTTGGGTGATATTCTATACTAATAAAATAACTATGTTTGGTAAAGTGTTTTGGAAAGTTTGGTAAAACTAATAATAAATGGGGTTGAATTTCACACCTACGAAATTATGAAAATATGGTGTCCCCTTAACACGTATTAAAAAAGAGAATCATTTGAAAAATCCACTCGTTCTTATTAATGCATAATTGTTAATTGTGCATTTTTTTTTAAACTTCCATCTACTTCTTCTGTGATAAGAACTACCCCCGTCCCCAGGTATTATTGCAGTTTACTACCACCCTACAATATTTATACTATAATCGACTATAGCTATATATGTGCATGTAGCTATAGCATTTTCACACCAGTAACCACAATGAGTGCGGCGTTAGTGTCGGTTCAGAAGCAGGCACTGGCACTGGCACTAACAGTGGCACTGGCACACGAATGGACTAATATGCTTAATCCGCCCCCTGTAAGCATATACACGCTATATGTGTACACATTATGATGTCGGGGAGCATGTTGCCACCGGAAAGACAAACAACATATCCATGAAATTTTGCACATTCTATTTCTCCAAATATCTTCTAGTAGCTATCGTTAAATAATCGGTAATTGTGTATGGCTGTCATAAATAAAATTATTTATACGCAAAATTTGTATTCAATCATTTTGGGTTTAAAAGGCAATTTTTATTAGTTTATAAAATCGAAATTTGAAATATATCTTTTTATGTAATTTAAACTTAACGTTTTTGCAGTTTCATAGCTTACAATCAGTAAAATGTGTGGTTAGTTAAAGAGTCCGCAATCCTAAAGATTGGTTGGAAACAGCACGCCATGCCGATCTATCCTGAGCTAATCCCTTCATCTCCCTATAGCTATTCATCTCAACGTCTTCAACTATCTGACTCACATACTCCAATCTAGACCTACCTACCCCTCTCTTTCCCTCCACTCTACCTTCTATGATCAATTGCATAATCCCCCCATGCCTAAGAATATGCCCTACTAATCTGTCTCTCCTACGCTGTAACACTCTCCAAATACTTCTCTTCTCCCCTACTAACTCTAGTACAGCTTCATTTGTTACTTTATCTTCCCAACCAATCCTCATCATCCTCCTATAACACCACATTTCGAATGCTTGTAATCTACGCTTCTCTTCCTTTCCTATAGTCCACGCCTCACACCCGTACAGTGCTACACTCCAAACATATACCTTCAGTAATCTTTTTCTAATACCCAAGTCAATATTTGATCTTAAGATCTGTTCCTTTTCTACGAATGCCTTCCTACCCTGTGCTATCCTACACTTTATATCTACCTTGCTTCGATTATCTTTTGTGATTCTACTGCCTAAATAACAAAAATCTGACACTTCTTCGATTCTATTATCTCCTATTGTGATCCTCATTTTTCTACTGCATTCCTTTTTGTCACACCTCATCACTTTAGTTTTACCTATATTTATTTTCATGTTAAAATCCCTAGTCAATACTGCCTGCATACCATTCAATACCCTTTCTAAATTCTTTTCGCTTTCTTCCAATATAGCTATATCGTCGGCGAATCTCAACATATATATTTTCTCTCCCTGTACATTCACACCTACACTATACTCTTCTTTTACTTTGTTTATTGCATCTTCTATATATAGATTAAATAATAACGGTGAAAGTGTACATCCCTGCCGAACTCCCTTCCCTATTTTGCTACCTCTTCTTCCCCCTCAATTCTAACTAAGGCAGTTTGGTGTTTATATAAATTAAAAATTATTCTCCTATCCTTATAATCTATACCCGTTTCTTTTAAAATTCTAAACATTATTCATTATAAAAATACAAATATTCATTTTACAATTACAAATAAGATTGCTTTTTAACAGATTAATATATTGATCTATAACACATTTTTGAATAGAAACATTTTTAACGATTTTTTAAAATTGTTTAGACTAGTAGTACAT
Organism: Leptodirus hochenwartii; assembly: GCA_947310635.1. Lineage (NCBI taxonomy): Eukaryota > Metazoa > Arthropoda > Insecta > Coleoptera > Leiodidae > Leptodirus > Leptodirus hochenwartii. The sequence continues at coordinate 42,220,629 of OX371176.1, forward strand.
TTAATTGTATAAGGCAATTTGTTGAATAAATGACTGCCTGCAAAATAAGGCATTTTTTGTAGTTCATAATATTTACTTGAGTAATATATATGTCATTTGCTTGCCTGGTATCATAATTCATAAGAATGGTTGTTTGAATTATTAAGAAATTTACTTTTGTTCATATACACATAAGGAATTATTGTATAAAGATATATAGATACTGAAATTAGAATATTATTTTTCAGAAATATCTGTCTATATGAGGACCTGTATGGTATATCAAAATGAATCCTTATGATTCGCTTCTGCATTATAAACATTCTATTTAGTTCTGTAGCTTGGCCCCATACATCCTAAGAATTTTGTATTAGTACATACATTTATTTCTGGTACTGACTCAGTTATTTTCTTATTATGATAACTGTTTTGTCCATATTAAAAAGTAGCTGTTTTCCTGTACACCATTTTTGAAAAAAAAAAATTTTCTTTGCCTCCGCTTGGCGCAGAGAGTGTCGTTATCCTCAGTTGGTATTATAACAGATATATCCTCAGTATACATGAATAGCTCACCACTTTTTATATAGTGAGGGAGGTCATTTACAAAAAGGACAAACAATAAAGGCCCTGTGATTGACACCTCAAAGTTTTAAATTACATTTGTTTGAGCTTTTTTTCCATTTTGTATGCACAAATCTTTGTCTGTCTGTTAAAAATTATGTTATTAAATTATATAATGGACCTCTAATGGCTATGTCCCAAATTTTGTTCAGTAAGATATTATGATGTACACTACCAAATGCACATTATTTGAATTTGAATTTGAATTATTTATACCGTTTTGAACATATTGTACTGACTCTATGATTGCTCAAGAAGCAATTTTTCTTTTACGAAAATTATCCTCCCAGGTGGGCTTCGAACTCACGATCAGTGTTAGCAATAGTCCCAACGACGATACTGTTATGTTATGTTGACCCTTGGCTTATTCTGTTGAACTTTGCTAATAATTTCAGTTCCTTTTATAATATTAATTAATCATTTATCCCCGGGAGAGAATCTTTGACTATCTATTGTTATCTTGGAGTCAACTACCTGAACAAGAATTTATGAAGATATATTTAGAGTGAGTTACGATTACAATTACAGTATATGATTTTATACTTCAAAATGTTATACATAATTGAATATAATTCTAATTAAATTATTTTAAAATAATATTTATATATAGATTTTTGTTTCTTTAATATCAATTAGAATGGCAAGCATCAGGAATAGTTACTTTTGTTTGATAGATGACTTAAAAGTGAGAAAAATCATTGATTTTTTTGGGTTAGAATCAAAACCTGATTTTGAACTGTGTCGAAAATATTCTCAAGTCTAGTTAAGTACTGAAAGTTTCCCAAACACAAATGCTTACTTTTAAAGGGGTAAAGGGTATTCCCAAATATGACCAATTCCTTAAATGATTAAATTAAGTTTTGCTCATTTAACAGTTTATTCAAAACCCGAAGAAGAAGTTTGGTTATTCTCACGTCATCGTGTCATCGTGAAATTACTTATTGAAGAATTATTTCATTATTCTAATTTCGTATTTCGAATTTTTATATATAATTTTGTTATTTAGGCAGTAGAATCACAAAAGATAATCGAAGCAAGGTAGATATAAAGTGTAGGATAGCACAGGGTAGGAAGGCATTCGTAGAAAAGGAACAGATTTTAAGATCAAATATTGACTTGGGTATTAGAAAAAGATTACTGAAGGTATATGTTTGGAGTGTAGCACTGTACGGGTGTGAGGCGTGGACTATAGGAAAGGAAGAGAAGCGTAGATTACAAGCACTTGAAATGTGGTGTTATAGGAGGATGATGAGGATTGGTTGGGAAGATAAAGTAACAAATGAAGCTGTACTAGAGTTAGTAGGGGAGAAGAGAAGTATCTGGAGAGTGTTACAGCGTAGGAGAGACAGATTAGTAGGGCATATTCTTAGGCATGGGGGGATTATGCAATTGATCATAGAAGGTAGAGTGGAGGGAAATAGAGGGGTAGGTAGGCCTAGATTGGAGTATGTGAGTCAGATAGTTGAAGACGTTGAGATGAATAGCTATAGGGAGATGAAGGGATTAGCTCAGGATAGATCGGCATGGCGTGCTGTTTCCAACCAATCTTTAGGATTGCGGACTCTTTAACTAATTTCGAATTTATTTTTTCCTACATATGTACTCATGTAAATAAGAATATCAAACTGTTGCTGTAGCAATTGGACATTGAATATAAATGTTTACTTTAATACATTAAAAAATAATCAATAAAAATCATATTTGATTACCCATTGTATTTTAAACACAAAAAGTATGAAGGCAAACTTAACTTTTAATACAATTAATAAGATTTAGAATATGCTGACTTCTTAAAACCCAATCGAACAGACACCACACCCTCTCTTACAAAGCAATTCTTGTTCATTTAGGCAGTTATTCATTTGCTAAATGCCCCCCTTATTGTATAGATATAAACTATACACATTCTTTCTTCCGGTAGATTTACCAATTGCTCCTTCATTGATATATATGAAATGCACACAGTTACATCTACTCGCATACGAATATGCTTCGTGAAAACGGCGAATCTCACCCCCATATTCAGTTCCACCCCCCATAGATGCTGGTGTATTAGATTAACACACTAGCTTGTATAGCTTAGTTAGCTTAGGAAGAGGTTGTTCACACGCTTATTGCTTTTGTATATATGCGTTCGTTATGTTTTGTCTTTGCAAGTGGAACTTCTTTATAAAGAAATGTATAAATGGCAATGATAATGCCGGGGGTCAATATTGTTCATAGCAGATCCGTAACTAGATTTTTTAGTGTTTATAGCCATAAATAAAAATGTACCTTCAAGGCAGATTGTTATTATAACATCAAGTATTGTCTTTATAAAGAATTTTGTTAATTTTTACAAAATTATAATTCTTTCAAGTCGTTTCATGTCATTTCTCGGTACTCAAATTTATTAAATGTTGAGGGGTTGATTTGGTAATGGGTATTATTACGGTTCCATAATAATATAAAATTAAAGAATATAAAATTAAACATGTTAAAATTCGAAAATCAGTTTATTTTGTTAAAAAAATATGAATGTATTCTGTATTAAAATAACTTTAATAAAATCAGTGGCGGTTCCTTATACAGGCCGCAGGGCCGCGCGCCCCTCCTGAACATTGAGCGCATCACCGTAGATATATAATTGTATTGCGATATTTTATCTCGGCATTATTCTTCCTAAAAGATAAAGCATGCGCCGCGATAACAATAAACACAACACGGTGTGGCGTTCGTTGTGGTATCCGTTGCAAGTCAGAGCAGCGACCGATGCTGTATATCATCTATATCTATCGTTCGCGTGTTACGAGTATGAGTACAAGTACGAGTCAATTGCAATAATGCATATGCACTCATCCTATCAATTGGAAGCGCTATATATATATATATATATATATATATATATATCCTATCTAGTGAGAGCGACCGTATGCAGTATATCATCTGTTTCATTTGTCCGCATACAAACTAGCCGGCCGGGTTGCTATGGCAACGTGACGTCACGCTGCTTCTACAGCTAAGAATATATCGTTGTATTAAGCTATTCTGGGCTACGATTCTTTAGCGGCGTCCCAACAGAGAAGCCTAGTATACAGTAAAATTCATATAGATATAGTTGCATTGTTCTGTGTAGTTGTGTATGTACGATTTGGCCACGTGCTTCTCCAATAGTATATTTAATAGAAATAATTTAATAAAAATGAATAGTGTTAGTTCTTTATTGAAAATAGAGTATTGTAGACTTTCTCTTGAGGACAAAGTAAAAATTAAAGAATGAGGTAGGCCATTGCCTGATTTAAATTTATCGCAAACTTGTGCAAGGAGTGCTCAAAACCGGACATTTACGCGGCATTTTACAAGAGACATTTACAAAAAAAAAACATGGATATGTGGTTTGTGAAGTTTCCAATTTATTGTACTGCTTTCCATGTATATTAAATTACAACCCTGTAGCAACTGGAATGGATCGGAATTGGCCAGAATAGGTATGAAAGATTTGCATCACCTTCCTGATAAAATAAGAAAGCATGAATCTTCTATCAGTTCGTATCAGTTCATGCGCACAGTTGGCTTTACTTGGCAAAGTAAACATCATGACTCACCTTAGTTCTGCATATCGCAAACATGTAATAGAATATAACCAACAAGTGAGGAAGAATCGCTATATTTTAAAACGCATTATTTGTTGCGTGAAATTTTGCAGTGGTTTTGAATTAGCTCTCAGAGGTCATCGCGAGAATGAAGAATCGGGAAATCGTGGAATATTTAGAGAATTCGTCGATTTTTCTGCAGAATTAGATTTTACATTGCGAGAACATCTGCAAGACGCTACGGTTTTCAAGGGGACCTCTAAAACAATACAAAATGATATTTTAGATAGTATGCTTGCGGTATGCAAAGAGGAAATTTGTTGTCAAATTAAAAAATCCGATTTTTTGGCTATTCAGTGCGACAAAACTACGGATGTTACGAATTGGTGCCAAACGGTATTGATATTTAGATATGTTTTTGATGGAATTGTTTGTGAGAATTTTTGGAGCTTAATTAGGATTATAATTCATATTAGGACTCATAATAAAACCAGATTAAAAACAGAATTAGAAGTCATTTACTGGCGTCCGGATTTTTATCAAATAATTGGAACCACAAATTTTCTTTCATTATTGCTTCAAAATAATCTCAGTGAAACTTTCCCGGAAACTATGAAAATACTTAAATGCATAAAAGCTTAAATGTATATGCATTCAGCTCACACTTTTGCAAGCAATAGATGAGAGCGATCGTATTCAGTATGTCTTCTCTATTTCTTCGGTCCGCTTGTACTGTATAACGACTAGTGTACAACATTCCAGCGGCTTTGGATGAGTCATAGCAACGTGACGTCACGCTGCTTGTACAGCGAGAATATATATCGCTGTTTATGCTATTCTGGGCTACGATTCTTTAGCGTTCTAACAGAGAAGTCTAGTAAACAGTAAAATTGATATAGATGTAGTTGCATTGTTCTGCGTAGTGACGTATGTACGATTTTGCCACGTGTATATCCAAGAATATATTTAATAGAAATAATTTAATAAAAATGAATAGTGTTAGTTATTTATTGAAAATAGAGTTTTGTAGACTTTCTCTTGATGACAAATTAAAAATTAAAGAATTAGGTAGAAAAAGGAGTGCACAAAAACGGACATTTACACGGCGTTTTACAAGAGATATTTACAAAAAAAATTATAACACAGATGAAGGACAGATTCTCATATCGTGGCCATCTACAAGCTGCTGAGTTATTTAACACGAAAGCGATGCCAACATTTTCTAAACAATTTCCAGTGGACCTTTTGGAAACCGTGTGTCATACATATCCATTTTTAAATAAAACCATATTAAAAACAGAATTATAAGTCATTTACTCGCGTCCAGATTTTTATCAAATAATTGGAGCCACAAATTTTGTTTCATTATTGCTACAAAATAATCTCAGTGAAACTTTCCCGGAAAGTATAAAAATATTTTAAATTATTTTAACAACCCCGATGACCACTGCTGAATCAGAGCGTTGTTATTCAACACTTAAAAGAATCAAGACTTTTTTGCGAAATGCTATGGTTAACGATCGTTTAAACGCGTTGGCGATGATGTGTATTAATAAAAATGTGGTGCGAGATATTTACAATTTTAACGAAAAAGTTATGGAAAAGTTTATATCAATGAAAGATAGAAGAGTGGAATTCACTTTCAAGAAATGATTGAATTTAATCATTTTGTATCCATTTTAGGTCCGATTTCTCACTATTATGTTATTTTTTAAGAAATGCGCCACCCCACAGATAAGTTCTTAAAATATATTGTCCAAAATAATTTCAAGGTAACGGTCCGTTTCGAGAGATTTAGTTAAAAACTTTGTAATGTGAATCCAACTTTACTAAATTTAGCGTAAATCTCATCAAAATCGTTTATTATGCTCATTTTTTAAATAAATCATTGTTTTAACGCATTGGTACATTTGGCACCTATCATATTACCATATCCTAGTTACCGCTCTGGTCCAAGATATATGTGCTTATATTTCAAATTAATCCTATAGGGAAACTTATAATAAAAGAAATAAATAATCGATTAAAATAAACTACTCGCTACAGTTAATTATAATTAATTGGAATTTTGTTTTACTAAAAAATTAAAATTTAATGCATTTATAAACTAATTGTAGCACCCACAATACACAGAGTATAGTGTATTATTGTAATTTTTATATTATTGATTGTAAAATGAAATCGCAAGCGAAGTGAGAAATTATCACATTTCAATCCAAAAAGAGATATTACAACAAGCTCCAATTTGCTAGTCAAACAATTTTGTCGATCAAAACATATTTGAAGAATTTATTCCCAAAAAATACAAATTCAACAACTATTCAATTCTTCTATAAATATTTGCAATATATATATTAAATTATACATATCTAATGCATTCAATATATTTTTTCTTTTAATGGCCTAGCGATCTTAGCGCATTTAGCCAACAATGAACTCTTATTAATTCGAATAAGTTTATCAAGGCACATTCCTGAATGGCAACTCATTTCATCCAGATAATATCCCGACCGGAGTGGGATTTCGAACCCACAACCTCCGTGGTGCCAGTCTAACGAATATACCACGGCACCACGGTGCCCCCTTTCAATTGGTTTAATATCTGATTGGCAACATTTTAAATATATTATTGTGGGGAATGGGGAATATAATAAAAAAGTATTGATAAGGTAGAGGATGGAATTGGATATAAAATAATTGTATTTATAGCTATTTATTGTATATAATAGCTAGTTAGTTAAAGAGTCCGCAATCCTAAAGATTGGTTGGAAACAGCACGCCATGCCGATCTATCCTGAGCTAATCCCTTCATCTTCCTATAGCTATTCATCTCAACGTCTTCAACTATCTGACTCACATACTCCAATCTAGGCCTACCTACCCCTCTCTTTCCCTCCACTCTACCTTCTATGATCAATTGCATAATCCCCCCATGCCTAAGAATATGCCCTACTAATCTGTCTCTCCTACGCTGTAACACTCTCCAGATACTTCTCTTCTCCCCTACTAACTCTAGTACAGCTTCATTTGTTACTTTATCTTCCCAACCAATCCTCATCATCCTCCTATAACACCACATTTCGAATGCTTGTAATCTACGCTTCTCTTCCTTTCCTATAGTCCACGCCTCACACCCGTACAGTGCTACACTCCAAACATATACCTTCAGTAATCTTTTTCTAATACCCAAGTCAATATTTGATCTTAAAATCTGTTCTTTTTCTACGAATGCCTTCCTACCCTGTGCTATCCTACACTTTATATCTACCTTGCTTCGATTATCTTTTGTGATTCTACTGCCTAAATAGCAAAAATCTGACACTTCTTCGATTCTATTATCTCCTATTGTGATCCTCATTTTTCTACTGCATTCCTTTTTGTCACACCTCATCACTTTAGTTTTACCTATATTTATTTTCATGTTAAAATCCCTAGTCAATACTGCCTGCATACCATTCAATACCCTTTCTAAATTCTTTTCGCTTTCTTCCAATATAGCTATATCGTCGGCGAATCTCAGCATATATATTTTCTCTCCCTGTACATTCACACCTACACTATACTCTTCTTTTACTTTGTTTATTGCATCTTCTATATATAGATTAAATAATAACGGTGAGAGTGTACATCCCTGCCGAACTCCCTTCCCTATTTTTGCTACCTCTTCTTCCCCCTCAATTCTAACTAAGGCAGTTTGGTGTTTATATAAATTAAAAATTATTCTCCTATCCTTATAATCTATACCCGTTTCTTTTAAAATTCTAAACATTATGTCCCAATCTACATTATCAAATGCCTTTTCTAAATCTACAAAAGCTATGCAAGTTACCTTTCCTACCCTCTTTCTTTTTTCTACTACCGTTGTTAGTGCTAGAATCGCCTCTCTCGTCCCTCTGTTTTTCCTAAAACCAAACTGATCTTCTCCTAGCCTTTCCTCTACTTTATTTTCTAATAATAGCTATTGTTTACATATTTTGTAATATTAATAACATATTCATCCTGTAGAAAACTGAGCCCCACTCAGCGCTTCGTTTTTTTTAAATGCAAGCGTGCGCGTCATAAGAAGTATAATAACCCTTTTTGTAAATAAAATGTGCCGTAATTTCATTGAAAGATTTGATATGAGCAACAAATTATTAAAGTTGCCATTTATATTTGATTAAATAAATAATATTTTTGCGTTTTTCTAGCAATTTTCAGTAGCTTTTATATTAATTAGAAACAAAACATTTTACAACAGTGTAGTAGAGCAAGTATGTGGTTTCTATTTGAAAAAGAAGACCGGCAAAAATGTGTTATGTTACATTTGCTAACGTAAATCGAATCATGCAGAATATATCTTATACAAACGCCGTCGGGGCGGCTAACAAAGACGTCGACGTCGCGTAGTCCGTAAGATCAATACAAGTAGGACGACGACGACGAAGAAGACCACGACGTCGTTAAGCGTTGAGACGCTACGAGGCTTTTGTCTTTTATATAGAAACACCTCTATTAAAAAAGAAAGTGAGTAGGTCAAATAATAGCACTATGCAGTGTCGGTCGTGCTTCTTCGTAATTTGCATTTCACTTAGCACGATAATTAATTTCGTCTCTTTGACAATTGTTTGCAAGCTATAAATTAGGCGAAGAAATTTGATTTATAGTGGAGGCTGCTCAAACGTTCCTATTGTTAAATATCAAGAAAAGGCCGTAATTTTAAATCGAACAGAAGAATGAATTTTTGGTTTAGTATTAAACTTTTCTTAGAGTATTTATAAAAGGGAGTTGTGAAAGCGATTGAAAAGTTCCTCATATCAAATAACAAGAAAATTCAAGTAAAAAAAAAAAATTTTGCCAAATGGGATTTTTTTTTATGGAAGCGCCTCCACTACACACGGTGAATATTATTTCAGAATATTCTTTATTTTATTATAATTTTTAATAATACCGTATCTTATATCCATGAAATATATCTTGAAAAATAATTGAACGTCGATAGAATTCTTTTAATTAGTGCGAGTGTATTTAATTTAAACACATCTTCAGGTGACAGGAGTCCTCTTCAAATCCGGGGTACTGCGCTAAGCCATCTTATTTTATATTACCATGATGTGACGTCACGCCAATTCTATCTCTAGCGTCTTGAACGTTATCACATACCAGCCATCTTGTGTGTCATATGCGTCAGCTATGGCATCTCAGAATGGCGGGGGGGGGGGGGGGGATACAAAGGATATATCCCTTCTTCCCCACTACTACATATTGGACTCTAACGAGAAGAGGGGGCATATCCAGGGCAAAGTAAAGGAGAGCAGATTGGAAGAAGAACCGAAACAAGGACAACTAGATACGAAAAGAAATATCATGTTGGAAAAGTGAGTCTACACCACTGGCTGCAGTGTAGGGGGTGGGGTGTTTGCAGTGGTCTTCGTTTCTTTCGTTATCTTTATCCTTATCATTGGGAATGATAGAAACGGCATCTGACTATCTTCAGATAAGCGAGATGAAAGATAATCAGGACTAACAATGCTTTATATATATGGCTTGGAAAGTGGGGGTACAGGTTGGAGAAGGGGATCATGGATAGGGAAAGAAGGAGAGGTGAGTGTAGAAAAGACTCTTTAGAATTCTTATTTGCATTAAACGAATATTTTAAAAAATTGGAAATATTTGTTTATTGCAAATGTAAAAAGAACGGAATAGCCAATATTAATTATTTTATTAATTTAATATTTAATTCAACTCGTAAAATTGCTTAATATAATAATTTATTTTTCCCAATCGAGTTTCCCTTTTGATCTAATTCTTATGGTAGATTATTTTTCTAAAAATCTCCTTTGTTGTTTTTGTAAGTATCAAATGACTCATCAACTAATAAAGAATAATATGTTTGGAAATCGCACAAACAAAACTTGATTGTTTGGTAAACTAACGTTGTAAGTAATTTGGGGAACTGGGAAAGTTTATCTCTCGCTATATTATATTATAAGTCGAACAATATTCTTGCCAGGGAATTTCATCTGTTTCACAGTCGAGGACTATATTTCATTACAAAACACGTATAAAGTGTGTGGGGAAAATAATTGCAATCTATTCTATTGCTTTCTATTCTCACGCGCAGAAATTAGTTTTGCCAAGAATGCTTTATACAGAATAAATCATTTTCAGGGTCGGTCCAAGGAAGTCATCAGTGTCACAAACGAAAACATTGATACACTGCAATTGAATATTCAATAATATTCGTTTTCGTAATGATATCTATAATTAATCATGAAAAATTATTATAAAATTTGATGTATTTACATTTTCATATATATTATATTTTTTATGTATTTTTATAAAAATAAAATTACATAAATAATGTTGGCAATGTACAAATATCTGAAAAAATCTAATGATGGAAATATAATTTAATACTATACTCTTTAACTATATTCTTTCCAACGGTTTATTGTCATTAATTTTCTATTCATAGTAGCGATGTGTAGTTCACTAGCGAACCGTTCACTCTGAACGGTTCAATCAAATGACGGGCGTACTGTGACGATGTTTTGCAACGACCTATAGGTCACTATGACCTAGCTCGTGAACTATGAACTACATGGTGCACGGTGTACGTATTGATGTACTTGTACTAGGTCTTGAACCCGTCGTGTACTAAACCGTTCATGAATCACAGCGACTCGTAAACGATGTAGTATAGTATACATTACATATACAGTACTAACATTTATTTAGTGATAAAGTGTGTTGGTGAACGGAACGAAATAGGAAACTCGATGGAATATTGCAACAGCAGCATTGCCGAGCTGAGTCACAATTTATATGTTGGTATCAGATTTCATTTGGAATAATATAATTAATATATTCGCAAGATTAAATATGTTCTTAGATATGTTATGCCATAGCAAATTTGTGCAATAATGCAATAATAAACATCTAAATCTTATAGTTCCTCTATTTCATACTAAGTGCAATGCAATCACTTAATATCAAATTAAAGCTTTGAAATTTGAATAGAGAAGATTCGGAATAGAAAATATAAATTATAACGCCAAACAAAACGATTCTATCTAGTTCATTTTAATATAGTTTGTACATTTAATTTTCAAGTGTTAGTAAAGTAGTAAACATTTTCATCAGTAACTACCAATAAGTATTTCAGAACTTCATATAAATAATCGTGAGTACCTAGAGAAGATTATATTTCTTTATATATATGTTTTGTTTAAATTATAAACATTGTTGTCTTTTTTTCCTCATTCTTAATTCAAAATAAGTATTGTAATTTTTCAATTTATTTATTTTTTACCATTTAATATTTTTATATTAAGAAAAACAGAGATTATTTTCAGTATGTGCATGTATTTCATATAGGTCGTGAACTGGTTCATTTTAAAAAGATGTAGTAGTTCACGACCTATAGTTCGTGAACGGTACATTGAAATGAACTACGAACCACGAACTAGGTCCTCAAAGTGACCTACAGTTTGTCTACGCTAATTCATAGAACTTACTGCACATACATTTCATATTCAAGGATTTGTACAAACAATAGTGGTGTAATACTACACTAATTTTAATCGCAGCGCAAAAGTGAATTAGGAAAGCTATTACCCAAAAATATCAGTACAATTAATCACGAGGTACTTTAAATTTTGTATTAGAACTCTTAATAATCCATGAATTCACTTCGGTAATTGGAGCCCCGCGCCAAACCTGGCTTAAACCGACCCTACATATACTTTAAGTATACTGTGTTTAAATCTGTAGTTGTCATAATTTATTATCTGCCTAAAAATCGATGGGAGAAAATATGAATAAACAGGTCCTTTATCTGAAATTATTATGAGAAAATTATCAATTTATACTAGAAATTTTAAGATTAAAATCGTCGCGGTTAGTAGAATTAAGGGTTAAATAGGTTATAGATTTTGCCGTTGTGGTGTGATATTCCATATTAGGGAAGTGAAATAAAAATACAATGATTTATATCACAATTATAGACGAAGATTTTATCAAAAATTTTCCAACCTGTAAGTACAGTTCGCCGTGGTAGTAACTAACTATTATAGCCAGGATCGGTCCAAGATAATTTTGTGCTCCAGATATGAATCTAAAGTATTCCTTTTCTAAATCATGCGTGGTCTTTTGATATGAATATTACACGTCTAATTCAAAATGAATCGAAGATATTTTGTAAATTCTTTGGTAGCTGTAAAGTTGTTACTTTTGCTCTTCCCACAAATCTTCGTAGATAAAACGTGAATAGACCAATTAGGATAATAAAAAATGCTGAATAAGGATATATTTAGTAATTAGATTTCTAATTACATCAACATTAGAAACAGTAAACCGATAATCTTGTTACTTTCCAATGAAAATAATTCATAATTGTAAAGAATTATATATCGTTGATCCACCAGACTACAATTTTCAATAATATAAACTGCAAAGATACTTTAAAAATAAATTGACAATATTAAAAATATATGCAAAATGAAAAATAAAGAAATATAAAGTTATAGAATTCTAAGTATTTGCAATAATGGAAAAAATTGACAAAATAAAAAATTGAGGCAATGAAAAATAAAATAAATCAATAAAAAAAAATTCGCAAAATTTTAAATAAAAAAAGCAAACCCACAACTAAAAATTATGATCATCAACAATGAGAATAAATAATAATAAATAATACATCAAGCTACTTAATGCTTGTTACGGTATTTTGGTTATATTCTATACTATTATTTAACACCGTAGTGATAATTTTTAAAGTAACTTATAATACTTCTAATAGTCTTGCTAATTTTCTAGGAAATCCCAAAGATTTGTTTGATTTCAATAAAAAATCGGGTATTTATGAAATATCTTGTTCTAGTTGTCCTAAAGTATATATAGAAGACAAACACGTAGACCAATTGAAACTAGATTTACTAAGGAGCATTTAGCTCATTTCAGATTAAATAGAAAACATAAAAGTGCTGTAGCCGAGCATATTTTTGATTAAAGTTTCAAATTTGTTCACTTAAATTGCTTAAAAGTGTTTTGAATTACTCTGAGTTAAATGCTTATGAAAGTATATACATGCATAAATCTAAATCCAATTTAATGAATTTAGATTCAGGCCCAATTTCATCTTGTCTATTTAATTTATTTAATAAGAACTATTTAAATTTATTTTTATTTTATTAATTTTTGGTTATTTTAGATTTGGCAAACCAAAGTTTATTGTTATTACTTGTTAGTTTCGTTAATTATTAATTTACGTTGTTTTAAAAGAATTATAGGTCATATTATATGCCATTTTTTTAGGTACCTCTGTCATGTTGACTTATTTATTTAATTAGTGAATCGCGACACAGGTTTTTTTTTTGTGCTACTGAAGATGGGGGCATAGCATTCGAAATGTACATCTAGCTACTTAATGCTTAATTGGATGATATTATATACTATACTTTTAATTAATTATAAATAACATTTAATTTGCACTTAAAAATTATTGAAATTCAATTTTTCTTAAATAAGAAGTAAATATTACATTTAGTTTCGAGATTGCTATAAAATTATGTGTACTAACTAAACACATAGGATTTTATTAAAAATATTTTCTTGATAGTTTAAAGAGTCCGCAATCCTAAAAATTGGTTGGAAACAGCACGCCATGCCGATCTATCCTGAGCTAATCCCTTCATCTCCCTATAGCTATTCATCTCAACGTCTTCAACTATCTGACTCACATACTCCAATCTAGGCCTACCTACCCCTCTCTTTCCCTCCACTCTACCTTCTATGATCAATTGCATAATCCCCCCATGCCTACGGATATGCCCTACTAATCTGTCTCTCCTACGCTGTAACACTCTCCAAATACTTCTCTTCTCCCCTACTAACTCTAGTACAGCTTCATTTGTTACTTTATCTTCCCAACCAATCCTCATCATCCTCCTATAACACCACATTTCGAATGCTTGTAATCTACGCTTCTCTTCCTTTCCTATAGTCCACGCCTCACACCCGTACAGTGCTACACTCCAAACATATACCTTCAGTAATCTTTTTCTAATACCCAAGTCAATATTTGATCTTAAAATCTGTTCTTTTTCTACGAATGCCTTCCTACCCTGTGCTATCCTACACTTTATATCTACCTTGCTTCGATTATCTTTTGTGATTCTACTGCCTAAATAACAAAAATCTGACACTTCTTCGATTCTATTATCTCCTATTGAGATCCTCATTTTTCTACTGCATTCCTTTTTGTCACACCTCATCACTTTAGTTTTACCTATATTTATTTTCATGTTAAAATCCCTAGTCAATACTGCCTGCATACCATTCAATACCCTTTCTAAATTCTTTTCGCTTTCTTCCAATATAGCTATATCGTCGGCGAATCTCAACATATATATTTTCTCTCCCTGTACATTCACACCTACACTATACTCTTCTTTTACTTTGTTTATTGCATCTTCTATATATAGATTAAATAATAACGGTGAAAGTGTACATCCCTGCCGAACTCCCTTCCCTATTTTTGCTACCTCTTCTTCCCCCTCAATTCTAACTAAGGCAGTTTGGTGTTTATATAAATTAAAAATTATTCTCCTATCCTTATAATCTATACCCGTTTCTTTTAAAATTCTAAACATTATGTCCCAATCTACATTATCAAATGCCTTTTCTAAATCTACAAAAGCTATGCAAGTTACCTTTCCTACCCTCTTTCTTTTTTCTACTACCGTTCTTAGTGCTAGAATCGCCTCCCTCGTCCCTCTGTTTTTCCTAAAACCAAACTGATCTTCTCCTAGCCTTTCCTATACTTTATTTTCTAATCTCCTATAAATAATCTTTAACAATATCTTCGATGCATGTGATAGTAGACTAATGGTCCTATAGTTCTCACACAAATTAGCTCCTATTTTCTTCGGCATTGTTACTATTCTACTACGCTGAAAATCCTGTGGTACTTCTCCCTTCTCATATATTTTACAAACTAACCTGTATAATCGCTCCTGCATTTTTTCCCCTGCTTTTTTTCTTGATAATGCTTAATAAATGCGAAACGATAGTCGAATAAATCCTCGTTTTTACTTGTGATATAAAACATTGTATTTTTATTTCTCTTCCCTAATTGAGGGGTTAATTTTGGTGCCTCTAGTGGCCAAAATTAGAACTCACACAATCCCCCAGCAATAGCTAAGTGCATGTACTAAATATACATACATTTGGGCAACTCAAATATTTCGTAGTAATACAGTCAAGCCAGTATGTATGTATGATAACGAGTGAATAAGGTATAGTAGCGCCGCCAGCGAGAAAGACCGGAAATGACGGCGCGCAATTCCATCTCCGGTCTATTTCCGGTCTTTCTCGCTTCCAAGCCGTGGAAGCGCAAGGCAAGGCAGCGAAGGCAGCGAACGATGCTCTAATGTTCCACATATTATAGTTAGAGTCAGGGTCGGCCCTAGCCACGGGCTAACAGTGCGCATTAGCCCGGAACGCGCGCTTATTATATATTAATAAAATTGTTAATATGCTGCATTCAAACATGTGATAATCAAACAATCCTGATAAGGATTTGTTGTCTCGCAAGTTCAATTTAAATCGTTGTCAAATTAATTCGATGAGTCAACTTTAAAAATCATCATTTTCAGTTAATAATGCCAATTCAAAGGTACTTTACCAGTTCAATAAAGCACCAACACAAATATCAATTTCAATCTTCCTCCTACGTAATTATTCCCATCTTAACCCAATCTAATTCTTCAGTTCTACAAAAGAAAGTTTTCGAGCTAGATCAATATTCAAATGACTTTTATAAAAATTAATACCGTTATTATTTCTAAGTATAACAAAGAATCAGGCCATTTAATTGAACAACAAAATAGTTATTGTAGTTATGATGAGTAACAAAAACTTAAAAGCCAATTATCTCTGAATATGGTTCTTGGTTGTTCTTATTTTTACTTTTGTATTAATCCTTTTCCTTTCTTTTCCTAATTTATCGTGTCTAATACTATTTGGTATGCTGCATCAATTAATTTTTATTAAAATCGAAATAATCCATTCCTTGGACATATGCTGCATTTTAAGTTCATGTCGTAATAAACACAAGTCCTTACATAGATCCCTAATTATCAAGTGAATGTACAGTAACTTCCTATAAGTAAAAATTAACAATTAGTAAAATCTACTTTATATTGTGCAATTATATTTTTCGTACTAGGTTTTTAATCTATATTGGAAATTTTTACAATGTAAATCATTGCGACTTTTTCGTCCATCAATTATATTTTTCTAATTTATTGTTGTCATTAGAAGTAGCAATATATAAAAATTATAAAAATGCTTTAGATATTTAATTAAGCGGTAATTATTATTACTAGTACATTTGCCAACAAATATTTACTTTAAACAATCAAACCTAAGCATAGGCCATTCCAAGGTCATATATAAGCTATATTTAGATCACATTTGTGTGTTTAATTAGTAGACAAAATTTTATACCAATCGATTATAATTAATTATAAGTATATGTACAGTTTATATTATTGAAAATTGTAGGCTGGTGATTTAACGATATTTTCTTTACGATTTTGAATTATTTTCATTCGAAAGTAATAATATTTTCTGTTTAATGTTTCTAGTGTTATGTTATGTTATGTTATGTTATGTCATGGGATCAGATTACAAATAACTCGAAGGCAATGAAGCATATCTGATATTTTGTAATTAGAAAAATAATTGACCATCTTTTCTATTAAAAAATGATCCTGACCTTAAAGTACAAAAATTAGTACAAATCACCTTTTATCCAAGGAAAATTGTGGGAGGAAAGTAACAACGTTATAACTACCAAAGAATTTACCAAAATATCTTCGATTCGTTTTAAATTAGACGCATAATATTCATATCAAAAGACGCATAATTTAGAAAAAGGACACTTTGAATTCGTATCTGGATCAGCAAATTTTCTTGGATCGATCCTGGCTATAATAGTTAGTTTACTATCACGGCGAACTGTACTTACAGGGTGGAAAATTTGTGGAATGTCTGTTAATGAAGACATATAGAGGTATGTGGAATCAATTGTACAACGCAAGCGGTCATCGTCTTGCATTACTTAGAATAATTGAAAATTAAGTCAATAATGGATTTGAATCGTTAACAATGGGTTCTTTTACTGAAAATGGTAAACAAGTATGATTATTGTATAAAACATCACCCAAAAAACCACAACAAAAAGCATTTATTAGCTAGATGCGCATTTCGAAGTCTATGCCCCCATCTTCAGTAGCACAATAATAGACCAAATAAAGATACCTCTGTCACGCACTGGGATCGCTATACAATTGAAGGAAATTTTATTGTAACAGCAGCTTCCCGCCTTCATGCGACCTCTATCGTACTGATTGTAAACTATGAAAGGGAATTGCAGATAGCTATGATCAAGTACGCAAGCGCATAACAAAATTCAAGGGTTACCAAACTAAACTAACGAAACAGAACATTTATTTGGTAATTAAATTGAATAGACAGAATGATATCGGGCCTGAATCTAAATTCATTAAATCAGATTTTAATCTATGAATATAAGCATTCTGTTCGGAATAATTCCTAACACATTTACGTAATTTAAGTGAACTACTTTCAATAGGATGACCGGAATCGAAAATTAAGTATGATTAGAATAAATGGAATATAATCTGCTTCATACGCGTATATGCTTCAATGAAAAAAACGTTTGCTCTGAATCAAGTTTCTTAGGGATCATCCTGTATTCATTGCAACACGACGCTACAGTCTCGCCGTCTCTTGGAGATTCAGAGCGTCGCCATCCAGCGACGCTTCTTTTAATTTGTACGTTCCAGCGGAGCAGATACATACAAGCTACTCGGATAGACATTAGTCCCGACTTCACCCTCTGGTACCCCTCGAAAGCCCACCCATTCTGCAAAATCCCGCGGACTATCCAGCAGAGGACATCCCAAACTGGGAAAAAACTTTTCTACTGGTACGCTCTTGCGGAGTGTATATGTATTGCGATTTTGGACGAGAGAAATTAGTTGTTTGAGTTATGATAGTTGCACAGAGCCACCACCAGGGGACTCTGGTGTCGTTAGTACACAGAGGGTTGGTAGGAAACTGGAAACGGAACGGTGGATTCTGTAAATTCGGATTCTGCTGAAAGATTGAAGGGCGAAGGCAGCCGGAGGCCGGAACCTGAAAACTTGATTATTATGTGATAATGCATGTAATTCTCGAGTTAAGATGTTAAACAGTAGTGTGTATAAAATGAAGTATTGCTTGATAAATCTACATGAAGAAAGAGATGTTTCACGTTAAGAAATATTAGGTGGAATTCTATATTAGAGTGCGTATATAATGTACCGAATGTAAATTCTGTTTATATACAGGCGTTTTTGTAATTAAAAATTTGTAATTAAAAAAATATTCAGAAGTAATTCTTACATTCGATAGGTTTTATTGCAATTCCTCAGCCTCAGTGGTTTTATAATAAATAAAGTCAGATTAAGAAACTAGCAATAATTTAAGCAATTGCTAAATCCTTATTAAGAGGAATTGATTTAAATTGAACATTTGTTTCCTGATTTTATTGCTTTCATTGACTATATCTTAAAATATATTAAAATAACTTGATAAAATAAACTAAAATAGATTTAAATGAATCACAGACGACAGCATTTATTTCGGTAACTCCATTTAAATAATAGAATCAGAATATTTTAATGGCAATTGGAATTATATAAAGTAACAATTTTTATAGTTAAAAAAGCGTCATTCTGTCCTAAGAAATATTCCAATCTGATGTACATTTTTTCAAATGTTTGCTCACCCTAATTCCTTATGCTTTCGGTACCTGAATAGTAGAAAAGGTGGCTTGTTCAGATTCTTCAGATCCTTTAGTACTGTTGGTAAATATTTTTCTGAATTGCTTTCAATTCGCCATAAAATGTCGCAACAGAAAAGTATCCATCCTCAATGCCATGATAACTTATTTTACCCTATTTTTTATAATCTGTTTTATAATCTCTTTCTTAAAAAATTTATAATCTCTTTTTTTAAATATATATTCGAGCGATAGTTTTAGAACCTTACGAAAATTTACAATACAATCAAACTATTCGTATTTTAATTTTAATCAATATATTTTAATTATTCGAAAATATATGTGTCCAAATTTTGACAATATTTTTCAAGCCACGTTTAAAATTATTTTGTATTTAAAAAACGAATAGCTTAGTTATATGCCAATTCTTGTTGTACATTATTTATATTTTTTGTTTATAATTAATGGAGTCATGATGAGAATATATTAGCATTTTTTCTTATGACGTAAGAGAATTTCTAATCGACTATGAATTGATGTGAAATTTAAATCGATTTTTTTGTCAACAGAAGAATAATGCATTTTAAGCAATTATTGAAATTAATGAAGCGGTTATAAACTTTATATAAGTTTGAAGCTAAAGAATTGCGATAAAGTCTATTAGATATAATTTCGTAATCTGACATTTTTTTATATATTTATGAGAAATTTCTAAAATAAGTATGAAAGCTAATAATTAATCACATAAATAATAATCGACGTATAAACTGCCTATAATAGATTACCTACTAATAGAGCACAAGTGGTGTCCTACAATGGTATCAAATCTGATAAGAAGAGTATTAAAATAGAGGTACCGCAAGGGTCAATTCCAAGCCCGTTGCTATTTTTAATTTTCATAAATGATTTCCCTGACTATATGTCAGCTTATAACTGCATTCTATATGCTGATGACACCACAATAACGATCAATAGTAATAATTTTGCTACGCTAGAACCTAAATGTATTTCAGCACAGTCGAGAGCCGTAGGATGGTTCAATGCAAATAAGCTAAAACTGAACGAATCAAAAACAAATATTCTATTGTCCACATTAAGACTTGTAGAACCCACTAATCTTAATCTGTTGGACTGTGTTACATTTTTAGGTCTGGATATAGATCATAAATTATTATAGCATAACCATATCAATAAGTTATCGCAGCGCTTGGTTAGAGGTATTTTTGTTATTAAAAATCTGTCTAGCTCTGTATCTGTGATAGTCTTAAAAAGTGCTTACTATGGTCTCTGCGAATCGTCAATAAATTGTGTGATTCTTGCTTGGGATTATGGCTCTGGTAGACATAGAATTTTTATACTTCAGAGACGTGCCATTAGAATTATAGGAAACCTTAAATACAGAGAAGATTGCAAACATGTTTTTATTACTTGCGGCATTCTCACCTTTTCCTGTATTTATATTTTACAGTGTCTCCTGTATGCCCATAACAATCAACATAACTTTGTCTTACAGGAAGATATTCATAACTATACCACAAGATTTAGAGACAGGACTAGATAAGAATTCTGTAAATTAAGCAAGGCTCAAAAGAGTAGTTATTATTTACCTTTCAAATTGATTAACAAATTATCCACAGAAGTAAGGAACATAACTTATGAACTTTTAAAATAAAATATTATAAAACTATTGAAATCCAAAGCGTACTATAGTATTAGTGCATTTTTAACATGTGATCTTCGAACCTAGTTTCTAAATAGCCTTAAACTTGTTTGAATATTGTAATTTTAGGCTTATTGCAATTCCGTTTATTGAAATTTTAAGACGTATATAAATACTATATGTATACAAACATGAATAAATGATCTTATCTATGCAATATTTTCAAATCCAAGAAAGCGAAGATCCGATAAAAACTTGCTATATGATTTTTCGGTCCAATCTAATAATTACGATCAATTGCATAATTGCAAAAATACTATAAATAAAAATAGAAGCACTAAAGCATGTTTCCTTATAGTTTATAATCTTTAACTAACTACAGCAGCCCTAACTAACTGCATTAGAATACCAAATAGCAAAGCAACCGTCCTTTAATCCAATTCCCATTATAAAAGGGATTGTCTGCGCTACTATGTCATATACAATACGACACACGTCCTCGTGTATTGTTAGTTAACAATATCCCGGGCAGAGTCCCAGAATATCCAGTGACACTATGAGTATATAAACCAATCCTGTGATTGATAGCCTTAATAGCTCTATCTTCGTCATGTTCTGATTTTGACAGTGGCGAGAGATCAGTCAAATTTTTTAATTCGTTGATGTTAAAAACTCGTTGATGTAGTTTAGTTTGCATTTCTTTCTTTGTACGAGAAATTAGAATATGATGTTAAATGCTCTGAAAATCCAAGTACAATTGATTAACATTTCACAAAATTTCACATTTCATTTTTTGCAATTATTTTAAAATTTAACTCGCTTAAATAGTATTTTATTTCATAATCGAATAGGTAATACCATACGTATAGAATGGAGGATTATTGGGGGATCTATTGGGATATTATGTTGAGAATTTGAAAAGAAACAGGAATAGATTATAAGGATAGGAGAATTATTTTCAATCTATATAAACATCATAAGGCTTTAGTTACAATTGAGGGTGAAGAAGAGGCAGCAAGAATAGGAAATGGAGTGAGGCAGGGGTGTACACTTTCGCCGATATTATTTAATATATACATATATAATAAATAAGGTTAAAGAAGTGTACGGTGCAGGTGTGAATGCTCAGGCAGTGGAAAAAAATATATGTAGAGGTGTGACAAGAAGGAGAGCAGGCGAAAGATGAAAGTTAGAATAGGAGATGATAGAATAGAAGAAGTGTCCAACTTTTCTTATTTATAAAATAGGATTACGAAGAATAGGGTAGGAAGGCATTAATAGAAAATGAGCGAATTTTAAGATCAAATATAAACTTAGGTAATAGCAACAAATTACTGAAGGCTTGTGTGGAGTGTAGCATTGTACGGTTGTGAGGTGTGGACTACAGGAAAGGAAGAGAAACGTAGAATAGAAGCATTCGCAAAGTGGCGCTACAGGATGATGATGATGAGTGACAAATGAAGCCGTGTTAGATAGAAAGAAGATATAAGAATTGGAAATGTGGGTGTACCGCCGCGTCTTACGAATATCATGGACTGAACACCGAACAAACGGTTTTGTTCTTGAAGAGCTGATAGTCAAGGATAGATTAATGAAGAAGACCAGCGAATTCATCATGAGACTCTTCAGTTACATATCAAGACGAGCGGGTACCATGGAAAAGCTGGTGGTTGAAGGGAAAGTACGCAGGAAGACGAACGCAGGGGAGATTACCAAAGAGATGGGTCTACCAAATGAAGATGTTGGTCGGGAAGTTCTTTCACGAGGCAACGCAGCTGGTAAAAGACAGGAGAGCATGGCGAAGACTCCCCAACTACACATGACAAGCTACCACACCCTGTCAAGGGTACATGGATGGAAGAGGAGAGACAATTTTAAGAGTAACATAGTAAAATTAGAAAAGTAAAAGTTAGGAAATGAAAAATACATAACAAAATTAAGATATATACTAAACACGCACCTGTAAGGTTTTAAATTTCGTGAATGATAAGTTAAATATGTCAATATGGCCACAAGAGTTTCATGATTAAAATTGTGGTCGTATTAATTTATGAATTTTGGTTGGTAGCATCGTTTTCTTATGGGCTACAGCAAAAATTGCATACAATACACTTATTAAATGTTGGTATATAATATATTATATTCTATTCTATTAATAAAGCTTCAATTTAGATTATTATTTACTATTTCATGAAAGATTAACAAATCAATTTTTGATGATATATGGTAATCTAATGATTTTGCATATGAACAGTTTAAATTATTAAAATATCTTGGATTGCGGCTAAATACACCCTTGTTTGTACGACTGTTATATTTCATCAGTTACTTGATCCCTTACGAGTGGGAGTTGAACAATCTGGATTAACTCTTAAAGCCACCCCAACGATATTGTTGAAGTTGCCACGTTGCCGTTATAGCGGAGGTCTACGGATATTAAATGCATACATCGCTACCTCAATTCAAAATCGAAACAAATCGAGAACTATGAAAATTGAGCCTTTCTGCAGAATTGATGCAGAACATGAATATCAAATAACTCAAAACCGAACTGTAATAAAATTTAAATAAGCACAAAGATTTTACCTGAATAATTTGAAATAATGCTTATATTTGTACCGAAAAAGAAAAATTCAGGTTGTTTCTTTTCGTACGCGTCAAATTTTAATTAAAAACAGAATTTCTTGTGCTAAATTATAGAGTCATTTCATAAAAAAAATTAGACCCTGAACCACTTACTCTGCTACATAAAGTTTAAATCGTGATTTTTTCAATTCCTAAGGATTATTTTGTTTTTGAACTAAGGTAATTACTAAATTATTGGACACCATTTTTTTGATATTAAAACGGTTAAAATTATTATTTGTATTTCTAAACACAAAATTAATACTAAACAAAATACTTGCAAATAAATCACCCGGGCATTATTTTTCAATTCATTTCCAACACTATGTATATTTTATTTATTGTAGAATAATTAATTATTGTTGACCTGCTAGATTTTGTGTATTCATAATATAGTACAAAATGCATAATATGAAACAAAATCTATCTGTGCAATTGGTTGTAACTAGCGATGGCAAACTTTGAGGACCTAGTTCGTAGTTCGTAGTTCGTTTTAATGTACCGTTCATGAACTATAGATCGTGAACTACTACATCTTTTAAAAATGAACTGGTTCACGACCTATATGAAATACATGCACATACGGAAAATAATCTGTTTTTTTCTCAATATAAAAATATTAAATGGTAAAAAATAAATAAATTGAAATATTACAAAATTTATTTTTAATTATTTGGAATGAGGAAGAAAAGACAACAATGTTTATAATTTATACAAAACATATATATAAAGAAATATAATCTTCTCTAGGTACTCACGATTATTTATATGAAGTTCTAAAATTCATATTTGTAGTTACTGATGAAAATGTTTACTACTTTACTAACAATTGAAAATTAAATGTACAAACTATAATAAAATGAACTAGATAGAATCGTTTTGTTTGGCGTTATAATTTATATTTTCTATTCCGAATCTTCTCTGTTCAAACTTCAAAGCTTTCATTTGATATTAAGTGATTGCATCGCACTCAGTATGAAATAGAAGAACTATAAGATTTAGATATTTATTTTTGCATTATTGCAAAAATTTGCTATGGCATGACATATTTAAGAACATATTTAATCTTGCGAATATATTAATTATATTATTCCAAAAGAAATCTGATACCAACATATAAATTGTGAATCAGCACGGCAATGCTGCTGCTGCAATATCGCATCGAGTTTCCTATTTCGTTCCGTTCACCAACACACTTTATCACTAAATAAATGTTAGTACTGTATATGTAATGTATACTATACTGTATCGTTTACGAGTCGTTGTGATTCATGAACGGTTTACTACGCGACGGGTTCAGGACCTAGTACAAGTACATCCATACCGTTCACCATGTAGTTCATAGTTCACGTACTAGGTCATAGTGACCTATAGGTCGTTGCAAAACATCGTCACAGTACGCCCGTCATTTGATTGAACCGTTCAGAGTGAACGGTTCGCGAGTGAACTACACATCGCTAGTTGTAACAGCAACGGTAGGGTACCACTCTAGTACTACACATGCCTTGTGGAATATAGATGATAAATTATCTCTTGCCTAGCAACAAGATTAATTGATCTCTTCAGATAGGTTGACAGACAGTGCTGTACTTGAAAAATATTTTATTAGTTTTTACAAAAAATATATACATGTTAAAATACATGCAAAATAATTGACCAATCGAAATATTTTTTTCTTCACTTATGTACATGCTTTTGCTTAGTTGTGCTGCACTTTCATACAGCAAAGTAGGTAGAAATACACTCTTCAGTAGTTATTTGAATCTTTTGATATTACCTTCTTTCATTAGTTAACAGATTTTCTATTTATAATAATAAAATAAAATAAAATAAAACACGCCCCTGCCTACAATTTTTAAGCATACATACGAGTATATGCCACCATATTTCATCCATCTAGGAATAGTAGTACCATCTTATGTTATTGGGTGCAGCGACTCTATATGGGGTAGTACCCTTTTGACACACCAGTTAATAAAACGATTCATTTCTTATTTATTTATTTATTTTCGAGTGACCAAACCTTATATAGTGAAATCTGAAGCATAAACTACAAAGAGATATGTCATGTGTATTCATGGTGGGTAAAAACTACTATGATGCGTTCCACGAAAATTGCCCGATACTTTTATAGTATTTTATAAGGAAATCAGCCGATTGTCGAAAAAACAATCATGGAATTTATTACTTAAACAGAATTAAGGAATTCTAATCCTAAATGCGCTGATTGACCTATTCTGAGTTTCTTGTCGACCATATTTCATAGAATGTTCTTAAGATTAAAATGTGCTTAAATAGCAGTGGGTCACTAGAGTGGCCCCCCCCCCCCCCCCCCCCCCCCTGGAAGCAGTACAACGGTACTTCGGTAGCATTCTTGATCTATTCTATTTTTTTATGCGACCATAAATCACGTGACGTGCTTTATTGTGGATATTACAAAATTTAGAGATCCATAAGGATGAATTATAAACATTTATCACATGTTTCTAAAACGAATCTTATTTATTTGTTCTTTGAATGCGATATTCCCAAGAATTGCTTCATCGGTTTAAATTTTTTTTATGATAAATAGCCTTTACCATCTCTATAATATCATTTTATACTACTAAAATAGAATTAATAAACTAATATACAAGAGAAATTATAGCATTTTGAGTATATATTAAAATGTCGAAAAGAAACATGTGACAATGAAAACGGTAATATTTTTTTTATAAATATCCCACTTGTAACACTGACCTTCATAATGAAGTAAAATTGTGTATTTTTTTGTGACGTTGTAATTTATTTTAATCTCGGGAATTATTTATAATTAAATATTTATTTCTGGTTGTTACTTGCAAGAAAATATAGAGACCAGTAGATGCTTTGAGTTATGAAATTTCACACCATTGCAAATTAAGCTATACAATAACACGTAGATTTATTATAAAAACTTTGAGTTGGGGTTTTTAATGATACCTTGAACACAATTTTCTCGGAATATTAATAACTTCAGTACATCAATTAATATATACCATCATTAAAAAAACAGATTAAATATGTTCAAACAAATCTTTAAAAAATCTGTTATATTATTACTTAAAAAAAATGCATTTAAACTCTTTTCGTTATTTGTTATTTTATTGATCTTCTTATTAATCTTTGCAATATAGGAATATCTTTAATAAAACTAATATACCTGTAAAAGTTATGTAGTTATATTTATCACGTTTATGTTATTAATAAAAATTTTAAACATTTCCACAGGACTATACGTATCACGCAAGCCCTGCTAGTTGCAGTTGTTATTGCCGAGTGGCTGTGCGCGGCAAATTTAAACGTTTCAAAAACTGTACGAGAACTAAAATCATTTTCCAAGCCATCTTTACATCACTAATCATATCACAAGTGAGCAAAGTGCAATACAGCTATGTTGCTTCCTTAAGATTTAGAAACAAAATTTTCATATCAGTGGCAACCAACATGACTAAACTAATTTACAAATGTTGCCATATAAAAATAATAAATTTAACAACAAAAGACAATTGTTAACAAAAGTTCGATAAACCCCAATAGTCACCCACAATGATAATTGAGCCTATTGTCATCGTAACAGAACGCAAACAAATACACTGTTGATTACAGCCTCCAAAAGCTCTGGTCTTAAATCGACTTGTTAGGTATATAATAAATTGAGTGGTTAAGAGTTTGCTCTTTCTATCATTTGTATGCGCTATTGTGCATATACAGAGCAAACAAAGATGGATCATAGAACGTATGTGTGCTGTGTTGGTGGTGTCTTTTGACATATCCTGTCGCTTCCGTTGCTAAGGAGGCTTCCGGAATCCGGGGACCGGAATGTCGGAAGTGTCAAAACGTGCACGACATCAGCACAGATGAGTCGCTTACATGCATTATCGGCGTTGTTTGGGTAGCTAAGCTCAAGTCCTTTCTGAGGTTGCTCTCTTTAGTTTAGTTACATTCATATATCCCATGCGCGTATTATGCAACCACAGTATCTACTGATATTTGATATACTCTCATTTCATTATATTGCATGCGCATCGTGTGTGGTATTGAGGATTATAATATACGCATAGAAGACAACGAAATACCCAGAGAGTGTATTTCGTAATGTGATCGTAAAAGAATATAAATTTGAACATGCAGTTCGCATAATTGTGACTTCTAAATGACACAAAGAACTGACCATTCGGGTAAAAAGTACCCGATAAAGTCCAAATCAACAACTCTTCTTATACACGAATGTAACTAACAGCCCTAACTGCAAAGAATATTCAATTAAGTAAATCAATGCTAAGACTGGTCCTCTTAATTATACGAAATGTCTTGGTTGTATGGATAGCATTGCCGATACTTAAGGACTTGATATCCATTGAATTGTTTTGTTTGATTTGAATATTAATTTCCTATTTTTGGACCAGCGGCATAGCGACATCTACCAGCTTTGATTACACTAGCACGCAGTGGCGACTCTTGACACTTCAATCGGGGAGGTGCGTTTCTTAAAAAATAACTTTTTTTTCTTTTAATATATTCTTGGAGAAACACGTGGCAAAATCGTACATACGTAACTACACAGAACAATGCAACTATCTTATCTGGCTATTCTATATCAATTTTACTGTATACTAGACTAGGCTTTTCCGTTGGGACGCTAAAGAATTGCGGCGAATTAAAACAACGATATATTCTTAGCTGTAGAAGCAGCGTGACGTCACGTTGCCATTGCAACACGGGCCGCTAGTTTCTTTGCAGCGCATACGATACGCGAACCAAAGAAACAGATGATATACTGCATACGGTGGCGCTCACTCTACCGCTTGCAACAGATGATGAGTGCATATGCACTTAACTCATCTTGCTCGCGGCCACACCGTGTTGTGTTGAGTGCTATCGCGATGCAAGCGGCCGTGCGGCCTCGAAAGATAGTACGATACTCACGCGTAAATTACCGTATTATTGGATAGGATTCAACAATAGATAGGATTCAGCGGTCTAATGAATTTCGGCTTGAACTGTATCGTTGCATAATTCTAAAAGTGTGTTATCCCCTTAAAACGATATGTCGCTTCTTTCTGATTTTGTGTTAAAAAAGTCCAAATACAGGACGCATCATTTTTCAAAAACTAGCGGATCGGTTCACCACAAACACATACATCACATATTTTGCACGTTATCTATGTAGTCGGCCAACGTACAATATTAACATCGCATAATAAAAAAGCTACGAACAGAAAAAAAAAACAGTATATCGTAAATATACAAACCAACTGATGTTCCATTGTTATTTTTTCATATCGTTGTTGCTTTTTTTCCGGACTATGCTGATGCTGATATCGAAATTTATTTTATGCCCGAAAAAACTGGAAAAAAGGGACGTTTCCGTTGTTAGCGTATACAGCCTTTCGATATAAATCAATTATGATATGTGTGACGTCACGCGGTAAAATGTCAACCCTATCAACGCATATATACACGTGTATACTGTACACGTATGCATAATAGTAGCCTGCATATGTTGCTCTCTGTACCAACGAGATCTGTGTATAGCGAGTGTGCTGGCAACAAAAGCTATTCATTTAGCGATTTTCAACTGTTATCTTTGTGCCGCTGTTATTCAAATATACATCATAACGGTGACTGGATTTTTATGTGTGGGGGGATATAATTTTTGAGTTTCCGATAAGGCCCGTAGAAACGTAAAAAACAGAAACACAACTTTATAATCTATATAAATTCATTTTACAAAATTGCGCATTAAAACACTTGATTCATATTTGTATAAAACATCACCCAAAAATCGTAACACAAAGCATTAAGTAGCTAGATGCGCATTTCGTAGGCTATGCCCCTATCTTCAGTAGAGATCCCGGCGGTAACTTTATTTCTTCTATTATTGTGCTACTGAAGATCTGTAGCTTTGTGTTACGGTTTTTGTGTGATGTATTTTTGGGTGATGTACAATTATTTAACGCCGTAGTGACGATTTTCCAACTTGATTAAGTAAAGACGATTCAATTAGTGCTGTCAAATTTTGTATATTTCTTCTTAATCGATCCTTAGAATAATCGAGCTGGGTCGAAAGATCGAGCTGGGATCGATTAATAAAGAAAAAGATAGCGATTCTGAAAGGGAAAATGAATCGATTAATCGATTTTTGCTACCAGCGCTAGTTTCAATTATTTCCCGATGTATTTTACATTTTACCTAGCTACTACTATTTTATTAATTTGCTTAAGTACACTTTTTTTTACGTATTATAAAATTTAAATGAGTATTCTGTAAAAATAAGGATAATAATTGTTATAACAAATCTACAGTTAATAAAAAATTATATTAGAATATTAAATAAATTCTTTATCTAATACCTCAATTTCAAATTTTCATGATCGAATAGAAAGCAAAAGGAGACCGAAAGTATATTATTTGTCTGATTGTTATGCTACTGATTTTGATGATATTTTCTTCAATTATTTAACGCCATAGTGACTAATTTAAGTTAACGATCATCTCTTCAGATATTTTCCCGAACAGAGTATTAACAATCGAAATATAAATCGTTTAAAATATACATCATTCAATGGACAAATATAAAAGAACAGATTTTTAAACCACCCATATTGAACACAATAACTTCTATAGAATAGTAATATTAAATAGAATAATAATATTAAGAATTTGGTCATTTGATTTAAATGAGCTATTATTTGCCATTAAATGAGCAATTATTTCTACAAGTATAACATATTTTTGAGTGAGCAGTTTAAAAAAATGTTTATAGTGGTTGTTAGACCATTCAAAATTAATATTATAGATAATTAGATCATTTACTAAATTTTGAAAAAGTTACTATTTTTTTGGTGGAAATATAACTTCGTTTTAAAGCATATATTCTTTAAGCAAATATATCTGCAAATAATTTTGTTTCAAAACAACACAATTTTGAACGTTATTGAATATCTCCATGACTGTTTATAAGTCAAAATATTATTTTCTTTGTTAATTTAATTTCTTTAAATGCGAATTATTGATGATATTATTTACGTTTCTTAATTTTTTATTATTTTGAACTCTGGCTGTTCAATTTTAATGCATTGTGACGTTTACTTCAACTTCCCTATTAACTTGTATCAAATAGTAGGTACATATAATATAAAATCAGCACAGATTTCGGGCAATACAATATAGTGACTCCTCGGGGATTCCACATTCGTTCCTGTTGACTCTAGAGAATTAATATCCTCGTATACAGAAGGCTATGATCCGCAACCATAGTTACTCCACCACATTCGCATTATATAACAATGAAGACAAAAGATACGACTGTATTAGATAGGTAATAAAGTCCTAGTGTAAATAATACCATGGTAACATCGATAACAGATGTTCGAAGATACTTTGTGGTGTCATTGCTATGATATTGTCTAGAGTGTTAACTGTCAACACAATTGGTGTTATTGTCATGATTTATGCCTATTTTCAGATAATTTGCAGAAACATGTACTATTATAACTTACAATAAATTTCTTGATTAAACATTCGATGTTAAGTGTAAGAGTAGAACTTTAAGCTTGAGGCCTGAACTTCGCTTTGAGATTTTTGCTGAAAATGCGATTTTATAATTCTGAAAAGCAAATAATTTTACTTTGTTCTTATATCACAATGATTTATTGTTTCGTGTTATTCACACATTTTTAAGTCAAAGAACGAGTTACATTACAAAAATCTACCTATATAAATATATTAGGAGTAGGTAGTGGGATTACATTAACAGAAGAATAAGAGATTAAGTCCAATTGATCATTTAATCAAGTATATTGTGGTTTTTCTTCGGTATTTGTGAATTTCTTTTGTGCAAATGTATAAAATTTCTTTATTATCTATTGTAGGAAAAGGTACGGTTTGATTCTATAATATGATTTTCAAAATTTGACAAAGAAAATTAACTTATAAATACCACACCGACTGAATTTGTCAATACTACCGTTACGTTACATTTACAGTTACATTTAGATTGTATTTTGAGGTATGTTTGTAGCGACGTGTAGTTCACTCGCAAACCGTTCACTCTGAACAGTTCAATCAAATGACGGGCCTACTGTTACGATGGTTTGCAACGACCTATAGATCACTATGACCTAGTACTTATTGATGTACTTATACTAGGTCGTGTACTGAACCCGTTGTGTACTAAACCGTTCATGAATCACAACGGCTCGTAAACGATGCAGTATAGTATACATTACATATACAGTACTAGCATTTATGTGATAAAGTGTGTTGGTGAACGGAACGAAATTATATTTCCTTATATATGTGTTTTGTGTAAATTATAAACATTATTGTTTTTTCTTCCTCATTCTTAATTTAAAATAAATATTTTCAGTATGTGCATGTATTTCATATAGGTCGTGAACTAGTTCATTTTTAAAAGATGTTAGTAGTTCACGACCTATAGTACGTGAATGGTACATTGAAGTGAACTACGAACTAGGTCCTCAAAGTGACCTACAGTTTGCCATCGCTATATGTTTGCTATTTGTTACGTTACGGAAGAAAAAAAAAATTGGTATATATTTAGAAGTTAAACCTTTTAGAGCAGGTGGATATTTTGAGTTAAAAATCAACTGCTTGTGTTTTTTCTGGATACGCTTGGTAAAAGTGATTTTTTTGGAAACCATATAAAAACAAAATATGATTCTTTTATTTCCCATATTATGGAATATCAAAAATTTACAGCTAAATCATTTTATAATCGATTCTTATAATTCAATGTCCTTTCTTTTCTCTTTGTCTCCTCTTCTTTTTTGTACTGCATTAGAAGTTTATTATAATACGCCTTTTCTGCCAAAATAAATACTTTATTAGTATTATTAAAATATTTTTTTCAGGCTCGCGCAAATTAGCATTTTCATTTTGAACTATGCGTACTTTAAAATTGATTTTTATGCGAGTTATATTGATGAACGGTAGGTCGCATTGACATATTGACAATACCGATGTAAATTACGAAAACACACCCATGCAACAGAGTTCGCAGCTTTTCAGTTGTTTCAGGAAAACAATGGCTCCGGTTATATTTCAGGATTATACAAAGAGGACAGAGCAGCCAACAAACAAAATTTATTATCTGGCCACTAGACCAAAGGTAATATAAACGTGAGAGACTAAGACGCGAAATATTCGAAAAATAATGCTTGACGTTTATTGAGTGATAATTTACATTAATTTGTGATAGCTTTACACAATGGCGTATCCATAATTATGTATGTGGTGGGTTGACAAGAATATCTTTCTACAACGAAATATTTTATTTGCCCTTTTATAATGTTGCAGCGTTAAAAAATGTCTACCCGATCCATTATTAATTGTGTCAATAATTTGATATAAAATATCTTATTAATGCATAGAATTTAGTTTGTTGTAGCTGTTCTAAAACTAGCTAATTTAGGTATCAAACTACGGCTTAATTAAGCTAGAAAATAAGTCCATATTTGCAAAAAAAATCAAAGTTAAATTATCAAGCTATTGAAAAATTGAGAACTATATTATGTATAGAATCATTCATAAGTATAGAAAAAGGAAAAAGCAATCGGTAGTTTTATACGTAAAAGAATGAATATTTTCATTTCATCTAATTGACTGAGAACATATTTTAAAATTTATTATTTATATAAAATTATATCCAAATAATTACCGATTTATTTTTATATAAAACTTTCTGATTGGATAAATCAAATTTTAAGGTTAAAATAAGGTAAAATATTTTATTGATGGGTATGCAATAGGTAATATTACACGATTTGATGATTTTCATTTACCCTTGTTTAAAAAAAATTCTTTCATTTGTTCTTCATTGAATTCTATGACAAACAATCGAAAATCAACGCCCAAATTTCATTGTATGACCCATAAATATTAATTCATTCTTACGATTTAAATAAATTACCGCAAGCTAGTAATAAAATATTACTGCTACTATATCAATATATAAGGATATATATAATATTTTTTAAGGATTTTGAATCTCTGTTCTTCACAACCCCGCATAGATATCTATAATGCATGTGTTGTTGTTGTGTAGTGGAGAGATATTTTTCATTTTTCGCATGGTGAAGTATTCTGAAAACGCAACGAATTAAAATTGTGCGCGCCCCTATCTCTGTCAGTCGTACCACGCCACTGGACTGGATATGCCCGCTCGGCTTCCCACAGGAATCCTCATGTAAAATACAATACCTAAACAAATGCAATATATTGCGTCGATGGAAGTTTATAATGCTGGTTATCCAAAAGGATTTATAAAAAATGACGTGCGTGGGCAATAACTGGCTTTTAGTTACTCAACATTTTATTTTAAGAATTATTATTAATATAATTGTTTGTGTAGATAATGGCACATACCCTTTATATTGCTTTTTTTAATTACAAATTTTAAAGGATTGTTTAAACATCGAAAACATTTCTTTAAACGAGACCTTGATTAAAGATACGATTTTTGCTTTTAACACAAGCAAGTAATACTAAACAATAGTATTAAATTATTTTTCAAAGAAAAATAGAACGTGTAAATATAGCGATGTGTAGTTCACTCGCGAACCGTTCACTCTGAACGGTTCAATCAAATGACCGGGCGTACTGTGACGATGTTTTGCAACGACCTATAGGTCACTATGACCTAGTTCGTGAACTATGAACTACATGGTGCACGGTGTACGTATTGATGTACTTGTATTAAACCGTCGTGTACTAAACCGTTCATGAATCACAACGGCTCGTAAACGATGCAGTATAGTATACATTACATATACAGTACCAATAGCAGTACTAACATTTATGTGATAAAGTGTGTTGGGGAACGAAACGAAATTATATTTCCTTATATATATGTATATATATATATATATATATGTGTGTGTATGTGTGTGTGTGTGTGTGTGTGTGTGTGTGTTTTGTATAAATTATAAACATTGTTGTTTCTTCTTCTTCATTATTAATTCAAAATAAGTATTGTAATATTTCAATTAATTTATTTTTTACTATTTAATATTTTTATATTGAGAAAAAAAGAGATTATTTTCAGTATGTGCATGTATTTCATATAGGTCGTGAACTAGTTCATTTTGAAAAGATGTTACTAGTTCATGACCTATAGTTCGTGAACGGTACATTGAAATGAACTATGAACTACGAACTAGTTCCGCAAAGTGACTTACAGTTTGCCATCGCTAGATCTCTAGTTTTGATTCTGTTCAAAACTACTTTATTAATCGTTTAGTTCATATTTAATTTATATTTTTAAAAACAGGTTTTCTGCTTTCCTGTTTCCTTCTTTCAGTTTTACGTGATTGTAAAATATAATTTCGACCTGTATATTTATATTATTCTTATACCTGTTTAACACATTTGCCCCCTACTTCCTATTGTTATTTATACATTTACGTATTTTCAAAAAACACGGATATGTTTTACTGTTTTCTACTCCAATGAATATTTTGCGCTTTATGTCGACGTCAACTATATTATGCGATACCAAAATAATGTAGAAGTAATTTCTTGTAAGACCTGTCACTTTACTTTAGATACTACTGGATTATTCTATTATATTATGTATTGTATAAATATTTATTACATTTTAACTAAACTCAAATAAATAAAATATTTTTTTTAATAATTGTATTATATTAACTCTAAACAAATGAAAATAAATAAAAATTGAAACAATATGTATGTAGTATACCATATGTATTGTACTTTAATTGTTTGTATTTCGTATTATTACTATCATAATTTTTGCTATCACTGTTTTCATAGTAAATATATTCTCTTAATGTAATTTATCTATTTGACGACTGTCTGTACAACTAATTGTATGTTTTTAACAGAAATAAAAATATCTATCTAGCTGAATATAAAATCAGTTCATTAGTAGAAATAAATTCTTATAAGAAAATCAGTTACGTCGATAATATTTGCGAAATGATATGTAAAAGAAGAAAATAAAATACAAGATGATAATATATTAGAAATAAAAAAATTATCGACTAAGATAGATATAAAATGTCGGATAATGTAGGGTAGAAAAGAAAAGGAACAGATTTTAAGAGCAGAATTTATAACAGGTATTAAATGGTGTGCAGGAAGTAATGACTAGCAATTATAACATGAAAATGAATATAGGCAAGACCAAAGTGATGAGGTGTGACAAGAAGGAATGCAAGCGAAAAATGAGGACGATTAGAATAGGGGACGATAGAATAGAAGAAGTGTCAGACATTTCCTATTTAGGACGTAGGATTACAAAGGATAACCGAAGTAAGGATGTGGGATAGTACAGGGTAGGAAGGCATTCGTAGAAAAGGAGCAGATTTTAAGATCAAATATTGACTTGGGTATTAGAAAAAGATTACTGAAGGCATATGTGTGGAGTGTAGTATTGTACTGGTATGAGGCGTGGACTATAGGTACAGGAAGAGAAACGCTCGAAATGTGGTGCTATTAGAGTGAGATGAGGATTGGGTTGGTAGATGAGTGACAAATTAAATCGTGCTTGATTTACTTACGGATAAGGAAAGCTTAAAAATGATAAAATAATAAGTCATATTTTTGGCCACGTTGGTATTAAAGCATTAATTATAGAAGGTGGGGCAGAGAAAAAGACAGAAATACGTATACCCTAAAGTTAGTATCGTTCCACTTCAAACAACCTGTACAAAACAATATTTGATGGTTTGAATTGGGAAGAATTCTGCAAAACTCGTAACAGTGGAATAAGTAGAATTTTGATATAAAAGATATAATACTAAAATAATTGGAGGATCTAAAGTTGTATTGTACCTTAATATACTCATTGGAAGAATTAAATGAAAGAATATTTAGTATTTCTAAACATTGATGTGGAAATAAGAAAACTTTAAATTTTTTTTACCATTTCTCTATTTCACATATATTTAAACGAAAATATGAATTTTGCAATAATATAAGAATAAAATAACCCCGAAAAGGCAGAACCAAACATTGCTCTCTGAATGCAAAAAAATATAAGAACTCACACTCATTGTATAGAATATCACCCGAAAACCATACCACAAAGCATTTATTAGCTAGATGCGCATTTCGTAGGCTATGTCCCCTTCTTCAGTAGCACAATAACATAACCAAGAAAGATACATCTGTCACCCAACGGGATTGCTATACAATTAAAGTGAATTGTCAAGTGAAAAGTGAATTATACAGCAATCCCTGTGTGTGATAGAGGTATCTTTATTTAGTCTATTATTGTGCTACTGAAGATGGGAACATAGCCTCCGAAATACGCATCTAAGATTTATGTATGAATTTCTGTGATATTCTATACTATTATTTAACGCCGCGGTAGTAATTTTACAACTCAAGCACAGTTCAAATCATCACGTTTAAATCGATTTGTTTTTAGTTGTTAATAATACTTTTTTCATTGAAAATTTGGAAAATATTTTAGATCAAAATTATTCTCAGATATTTATAAAAGATCATCGATTTGGTGAACGGAAACACTAATTATTATTGCATTGAAATTCTATAATGTTACATTTTATAAAAAATATTTATTGATAATTACATTTTCACTTCTCAATGAGCGTCTTTACCATAAACAAACAAAAAGCAATCCGGCCCCGCCACTGACCTATAACTAACGCCATCAAAGAGGCTAAGAACAGTGAGCTAGGCTTGGGCAAATGTCGTTCATTATTCAGCTATTCAGTATTCACATAAGGGAATAATTCACGAACGATTATTCACTATTCACATATAAATGAATCGTTCGATCAGTCGTTATTTACATTATATACATTGACAACATTAAGTTACGGAGTATTAACTCAAAGAATATTATATTTGAAAATAAATTTTGCAACGATCCAGCTTTAAATGACAGTAATTTCGTACATTATATACACTTAGATTTGGATAATCTTTGAAATACGTCCAAATTTGGCTAGTTCGTTTCGACATTTTATAGTAATAATTTCACCACAAAGCAAATATTTGATTTTTTAACTAAGATGTAAAATAGAAATTCTAAAGTCATAGAAATTATAATTAATATTAATAAACTTACGTTAATTTACATTTAAATTGAATATATACTTTTATGTGTATGCTAGACTAAATAGTTAGACTAACTGATACTGCTAGATTAAATAAGATTTTAAATATTTATATTCGCAGAAAACTGTTAATGCCCCCGATTGTTTTACT
This sequence comes from Leptodirus hochenwartii, assembly GCA_947310635.1. Taxonomy (NCBI): domain Eukaryota; kingdom Metazoa; phylum Arthropoda; class Insecta; order Coleoptera; family Leiodidae; genus Leptodirus; species Leptodirus hochenwartii. Next base: position 42,258,169 of record OX371176.1, read on the forward strand.
ATTATCTTATGCTTGAGTATCAGCGATGCAATTGGCAATATACTATTTACAGTGCTGAATAAGAATAACGTAGTGAATAATTCGTTTGAGAATATATATAAGTGAATACAGAATATATATAATTCGGTATAGGGAATACTGAATATGAATCGTTCACTCTGATGAATAGTTCAAATTGAACGATTCATTGGTGAATTTCCCAAGCCTACAGTGAGCTGAGCGGAGTAGCGATGTGTAGTTCAGAGTGAACGGTTCAATCAAATGACGGGCTTACTGTGACGATGTTTTGCAACGACCTATAGGTCACTATGACTTAGTACGTGAACTATGAACTACATGGTGAACGGTATGGATGTACTTGTACTAGGTCCTGAACCCGTCGCGTACTAAACCGTTCATGAATCACAACGGCTCGTAAACGATGCAGTATAGTATACATTACATATACAGTACTAACATTTATTTAGTGATAAAGTGTGTTGGTGAACGGAACGAAATAGGAAACTCGATGCGATATTGCAACAGCAGCATTGCCGAGCTGAGTCACAATTTATTTGTTGGTATCAGATTTCATATGGAATAATATAACTAATATATTCGCAAGATTAAATATGTTCTTAAATATGTCATGCCGTAGCAAATTTTTGCAATAATGCAAAAATAAACATCTAAATCTTATAATTCTTCTATTTCATACTGAGTGCAATGCAATCACTTAATATCAAATCAAAGCTTTGAAGTTTGAACAGAGAAGATTCAGAATAGAAAATATAAATTATAACGCCAAACAAAACGATTCTATCTAGTTCATTTTATTATAGTTTGTACATATAATTTTCAAGTGCTAGTAAAGTAGTAAACATTTTCATCAGTAACTACCAATAAGTATTTCAGAACTTCATATAAATAATCATGAGTACCTAGAGAAGATTATATTTTCCTATATATATGTTTTGTATAAATTATAAACATTGTTGTCTTTTCCTCCTCATTCCTAATTCAAAATAAGTATTGTAATATTTCAATTTATTTATTTTTTACCATCTAATATTTTTATATTGAGAAAAAAAGAGATTATTTGCAGTATGTGCATGTATTTCATATAGGTGGTGAACTAGTTCATTTCAAAAAGATGTTAGTAGTTCACGACCTATAGTTCGTGAACGGTTCATTGAAATGAACTACGAACTAGGTCCTCAAAGTGACCTACAGTTTGCCATCGCTAGAGCAGAGTCCCGAGAAGGAAGGCAACGCTTGCTTTTCGTTATCAGCATTGAGGATCTGCATTGTGTGTGTGTGTGTGTGTGTGTGTGTGTGACACATCATAGCCGCACCGAGCACATCGGGGAGGACAAGCATGCGATGCGCGTCGATTCGGGACGCGACAAAGAGAGGTTACGGGACAGCATAACATGTACTAGGGTGGCTGGGATGACAACGATGCTCCTGGACAGGGTAGGAACAAGCATGCGGGTCGACGAGTAAAATACAGTAGTACAAGTTGCAGGAAAAATATGGAATGAAATAGAGTTGTTACCATTATAGTGTTTACAATATATTTAGATCCGCTACATTGATTGTAGGAATATTTCAAATACTTGTGAATTTTATGAATGATTACAAAATAGATGTAATTCCGATAAAAGTATTGATCACAGCGGAATTTATACAAATAAGTATATAAAATATTGAATAAGCAAAAATAAGATTAATAGAAAGATTAATATAATCGAAAAATGAATTTTATACCATAAAGGATAACTCATGGACAACGGATACATATATATATATTTTTTTTTTTAAGGACAAAGCTGTACATATACTAGCAATGTATTTGATTAGATACAATACCTAAATTAAAAATTTTCACAAAAAGTCATTTTAACTCATCGACGGGTATTTCTGGATATTTTCTGGAAGTAAATCCCTTCCGGACCATGGACATTGTGAATGTAGCCATCCAGAAATTCTCTGGATGAACATTACTCAAAGTAATCAAATAATTGATTTAATCCAAAAATAGGACGATTGTTACATGGTAATAACTATATACGCAACCTTGCCAATAGTCTGAGATCAAAAAAAAATAAAAAAACTCATCGACCGTCATTATTGAACAATTAATTCGTATAGAATAGCGCATATAGAATATAACATCAGTATTGACCAAAAAGACAATAATTGTAGATACAGATTTTTTGTATCAACGCTTTTATATGACTGCCTAACTAATTATTAACAAAATATAATTACACCACCAATATAGTAATTTGGTGGACTCGTTCTATTCTCGATATGTAATATTTTTTGCCTTATTTTACCACAAATGATACCACTGGATTGCTGCTTGAATACTTTTGCTAAGTTGACTTTATATAAATTTTGTTACATTTTATATAATTTATATCTCATCTTCGGCTATAAACTATGACTTTATAGACTTCTTTATGGCAACGTATACAAGTCAATCCGATTGTAGACCGTTTTTTTATTTTATTTATAGCTTTGAAAATTTCGATTATTTATGGATTGAAATGGCACATACCATAAATCTGTATTAATACAATAAAAGAAACTACGTTTTAATTCCATAGAATATCACCAATTAATTTAATTTAAGTTCATTTATTGTTAATTTATTTATTAGTTATTTTGAAACAAAATTAAATGAAACTGAAATTTATTTTCCTAGAGTTTGGATTAGATATGTACATGTATATGTATATCTTTGCGATTTTTGATAATGAAAAATTTAATATTGATGATTTTATTAATATATTAAAATCTAAATTTACTTATGAAATTGAAAATAATAATCAGTTACCTTTGTTAGATATTTTAGTGATTAGAAATTATAATATATTAGATTTGATATATATAGAAAAGCTACAAATACGGACTGCTATATACGGAACGATTCAAATCATTGTCGTCAACATAAATATGCTGCTTTCAATTTTTTAATTAACCGCTTATTAAATTTTCCTTTATCTAATGATAAATATAACATTGAATTAAATAATATCCGAAATATAGCAGTACAAAATGGCTATTCTGATAAAATTATAAATAACATATTAAGAAATTTTAAAAAAACAAGAAATATCAGAAATATTAGTAGTTTAGAACAAAGTAATAATTCAACGCGAAAATTTGTTAAATTACCATTTGATCCTATAATTGCACGTGGTTTAGATAGTATTTTAAATAAATATAATTTTAAAGTAACATATAATAGTCTTGCTAATTTTCTAGGAAATCCCAAAGATTTGATTGATTTCAATAAAAAATCGGGTATTTATGAAATATCTTGTTCTAGTTGTCCTAAAGTATATATAGAAGACAAACACGTAGACCAATTGAAACTAGATTTAAGGAGCATTGCACTCATTTCAGATTAAATAGAAAACATAAAAGTGCTGTAACCGAGCATATTTTTGAATCAGGTCATCCTATTCAAATTAGTTCACTTAAATTACTTAAAAGTGTGTCATGCTTCTGTCATGTTGACTTATTTATTTAATAGTATATCAATCACGATTCGTATCAGAGGTATTTTATTTAGATTTTATCTTGTGCTACTGAAGATAGGGGTATAGCCTCGGAAATGTGCATCTAGCTACTTAATGCTTTAAGTTACGGTATTTGGGTGATATTCTATACTAACAATTTATAATCTTAAACTTTAATATAATACTATACCCACTTCTTTTCTACTAAATACAAACTATAACTATAAAAGCAGACTAATAAATAACAAGTGCTACACGTGTTTTGACACTAACTGTCAACTGTTATGATACTCTGACAGTACGGCGGAGCAATTAAATTAGTCTTGGATGGAAACGCAAGCAAAACAATTCATTAATATTCCCAGGCGCTTATTCTACTTTGATCTTTGTATGGTATATGTCTATTTCCCTTTCCCTTATATTTCCCTACGACAATATGCAGCCCTTGCATACAGGGTGTTGTCTGGATAATCAGCCGTATCTAATAGAGCTATTAGATGACGGTTTAAAATATAAAGGGGCTCGTAATTTTCTAGAACGAATTGACCAGATTCTACGCTTGTAAATATAATTCAAATTACGTTGTACCTTAAAAGAACAATTTAACATTTTGTGTGTAAAATTAATAAAAATGCACTGAGAATTTTAATTGCGGAATTAATATTTAAAAACGGATTATAATTAGATGTACTTTTCTTGTACAATGCGTTTTGAACTAATTATTTCCATTTAAAAATAGATTTTAATATTCACGGTTATAAAAAGTACGAAGATGCGAGTAATTTATTTCGAACGCATCTGCTTGGTCTAATTTTGTCTTCAGATCATTTAGAAGCATTTATCTTGAGATATAAAGGTGGTAGCTGTATAATAAGGGAACATTATCTTATAAAATCATCAAAGTGCAGGACCGAATTACATGCAATTCGAAATAAGTGAATAAATGCCTTAATATAAAACTAATAAGAAAAAACTAGAAGAAAAAACTGTATAAAAAGTGCATTGGAACTTATGATATAATTACGGTTTCTGCAAGAATTATTAATAGCTACGAATTATTATTTGATCGCACTAAAGCGGTATATTGTGAAGAATTTTATAAAACGTGTATTCTTTTTATTTGTGTTGTGCAAATCCCCAAAATACAATGAAAAGATTTCTAAATAATATAAGCCATTCTTCTCGGCTTATATTCTAGTAGCGTATGAAACGAACGGTGAGATGATGAGGCATTGGACTTGACAGAAATATCTTTTCGTGTGCAATATGTCAATTCAATGTTTACGGTTTAGATAAAATAAAGAAGTAGCATTCCTCCAGAAGGAAAGAATAAACCAATCGCTCTCACTTTTACATACGTATCAGTGTTATCTATATTCTGTGCGTATGAAATGAAAATACCCCCCTACCAGTGAACCGCCCCAGGGTAGCTACCCTCGAGGTATACGGCACTGACTGCAGAGTGTCGTAAATGTTAGTCCTCCAGCCAGTAACAATACGTGACTATAAATTATTAATTTTCTGACATTTTCATCCCCAGATATACATATGTAATACCAAAATACACTGGCAAAATACAGGGTGTAATTGAAATTAATACAAATCTCTGTATGTTGTTAATAATTATAATTAAATGGTTAGTTATGTGAGGAAATATTACAGAAACAATGTACTAGTATTTTTTTAATAAAAAATTGAACGTCGTTGCATATTGCCATTGCAGATAATTTTCCATAAGAATACTAGTATATTTTGATTGATTAAAATTTTTGATAAAAAGGTCGTAAGAACGTATTTTTATAAATATTTTTAACACATGTTAAGATAATAACAGATTCTGGCAAATAACAGATACAAAAATTTGTTTAATTTTGTTTTTCTTTATTTAGAAATGATGCCTTAATCTAATAAACTCTCCGTGGAATTGATCGTAATCTTAATATCAAAGTTGAATTGTTTAGAACTGCTGGGTGGCAAATTGACAACATTGCACTGGGATTATCAAAAAAAAATGGATTAAAAAATTGCAAAACACTTTTAAAGTAGAAAAGGAAATTTGTATGTCTTCACATTAGCGATGGCAAAATGTACGTCACTTTGAGGAACTCGTTCGTAGTTCATAGTTCATTTCAATGTACCGTTCACGAACTATAGGTCGTGAACTACTAACATCTTTTTTAAATGAACTAGTTCACGACCTATATGAAATACATGCACATACTGAAAATAATCTCTTTTTTTCTCAATATAAAAATGTTAAATAGTAAAAAATAAATAAATTGAAATATTACAATACTTATTTTGAATTAAGAATGAGGAAGAAAAAACAACAATGTTTATAATTTGTACAAAACATATATATAAGGAAACATAATTTCGTTCGATTCACCAACACACTTTATCACATAAATGTTAGTACTGCTATTGGTACTGTATATGTATTGTATACTATACTGCATCGTTTACGAGTCGTTGTGATTCATGAACGGCTTAGTACACGACGGTTTAATACAAGTACATCAATACGTACACCATGCACCATTTAGTTGATAGTTCACGAACTAGGTCATAGTGACCTATAGGTCGTTGCAAAACATTGTCACAGTACGCCCGTCATTTGATTGAACCGTTCAGAGTGAACGGTTTGCGAGTGAACTACATATCGCTACTTCACATATTTTGCACCAAATATTTGCGGGTCGTCAAATAGAAATCATAAATTCATGATTGAGTTGTAGAAATATAGATGGCGCTTAAGCGATTAATCAGAAATTGAGATTCGCATGTAAACGAATATTTACAAACAATTGACATAATATAAAAAGATATATATGCTCAAAAAAGTTTAAATTTTTCTAATTTAAATTGCAATTTAAGAATGATTTGTTACGTATTTTAATTTCTAGTTGTTTTATATATTTATTTTCTTTTTTTTTCAATTTTTCCAATTTTTGTCAATATTGAATCAATATAAAGGATAATAATATTCAATTTACATATTTTTATATGACAAGCTAAAAATTTTATAAAATGTTAATTATTTAAAATATTACATTTAATTTAAGGACTAAAACATTTAAAGTCTCTATTAATGTTCAATAAACCACATTGTATACCCTCTTTTGATAGTTTTTTTTAAGTATTATATATCTCAATATATAAAAATTGATTGTTTTTAATAAGTTTTTTTTTTTTTGTAAAACAACATAAATAAAATACACATTTGAAAATCATTTTAGATGGATTATTCATTGTTCTAATCAAAAATTATTATACTCCTGTATATCTACCGTATCAATAATGTTGTGTGGTCTTTAAATTATATTATGTAAAGCATCATTTTTGACGGATACACTCAGTTTTGACAATAAGGCAATTATAGGAACCTAATGTATATACAATTTGTATATCGACAGCGATATGACAATACCTCCTATCTGTTTTGAACTTTTACCGAGTCAAACCTGCGCAATAAACCTAAAAATCAGTTCGACATAATCAGTAATTTTTCGATTTTTTTTGTAAGATAGGAGGTATCGTCACATCGCCGACGATATATATAATACAATAACCGTTCACTGTTCGCACAGCCAGCGTTGCATCTCCTAGGAGACACTTTGACAGATGATTAATTTACGTGACAATAGTACATTAGCACCAACACAAATGGTTACTATAGCAGCCCGAACAACAAATCCTCATAAACGCATATCCACGAATAACAATTGACAATAACGTAACTCTTATCTTTCCAATCCCATTCTCTGTTTTTAGAATATCTTATCGGAATTGTTGAGATTATTGACTCTTTCGTTGTAGATGTGTTGACCGTTCTGCAATGGGCTTAACTTGGAAACACCCATCTGCCATTCTGACAGCTACTGACATAATTGTCAATAATAAAGCAAGTAGCAGATGTACAATCTTGTTATTGCAAATAAAGAATTGATTTAAACGATTTCTTAGATTCTCAAGAGGTACGACCCTCTTGGTGGTAACACTAAAACTGCAGATGAAGTGATTTACTATCTTGGGTGGTAGCTCTCAATACCGTGGAAAACAGTCGGACGTTTAAAATGATTAATTTAATTACACATAAACAAAAAAAAAATACCATTGTGACATTGACATGAATATAAAATATTACTAAAAAGTTGTAGAAGTTTTATATTAATTCATTTTGTTATCTTATACTTGTTTTACACCTAAGCTAACTTTAATTAAATTGTTGATTATATTAAACAACAGAATTAGAACATATTTTATTTAATTCGAAAATTCGCTAATTTTGATATAGATCTTTTATATCATAGTATAGAATATCACCCAAATACCGCAACTTAAAGTATTAAGAGCTAGATACGCATTTCGAAGTAGCAATAGCAAACTGTAGGTCACTTTGAGGACCTAGTTCGTAGTTCATAGTTCATTTCAATATACCGTTCACGAACTATAGGTCGTGAACTCCTAACATCTTTTTGAAATGAACTAGTTCACAACCTATATGAAATACATGCACATACTGAAAATAATCTCTTTTTTTCTCAATATAAAAATATTAAACGGCAAAAAATAAATAAATTGAAATATTACAATACTTATTTTGAATTAGGAATGAGGAAGAAAAGACAACAATGTTTATAATTTATACAAAACATATATATATATAAGGAAATATAATTTCGTTCCGTTCCCCAACACACTTTATCATATAAATATTAGTACTGCTGTTGGTTCTGTATATGCAATGTATACTATACTGCATCATTTACGAGCCGTTGTGATTCATGAACGGTTTAGTACACGACGGTTTAATACAAGTACATCAATACGTACACCGTGCACCATGTAGTTTATAGTTCACGAACTAGGTCATAGTGACCTATAGGTCGTTGCAAAACATCGACACAGTACATTTGATTGAACTGTTCAGAGTGAACGGTTCGCGAGTGAACTACACATCGCTATTTCGAAGGCATAGTAACATTTATTTAACACCGTTGTGATAATTTTTAAAATCTTTTATATCATTCGTGAAATTTTTTTTTAATTGTGTTTTAAATATTTTCCTCTGCATCTCGATCTTCGCTAAAACTCTGTTTCTTCCCTAACGAAAGGATCCTGTACAACATATTTTTTCTTCTATACATATGTGTCGTCCACATATAAATACATCGTATTCGGGCTGCGGAGACGCGCGCATTTAAAATTTACAGCATTTATAATAAAATATTTCAGTATTTCACGCGGGCGAAATTCAGGAATATTCCCATCTAACCGTACAATTGTATCGCTTGTGTTTAACAACGCTGGTCCAAGCTACAAGGATGCAGAGACTGTACGCAGGAGAGTCAACATTCTACGATCTAAAAGCGACGGCGGCGGCGGCGGGGGAGGATTCACCGGTGGTAGAAACAACCCCCAACCCCCCAGTAGCAGAGACGGCAGTAACAACGGCAACGGCATAAATCAGAGCAGCATTACAGCCACACCGAGTAAATTTATAGCTCGGAGATAAAGTCAGTTTTGAATTGGTGCGGTTTTTATATATATATATGTGTGTGTGTGTGTGTGTGATGCGTGCATTAGGGGACATAGGGTGGGTTATATATATAAGGGTGGCAGTGGGTGGTAGTATTAAATTGGGTGGGGATGAGGAAGTTCAGTGTAAAAAATGCGCCTTTTGTTCTATGGTGCATATAATTAATGCACGCGAAAAAAAGATCTGCTTTATAGGAAAGAAATATTTATTCCCGTGACATTTATTTCAGTTTACAGGTAGTATAATTTTTACAAGAATGGTGTAATGGGCAACCAAGTGAATAGGCAACCAATACTCATTTTAAGAATATTGCTTGCCATGTTAATATTATCACATGCCAAAGTCAAACTATTTGCACAAAATAAATGAAATTTTAACGGAAATCAAATTGGTCCTTTCCACATAGAAATACATAGAAAAAATCCAATTATCTTCATTTAATTAAAAGATAATTGACTTTGAATATATCACCATTTTGCAGTAACTTGGTGACGTCCTATTTAAATTTGGTACATGTATTTGATCGCGCAATAGTCTCATAAAGTATCATAGAAAAAATTAGATGTCTATATAGCTTAATTAAACTATGGCATGGTATAATAATTAGCAATATTTAGTATAGGAAAGTAGTGACAACGGCGGGGAATATTCGTACTATTAAGATAGTTCCACCCCAATGGAATATTATTGGATACGAAATAATACAATAGAAATCCGGAATATTAGAAACGTACCGGTTTTGTAAATAGATATATGTAAATAGGTATATAAATACACGAGGTGTTTCTCTCTCAATATTTCGATTTATATTAAATATAAATTTTGTAAGGTTCATCGATTTACAAATGGATGTATAACTTCTTCTAGAAAACGATCATTATCTTTATATTATAATGAATGAAGGATTTAACCAAGAATAGGAGGAGCAGTAAACTTATAAATATACCTATGACGTTGTGTCATCACTTATTGAAGAATATTCTAAAAATCAGAACATCTAGTTTGAAAGCAATCGAATATAGGAAGAATAAAGATTTCGCTGCGCACATACGAATCAGAGAGCTGACAGATGACATTATAAGCTGTACAAGTCACGTTTTCAGCGAATATTTAGATTCTGCTAATTGTTGCAATATTTTTGCAACAGGACATATGAAGCTAATGAATGCGGATGAAGAATTGTGTGTTATGGTCAGAAGCGTTATGACCCATATACATAGAGTAGCTCATAACTCTGCTAGTTTACTTTTAAATATGGATTCTATTATAGCAGATTGCTTAAAAAAACATTGTTGCAAAGGTTTGCCGAAGAAAAAGATTAAATTTTAGGAAGCGACAATCATATCAGAAAGCCGCGGACGTTCGCCAGTTGAAAAAAAATTTACCAGTTCCATAATATTTTCTTCTTCAAGCCATGTATAAATTTACCACAACTATTATCGATGGTATAGATCCATAAGAGCTCCCAAAATACCCATATATTCTCGATTTCTTAAACTGATAAAGTTCGCTAATCTTTATGGCGTATTCATTGATCTATATATAGTACCATTTTCGGTAGTACCATGACGTGTCACTATTTGACATAATAAGCGTGTACAGTACCAAGGCAGTGATTAGAATATATAGTTAGATATAGAGCGTACTCCCCATTTGATACACAACAAGGCGCCAGTCAATAGTAATTCTATACTTCTTTACCCAAAAGTTAAACCCAAAATTTCTCAAATGACAATACAAGTGTAACCTACTGCCTGCAGGCAGGTACTATTTCAATTCCCATGTTGTACTATATAGTACTTATAGAGCAGTGGCAACTCGCGACATTTCAATTAGGGGGGACGCATTTCTTCATAAATAACATAATAGTGAGAAATCTGACCTAAAATGGATGCAAAATGATTAAATTTAATCATTTCTTGAAAGTGAATTCCACTCTTCTATTGATATAAACTTTTCCAACATTTTTTCGTTAAATTTGTAAATATCTTGCACCACATTTTTATTAATACACACCTACGCCAACGCGTTTAAACGATCATTACCCATAGTATTTCGCAAAAAAGTCTTGATTCTTTTAAGTGTTGAAAAACAACGCTCTGATTCAGCAGTGGTCATCGGGGTTGTTAAAATAATTTTAAATATTTTTATAGTTTCCGGGAAAGTTTCACTGAGATTATTTTGTAGCAATAATGAAACAAAATTTGTGGCTCCAATTATTTGATAAAAATCTGGACGCAAGTAAATGACTTCTAATTCTGTTTATAATCTGGTTTTATTCAAAAATGGATATGCATGACACACGGTTTCTAAAAGGTCCACTGGAAATTGTTTAGAAAATGTTGGCATCGATTTCGTGTTAAATAACTCAGCGGCTTGTAGATGGCCACGATATGAGAATCTGTCCTTAATCTGTGTTATATATATTTTTGCAAATGTCTCTTGTAAAACGCTGCGTAAATGTCCGGTTTTGAGCACTCCTTGCACAAATTTGCGATAAATTTAAATCAGGCAATGGCCTACCTAATTCTTTAATTTTTAATTTGTCATCAAGAGAAAGTCTACAAAACTCTATTTTCAATAAAGAACTAACACTATTCATTTTTATTAAATTATTTCTATTAAATATATTCTTGGAAAAACACGTGGCAAAATCGTACATACGTAACTCACATCACAATGCAACTATATCTATATCAATTTTACTGTATACTAGGCTTCTCTGTTAGTACGCTAAAGAATCGTAGCCCAGAATAGCATAAACAACGATATATATTCTCGCTGTACAAGCAGCGTGACGTCACGTTGCTATGACTCATCCAAAGCCGCTGGAATGTTGTACACTAGTCGTTATACAGTACAAGCGGACCGAAGAAATAGAGAAGACATACTGCATACGATCGCTCTCATCTGTTGCTTGCAATAGAGTGAGATGAGTGCATATGCATGTAACCTGTACTGTGTGGCTGGGTGGCGCTCGAATTTGTACTACATATTAACGATATAGCTATATTGCCAAGTATATGCAGAATAGCTATATAGCTATACTGCATACCGTCGCTCTAACTCCAGCGCTTCCAATAGATAGGGCATATGCATTTGACTGGTACTTGCTAGCTGCCATATCGTGTGAGTCATGAGTGTTAGGTATATTCGCGGCGCAAGCTTTATCATTTAGGAAAAATAATGCCGAGATAAAACATCGCAATACAATGATGCGGTGATATCTACGGTGATGCGCTCAATGTTCAGGAGGGACGCGCGGCTCTGCGGCCTGCATAAGGAACCGCCACTGTTATAGAGAATGTCCCACAAATTTGCAGTGCCTTTTTTGATCGTAAAGGAAGAAAGACACATTTAATGGCATATATGCAAATAATGAACAGATTCACAATTACGTTGGTTAATATTAGGAAAACAATTAATTAATGGTGATATTGGATAAAATATTTAAAAATACAAAGTCTGTAAAGAACAAAACTTGTTTGTAATCTTTTTGTTATTACCGCAACGTGTAACAATAACAATTTATTAAATATTGTCTATACATATTTCACATAATTTTTTCTTAATGCTTTTGCAATTAGTAAAATTTTTTTTAAATCTTTTATTCATACTTTTGGACAACTTATATGTCGTACCACCTCACATAGGTTATAAAGAACAAAATATGTAACACATTTCTAGTCTAGCACTATTTATGTGTTAACAAAAGATGTTTTAATGGACCATGTATGATTTTGAACTATGTAGTACAATGGGTACTCTGGGCTCATATTTTGGGTGGATATGGACACTTTTACGACTTACTGCGATTCACCCAATTGTTCACCTGTCACAACCTAGACGCAACCAAACAATGGAGGACTATGGACAATGGAAGAAAAATACGACCACGATGTGTCAAAATGTTGCTCTATTATTCTTTATACCGGCTCGTATAGAATCAAAATATTCAATGCAGCAATCCAATGAATGATGTTGACGTGTTAATAAAAAATCTACACAATATTTGGTACTACCTGGTTTTACAGGTACTACCATACTGATCATATATTATAAATATGAAGTTTTATACTAGCTATATCTTTTGTCTTGACGCGTGTTTCTAATGAACGGTAGTAGGTCTCTCTTCTTGATATTCTTGAGGCACCACCATCCTCCCTAATGCATTAGCCGTACTTTCAAGAGTGTATATTGGCTTATGGCCATTATCATTTATATACACATAGTGCGGCATTTGTATCTTAATTATAATGAAGGTGCTCAAGAGCGAGCTCTTAGTCGCTAATCATCACCTTTCAGCTCACGTGGTACCGGTACTACCACACGAGGAAGAGTAGTAATACCTCATCATTGTCATTACCAATGTATGTTACGAAAATACTTTAGCTTTGACCGTACAAACGAAATTTATTAGAGCGTAGTAAGTAACAATGTTGATCTGAAAATTGTACAAGAAAAAAAGAAAAAGAAAATTTCACTCGCTATTTTACTGAAAATGTACCATATTTGCCTTTATACATATACTGTTCGTTAATAAGTAGTTTAAACTTTAACTATATAAACTTTAAGTACTTTAATTATATTAGCGATGGCAAACTGTAGGTCACTTTGAGGACCTAGTTCGTAGTTCATAGTTCATTTCAATGTACCGTTCACGAACTATAGGTCGTGAACTACTAACATCTTTTCAAAATGAACTAGTTCACAACCTATATAAAATACATGCACATACTGAAATTAATCTCTTTTTTTCTCAATATAAAAATATTAAATAGTAAAAAATAAATAAATTGAAATATTACAATACCCATTTTGAATTAAGAATGAGGAAGGAAAAACAACAATGTTTATAATTTATACAAAACATATAAATAAGGAAATATAATTTCGTTCGGTTCACCAACACACTTTATCACATAAATGTTAGTACTCCTATTGGTACTGTATATGTAATGTATACTATACTGCATCGTTTACGAGCCGTTGTGATTCATGAAGGGTTTAGTACACGACGGGTTCACGACCTAGTACAAGTACATCAATAAGTACACCGTTCACCATGTAGTTTATAGTTCACGAACTAGGTCCTAGTGACCTATATGTCGTTGCAAAACATCGTCAAAGTACGCCCGTCATTTGATTGAACCGTTCAGAGTGAACGGTTCGCGAGTGAATTACACATCGCAAAGCTATATAGATTAAAAATAGTATATCTGAATCTTTAGAGAATTGTGAAAAATATAATATTATCTAATGAAACCCTCAACACAGGAAGATAATTTGTAAGACACATTAAAAAATGAACTAAAAATGGATTAACTGCATTTTTATGTAACGAGGCAAAATTATGTTAATTCGCGGTACTGCTACTTCATGTAGGTAGCGCCACTTTTGTTTCAGTTGGTTAAAAGTATGACTAATACCATATCAGAAAAAATGATGCACGCGCTCGATTAAATTTTTGAACTATAATTGTGTATACAGGCTATTCCAAATATACTTCATTTAATTTAGTTTAATGAACTATTCGTTTGAAAAAAGAAATTTACAGGCGAAAATGGATGAATCGAATATTTAGAAATTTGATTGCAAAACTTTTTTAATGCAAGATATTTTGACCGATGACTGTGACATAATCCATACTTGTTTTCTAATTATATTAATTCGAAATTTGTCAATTTAATTAATGTCACTTTGATAAATATTAAAAGTGATCCATAGAAGACTAAGAATTGTTTTTTAGTAAGCCTGAAACTTTTTGCTCTCGAACCTTATGAGGTTTGATCACAGAAATATTCATCAAAAAGGCTCATCAAATGAAAGCTGGCCGATGTTTTTCGATTGCTTCCAAGTACATTTTATGGAAAGCAAGCCAAAGTCAGAAACCATAACAAATCCTGGCGTAACCGGAGACCCAATAAAAATATTGAAGAAGAAATGTCGCTAAATTTAAACTAATAGAATATTTGCTGTATCACAACTAGTGAGAACTTTCAAACCATTGTTATGTATGGAATAGTCTATTGAAATTGGAGCAATAACGCTTCAGATGTTTCAATTAAGCTCCGTTGGTGAACAGGTACGGACTTTGGGTACTACCATCCAAGCGAAAAGGAAGGATAAATATAAGTTTTCTAAGAATACCACTTCCCCTGTCAATCATTACTTTCGATTATCAAGAACGAAGCCACACTATATCAGCCAGTGTTGCCACAATATAAATCACATTACGTAATGTGTACATGGTACCATCATACAAGCAAAATAATTTAATTAATTTAAAAAAATGTACAGTATAATTCATTACAACTTTTTACACATTAAATTGTGGGTCCGAAAAAATATGTACCAGAATTTGAAACGAAGTGCAAGTTTTTAACTTAATTTTTTTTGAAAAAAAAGAAATTTCTTGCGATTATTGTTTGTTTATTTATTCTTGCGATTATTGATTATTGACAGTCTAACTTTTGATTATAGTAACAAAAATTACAACAATAAATGACAAATTTATTAGGTATATTAAAAAATACTGTCTAACTAATTTTGTATAATATTCTTTCCCCCCTTTTCACAAAAGATGTGAAAGAATCAACAAAAATTTTGCCCATAGTGGTAAAAACGGCAAAAGTGACAGAATATCAAAGCAGCGCCAAAAAAATTGAAAACATTAACACTGGCAGAATTTTTAATTTTCTATTAAGCCTTAAATAAAAATTGTGTTGTGAATAGGTTGCTGTTTTATCAGCCGGAATTATTATTGAAAATTTGTATTAAAAATCGGTCAATCGTGCATATATTTATAAAAATCCTCAATCTTCTTAAATATTTCGATATAATGCAACCCCCATGTAACGTTGTCTAGGCGCCATATAGTATTTTATTCGCCAATATGGCGCCACATTAACCCCTCGTATTTCTACGGATTACTGTAGACTCATAAAACCGCACAAAACATTCCATTCTCCTATTATAAGCAACTAATTGATATTTAATTTCGTAGACATATTTTAGAAGATGAGTCTAACAAAACCCTCTTATATTCAACCACAGAAACGAATGACAATCTGCATATTTCACTTGACATGCGTCATTACGGGCTGTTAGACTGACGACAACGTCTAGAACTATTATAGAAGGCTTGAGGAAAAATATATACACAAAAATCTATGCATGCTAAATATGTTTTTATGTTTATGTAAGCTGTAAGAATCCGAGGGCTTGCCTGCTACCGAAGTAGCAGGATGAGATTCTGAGCCATTGGCTCTACTCATCTGGGGTATTATATTTGAGATAATCGACATTTTCATACTGTAATCTGGAGAAGGGTACAGTGCTGGTTTCTCCTTGCCTTGCACCGACCAATGAGTGCATATTTTAGCCGTCGCCCCACCGATTCAGCCTAATCCCCCTAATACCGTGGGTTAGCCTGAATCTTTCCTATAGACCGGGATCCCTGTATAGGGACCGCTCTATAGGCCAGAGCGTCGTTGCCCATGTCTTGCCCCTAGGAGGCATATGCAGTGCATTGGCACACTATTGACACTATATTGCAGAATGTACAGGGAGAGAAAATATATATGCTGAGATTCGCCGACGATATAGCTATATTGGAAGAAAGCGAAAAGAAATTAGAAAGGGTATTGAATGGTATGCAGGCAGTATTGACTAGGGATTTTAACATGAAAATAAATATAGGTAAAACTAAAGTGATGAGGTGTGACAAAAAGGAATGCAGTAGAAAAATGAGGATCACAATAGGAGATAATAGAATCGAAGAAGTGTCAGATTTTTGTTATTTAGGCAGTAAAATCACAAAAGATAATCGAAGCAAGGTAGATATAAAGTGTAGGATAGCACAGGGTAGGAAGGCATTCGTAGAAAAAGAACAGATTTTAAGATCAAATATTGACTTGGGTATTAGAAAAAGATTACTGAAGGTATATGTTTGGAGTGTAGCACTGTACGGGTGTGAGGCGTGGACTATAGGAAAGGAAGAGAAGCGTAGATTAGAAGCACTTGAAATGTGGTGTTATAGGAGGATGATGAGGATTGGTTGGGAAGATAAAGTAACAAATGAAGCTGTACTAGAGTTAGTAGGGGAGAAGAGAAGTATTTGGAGAGTGTTACAACGTAGGAGAGACAGATTAGTAGGGCATATTCTTAGGCATGGGGGGATTATGCAATTGATCATAGAAGGTAGAGTGGAGGGAAAGAGAGGGGTAGGTAGGCCTAGATTGGAGTATGTGAGTCAGATAGTTGAAGACGTTGAGATGAATAGCTATAGGGAGATGAAGGGATTAGCTCAGGATAGATCGGCATGGCGTGCTGTTTCCAACCAATCTTTAGGATTGCGGACTCTTTAACTAACTAAGCTGTAAAGGAAATTGGGTACGGTATGGTGCTTAATAGAGCATCAAATGACGGTGCTTTTGATTTATTTGACAGATGTCACGATGCCTTAAGTTATAATTGCAACTGTTCTAAAAATATTTAGGAATACAGGTGGGTTTATATACCAATCGACTGAATATTGCGAGATGTAAGCAATTATATAAGAAATCATAAATTAGGAAAAGTATTTTGAAGTGGACTACGTGCATTCCAAAATCACTCTGATGCTAGTTTAAATGACGTAATAACAATCGACAATAGGCGCTGTCATCGCTCTATCACAGCCAACTAATCTGCAATTACTGCACTGAATAAGAAAAGATATTTTTTCTTGTAGACCAAATGGATTTCAAGCCATCTGATGCTTACAAACGAGTATCTGACTGACTCAACTGTTTGAGAGTTACTGCATATTATTAAATATATTATATTTTGTATTCATAGCAAATGAATACTAAGCTTCCGAACTACACAGGATACTATACCGAGTGTTCACAGACAAAATTAAATTAAATTATGGTCTAGGAACCATTTCACTGCGCAGAAATGAATATTCCCGAGTATACATTATATAAAATAATTTATAATTCGACAGAAAAAAAACAAACATGGGCAAGCATTAAATCAACGTAATTCTTAGCTCATGTCAAAAGTTCAAAAGTTCTGATTAATTAGATCCTCACAAATTATGAATATATAGAAATACGAAAGAGATGGATTCCATTCAAGTTCAATCAGCCAATACCGAATGAGAAAAGCCAAATTGCTTACAAAAATCCAAATTGCACAAACTAAAAAAAAAAAAACTAAAAAATCAAGCTTAAGGAGAAATGCAAATATACCTATCTTAGATGTTAAATGAAAAAACTCGAGTTATACATGTGCATCAGGTTGAATTCAAATTCAACTGAACATTGATTTCTGCTCCAATGATCACATGCAAAAATGTTTTACCTTGGTATCAAGCTATACAACAAAATACCACAAAAGTACCCAAATTAGACCGCAAACATTTTTGGTTTGAACTAAAAAAATATCTAGTTAGAAAAGCGCATTATACACTAGAAGAATTCATTAGTGAAGATTGGTCAACTGCTACTATATAAGACTGTATCTTGTAATATATGAGACGAGGTTTTTAACTCTGTTTATGTAAATGTTTTTATTTTTTATTTTATCATTTTATCATTTTATAGTTTTTCCATTCTCATACGTAAAATTAATATACGGTTTTTAATTCAGCTTACGTACGTGTTTTTAGATTTTACAATATTAATAATATTCTATCCATCTATCTATCTATCCATCTATCCATCCATCCATCTATCCATCTATCTATCTATCCATCTATCTATCCATCTATCCATCTATCCATCTATCTATCTTTCTATCTATCTATCCATCTATCCGTCTATCCATTTATCTATCCATCTATCTATCCATCAATCTATCTATCCATATATCCATATATCCATCTATCCATCTATCCATCTATCTATCTATCTATCTATGGTGTGGTTGGTGTTTTAGTGTAGGAGTATTTTTGTTTTGTTTTCAAGTAAGTATCTGTAATATCTATGTATTATTTATGAATTTATCAAAACTGAAATGTTTGACACGAAAATATTTAGAGAGCACTTTCCTAGCATAGGAACAAATTTCGCGGTATTCTGAAATTTGTAGGTATATTTCAAATCTCTTGCTTTGCTTCGCTTAAATTCATACGCAAAGAATGGTTTACGTGTAATATTAGAAGCAAATAATTTTGATTAAAACATACTTGGATGTAGGCATGTACACATATATTTTTGGATAATATAAATCTCAAGTCTTTCTTAATTTAATAAAAAAATGTATTTAACAAAAATATTTTTTCATTATTGATGTAAATTTGTTCATTCGTCATTACTTTGAATTAAAATTCACCAATACTTTGAATTAATCAATTCGGAACGTACAATTTAAGTTAAGAAATGTATACTGAATTGCGGATTATAATTTGTCTGGGATTAAGAGTAGTTAAATTCGATTTGAAATATTTCTTGTCATCAATTTAATTCACTTCATTCAATTTTTAGAGCTTTTAGTAAAATTTTTAGTAAAATCTTTTATCTCTGACACGGTTTACTTTTGAAAATTTTAGAATCATTCCTGTTGCGTAACAAACTTTATTTTCTCACAACCACGAATAGTCACTACATATATTTATTGTAGTCAACATTGAATTTTTAACAAAAATTTCAAGCATTTATTCTAAGGTTACGATAGAAACCTGATAAATATTTTCGAAACAATTTTATTTTCTAATGTTATATGGTCTCGAGTTATTAGATGCCTAAATGCCTTCTATGTAATTTTTATCCAAGTTAAATGGCAATCTCAATCCACACGGTACAATATTCACACGGCAGTTCATTTCAAACTCATTTCAAATATAAATTATATAATATGACAGCATCTGCTTTATACTGTTGTAGATCCACCCACGGAGGAACACAGAAAGCACATTCTCTGTCTATGTATTCACAGACTTGCTATATATACCGTATGTTCTTAATTTCATTACACAAAAATATTTCCAATATTTTAGCAGCTTCTCATTTCTACCGTGGCGGTTTCTTTTGAGGCCACACGGCCGCGCGCTCCTCCTGAACATTGAGCGCATCATCGTAGATATATAATTGTATTGCGATATTTTAACTCGGCATTCTTTTTCCTAAAAGATAACGCTTATGTTGCAATAGCACTCAACACAACACGGTGTGGCCGCGAGCAAGTATGAGTTAATGCACTCATCCTATGTGTTGCAAGCGATAGAGTGAGAGCGACCGTATGCAGTATATCATCTGTTTCTTTGGTTCGCGTATCGTATGCGCCACAAACAAACTAGCATGACTATGGAACAAACTATACAATATACTATACAAACTATAAACAAACTGGGTTGCTGTGGCAACGTGACGTCACACTGCTTCTACAGCTAAGAATATATCGTTGTTTTAAGCTATTCCGCGCTGCAATTCTTTAGCGTCGCAACAGAGAAGCCTAGTCTAGTATACAGAAAAATGGATGTAGAATAACCAGATAAGACAGTTGCATTGTTCTGTGCAGTTACGTATGTACGATTTTGTCACGTGTTTCTCCAAGAATATATCTAATAGAAATAATTTAATAAAAATGAATAGTGTCAGTTCTTCATTGAAAATAAAGTTTTGTAGACTTTCTCTTGAGGACAAAGTAAAAATTAAAGAATTAGGTAAACCTTTGCCTGATTTAAATTGATCACAAACTGGTGCAAGGAGTGTTTATATCAATGGAAGATAGAAGAGCGGAATACCACTTTCAAGAAATGATTGAATTTAATCATTTTGCATCCATTTTAGATAAGATCTCTTACAATTATGTTATTTCTTAGGAAATGCGCCCCCCTCGATTGAAATATCAAGAGCCGCCACTGAATTTCTATATGATATTTTTCGCACAAGTAGGCATATTGCACATACGTTTCTGATAATGCATAAGAGCTACTGCCTTCATAAATGTAAACATTATATATCGGTGAGTTCCTGAACAAATAATTAAATTAGGAACAAAGACTTTCTAGATTGTAACGGAAAAAATATGTGAAACTAATTTAAAATACACACGGTATACACACAGTAATATACCATGTGAAATAATTACATTTTTGACCGGTCGCCTTTCTACGGCAACAGAACGAACGCCAGCATAATGGGGAGATATGAAAAGGGGATCCGAATAGGAGCTACCTCTTTTTTGGGACTGTTAGTATGGTTATGCATTGGTTCAAACTGCACCCATGCAGTATATAAGCGCACAAAAAAATACAATAAAGAAAGGATACTGAAAATGAATTGGAAGATTTCGATCTAAAAGGCAGCTGAGATGAGAAGAATAAATGTTGTGTTAAAAAAGCTGAATGAGTAGGTGGTACCAAAAGCGGCACCACACGTACAATAGGTGTTGAAAATGTCAAATAAAAAGGTTATATTTTATTTATAGCGAAATATAATTGTTTAGTTGTGTTTAATTTGAATTATATTTTATTTTCAACTTCAAGTCGAAAGTGATGACGAATAATAAAAGTCTAAAGTATCTTCCTATACTTTGGTAATAAATTTACAAACAATGAAACGTTGAAACGGAAATTAGAAAAAAAAATTGAAATAGTAAAAAGTAATCTGTGGTTACCTTATTTTTCACATACGATATCATATAACAAATATTTAGTTTAGTAAACTTCTTAATTCTCCTTGATACAGTTTGTAACTTAATCTATTTATTTCATTATGCTAATTTTAATCGTGACATAGTACCTGGTCAAATTAATGTCAGTACCAATCATATCAGAATTGTGCCACCCCACTATATAAAGCAAGCTGCCAACTACTCTTTGTAAGGGTCTTATTTGACCGCCCTACAGTGTATACTATACAAATAAACACTGCACACTTTTAAATTGTTTGGGTAGCACTGTAAAATTTTGCCCAGCGTTTTAAAATTGATCCTATACGTAGGATAGTAGTTAGCATATACCAAAGGAATTCAGGCCTGCTGCTCTATATACCGTAAAAATCTTTGAGAAAGAGAAGCTTGAACTTTGGAGGGATATTTGAAGTAATAAAATATGTTCAGTTTGTTGCACGTACGAAGGTTCAGATTTAAAGGACATTTGGGATGTCGACAGTTTAAAACGTATCGTATATACTGACAATATGCTGGACATAATATATATTGTTTTTGATTAAAAAAAGCTTAAATAAAAAAAAATTACAGCTTTATAGTACGGATTGTTGAATCCTGCAGTTTACACCGCAGGGGAGCTAAATAAGGCCCTAAGCCGCAGAGAATCTATGAAGTCCCTCATGAATTTAGGTCCGTAGCAAAGCTTATGCATCGTACTTTTTAGTCGTAACAGAAATCGACATCGATTGGCTGACGTAAATGTTAAAGATACACACATTTACAAATTGATATCAGATCATTTTAATTCGTGTTATATATATACCGTAGAGTTTATTTTACACTACCAGTATTGGCTTGATAAGTACTATTTTGTTTAATATCTGGTAGGGACTATCTGATACAATTAAATTCAATTTAATTCAATCGATAATATTATATGATACAAAATCAATTCTCTTGCGGAAGTTCCGCAATAAAAAATACGATTAGAAAAGTAGAATGTATCGGAATAGCTTTAGTAGAAGCGTTTTGAACATTCATTTTCAATGAATTTTTAATAAAACGAAAGGGCCCGAGTCAGTTAGTCTCTGTACTTTCTTATAGCATGATCTACAATTACATTATCTCTTACGGAATTTATTTGTGATGTAGTTTTGGTAACATCAGATTCGGCGATCCTGTACAATATTTATTTTGTCTTTATTATTACGTTGTCTTGTATTTTGCGTGTCCGTTCTAACCGCTATTGGAACATTATCGGAATTATTTAATATGGTCTCGATATCGGATATAACGTTAACATTTATTTGGAAAGACCTTGCCTGACCTTCCTCCGCACCTGCGACATTTGTCTGTATAAAACTGTTGTTATGATTATATTTATTTAATACAACTACCAATTTCATATTGGAATACGAACTAGAATTATTATTTGAAAATGCAATGCAATTTGAAGATGAGCTTATATTATCTAAAACGCTAAATGCGTTGAACATACCAATATTAATCTATAGACAATTATCTATCGACTTAGCTGGAGACCAAAAAATCCACCGCCATAAGGGTGTCTACAGACGACACCCTTTCCTGCTCTTCCACGAATTTGAACCAAAAGGTTGCTGTGTCCATAAACTAAGTCTTAAAACCGGAAACAAATATTTAAGTACACAATATGAGCAATTAGCTACGCTCGCACAATTCGCACGACTATAAAATCACACCTGTACCGTAACGCTGTTGAAACGCGACTGAAGATATTATTAGATAAATGTATTAACTAAATACATGTAGCGTGACTAACCAAATATATACACTTACAGATAGCTCATTTTAAACTACAGCAAAAATAAATATTGATAACGCAAATGATGGCAGTAATACTTACTGAATTAAAGCAATTAAAAAAAATTAAAGCAGTTTTACATTTTTTTTTCCATAATTTCACTTCCGACAACAATAACAATTATCGAATTATAAGAAATGGACGGAAAATACAATTAATAAGAGTTTTATTATCGGGTATATTATTTTCCAACTTTTTATTATAATTTTAACATATTGAGCAACGTTTCGAGGTCATTTTCCAACCTCTTCATTTCATGCTATTGTTACGAACGTTATTAACACTAATTGAATAAAATTTATATATTATTTAGAAATTCTAAGGTTTACAGTCGTTAGAAGTATCTCTCATTTCTTATAAAAAAATAAATTACGTTAATATAGGCTATTTTTTTTTAAGTGGCGGGCCCACCCTTTCTACTGTACATTACAAATTAAGACTAGTTTATGCATAAGACCAATGATAACAAAAAAAATTGAAAATATACTGGCCGCTTCAACACTCCGAAACCTTATGCTCGTGAAGAGATGCTCGCCACTGCATTTTTGTCATTTGAAGGTGTGGTCAAAATTACTGCGATGTTGTCATATCGATAGTTAACAAATACAAAGAGTTATTAGCATATTTGATCAAAACAAATAATAAATAACTCGAAACTTTTTACTAAATAGTGGACTTTAATCGAAGCCGTATATATTCATACATTAAATATTCGCAATCTGAATTTTGCTATGCAGTTTACAATTTGAGCACTTTGTACTGAAGTTTTTTATTCATATATGGCAACAATGGTACTGGAAGCTCAACCCTTATGCGCAGTAGAGGATGAATTAGGTCCGCCATGATATAAAAAAAGACTTATACTAATCGCGATATATAAATTTCAGAAAAACCAAAGCGATACAAATATAATTGTTGTTAGTTAAAGAGTCCGCAATCCTAAAGATTGGTTGGAAACAGCACGCCATGCCGATCTATCCTGAGCTAATCCCTTCATCTCCCTATAGCTATTCATCTCAACGTCTTCAACTATCTGACTCACATACTCCAATCTAGGCCTACCTACCCCTCTCTTTCCCTCCACTCTACCTTCTATGATCAATTGCATAATCCCCCCATGCCTAAGAATATGCCCTACTAATCTGTCTCTCCTACGCTGTAACACTCTCCAAATACTTCTCTTCTCCCCTACTAACTCTAGTACATCTTCATTTGTTACTTTATCTTCCCAACCAATCCTCATCATCCTCCTATAACACCACATTTCGAATGCTTGTAATCTACGCTTCTCTTCCTTTCCTATAGTCCACGCCTCACACCCGTACAGTGCTACACTCCAAACATATACCTTCAGTAATCTTTTTCTAATACCCAAGTCAATATTTGATCTTAAAATCTGTTCCTTTTCTACGAATGCCTTCCTACCCTGTGCTATCCTACACTTTATATCTACCTTGCTTCGATTATCTTTTGTGATTCTACTGCCTAAATAACAAAAATCTGACACTTCTTCGATTCTATTATCTCCTATTGTGATCCTCATTTTTCTACTGCATTCCTTTTTGTCACACCTCATCACTTTAGTTTTACCTATATTTATTTTCATGTTAAAATCCCTAGTCAATACTGCCTGCATACCATTCAATACCCTTTCTAAATTCTTTTCGCTTTCTTCCAATATAGCTATATCGTCGGCGAATCTCAACATATATATTTTCTCTCCCTGTACATTCACACCTACACTATACTCTTCTTTTACTTTGTTTATTGCATCTTCTATATATAGATTAAATAATAACGGTGAAAGTGTACATCCCTGCCGAACTCCCTTCCCTATTTTTGCTACCTCTTCTTCCCCCTCAATTCTAACTAAGGCAGTTTGGTGTTTATATAAATTAAAAATTATTCTCCTATCCTTATAATCTATACCCGTTTCTTTTAAAATTCTAAACATTATGTCCCAATCTACATTATCAAATGCCTTTTCTAAATCTACAAAAGCTATGCAAGTTACCTTTCCTTGTTGTAAATGAATAAAAATTGATTTCTGAAATTAGCAATTATGATATATATTTTTTATTTATATGAACTCACTGCATAATCGCTTCATAATAAGAGATTTATATAAGGACTGAATATAGAGATTATTGCCATTTGAAATTTAAAAATTTAAGATAAAATATATTTTCTACTATATTTTAATCACATTTAAATATAATTTGTTCGAACTTATTCTATATTTATTTACGCTATAGAAATTATTCAGCGAATGATTTTTAAAATTAATTTAGAACTGTCATATAAGGTACCATTGTCATCTATATATATACAAACACACAGGACTACCCAAAAATTCTCCATAAAGTTCAAATTTCTATAAAAGGATATTTATACATAAAGCGCTGAAGCATATAAATTGATTTGATTGTTTAACCAATTGTTGTAATATATTAAATATTTTCTTCAGACCCATAACCACCAACTACCTCAATCTGTATTTTCAAACCTTGTGGAGACTCATTGAAAAAAATTGTAAAAATTGAATCCACTTATAACAATAAAATACAATTTGGGTGTACAAATATTAAAACATAACAGTCTTTTTAGAAATGCATTGATAAATTCGTAACGAATAACACGAGTGTTTTAAACACAAGAAATTTATATCGATGCTCAAGATATTTTCGTTGAAATTTTATGTTTCCTCCATACGTTATTTTGCAGCAAAATTGAGATTTAAATTGAGGCTGTAAAGCAACCTTCATAGCCATAAGAAATCTAACGATATTGATAATTTTTCTAAATAAAATGCCAAATTAAAATTTCATTTCTAGAAAAGAGGTGTAATTATGTCAGAAATTTTTTCTGAACACAAGATTTCAGAATTATATTTATGTTCATTTCACTTGCATACTAGCGATGGCAAACTGTAGGTCACATTAAGGACCTAATTCGTAGTTCGTAGTTCATTTCAATGTACCGTTCACGAACTATAGATCGTGAACTACTACATCTTTTAAAAATGAACTAGTTCACGACCTATATGAAATACATGCACGTACGAAAATAATCTCTTTTTTTCTCAATCTAAAAATATTAAATGGTAAAAAATAAATAAATTGAAATATTACAATGCTTATTTTGAATTAGTAATGAGGAAGAAAAAACAACAATTTTTATAATTTATACAAAACATATATGTAAGGAAATATAATCTTGTCTAGGTACTCACGATTATTTATATGAAGTTCTAAAATACTTATTGGTAGTTACTGATGAAAATGTTTACTACTTTACTAACACTTGAAAATTAAATGCACAAACTATAATAAAATGAACTAGATAGAATAGTTTTGTTTGGCGTTATAATTTATATTTTCTATTCCGAATCTTCTCTGTTTAAACTTCAAAGCTTTGATTTGATATTTAGTGATTGCATTGCACTCAGTATGAAATAGAAGAATTATAAGATTTAGATGTTTATTTTTGCATTATTGCAAAAATTTGCTATGGTATGACATATTTAAGAACATATTTAATCTTACGAATATATTAATTATATTATTTCAAATGAAATCTGATACCAACATATAAATTGTGACTCAGCTCGGCATGCTGATGTTGCAATTTATCACTAAATAAATGTTAGCACTGTATATGTAATGTATACTATACTGCAAGTATATATATAGTACAAGTACATCAATACGTACACCGTGCACTATGTAGTTCATAGTTCACGAACTAGTTCATAGTGACCTATAGGTCGTTGCAAAACATCGTCACAGTACGCCCGTTATTTGATTGAACCATTCAGAGTGATCGGTTCGCGAGTGAACTACACATTGCTTTTACATACAACAAAGTAGATACAAGTATATATGCCTCAGACTCGCATAATTTGAGTGCGATTTACTAAAATGAATAAACTATTAATTATCAAGCATACCTTTGATAACAGTCATCACAAAAACTGTAAGCGTCATTTCCATATGTCGACTTCTGAAATGAGTACTTCTCATTTGTCCTTCATGCGTCGGCAAAAAAGCATCTACTCGTATGTCGTGCGTCTATTGTCATGTTTTGTTTTGTTCTCTGAAAAAGACATATGCCGGTCAAAATATAACCCAAATATGGCAATTGTTTGTTGGGCATACTGTTTAGTGTTCCGTACCGAATTATACTGAACGAAAGCAAAGCAGCTATCTACGATCTACCACAACTAACTACTGATTAGCATCTCTGCACAAGAACGTGTGTTCTTATATAGAGCAAAATGGGCTGACGTTAGGTCAGATGAAAGAGCACCATAGAAATGGAGATGCTGCTTGAAGTGAAATGTCATTTGGTTGTTTTGAATGTATTGTGTCCCTCTTTTCATTTCAGTAAAGTGTATAATAAGCAAATTTTTCTTTATTATTCCTACGTATATTACAAATTTGTCAGAAAATGGATGAAAATTTAATAGGATTTTTCTAAGGTAATACCAATGAATACTAACTTTATTCATTGTTATTACCAACAAAATTCGCTAATTTTTTTATGAAAAAATTAGAAATATAATAAATATTTCTTTATATAATAAAAAAGGTATATAGATGTATTATTGTCACTAGCGATGTGTAGTTCACTCACGAACCGTTCACTATGAACGGTTCAATCAAATAACGGGCGTACTGTGACGATGTTTTGCAACGACCTATAGGTCACTATGACCTAGTTCGTGAAAATGGTGCACGGTGTACGTATTGATGTACTTGTACTAGGTCCTGAACCCGTCGTGTACTAAACCGTTCATGAATCACAACGACTCTTAAACGATGCAGTATAGTATACATTAGATATACAGTACTAACATTTATTTAGTGATAAAGTGTGTTGGTGAACGGAACGAAATAGGAAACTCGATGCAATATTGCAAGTTTGAACAGAGAAGATTCGGAATAGAAAATATAAATTATAACGCCAAACAAAACGATTCTATCTAGTTCATTTTATTATAGTTTGTACATTTAATTATCAAGTGTTAGTAAAGTAGTAAACATTTTCATCAGTAACTACCAATAAGTATTTTAGAACTTCATATAAATAATCGTGAGTACCTAGAGAAGATTATATTTATTTATATATATATATGTTTTGTATAAATTATAAATATTGTTGCCTTTTCTTCCTCATTCTTAATTCAAAATAAGTATTGTAATATTTCAATTTATTTATTTTTTACTACTTAATATTTTTATATTGAGAAAAACAGAGATTATTTTCAGTACGTGCATGTATTTCATATAGGTCGTGAACTAGTTCATGTTTACAAGATGTTAGTAGTTCATGACCTATAGTTCGTGAACGGTACATTGAAATGAACTACGAACTACGAACTACGAACTTGGTCCTCAAAGTGAATTACAGTTTGCCATCGCTAATTCTCACCCTTCAGAAAATTAGCAAAATTATCGTATTTTATTATGAAATAGATTATTTACTATACATGATCTATTTATAAAAAATAATTAAAATATATATTCATATTGTAACCGTCCTTATGATCAAAATTCTGGTTCCGCCACTGTTATAGTTAATTTAGTATTGATTCTTAAATCGCAGTTTAATCGATTCGAAAGGCATCGATTGTTAAATCAATTTTGGGAGCAATCTATTTGATTTGTACTCAAATTATGCTTTTATCTTGAAAGTTTCACAAAAATTCACATGAACTTATCTAAATATTCAGGAAATTGAAGAAAATCAAAAGCTTTATATCAGTAATTGATTTTTTTTAGGAAAGCGGACATTTTTTTGAAAAAAAAAATCAATTGCAATTCAGGTGGCACTTGAAATTTAATCGATTCATTTGTCAAAACAAATATTTTAAGCACAAAAATAAATGTATAATCAATTTCTAAACGTTTTGGAATGATTTTTTTCCATTTCCATTTAAAATTAACCCGAAAATAATAAATTGAAGAAATTTTATTCAATTGTTTGTTTACGTATTTTTGCAATATGTTCTTAATACTGATAAGAATGTGTTTTTCTGCATTCGCACACAAAAAATATTTTACATGAACTGTAGCAATATTAATAATTATTAATTTCTAGATAGATGCGTAAATGTAAGTGCCACTGGTCTTTAATAAAAAACAATATATTCAAAACAATAACAATATTACTACCTCAGTCTTCCAAGAATACAAAATATTAACATTACCATATATTTATATTTTTGAACTTTGTATATATGTTTATTACAAAAAAAATGTATTTCTAACAAATCGATCTATCCATTATTATCCACACGTATTGCAACCATTATTATTGACCGTACCCTAGAATAAACATATTTAAAAATAATGTAAGCTACTTATATTGTAGTTTATAAATGTGTTTCTTTTCCTGTTTAATTGTTTTATTATTTTGTATTAAATAACGTGTCATATATGTTGTAAAAGATAAATTTGACAAATAAATGAATTTGAATACCATGTTACAGAATCTTTTATAATTTTGCAATATTTTCGGAATAAACAATTTTTTTGAAATCTATTTCGATGCTCATTCAGCGAATTCCTGGATGGCAATATTCACAACATCCATTGTCCAGAAGGGATTTTTCAATTTTTTAGTTTTTCTAACAATGCTTTTTTTAGTATAACTGAATTCTAACATTATCTATCTAACCTATAAAATTACTAATTTGCTACTATTTAGTTCGTTTTTGAATTGACTTCTCTCTAATTATTTTGCAATTGCGTATAAAAATTTAACTCGTGCGATACTCAATATAAATGCCCAAAAGCAGACTTCCATCGAATTAATGAAAATAATTACTCCCAATAGCTAAATATATACTCCCAATCCCAAACAGGTCAGTAGTATAAAGAATTTAATCAACACCCGCTCAACACCCTGGTTCAACAAAATTAAGAAATGCTGCAGATATGTGAAAATTATAAATAGGCTGAGAGCAAATCATGCAATTTTAAAAAAACACGTGTATAAATTAAATTGTAGCGACACAGCCTTATGTTTATGTGGAGAAGTTGAATCATTTTTTTATAGAATGTCAAAGATATGAAGCAGAGATCTGCTAGAAATTATAGCAAAATTCACCACATTGCCAGTAAATTTAAAGTTAATGTTGGCAATGAAGAAATATAAAATACACGATGCATTATATGAATTTGTGACCAAATGCAATATCGATTTATGAACTATTAAAGTAATTATCTAAAGATTCGACAAATATGAAACTAAAATTATAGAATGATAGTAGAGAAAATAATACTAATAATTAGAGGAAAATAATTACACAAAAAAATAGTTTTATAGCCAGGTTTTAATTGATGGTGGAATGGATGTGAAAATATGAATGGCTTTAGCTAGATAACCTATGCTATCAATCCTATTGTATGTATAGCTTCCAATCCGTGGTCTATTTCCAGTTTGTGTATATTTTGACATGACGGGCCCCTTGTCAAGAAGAAGTGTAGCCTCAGTGTGTTTCCCTCCAAGTTAGGTACTTTTTAGGGGTGTCCACGAGAGAATGATAGGTATGATAGTAGATAAAGAGATGGTGATGGCAAGTAGTTTGAGAAATTAGTTCACTACAACAGGAAATTGGTAAGCAGTGAATAGCTAAACCCATTAAATAGGCAAAAAACTGGTGCGATTTAACATAGTTAGTGATATATCTTCTTGATTTGATTTGATTATGTCCTTTAAGCATTTATTTAATTTTTAATTACCTGTTTTATATTAAAACTTATTTAACATCATTCTATTCCCCAAAGTATAATAACAATACGATGTAATTAATGAAAGAATTATATAAGAAAAATACCAGCACCTTTCAATTTATCAAATTTATTGGCTAGTAATAACTGAAATCTACTAACATATTTATACTTTTATTAAAAATCGTGAAATTAACTCCTGATCTTGCGAGTCTGGATGAAAGCAATGTGCTGAATAAAAGTAATGAATTGGGTCCTACAACCAAACCCACCCTTAATTTCCTTACCAATCCGCGGTCTATCTCTGTTAAAAACGCCACGACGGACCCCATCGGCGAGAAGCACTATCCACCTTGTCCATATCCTCTCATAGCTTTAACAATATTATAGATTAGGTAGTTGGCTAATGGGCTAGAGTCCAAAGTCAAGAATTCTGAATGGATGAATGAATGAAAATGATCCTGCTATATATAACTTTATTTTAATTTAATATGAATATGTATAACAATATTTTGTAAACTATATCCTAATAATATAGAATATCACCCAAATACGGTAACAAGCATTAAGTAGCTAGATGTACATTTCAAGCGCTATGCGACCATCTTCAGTTTTATCTTGTGCTACTGAAGATAGGCGCATAGCGCTTGAAATATACATCTAGCTACTTAATGTTTGTTATAGTATTTGGGTGATATTCTATAGTATAATTTAACACCGTAGTGATAATTTTTTAAAAACTATATTCTCTACAAAACTATAATTAGTTTTAGACATATTTCTGTGATGTCTATAAATTTTATCACTATGTGATTCGTATCTACAAACATACCATTTACGTAGTTCTCTTCATAATCTATATGTTTAGCTTAAATCAATATGTCTAATATGTTTAATATGTCTATCATGTATCACCAAATCTATATTTTCGAACAATAAACTCTATCTATCTATCTATCTTAAAATATCCCGACCGGAGTGGAATTCGAACCCACAACACCCGTCTGGCGACTATACCACGGCAAACCAAAAAAACACAATATGGGAAAAATAACGGTTCTCGAAGAAGGTTTTAAAATTTAAGCATTCACCCTGTATAATGTAAGATACATTTGCCCTGCATAGCGGAACGCATCCCAAAAAGTCCGCCACCCCTTCCACACCACAGCGTACAATATATTCTTATCTCTGCGCGATATTTTCGTTGCCATAGCGATAAGGGCGGCTGATGCTCTACCATCGCATACCGCGACCTGGGGGTGGCTATAACAAGGGTGGCTTGCAGTGGCGGTTTTTTTCGAGGCTGCATGCCCCCCCCCCAACATTGAGCGCATCAGCGTAGATATATAATTGTATTGTGATATTTTATCTCGGCATTATTTTTCATAAAAGATAAAGCTTGCATTGCTATAGCACTCAACACAACACGGCGTGGCGGCGAGCAAGATGAGTTAAATGCATATGCACTCATCCTATCTGTTGCAAGCGGTAGAGTGAGAGCGACCGTATGCAGTATATCATCTGTTTCTTTGGTTCGCGTATCGTATCAGCCGCAAACAAACTAACGCGACGTTACGCTACAGCTAAGAATATATGAGCAAGTATGAGTTAAGTGCATATGCACTCATCCTATCTATTGCAAGCGGTAGAGTGAGAGCGACCGTATGCAGTATATCATCTGTTTCACCTGTCGCATACAAACTAGCGGCCCGCGCTGCTATGGCAACGTGACGTCACGCTGCTTCTACAGCTAAGAATATATCGTTGTTTTAAGCTATTCCGGGCCGCAATTCTTTAGCGTCCCAACAGAGAAGCCTAGTATAATATACAGGAAAATGGATATATAATGCCAGATGATAAAGAAGACAGTTGCATTGTTCTGTGTAGTTACGTATGTACGATTTTGCCACGTGTTTCTCCAAGAATTTATTGAATAGAAATAATTTAATAAAAATTACTAGTTAAAGTGTTAGTTCTTTATTTAAAATAGAGTTTTGTAGACTTTCTCTTGAGGACAAAGTAAAAATTAAAAAATTACGTAGGCCATTACCTGATTTAAATTGATCACAAACTTGTGCAAGGAGTGTTTATATCAATGAAAGATAGAAGAGCGGAATACCACTTTCAAGAAATGACTGAATTTAATCATTTTGCATCCATTTTAGGTAAGATTTCTTACTATTATGTTATTTTTAAGAAATGCGCCCCCCTCGATTGAAATATGAAGAGCCGCCACTGGTGGCCAGCCCAGGGAAGCGTGGGGTAGATGCAGCAAGCCGGGGGGGGGGGGTTCAGCAAGGGAAGAACTGCGCCGGGGACAAGAGAAGAATAAATTGCCTTGCCGTTGGTTTGCCTGAAAGCTACGAGTTTCACAGTTAGCGAATTTCTATAGATTCTCGAAAGTCTAAATTGCGAAGACAAAGGAGTTATCCAAATACATTTGGAAGTTAAATTATAGCCTCCACCACCCTTTTGAGTGAAGAAAATGGGTATAAAAATGAACTGAATTCATTATTTATTATATTGTTATAACACAACTTAAAATATTAATTGAATAATCAATTTGTCGGTTTTAAAAACCGTTTTTTTGACTATATACGTAAAATTCGAAAAGCAGCTTTTAAACTTTAAAAGCGCGTTCTACCACCAGTCCATAAAAAAATGTAATAACGATCTGCGCTCTATGCACAGTTTATATTTTGTAAAAATTGTTGAATTGTCTTTTACTTGTTAATTTTTTAATTTATTTGGAATATATTTGATGTTATTTTCATGTTTTTGTACGATCAAAAATATATACATATTTTGTAATAAGTATAATTATTTTATAACTTTTTAACTATATATTTCTTGTAAATATTCGATTTTTTTGGAAATGCTGGAATTCGAAAACCGGTTTTTCAAAAGTCGGTTCGTGTATAAACCCTAATAATGAACTTGCTTCAAATAGTATACAAGCATTTTTCAGATTTATCCAGCTTGATAAAATTTAATCTGCATATATCCAACACATCAGCAGATAAACGTAATTTGAAGACTTCCTTGTTGCTGATTTTTAAGAATATTGGAAAAATTTTAAACAATTTTCAATCTATAATATAGAATATAGAATATCACCCAAATACCGTAACAAGCATTAAGTAGCTAGATGTACATTTCAAGCGCTATGCGCCCATCTTCAGTAGCACAAGATAAAACTAAATAAAATACGCATAGCGCTTGAAATGTACATCTAGCTAATTAATGCTTGTTACGGTATTTGGGTGATATTCTATATTATAATTTAACACCGTAGTGATAATTTAAAAAAAAAAATTCAATCTAGTTTTACAGTTTTATTTCTATACTATTGGAACAAAAGTTTGTCGATTAATAAAATGACTTGGAAATAATTGGAAGTGATCGTGTATTGGACGTAACTAAAAGAAACTGAAAGAGGTAATAATGAGAACTTGGAATGTCACCCTCGAAATCTTTAGTTGTATAAGAACTAACGTTTGCTATATTACAAATTTTATTTTCTACATATGCTTGAATTTTTTAAAAGGTTTATTTTCAGTCGTGTGTGGGTGGATTTCTCCTGTGGTTGAAGTATCAAGCCACTGGCTTCTTTCTTCGGTGTTGGCTGGGAGGTTTATTTAAAAAAATAATATTTTTTACATATGCTAGTTCTGCGTGTGTATTATTAAAAGGTACGTAATACGGACCTGATATAAAGCATTGCACATCCAATGTAGAATACGAAAAATCGCATTAATAAATAATTGATATTGATTTTTATGAAAAATGATGAGTTCCTCGTTATTAGTTAGTTAGAGAGTCCGCAATCCTAAAGATTGGTTGGAAACAGCACGCCATGCCGATCTATCCTGAGCTAATCCCTTCATCTCCCTATAGCTATTCATCTCAACGTCTTCAACTATCTGACTCACATACTCCAATCTAGGCCTACCTACCCCTCTCTTTCCCTCCACTCTACCTTCTATGATCAATTGCATAATCCCCCCATGCCTAAGAATATGCCCTACTAATCTGTCTCTCCTACGTTGTAACACTCTCCAAATACTTCTCTTCTCCCCTACTAACTCTAGTACAGCTTCATTTGTTACTTTATCTTCCCAACCAATCCTCATCATCCTCCTATAACACCACATTTCAAGTGCTTCTAATCTACGCTTCTCTTCCTTTCCTATAGTCCACGCCTCACACCCGTACAGTGCTACACTCCAAACATATACCTTCAGTAATCTTTTTCTAATACCCAAGTCAATATTTGATCTTAAAATCTGTTCTTTTTCTACGAATGCCTTCCTACCCTGTGCTATCCTACACTTTATATCTACCTTGCTTCGATTATCTTTTGTGATTCTACTGCCTAAATAACAAAAATCTGACACTTCTTCGATTCTATTATCTCCTATTGTGATCCTCATTTTTCTACTGCATTCCTTTTTGTCACACCTCATCACTTTAGTTTTACCTATATTTATTTTCATGTTAAAATCCCTAGTCAATACTGCCTGAATACCATTCAATACCCTTTCTAATTTCTTTTCGCTTTCTTCCAATATAGCTATATCGTCGGCGAATCTCAGCATATATATTTTCTCTCCCTGTACATTCACACCTACACTATACTCTTCTTTTACTTTGTTTATTGCATCTTCTATATATAGATTAAATAATAACGGTGAGAGTGTACATCCCTGCCGAACTCCCTTCCCTATTTTTGCTACCTCTTCTTCCCCCTCAATTCTAACTAAGGCAGTTTGGTGTTTATATAAATTAAAAATTATTCTCCTATCCTTATAATCTATACCCGTTTCTTTTAAAATTCTAAACATTATGTCCCAATCTACATTGTCAAATGCCTTTTCTAAGTCTACAAAAGCTATGCAAGTTACCTTTCCTACCCTATTTCTTTTTTTCTACTACCGTTCTTAGTGCTAGAATCGCCTCCCTCGTCCCTCTGTTTTTCCTAAAACCAAACTGATCTTCTCCTAGCCTTTCCTCTACTTTATTTTCTAATCTTATAAAATTCTATATTCATTTTGACTGAATCAAATTCTTGAATAACAATTTTTCCTTATAAAAACTGTCCGGCATATATTATTTTAAATATATTTTTTGGATTCGTCAATATAGTATATATTAAAGATATTGAAAAATGTCTAAAATCAATTCAGCTTAAAATTCATTAAGAAATCTGCGACTATTATAAATACAGTTAGTTATAGAATTAACCTTTAATATTAATGCAATAAATCTAAAATATATGTGATGTATACATATATTTACATACAAGTATGTATATGTATATATACAGTATGGCCAAACTTATACAGACCATTGATAATCACTAATTGGTTAATTAATTATTGATATGTTGCCACCGCGATAAGATAGGACATTCTCCATGCACGCAGCCAAATCCTAACAGACCATGAGAGAATATAATGGCTCTATTATAATGTATCTACCCAGAAATAAAAGACAAACATCCAGTCGCAATTTTACTTATAAACAATAGTCTTCGCCTCGCTGCTAATATTTAATTTTTCAATTGTTTTTTATCCAAGCGGTGTTAAAACAACTAGAATAAATTACAATTCTTTCAAAAGTTCGAAACTAATCTGTGATTCATTAAAAAAGACAACATTTTCTATTATTGAATATTTGTAGTATCTATTCTGTGAGATTATATTTTATTATTGGATTGGAAGTAATCCCACAATTTTTTAAGAAACATTTTGGTATATTTTAATTTTCCTGTTAGTTTCTACATTACACATCTTTTGGGAAAAAATGGTCAAAAGTTTTTTATTAGATATTCATAATTTGCTTTGGATAGTACGATTAATTAATTACGAAGATACAACCATTTTCAACAAAAAAACACCAGATTTTTTTTTATAGTAACAAAAATGTAATTGGTGTTAAACAATTGAAAGCAAAGTGAAATAAAAAAATCATCAATATTTTCTGAACCGTACGTGTATTTCGCTGTAGTGGTTGTCTTGATTACGTGGAACCACAATATGCAAATTTCTCTTAACTCATCCAATATAAGGGCGATATGGATCTTATATGCAACCGTACGTACACTGAGCACCATGTGACGTCATTGTACATGCCCTTTCTAGTTGTAGCTTCGCAGCTAGGAACAATGTAGTAATTGTTTCTCTGATTAAGCTCTCTCTACGTTTGTATAACGTATAGGATGCATATAGGAATAACTATGGATATGAGAAGCAGCGTAACATGTGAGGTATGACATTTGTATGGCATTTGTCTCTGTACCGCAATTCATATTAAGTAATGCGAATAGCCATCTATGATCGCTACTATACTATATTATGATATATCCAACTCTAATTCGGTATAAAGATGTGAGAAATTAATAAGTAATTATTTCTTATTGACTGGTATACATGACTTAATGAAATAATGAAAGATTCGAATTTAATACTTCTATCATGTTTTTTAAAAAAAATTATGCTTCACATATTAATATGCATCATCAGATTATGTCATTTGTTATACAGAAAAATCATCAAAATAATAAGTAATTGTTAAATCGATTATATTGGTAGAAAATTATGTATAAATCTATTAATTGTACTAGATATTATTTTTACATTAAAATAAATAGTTAATAATTACAAGGATTTTTTTGGATAGACTATAGATTTAAAAAAATAAAATCGAAATATATGAACAATAAGGCTAACATGAAATGTATAGATATTTGGTGATTTTTTATCGAATAATTTCCAAATATTGAACAAATAGCTTTCACTTAGTGGTAGAGAGTACCAATTTAAAAATAAAACATTATAGAAAGATACGGCTGGTCTTTAGCTGCGCACAAATTTTATTACCGGATTAAAAGATTCTCTATTTGCGCCAACAACAAAACTCTGACCGAAAATAGATACATCAACTGCGCACCTGACCTGACCTATATTACTGTATACTGACTTATATATCCTTTTCTACCTGACCTGACCTGACCTGGCCTGACTTATATATCCTTTTCTACCGTGTTTTATAAATGTATTGAAATATATGTGAAATTGGTAAACTACAATGCAAATCTATTTTTATTTTACCAATTAATAAGAATGCCACAATGAAAAATACATTCTCTTTTTGTTCCACATTATTAATTTTTTTTATTACAATATTATTAATTGTTAATTTGTAGCCAGCCGTCCGTATACCTGCATATACGTGTGCGCAAACGAATAGTAGGATTAATGTGCCGCGCTGGGTCGTAGTTTTTGACATGGGATTAGTGCGCAAATAGAAAACTGCCATAGATCCATATTACGTTATTATAAATTAATTCTATCAAATCAAACAAAATCAAATAGTAAATCGAAACAAAATAATCGATCATTTTAATTATTCGATTAATCGTCGCCAACTCAACGCGATATAACAAATGAATTTCCCTATTCTGTCACTTCAATTATATCTATGGAAACACAACATGGAGAGTGAGTGGTGCACGTATGATTATGATGGAATCATGGAGGCTAATATTCATATGTTTAGGTGGCTTGTTTACGTTTATCTCTTATTCATATACGCGACTAGATTAGGAGTGATAGATATTGGACAGGATTTACGATTTATGGACCATATCAGTATGTAATAAATTTGATTTTAGGTGATCTACAAATTTTGAATTTGTAAGCGCTTAATAGAATATGAAAACTTAAACTTTGGTATAGTATTATGTATATTATCTGTAGATTGTTTTAATGCTGCCAATTTATATGAAAAATTTGATTAACGTGAATGCATTCATAAAATTCGACCTCATCGACAACCTATGAATTTAAAAATTAAATGTTTCGCATAAATAAATGAAACAGCAACAGAAGAATAGTATAAATTATTTATGATTTTATTAACTTCGTTCCAAATAAATGTTTGCACTTGTCCAATCAAAAATAAAATTGTTCAATCACAGAAACGATAATAACAAGGTTAAAATTTGAATTTCCTATTAAAATCGCCATTCAAAATTTCTTGGAAGTCATACAACGGTTAGTTCGAATTCTTAATTCTTACGATAGTTATCTTATCAAGACATCTTTGCCACAAGAATATTTGGACAATTGCCTGCTATTCTCAAGAAACATCTGCCAGCACCGCACATAATAATCAACCTCTTGAAATTCAAGGCACACTTTGTACCAAAACGAAAATCCTTATCGATGACTAAAAATCAAAACATTACAATTCAAATTCGTATATCAGATGAACAATCTTCAGTAGTCCTAAGGGCAGTACCTCTCTAATGGTACCCACCCTCATTCCACTGACGTCTTGATACATTTCTTAGGAAACTGTATGAGATCAAAAAAAAATGACAAAGAAACGCAGCAAGAAAACGGTATTAATAATTAGTAGCAATTTTTTGGTTGAGGGATTTTTTAAAATAGATCGCAAATGTACAAATTAATATAGAAACAAATTTCAGTACTCGTTTTTATCGGATGGAAATCTACCTTCAACTGATACGACGTTACTATGTTCTTTTTACAGCTGTTTGTTGCCACGGAAGCAGTTTATTGTTACATTGTCTAAGAAACCACAAGCCATAACTACGGCACAGTATATGCTGTTTCTTAAGGTGGTATTGGTATCCATGAGGATGGGGGTACTTTAAGTTGAGTGGTAGATATGAGATTGCTAAGCTGATGCTTCAGTTGTCCTGTGCGACTAGTTACGAAACTTTAAATTCATCTTCAGTGGATTACTGAAAAGGCATGTTGATACTACTAGCTTCAAGTAATTTGAACGTATTCATTTTTTCTTAAGGTATGCCAGAAATCTTAGGACCGAACTGGTGGAAATGTAAAATTTTTTATACATAATATTTATACAAATTTTTATATGAAATTTATACATTTTTATACAAATTTCGAAGCATCTGCTCTTCGTTTGACATGGTTTTTTTAAATAATTTGTTATAAAAATTAAGTATTTCCTCTCTTTCAGGATAAATACTTAAATCATTGCCTAATTTTGGCTCATGTTGATTAAATATTCGTATATTGGTTATGTGCCAAGTTATCAGATTATAAAAATTTATTATTTTTGCAAAATTTGCTTAAAATTTCGAAATTTTATGTAGAATTGTAACATAATAAAAATATCTCTAAACAATATATAAAACATTCTGAAAGGTGTATTAATTGTTTTTTTTTAGATGCACTGCAAGCCAATTTTTTATAATGATGTACCAATTGGTCTCAAAATTAGATGTGCCGTTAAAAGAGGAAGAAGAAGATATTTAAACATATAAGTTTTTTTTTTTTTCACGATGATGAGGAGGTAGAATCCATTTATGAGGAGATTGAATCTAGGTTAGCAAACGTTAAAGGACAGGATAATCTAATTGTAATCGGAGATTGGAATGCCGTAGTAGGTAAGGGAAAGGAAGTTTCAATAGTAGGAGAATATGGAATAGGAACACGTAATGATAGAGGGGATAGATTGGTAGAGTTTTGTATTAGGAATAAACTAGTGGTGGCAAACACGCTTTTTCAGAATCACAAGCGCAGGATATATACGTGGAAAATGCCAGGAGATATAGGGAGGTATCAGATAGATTACATACTGGTTAAAGAGAGGTTTAGGAACCAGATTAAGAATTGTAAGAGTTACCCTGGAGCAGATATTGATAGTGACCATAATTTAGTAGTCCTGGACTCAGAGGTCAAATTCAAGAAATTACAGAAGTCTAAACAGGTCAGAGTAGATGTCGATAGGTTAAAATTTGCTGATGTATGTGAAAAGTACAAGCAGAAAGTAGAAATCATGGCTAATGGAACATCTAGGAACGACATAGATTGCGAATGGAGGGAAATCAGAAATGGGTTAACTACAGCAGCAAATGAAGTATTAGGCACAAAGAAAAGGGCAGGTAGGAGGGAATGGATCACGGAAGAAATAGTTGAAATGATAGAAGCAAGAAAGAAAATTAAAATTGGAAACACAGAAGCGGGACAGAAAAAATATAAGGAACTAAGGAACTTAATTAATAGGAAATGCAAGCTAGCGAAAGAAGAGTGGATAAAAGGAAATTGTGAGGATATTGAGGAGGATATGAGAAGAGGTAAAGTAGATTTGGGCTACAGGAAAATTAAGTCACATTTTTCTAAAGTAAAACCAAAGGGTAACATTATATGTGATAAGCAGGGTAAGGAACTCACAGAAAATAAGGAAAAAGCTAGAAGATGGAAGGAGTATCTTGAAGATTTATATAAAGGTAGGCAGGATATGGAGGAGCTAGAAAGTGTGGAACAGATAGATGAGGATGACTTAGGTCCTAGCATACTTAGGTCAGAGTTTCATAGAGCATTAAATGATTTACGGAATAACAAAGCAGCGGGGATTGATATGATACCAGCCGAATTAATAAAACACGCAGGGGAAAAAATGCAGGAGCGATTATACAGGTTAGTTTGTAAAATATATGAGAAGGGAGAAGTACCACAGGATTTTCAGCGTAGTAGAATAGTAACAATGCCGAAGAAAATAGGAGCTAATTTGTGTGAGAACTATAGGACCATTAGTCTACTATCACATGCATCGAAGATATTGTTAAAGATTATTTATAGGAGATTAGAAAATAAAGTAGAGGAAAGGCTAGGAGAAGATCAGTTTGGTTTTAGGAAAAACAGAGGGACGAGGGAGGCGATTTTAGCACTAAGAACGGTAGTAGAAAAAAGAATGAGGGTAGGAAAGGTAACTTGCATAGCTTTTGTAGATTTAGAAAAGGCATTTGATAATGTAGATTGGGACATAATGTTTAGAATTTTAAAAGAAACGGGTATAGATTATAAGGATAGGAGAATAATTTTTAATTTATATAAACACCAAACTGCCTTAGTTAGAATTGAGGGGGAAGAAGAGGTAGCAAAAATAGGGAAGGGAGTTCGGCAGGGATGTACACTTTCACCGTT
Organism: Leptodirus hochenwartii; assembly: GCA_947310635.1. Lineage (NCBI taxonomy): Eukaryota > Metazoa > Arthropoda > Insecta > Coleoptera > Leiodidae > Leptodirus > Leptodirus hochenwartii. The sequence continues at coordinate 42,300,390 of OX371176.1, forward strand.
ATTATTTAATCTATATATAGAAGATGCAATAAACAAAGTAAAAGAAGAGTCTAGTGTAGGTGTGAATGTAAAGGGAGAGAAAATATATATGTTGAGATTCGCCGACGATATAGCTATATTGGAAGAAAGCGAAAAGAATTTAGAAAGGGTATTGAATGGTATGCAGGCAGTATTGACTAGGGATTTTAACATGAAAATAAATATAGGTAAAACTAAAGTGATGAGGTGTGACAAAAAGGAATGCAGTAGAAAAATGAGGATCACAATAGGAGATAATAGAATCGAAGAAGTGTCAGATTTTTGTTATTTAGGCAGTAGAATCACAAAAGATAATCGAAGCAAGGTAGATATAAAGTGTAGGATAGCACAGGGTAGGAAGGCATTCGTAGAAAAGGAACTGATTTTAAGATCAAATATTGACTTGGGTATTAGAAAAAGATTACTGAAGGTATATGTTTGGAGTGTAGCACTGTACGGGTGTGAGGCGTGGACTATAGGAAAGGAAGAGAAGCGTAGATTACAAGCATTCGAAATGTGGTGTTATAGGAGGATGATGAGGATTGGTTGGGAAGATAAAGTAACAAATGAAGCTGTACTAGAGTTAGTAGGGGAGAAGAGAAGTATTTGGAGAGTATTACAGCGTAGGAGAGACAGATTAGTAGGGCATATTCTTAGGCATGGGGGGATTATGCAATTGATCATAGAAGGTAGAGTGGAGGAAAAGAGAGGGGTAGGTAGGCCTAGATTGGAGTATGTGAGTCAGATAGTTGAAGACGTTGAGATGAATAGCTATAGGGAGATGGAGGGATTAGCTCAGGATAGATCGGCATGGCGTGCTGTTTCCAACCAATCTTTAGGATTGCGGACTCTTTAACTAACTATAAGTTTTAAAGTAACTGCGAAAGCGAATTTAATAAACATATATGCTATTCAGAATTTAAAAAGACGTCAAATGTGTCATTCATTTTCTTCAAGTTGCAATTTTCGAAATCGATTTTTAATTCGTAGGATTGGCGATTCTAAATAATATCCGTGACAAATATAGCCCCAAATTAAATAAAGATTAGTAATAAGCAATTAAGATGAGCATTTGGCAAATGTAGGAAGATGCATTGCAAAATGCAATATCTAATCGAATATGCCACAAAATTATGGAAGAAAATGCGATTTTTATATTTAACCATGTTGGTCGCACAACTAACAATAGTGTAAACTTATAAACGAACGTAACATAACCTCAAATTCCATTACAATAATGTGTAACTTTTGAAAAATGATTTATAAAGCAAAAATTCGAAATAGTTGTGTACATAAACATTAGTATTGTGGAAAATATCAATCGCCATGAATTTCTTATTACGAATAAGTGCTCGCATTTTTTGGTATTTAGTCATCATATCAAAATCTACAATATTTCATAGGAAATTAGAAATATATGTCTGTACAAACCTAACACATAACATTTTTTTTTTACAACGACAAATAAAAATAAGCGTAACATCATTCATTACATATAATTTTATTTATTTGTATTCGCGACTTTTCGCTGCTCAAAAATCTGGCAGGCATCCGCTCCAACAACCTGCTACACATTCCTGTACCCATCCCGCATTAAAAGCCCCATTAATTCCCGTTTGCACTTCACCACTACATCAAACACGAGCGCAGTGTATAATTGCACGGTACTCGCGCCAGCTCGGATCTTCTCGTATGCGTCCGCTCCGCTGCGCACGCCCCCTACGCCGATTATAGGCACTACACCCGACGTCAACACGTGCATTTCCGCTATCATTCGTGTGGAGAGATTTTTCAAAGGCGCTCCGCTTAAACCACTTACGATTTTTTCGTCAAAACTTAAATCTAGCACTAATTTAAGTGAAATTGGTTTATTTTTTGTGGTTTTGTTGGTTTCTAAAACGGCTTTTAGTAGTTTTTCCAGCTCGTTTTTGTTTTGCATTGGCCTTAAGCCAGGTGTATTGGGGCTGCTGATATTTATAACAAAATAATCCGCTAATTTGGCGAGTTTTTTAATCCCCAAGCAATAATCATCAGTACCATTATCGCTATCCTTATTTTTACCCAAATTGACACCAACAATACTTTTTATCCTCTTTAATTGCGTTTATTCTTTCATAAACGACATCATGGCCATCGCTATTGAAGCTATAACGATTAATAACAGCCTCAGCTGCGTTTAGTCTCATTATTCATTTATTTTGCAATTTGAAAACTATATTTTAATATTTTATTGTCATTTATAATTTCAAAATTTCATTGATTCAATATAGGTTTATTTTGATCGTGTAATTGAATTGTAGTACCAAAAATATGAATTTTATTTAAAAGTGCGATACGTTTAAGCAATATTGTTATAGGTAATAATTACGATGAGAAATTGCGTTGGCTTTTATTTGATTTGTCTCTTAACAATATATTAAAAAGGTTAGAGAAACTTCCAATAAATTAATTCGATAAAAAGAACGCGTGTAAAAAAATCATTATATGTTGGCTAAGTTATTTGCAATATTTGTAAAAAGATATAAAGGATGCATTTAGCATATGAATTGAGAAATGACGAAAAGTAAGTAAACATATTTTATTTTCAAATTTCCTTTGCGATTATCAAATTTAAAATATATAACATTAAACTTGTCGCGTTATAAAATTTGCGATGATAATCCTGCAATTAATAATGTATATATAATACGAAAAACATGTGAAATTTTACGATTAGGAATAAAATCTGTATTACAATTCAGTTAAGTACTATTTTTTTAAATATAAGTCGTTATTTTGATCATTGATTTATCAATCAAATGAAAGCATCAACTTTTACTGTCACTTGTCAATGTCAAAACAAATTAAATCAAAAACTATTTATTCATAAATCAAATCGAAAAATATTTATTTCATAAATATACTCGTAGAATTCCAATTCACAATTTTTAAATTAAAAAATATGAAATAATTATATTATAATGCATTATTCTTAAATTAAAGTATTTGGAGTACAGAATAATCATTAAATGAGGTAATAGAATAAAATAAAATAATATAAAATAAATATTTATTCGATGTGCCTAATCCAAAAATGGATTGTATGCACCAGCTATCATATTCAATACAAAAGTGTTCTTTTAAGAATTGAAAAATTCTTTTGAAAAAAATTGAAAAAAAAAATGAAACGATAACAAAAGAGCCAAAAGACAGAACACATAATTTCTTAAAATCAAACATGTTTTCATATTATAATAGCAATATTGTTGCGAAATTTATATAGCAATTTTTTTAATAAATGTCAAGAGTGCATTTTATTTACAATCCACTGATGGTAGGATTTTATTTTTCCATATGGTGCAGTTGATCCCGATGTACCTATGTAGGTCTAGTTCTGATCTATATAACAGATGGTAATCAGGGAAGGATCTAGTCATCTAGAATCTAGATGTTAGTGTGGTGTGCGGAGCAAGCGTTTTGTTTGCAGTCTATAGTGTGCAGAGTGTGCTCTGTCCCACCCTGAGATTCGACTGTTTGATAACAGCTCGTACCATATATGGTAGGTACAGATATTTGAAGGCAGCGTACGAACGATTAAGGGCAACCAATACTCATTTTAATGGCCATGTTAATATTATCCCATGCCAAAGTCAAACTATTTGCACCAAATAAATGAAATTTTAACCGAAATCAAATTGTTTCTTTCCACATAGAAATATATAGACAAAAATCCAATTATCTTCATTTAATTAAAAGATAATTGACTTTGAATATAGCACCATTTTGCAGTAACTTCGTGACGTCCTATTTAAATTTGGTCCATGTATTTGATCGCGCAATAGTCTCATGAAATATCATACAAAAAATTAGATTTCTATATAGCTTAATTAAATTATGGCATGGTATAATAATTAGCAATATTTAGTATAGGAAAGTAGTGACAACGGCGGAGAATATTCGTACTATTAAGATAGTTTCACCCCAACGAAATATTATTGGATAAGAAATAATACAATAGAAATCCGGTATAATAAAAAAGTACCTATTTTGTAAATAATATATGTATATATAGGTATATAAATACACGAGGTGTTTCACTCTCAATATTTTGATTTATTAGTTAAAGAGTCCGCAATCCTAAAGATTGGTTGGAAACAGCACGCCATGCCGATCTATCCTGAGCTAATCCCTTCATCTCCCTATAGCTATTCATCTCAACGTCTTCAACTATCTGACTCACATACTCCAATTTAGGCCTACCTACCCCTCTCTTTCCCTCCACTCTACCTTCTATGATCAATTGCATAATCCCCCCATGCCTAATGATATGCCCTACTAATCTGTCTCTCCTACGCTGTAACACTCTCCAAATACTTCTCTTCTCCCCTACTAACTCTAGTACAGCTTCATTTGTTACTTTATCTTCCCAACCAATCCTCATCATCCTCCTATAACACCACATTTCGAATGCTTGTAATCTACGCTTCTCTTCCTTTCCTATAGTCCACGCCTCACACCTGATTTATATTAAATATAAATTTTGTAAGGTTCACCGATCTACAAATGGATGTATAACTTTGCCTAGAAAGGATAATTATCTTTATATTATAATGAATGAAGGATTTAACCAAGAATAGGAGGAGCAGTGAACTTATAAATATACCTATGACGTTGTGTCATCACTTATTGAAGAATATTCTATAAAAGTCAGAACATTTAGTATGAAAGCAATCGATTATAGGAAGAATGAAGATTTCGCTGCGCACATACGAATCAGAGAGCTGGCAGATGACAGTATAAGCTCTACAAATCACGTTTTCAGCGAATATTTAGCTTCTGCTAATTGTTGCAATATTTTTGCAACAGGCCATATGAAGCTAATGAATGCGGATGAGGAATTGTGTGTTATGGTCAGATGTGTTATGACCCATATACATAGAGTAGCTCATAATTCTGCTAGTTTGCTTTTAAATATGGATTCTATTATAGCAGATTGCTACACCATTGTTGCCAAGGTTTCTGGAGGAAAAAAATTAAATTTTACGAAGCGACAATCATATCAAACTAGATGCGAGGCAGCATGCATGAAAACTTTTTTTTTTAAATTTAGTTGCATCCTACTGGAACTAGTAGATGCAGGGTTTACAAGAGGTCAAGATATTATAAGAAATCCACAAGAATTTGAAAATGCGGCACATTTTAAACAATTTCATATACCATTATTTTATATATTGAGTGTTTAGTTAAAGAGTCCGCAATCCTAAAGATTGGTTGGAAACAGCACGCCATGCCGATCTATCCTGAGCTAATCCCTTCATCTCCCTATAGCTATTCATCTCAACGTCTTCAACTATCTGACTCACATACTCCAATCTAGGCCTACCTACCCCTCTCTTTCCCTCCACTCTACCTTCTATGATCAATTGCATAATCCCCCCATGCCTAAGAATATGCCCTACTAATCTGTCTCTCCTACGCTGTAACACTCTCCAAATACTTCTCTTCTCCCCTACTAACTCTAGTACAGCTTCATTTGTTACTTTATCTTCCCAACCAATCCTCATCATCCTCCTATAACACCACATTTCAAGTGCTTCTAATCTACGCTTCTCTTCCTCTCCTATAGTCCACGCCTCACACCCGTACAGTGCTACACTCCAAACATATACCTTCAGTAATCTTTTTCTAATACCCAAGTCAATATTTGATCTTAAAATCTGTTCTTTTTCTACGAATGCCTTCCTACCCTGTGCTATCCTACACTTTATATCTACCTTGCTTCGATTATCTTTTGTGATTCTACTGCCTAAATAACAAAAATCTGACACTTCTTCGATTCTATTATCTCCTATTGTGATCCTCATTTTTCTACTGCATTCCTTTTTGTCACACCTCATCACTTTAGTTTTACCTATATTTATTTTCATGTTAAAATCCCTAGTCAATACTGCCTGCATACCATTCAATACCCTTTCTAAATTCTTTTCGCTTTCTTCCAATATAGCTATATCGTCGGCGAATCTCAACATATATATTTTCTCTCCCTGTACATTCACACCTACACTATACTCTTCTTTTACTTTGTTTATTGCATCTTCTATATATAGATTAAATAATAACGGTGAAAGTGTACATCCCTGCCGAACTCCCTTCCCTATTTTTGCTACCTCTTCTTCCCCCTCAATTCTAACTAAGGCAGTTTGGTGTTTATATAAATTAAAATTTATTGAGTGTATATTTTTGGAATAGCCAACTTTTAATTAGTAAAAATTATATATAATAAATACTTTTTTTAAAGATAATTTCTATGTATATTGAAACCTGACTTAACCTGACATGAACTGACCTGATTAAGTTGAGCATACTAATTGGTCAGAAATGCTTAAAATATAAAATAAATTATTATTTTTTTTATACCGTATTTTGTTATTTTATGATACTCTAGAATTTTTACAGAAATTCCCATATAAATGAATTTTTTTGTGTTTGTTGTTCCTTTTTTAGGTTTTTTTTTGTTAACCTCTAAGTGTCATCACTTATATTTTAGAATAAAAATGTATTAAACCTATTACATTAAGCTATAATATTGGTACAAAAAATGCCTGTAGTATATGCCTGAAAATTTCGAGGATGGTAAATTCCTATAAATATGGGGTCAGGTAGAAGAAACCGAAAATGTGTATGGTCAAATTCCTACAAACGTCAGTTGTCCATCGCCTTCCTCTTGCACGAAGCACTTATTTCTTGCACATGTAACGTTGTTTCCTCGGGGTGATCATGCAATAAAATGCAGGCTTCTTGAATTTCTGTACTTTCACCCACTGGGTCATTGTTAATTGGGTAATTATCACGATCGTTAAATATATGGGAACCTATATCTATGTCTTCTTCTTCAATGTTTGATTTCAATTGGAAATATAGGAATTTACATGTACATTTGTAGGAATTTGACCATAATTAATTCGACTACATGTAAATTATAGGAATATGTATACACACGAAAATTTTACTGTATAATTTGGCCCTTTCCTAAAAAAGTTTTCCGACCACTGCTCTATATACAAAACACATCGGACTACAAAGAGAAAAATTAAAATGTAATTTTTGGGCACCGAACAGATCTCTGTAAAGGAGTAAATTCGAATATTTATAAAATCACGGAAATTAATAAGTTCTCTGTAGGAATGTGCGGAATCGAATCAATTAGAAATTTTTAATCTTTAAAGCTCCAGCGTATGTAATTTTGGGGTAAATCTGTACCTTGCTAACATTGCTTAAAACATGCGGTATACTTTTAAATAAATGATAAAAGGCGTATAATAATAACTAACATCGATGTATTGATTATTTTAACGTAGATACTGAGATATATTTAAAATAATTAAATTTGCAATTGTTATTATTACGTGGTAAATTATAATTTTAGTAATCAATTTTGAAAAAGTACAAGCATTTTTTTTATACACAGCGTAGAAACTGCCAGTTCTATTTTAATGAAATAAATCAACACGGAGCGTGCTTTTATAATTATAAATAATAAATTACGACTCGCGCTTATTGTATTTAGTTGAGCTATAGTCGGAGGCTCCTAAAACCAAAGTTTATATTCGTGTTTTCCAGCCATAAATTTCAAAAACGTAACAATTGTTAATGTATATGTTAAATATATACATATGCACAGGTATAGCGACTACATTTGAGTTCAAACAAAAGCTTATGCTTTATATATATTATATATACAGCCCGGTGCTTTTCTCTTGTTCTTAACCCTCTACCCTCTCTCCGCGTTTTACCCCACACCACCGCCGTTGGTATGCAGAGTTAGAGCAAACATTCTGTGCATAAAATTATAAATTGTGTAGAAAACTGGTGAAAAAAACTAGCAACAAAAAAAAATTTTCAAAGAAAATACTTTTTATAGATGGTTGAGTTTCCATTTAAATTTACTGTGTTCTTTGTATCTATGCAATAAATAAATCATGTATTCATAACGCTACAATTAGTTTCCGTAAAAGGAAATTTGAACGTTTTTCGTGGGAATTTTAATTTTATGAAAATAATGAATTTAGTTTTGTGTCTTATGCCTTTTTTTTTAAACGTCTGGTATAATTTCAAGTTTAGATTTAATCCCATTAAAACGTGAATTCACAACATTTTATAATATAAAAACAGTTAAAGCACGCGAAGATGTAATAATTTTATAAGCGCCCTACTAATGCATAATATATCATTTAAGCGCTACTGCATGGCGCCAAGTGGAAATATAAATTTTCCAAAACGAAAAACTGAAAATAGCTAATTATTATTTCAAGGATTATTTCTTGCTTTTATACAGGGTGCGCCACAATGAGCTGTATCTGCGAGATCACTGATATTTTTATATCAATGTTTTCTATTTTATATCTTTGTTTTTACAAAGAATAACAAATTAAAGGCAGTGAAATTTTTTCAAAGAAAAAAGTACTTGTTGCATTAGGTTACTTTTTAATGATATTTTATATTTGAACATTGAATATTAGTTAAAGAGTCCGCAATCCTAAAGATTGGTTGGAAATAGCACGCCATGCCGATCTATCCTGAGCTAATCCCTTCATCTCCCTATAGCTATTCATCTCAACGTCTTCAACTATCTGACTCACATACTCCAATCTACCTACCCCTCTCTTTCCCTCCACTCTACCTTCTATGATCAATTGCATAATCCCCCCATGCCTAAGAATATGCCCTACTAATCTGTCTCTCCTACGATGTAACACTCTCCAAATACTTCTCTTCTCCCCTACTAACTCTAGTACAGCTTCATTTGTTACTTTATCTTCCCAACCAATCCTCATCATCCTCCTATAACACCACATTTCGAATGCTTGTAATCTACGCTTCTCTTCCTTTCCTATAGTCCACGCCTCACACCCGTACAGTGCTACACTCCAAACATATACCTTCAGTAATCTTTTTCTAATACCCAAGTCAATATTTGATCTTAAAATCTGTTCCTTTTCTACGAATGCCTTCCTACCCTGTGCTATCCTACACTTTATATCTACCTTGCTTCGATTATCTTTTGTGATTCTACTGCCTAAATAACAAAAATCTGACACTTCTTCGATTCTATTATCTCCTATTGTGATCCTCATTTTTCTACTGCATTCCTTTTTGTCACACCTCATCACTTTAGTTTTACCTATATTTATTTTCATGTTAAAATCCCTAGTCAATACTGCCTGCATACCATTCAATACCCTTTCTAGATTCTTTTCGCTTTCTTCCAATATAGCTATATCGTCGGCGAATCTCAACATATATATTTTCTCTCCCTGTACATTCACACCTACACTATACTCTTCTTTTACTTTGTTTATTGCATCTTCTATATATAGATTAAATAATAACGGTGAAAGTGTACATCCCTGCCGAACTCCCTTCCCTATTTTTGCTACCTCTTCTTCCCCCTCAATTCTAACTAAGGCAGTTTGGTGTTTTATTATATAAATTAAAAATTATTCTCCTATCCTTATAATCTATACCCGTTTCTTTTAAAATTCTAAACATTATGTCCCAATCTACATTATCAAATGCCTTTTCTAAATCTACAAAAGCTATGCAAGTTACCTTTCCTACCGTCATTCTTTTTTCTACTACTGTTCTTAGTGCTAAAATCGCCTCCCTCGTCCCTCTGTTTTTCCTAAAACCAAACTGATCTTCTCCTAGCCTTTCCTCTACTTTATTTTCTAATCTCCTATAAATAATCTTTAACAATATCTTCGATGCATGTGATAGTAGACTAATGGTCCTATAGTTCTCACACAAATTAGCTCCTATTTTCTTCGAATATATGGAATATATGCCCAGAATACCGAAATAATTTTCTATTAGAAAAATTAAACTATGTAATTGCAAAAAATTACAATAATTTCTAATCGAATGCAGTTTTCATATAACCTATCAAATCTATATACATAAAAATATTTTACAAATTAAAAATTTCTATTATTACATACATGAATCCTAGAACCGAAGGCAAGAAGAGAATTTTTCTTTCTAACCTTTATGTTTACTGTATAAAAAAATGAATTTTCAATGAAAAAAGTTTGATCAAATACTTAAAATAAAATAATAACGAATACTCGTGATTTTGTAAGTAGATAAAATATGGAAAAATTTATCGACTAGAGTTTTTTTTAATTTTTTTAATTTTTTACGTAAAAAATGTACAGGCTATATTTAGTAGATCAATATTTTGGTTCAATTTTTAATCGTTTAAAAAAAATTCTATATAAAAATATATATTTTTGAACACCCTGTGTACAAGTATATAATAAACTATCGGGTGGTGTTTTATTGCAGCTATTGATTCTTGATTACGTTCCAATTTACTATCTTTTGTCAAAAAACAACATCGAAAGGATTTCGGATTTTATTCGCTCTTCGCGTATTAGATCAATTCAAACCTCTGGCTACTTCAACAATATTTATCCGCCTACCTGGTTATAAAATCGGGCCTACAACTGACCCTTGAAATGGTCAATACAAGCCCCTTTTTCGCTCGATATAATTTATGAGCCAGATACGTGTGATATCCTTAGAATGACGTTAGAAAGAAAATTTTCGAAGAATTTTTTGAAAAAATTAGCAATTTAAAAAAAATTTATATTTATGGGGGTGGACATATTTAAGCAGAGTTGGCATCCTGTATTAAAAAAAGATTTTTCTCCATTTAATATTCATTCAATCAAACTGGAAACAATTTGTTGAAGTTTTCATAATTTGCAGAAGAATTTTTTGGGTGGACCCTTCACTTGTGACTGACATAATTCCTATTGAATTGAAAAACTTTTTCGACAATCCCCTCCCGACAAAGCGAGCGCCCAAGAACTCATCGTGATCGTTGACTCGGCGTGTCATACTTTTTATGAGGAAAAGTTTTGTTTCTCTGTGGCGGTGGACACGAAAAACCTAATTTAATTTCGCTATCGCTTCGCAGATATATACAGAAGGGCATTAACACCATCTTAAACAGCCCCTTAAAACACCCACAGAAGAAAAGGAATGAATTAGGAACACAGAGTGTCTGTGGTTTGTGAAGAAATATAATATTTCAATAGAAATAATAAATTTGACATAAATTCTCAAGGAATTGAGTTCTCACTGAAAAAGAAGACAACAAGAACTGTCAGATTAATAACTGTTAATTATATAATGAAGATTATTTACAATGGTACTGTAGCTTTACTACAGACCAGAAATTTAATATAAATTTTAATATTAAATTTTCGTTGTATAAAATATCACCCAAATACCGTAACTCAAACCATTTATTATCTATATGCGCATTTCGAATGATATGCCCCCATCCCCGGTAGCATATTTTTTTATTACGGTATTTGGTTGATATTCTATACTATTATTTAACACCGTACTGATAATTTTTTAAATTTATATTTATAATCACACGATACCATTTCTTCAAAGATCGATACGATATTTCGTTCGAAAATATCGATAATTTGAAATGTATAGACGAAAATATATGAAAATTCTTATGCAAATATTTCAATGAAACCATAAATATACATCGTTTTTTTTTAAGTGGCGGGCCAGTATCGTCCATTACTGCACATAAGGGTTGCACTTATATACATCACTTATACACAAACATATACTTATATACACAAGGTACTCAGCCACACCTAGTTTTTCTATTGACAATACACGAGCGTACCCACAGCACTATTCAATATGCCGTACGACTGACGCCATACTGTTTTGAATAGCACTGCTATATTCTGTATTGGTCAAGCCATTATACAGGTCTTGATTTATGATGCGTGAACTTCTGTCACACTTTATTTATTTTTTTCTTTTTACTGGAGGTTCGAGAAATATCTTATATTATTTTATAACAGGTAAATTAAAGGGAATAATTTATTCTAATGTAAAGAAATTGACGATATGATAAAAGTAATAGTTAATAATTTTTTATCCATAGGTAAAATTCGATTTTCTTTCAAATTTAGTTTATTTAAATCTACCGCAACAAAAATATTAATATTATTATGATAAATATGAATATCCAAAAAAATATTGATGCTGCAAAAAGTACCCCCTAAGGATCTTTACATACAAGTAGCAAATCAATTTAGTGCAAAAAACTTTTTTTTTTTCATTTGTATTTTAGTTTATTTATATAAACTATAATTTTTTGCATTTTTTCAAAAATTGGAGGATTTTATTGTTTTAGAAGCTTTAAATTATTATTATTGTATAAAATTTTATTTACAGATAATAAATTAGTAAAAATTCTTAAATATTTTTATATTGAATTTAAAAAAATCAATTTTCTGAAAATTTGCAATTAATTTTTAATAAATTTGTATTAAATGTATTACTAGAACTGCTAACAAGCATTATAATTATTTTTTGATATTGGAAAATATTCTAATTTTAGTTTATATAAAGTATTATAAAATCTTCATTTTTTGAAAATATAAATTTGGAAATTTGTATTTTTTTTTTAAATTTCTATTGGCTATTTAATACATTTGCGGTTCATATTTTTTAGAAGATCTAACTTTTATTAATTCTTTTGAATATCACCCAAATACCTTAATATTAATATTAATATACAAAAATATTAATATTCTATAGTGATAATTAAAAAATCACCGTAGTGATAATATTAAAAAAAAAAAATCTTTTGAAATTTATAAATGTCCTAAATTATTTTTTTAAATTGTCAAAATTTTCAGTATTTATTATTAAACCAATTTTATTTTAAATCCTCGAATCTATCTTGCAACAAAATATTATTTCGAAGATTCAAAAATTGTAAGTCTTTTATATTAATGAAATTAACTAATTATTCTCAGAATATTTTCAGTACGTAATCGGATGTTAAAAAAAAAATGCGAAGTTTAAACTATGACAGTGTTGAACTCATTTTTAGCAGATAGTGTATCTCATATGGCAGGACACTGCGAAGGATCCGCGCAATCCCTATCTTTTTAAATAGAATGTTGAACGTGAGTATAGTACGAAAAAACAAGCAAAATGTATAGAGAATTTTAAACATGGAATTTAATGGCGGACATAAATCAAACGGTGTTTTATATTAACATGTTGAAGTTGACGGCCTCTTGTGCGCTTATAAAGCTTATATTCTCGATCGCTAATGCGATTACCACAACAATTAATCTTTGTATTTTATATTATGCCTTCAATGTATAATAACAACGCGCACGCTTTCAAATATAACAATAAAGAAGACAAAAAAGTTGAGCACTGAAAATTACATTTTTTTTATGTTAGGAAATTGCAGTTTAATTATCAATTTTATTTCAAAATAGGAAACAGCTAATTTTAAACTAAAAAAATATTTATTTATCTTTCCAAATAGGCAACGACGCTAGCGATGGCAAACTGTAGGTCACTTTGAGGACCTAGTTCGTAGTTCGTAGTTCATTTCAATGTACCGTTCACGAACTATAGGTCGTGAACTACTCACATCTTTTTAAAGTGAACTAGTTCACGACTTATATGAAATACATGCACATACTGAAAATAATCTCTTTTTTTCGCAATATAAAAATATTAAATAGTAAAATATATATAAATAGAAATATTACAATACTTATTTTGAATTAAGAATGAGAAAGAAAAAACAACAATGTTTATAATTTACACAAAACATATATAAGGAAATATAATTTCGTTCCGTTCACCAACACACTTTATCACATAAATGCTAGTACTGCTATTGGTACTGTATATGTAATGTATACTATACTGCATCATTTGTGATTCATGAACGGTTTAGTACACGACGGGTTCAGGACCTAGTATACAAGTACATCAATACGTACACCGTGCACCATCTAGTTCATAGTTCACGAACTAGGTCATAGTGACCTATAGGTCGTTGCAAAACATCGTCACTCGTCATTTGATTGAACCGTTCAGAGTGAACGGTTCGCGAGTGAACTACACATCGCTAAACGGCACACATTTCGCTTGAATATGTTTTCTTCAATTGAATTTGTTAAAAAATAATAATAATTGAGGTTACAAAATCCATTCAAATTCATTGATAAAATGAGCATTACCAATTTCAATTTTTCATTATTAAAGCATTTAAATTTAACCTTACATTTTTTTATGATGTTTAAAATGTTTATATTACCATAGAATTATTTTTTGATAATAATATAGAATCAAATATGAACATTGTTAAGTATTGCTATTTTCTCTTGATATATTTCGACACGAGTTTATATACATATACCGGGTGTTTCAGTTAAAACTCCCTTGCCATATTTCTCGAAAACGAAAAGAGCTATTTGAGTTCTGCAAACGCCGTTTGTTCAAGACCATGAAAAGCTTCAATTCTATATCAGAGTCACTTTTTATTATAATAAGGTAAAATGGCGCTGTGGTAAAGATCAGTAAAGATTGCGATGCGTTCGAAATATTTTTTGGTGCACACGAACATTGAGGTGCAGCGCATTTGAAAGAATATTAAATTTTAAGAATATTTTATTATTTCCACAACTTTCGAAAATCTAATAGTTTTCAAAATAGTTCACTTTGAAAAGACCTGACCTGACCATACAACTCATATGAAATTTTAAATAAAACCAAAATAGATATTTGTACCAAAATAATAATTTGTAGTAAATTGATAAAACAATTAATAAAGAATTTAATATTTCTTTTGTTTTAATCTTTATTTTTTCGAAGATCTTCAATTCACCTCTTAGTGTCTTTGTTTTTATTGATTTTCAGGATAAACTTATGGAAATTCCTGAAAATTACACATATTGGCATAAAATGTAGTATTATAAGCCGAACATTTCAATTACTCCACTACAAATGAAGATTAATTTTAGAACTGTAAGGACTTGGAAAGAAAAGAAAAACCGTGCTTTTTTTTTATAAAACTAAGATAAGAAATATTCTTACCTAGAGCTCGCAATATCTCCACCCTGGAAAGACGTACCGTAAGAAGCTGTACCATGAATATCAGGGACATCAAAGGGGATGATCAACAGAGGTAGGGGCAACATCCCCCATCCCCACCCCCAAATCGACTGTATATATATATATTTCGCAACATAGAGGAAAAGTATAGCATAGGATAGCTCTGTTGGGACAGAATTTATGGCTTGCAACTTTTATAAAACGCATGCTTCTTCTTCTTCTTCTTCTTCTACGTTTACTTCTTCCTGCGACCATTGCTCCCTCTGCAACATAATACAGGATATCATAAAACGTTCTAGAGTAACCCTTCGCATTGTAAAAGAAACGTTTACTATAATCCCTATTCACCTTAAATTTTGGCAGTTTAAATTTACAAATTTTACAAATTTCCATATAGATATATATCCTAAATTAATCATACAGCATTAAATAATTGTATAGATTAACAGAATTTTTTTTAAAATTGTAAATCGACGCATTTATTAACTAGATACGCATTTTGAAAGCTAAACCTCGCTCTTCAATAAAACGACAATCAAACCTCTTCATGATTTTCGCATATACCCTATATACCGACGATGCGCAGAGAAAATGCTTTCTATTATAGTATAATAGAGGGTGATATGAAGGGATTAGATATAAAATATATCAGAGATATAAAATTTCCACTTCAATTGTTGATTGGTCTTGAGATTTTTAATAAACAAAAACTATTACACTAACTCTAAATTAGTGTAGTAGTTTTTTTTTAAATATAGAAATTAGATATAGCGTATCAATATATTAAAATGTTGTATATTAAATCATCAATAATTCTTGTAAATCTCTTCGTAACGTCCATACAATGCTCAAGATTAATAGAATTTCATATTTAGATATATTTTTGTGTATTCTTGTCTCGTATATTTCAATTATTGGGAATGTTGATTTTTGAGTTGAGAAAATTTTAAATTTTCGAACCGTATAAATTTTCTTTTGAATATTCAACATTAGAATATTAAAAACAATTATCATTATTTTATTCCAACGTCTACACATTTATTAAATGATCAATAAAATTACATTATGGAAATGAAATTTTATAAATCATAAGAATGTTATTTACACTATTTTGCATTTTTCATAGTTAACTAACATTTACTTTTTTACTAATACTTCTTCATACTAGAATTATATTTCTAGCTAAAAAACATTTTCTAATAAATGTACATCAGGTTTCGAATCTATATTCTTTATATTTCTCTATAGCACTGATACGGCCTAGCAGCTATCCTTATCTCGCTCTTATCTGCATATAGCTTGTCCACTATCATATATCTACTGTCCTTTTCTACAGTGAGGCGCCCGTAAAATATAGGAAACATGCATACAGAATCACGCATAAAAATTAGAAGATTTCGAAACAAGAAATTTTCATGGACAAAAGTAAATTTATACTCGTCTAATATTTTATTTTAGAGGCGATTCTAGCACTAAGAACGGTAGTAGAAAAAAGAAAGAGGGTAGGAAAGGTAACTTGCATAGCTTTTGTAGACTTAGAAAAGGCATTTGACAATGTAGATTGGGACATAATGTTTAGAATTTTAAAAGAAACGGGTATAGATTATAAGGATAGGAGAATAATTTTTAATTTATATAAACACCAAACTGCCTTAGTTAGAATTGAGGGGGAAGAAGAGGTAGCAAAAATAGGGAAGGGAGTTCGGCAGGGATGTACACTTTCACCGTTATTATTTAATCTATATATAGAAGATGCAATAAACAAAGTAAAAGAAGAGTATAGTGTAGGTGTGAATGTACAGGGAGAGAAAATATATATGCTGAGATTCGCCGACGATATAGCTATATTGGAAGAAAGCGAAAAGAATTTAGAAAGGGTATTGAATGGTATGCAGGCAGTATTGACTAGGGATTTTAACATGAAAATAAATATAGGTAAAACTAAAGTGATGAGGTGTGACAAAAAGGAATGCAGTAGAAAAATGAGGATCACAATAGGAGATAATAGAATCGAAGAAGTGTCAGATTTTTGTTATTTAGGCAGTAGAATCACAAAAGATAATCGAAGCAAGGTAGATATAAAGTGTAGGATAGCACAGGGTACGAAGGCATTCGTAGAAAAAGAACAGATTTTAAGATCAAATATTGACTTGGGTATTAGAAAAAGATTACTGAAGGTATATGTTTGGAGTGTAGCACTGTACGGGTGTGAGGCGTGGACTATAGGAAAGTAAGAGAAGCGTAGATTACAAGCATTCGAAATGTGGTGTTATAGGAGGATGATGAGGATTGGTTGGGAAGATAAAGTAACAAATGAAGCTGTACTAGAGTTAGTAGGGGAGATTAGAAGTATTTGGAGAGTGTTACAGCGTAGGAGAGACAGATTAGTAGGGCATATCCTTAGGCATGGGGGGATTATGCAATTGATCATAGAAGGTAGAGTGGAGGGAAAGAGAGGGGTAGGTAGGCCTAGATTGGAGTATGTGAGTCAGATAGTTGAAGACGTTGAGATGAATAGCTATAGGGAGATGAAGGGATTAGCTCAGGATAGATCGGCATGGCGTGCTGTTTCCAACCAATCTTTAGGATTGCGGACTCTTTAACTAACTAATATTTTATAAATACTTAATTTATATCACCTTAATTGATTTAAGAATTAGAAATGAATAACGTTATATAAAGGCCTCGGGGGATAAACGTGGTAAGTTACAAATACTCAGTTAATAGTAAATTGAGTTTAAATTTATTCACCTTGCATTTTTTTGTCAAATAACGACGAACACTGCCAATATATTTGTTTCAATTCTTCATGATATCAAAATTTTTCTTCAAAAACTTCAAATTTTAACATCCAGAAAAATAAATATTTTTTGTACATAACGCCTTCATCCACTAAAGAGAATAATTAATAAGCTCGAAAAAAAACCAGACGGGTGCTAATAAAATCTATGTTAAAATCTATCTAAATAAAAAAATTATAATGCTTAAGAACAAATACAAATAAGAACAAAAGATATAGGTATTATGTATTATTACAAAAGACATATTATCTTTAAAATGTAGCATTGTATGGTTATAAGTCGTGGACAATAGCGAAGGTGAAGTACTTGGAAGGTATTACAGCGCAGGACAGAAAGACTAGTAGGCAGTGGCGGTTTCTTTCGAGGCCGCACGTCCGCGCGCCCCCCCTGAACATTGAGAGCGCATCACCGTAGATACATAATAGTATTGTGATATTTTAACTCGGCATTATTTTTCCTAAAAGATAAAGCTTGCGTCGCGATAGCACCCAACACCACACGGTGTGGCGGCGAGCAAGTATAAGTTAAATGCATATGCACTCAACCTATCCGCTGCAAGCGGTAGAGTGAGAGCGACTGTATGCAGTATATCATCTGTTTCTTTGGTTCGCGTATCGTATGAGCCGCAAACAAAATAGCGGCCCGGGGTGCAATAGCAACGTGACGTCACGCTGTTTCTACAGCTAAGAATATATCGTTGTTTTAAGCTATTCCGGGCTGCGATTCTTTCGCGTCACAACAGAGAAGCCTAGTCTAGTATACAGGAAAATTGATATAGAATAGCCAGATAAGACAGTTGTATTGTTGTGTGTATTTACGTATGTATGATTTTGCTGCGTGTTTCTCCAAGAATATATTAAAAAAATGAAGTATTAGTTTCTTTTGAAAATTGAGTTTTGTAGACTTTCTCTTGAGGACGAAATAAAAATTAAAGCATTAGGTATTTTTTAAGAAATGCGCCCCTCTCAATTGAAATGTCAAGAGCACCCACTGTTAGTAGGTCATATTATTAGACATGGTGGTATTATGCAATTAGTTATATAGAAGGTAAAGTAGAGGGAAAGGAAGGGGCAGGCCTAGATTGGAGTATGTGGGTCAAAGAGTGCAGGATGGATAGCTATGGAGAGATGAAGGAGTTAGATTAGCAGGTCTTTCATCTTTATATATATATATATGTATGTGTGTATGTGTGTGTAGTGGTGGTATAATATATTTTTCAAAATGACTATATTGAAGACCCTGTGTACTGTATATATGTCAAGCGGAGTAGCCCTTGTCAACTTTAGTACACTGAGACCCTCCGATACTGATAACGACAATGTAATTTATAAATTCTCAATAGAAGGCACCCCTCTAACTACTTCTATATATAGTACAATAGAGGGAAAAGAAGTATCCGCCCGACCACGACCGCGAGGATTCTTCTGATGCCTCACCGCTTAGCACTAAGCGCTTATTTATTGCTTGTCTATGCTGTTGTGTATAATATATTGTATTCTCTTTTCTTTCCGAATTATATCTACTTTGACGTCCGATATACTGAAGGACCATATTAAAAACAATTTATTTAAAATTTAACGAAATATTGAGTTTGAACTAGTAATGTTGTAGACCAATGTTTCATTACTGACGGTATGCGTCATGTATCAGCTGTTACAAATATATGACAGCCAGCCGATACGTTAAAATGCCTACTTTGGCGAAAATTCTGAGGTTAGGTATGGTATCCAATCAAATAGATCGCAAGTATACTTTAGGATTTATTATAATTTTGGAAGTCAAGCCATGTCATTTGAAATATGTCATTTCAACGTACTTAATAAAAATTTCAATTGAATTTCCGAAAACTAGAGTACCAATTATCGAAATTTATTAAAAAAACAAACAAAAAAGTATTAAATCGCAGAGTCAAACGTAATGTTTGTATTATGGAATATTGACATATTTTGCGGTAGTTCAAATATTGGTCAGAGTTTATATCGTCGGTGAAGTGACAATACCTCCTATCTTACAAAAATTCGAAAAATGTTTATGTCAAACTGATTCGTAGGTTTATTGTGTATGTTCATAACATCTCTCGGCTCTTTAATAGTTCAAAGCTTATATACGAGGTATTTCAGTGCCGGTTTCTTTCGAGGCCGCATGGCCGCGCGTCCCCCCTTAACATTGAGCGCATGACCGTAGATATATAATTGTATTGCGATATTTTAACTCGGCATTATTGTGCCTAAAACATAAATCCTGCATCGCGATAGCACTCAACACAACACGGTGTGGCAGCTAGCAACATGAGTTAAATGCATCCTATCTATTGCAAGCGATAGAGTGAAAGCGACCGTATGTTGTATATCATCTGTTTCTTTGGTTCGCGCATCGTATGAGCCGCAAACAAACTAGCGGTCCGGGTTGCTATGACAACGTGACGTCACGCTGATTCTACAGCTAAGAATATATCGTTGTTTTAAGCTATTCCAGGCGGCAATTATTTAGCGTCCCAACAGAGAAGCCTAGTCTAGTATACAGGAAAATGGATATAGAATAGCCAGATAAGACAGTTGCATTGTTCTGTGTGGTTACGTATGTACGATTTTGCCACGTGTTTCTGCAAGAATATATTAAATAGAAATAATTTAATAAAAATGAATAGTGTTAGTTCTTTATTGAAAATAAAGTTTTGTAGACTTTCTCTTGAGGACAAAGTAAAAATTAAAGAATTAGGTAGGCCATTGCCTGATTGAAATTTATCACAAACTTGTGCAAGCAGTGTTTATATCAATGAAAGATAGAAGAGCGGAATACCACTTTCAAGAAATGATTGAATTTAATCATTTTGCATTCATTTTAGGTAAGATTTCTTACTATTATGTAATTTTTTAAGAAATGCGCCCTCCTCGATTGAAATTTTGAATATTTCAAACTCTTTCTTATATATCCGGACAAATAAATTATACCCAGGTGATCAGTCTAACTTCTTTACATATAGTTGAGCTTCTTGGTTCTGCGTACTATAGCCATTTAATATATATAGGAAACGTGCCAACTAACGAAACTTTGAAACTTTTCAGAATATTTCAAGATAATTACATGGTAAGAATATTTATTATTCGTTAATTTCAAGCTCTTTCACTGTTAGCATTAAAGCCGAGTAGTAAATCGTTATATCAACATATAATTTTGAATATTTCCTAGACGCGACGGTACTATATTTCTCACTATACCCATTTTTTACAATCTCTAAATATCTATAAATGGATATACCGAGTGCACAAGATTGCACTACGGGACTGACAAAAACAAACTCACAATTCAAAACTTCGTTGCAGTATTCATAACATATCTTCTCATTCGACTACATTTTCCATTGCAAGCCATAAATGCAGCCATATAAAGAATACTGACTAGATCCATTAAACAAAACAACCACAGACATGTTTAACGAGATCTGCAGCGCAGAACCTACGTCAACACCTACGCACCCAACACACGAGCTGCTACTGCAAGTTGATCCTGAACGAAGCAAGTATTCCCTTGCCTACTATATATATATATATACACGTCATACGGGTCCTGTACGATATTCCTTCCACGGTTAGAGGAGATCGTTAAACGGGAGGAGTCCGTGTCCCGGCTCTCTTGATTTGTGGTCGCCATTTTGTCAGATGGACCTGTTTGTGAATAGAGCTTATCTGATTGGTTGAACACAACTGTGCATGTGTGCATAACCTCACACTCACGTTCTGTTTATATGCCTATATACCCTAGGTACTCTCACTGTCGGCAGATAGAACGCGCCGCGGTACTACTTCGCCAGACGTTCGGCTCCGTATTCATCTGTTTCTGTATTACGATCTGATAACTAGAGTGCAGTATCTACAATCTAGCAGGCGTCCGATTCGATTGCGACAAAATCAAATCTAGTTACAATCATTTAGTTGTAATTTGAGGTGTTAAAGGGGATTAGACGCTCCTAACAATTTATGACATTTATAGCTGATAACAGATGTAGGTTATATATTATTATTATTATTTTATATGATATTCACTTTTATATACATATACATTATTGAGTTTAAAAGTATATATATCATACAAAGTTAGTACTACGTAGTACTTATAACTGCTGTTATCTAGAAGCCCAATTAGGCAATTGGTACTAACTTAATTATCAGAAATTGATGTCACGCGGAGATAATAAAAATCTTAATCTGATTTTTACACAAAAAGCTAGCCCGAAATAGTACTGAAACGTATAAATGCAGCATATCCAAAAATAAATTTTAATACAGTATCTTTAAATAGGGAAGTTTAATTTGAAACATAAAGTAATAAATATTAAGTATCACCGAAAACTAATTATTTAGAAAAATGTTCATCAAAATAAGGGGTGCCAGGTTGAGCCTTATATATTATTATTTGATGGCATTCCTTTTGGCTGTACTTTCCTAATTTTTTCATATGCAATTAAATGGATTTATTATTATTATTATTATTATAAAATGTTTTTGGAGAGTTTTTACAGAAAAATAACAGCAATTTAAAATACTTACGATAATATTATAGAAAAAAATATCAATTCTACATATAACAAAACTTGTAATTTATAAAACAGTTGTCAACATACTGCTTTATAAGTTGATCTACACAAACCACCACCACATAACCTCGCTTTATGCCGCTCTACGTTGGCTTTAAGTCACGCCTACTAGATACACGAAGCTCTACAAATCTATCAGTCTATCCTACACTAACACCGTGGATTTCTCTGTTGTTTTTCTTACGCTGTGCGTTTGGGGGGGGGGGCAGCAAGACGCAAGCGCATCGCTACAACTCTCAACCGCAATCATGCCGATACTGCCCGAGTACATCCGAATCGTCGGCAGTTATGCGGTTGCTATAGGAAACTTATACCATGCGCACAGACAAACGGACATATACATAGGGCCGGCTAATGTTCTTGCGGACTCCTCGGGTCTGCTGGGTCTGAGCAAGAATAGTGGAACAGTGTGTATTCGGATCTAGATTGTGTTGGTTGACGGGTCGGTCGCTTGTTGACGTGTTGTGGTTATCGTTATCGTCGCGGACCGCAGCACGGCCGTCGTGATTGTCATTATCCTTGTTGTGTTGTTTCGATTTTGAGCGATTGCTGGCAATTGACGACGGTATAGTTCGCTAGATCCTGCTCACGGTTACCGTGGCTTTTGATAAGAAGACAATATTTTATTGTGACCGAGGATTCATCTATTTTGCGAATTATTGCTATAAACTAGAAACTATACAACCGTTGCAAACAAATATTTTTGAACCTTCAAAGTTATTTAATAATTGTGACAATAAATTATACACAGCAGTGGAAATATGAAATTGTTGTTAGAAGATTTTTCGGATTTCAAATATAAAAATATGGCTTGAGTTGTGGTATTAATTTAAGGATTAACTGATGCCAGGATTAATGCGGTAGTACCAAATATGTTAACTTATCTATTGAAAGGTAATTGTCTATTTTAATTTAATTTAATTTTTTTTCAGTTTATATATGCATTTTTACTTAATAAATTATGCTCTTAATCGAAGGACGCGCTATAGAAGATCTATTTTTATTTATTATAATTTATATATTTTGCTATAATATTTTGAAAATTGTGTACGATAGAAATTTATTTCTATATTCTATATCTGGCTTTTAAGTTTAAGTACCGTTTTGACGTAATTGAAAAATTTCATAAATCCAGTCAACAAACATAAAAACAAGTGCTTGTTAATAATCTGACTGATAACACAAATGAAATCTCTGAATTGAATAATGATTAGGGCTATATTTTCTAATTAAATACCTCAATAATATAATACAAAATCGATTTAGCCATCCGATAATGATCAATCCTCGATAAGGTACTACATTATAAATTTCTCAATTTAAATTTTTATTCCCTTGAAAATGGGCATCTTGAACTTTATGAATATTGTTTACCTGTCAAATATGTGCCTCTTATCAGACTACTACTTAACTATAGTAGTACCTGGCGTTTAATTAGATCCAATTTAAAACTATATGTAACAAAATATAATTTTCTAAACCGAGGAAATACTCTATCTGGCTATACTTGATCATGCTTGTCATATTTAAGTAGTACTGCGCTGATAAGACATTCAGATAAAGGAATAAAGATATTGATTTTTTTGTATACATTTTTTTTGTAAAAAGTATAATTGTATATTTAATGTGATGGTTAGCCTATCATCGACGATATAGATATAATTAAATAAATGCGATTGTAGAAAATATCAATCGTGTTTAATCAAATAATTAATAGATTTTGTGCCTTTTGATTAACTCTATTATATGAAACATATACGTAAGAATGTAATTAGTTTTTCAAAATATTATAAAAATGAAAACGGATTTCATTTTGCTTGCTTCATCCGACATAATATTGTATAAGGAATTTTAATTATATGCCCTTATTGAAACATCCTGTATACTGTAACCGTTGGAATTCATCGTGATAATAATAAATGCTTCGTTCAATATAATCCAAATAATTATTTCATCTAATTTCGCATCTAATGTTTAAATAACCGATAAATTATTCATTTATTTACATTTACAATGTAAATTTAAGCTACAAATTTGGCTATAAATAGACATTTTATAAGTTATTCTAATAATAAACCAGTTATTCTTGTTTTTATAACTTAGAAGGAAATAAAACGATTGTTTAAATTATATTAGGTGGGTTAGGAATGACGCTAAAATGTTCGTTTAAAACTCTGTTTAGATTTAAATAATTCAAGAACCGCGAAATATGCATTGAAATTACCTCTTACTTTTGATATAACGTGCTTGTGTAAAATAAACGAATGCATTTGATAATTTGTTTCTTTTTGTTTTGATTTAGTAAAATCGTAGTGGGTTAAATTCTCATTTTGCAATAAAAAGGCATTTGATAATGTAGATTGGGACATAATGTTTAGAATTTTAAAAGAAACGGGTATAGATTATAAGGATAGGAGAATAATTTTTAATTTATATAAACACCAAACTGCCTTAGTTAGAATTGAGGGGGAAGAAGAGGTAGCAAAAATAAGGAAGGGAGTTCGGCAGGGATGTACACTTTCACCGTTATTATTTAATCTATATATAGAAGATGCAATAAACAAAGTAAAAGAAGAGTATAGTGTAGGTGTGAATGTACAGGGAGAGAAAATATATATGTTGAGATTCGCCGACGATATAGCTATATTGGAAGAAAGCGAAAAGAATTTAGAAAGGGTATTGAATGGTATGCAGGCAGTATTGACTAGCGATTTTAACATGAAAATAAATATAGGTAAAACTAAAGTGATGAGGTGTGACAAAAAGGAATGCAGTAGAAAAATGAGGATCTCAATAGGAGATAATAGAATCGAAGAAGTGTCAGATTTTTGTTATTTAGGCAGTAGAATCACAAAAGATAATCGAAGCAAGGTAGATATAAAGTGTAGGATAGCACAAGGTAGGAAGGCATTCGTAGAAAAAGAACAGATTTTAAGATCAAATATTGACTTGGGTATTAGAAAAAGATTACTGAAGGTATATGTTTGGAGTGTAGCACTGTACGGGTGTGAGGCGTGGACTATAGGAAAGGAAGAGAAGCGTAGATTACAAGCATTCGAAATGTGGTGTTATAGGAGGATGATGAGGATTGGTTGGGAAGATAAAGTAACAAATGAAGCTGTACTAGAGTTAGTAGGGGAGAAGAGAAGTATCTGGAGAGTGTTACAGCGTAGGAGAGACAGATTAGTAGGGCATATTCTTAGGCATGGGGGGATTATGCAATTGATCATAGAAGGTGGAGTGGAGGGAAAGAGAGGGGTAGATAGGCCTAGATTGGAGTATGTGAGTCAGATAGTTAAAGACGTTGAGATGAATAGCTATAGGGAGATGAAGGGATTAGCTCAGGATAGATCGGCATGGCGTGCTGTTTCCAACCAATCTTTAGGATTGCGGACTCTTTAACTAAAATAAATATAGTGCGGGTTCGAATCCACAGGCACGGCATAACAATTTTAAATTATTTTATGCATTTGTCCAATCAATGAAAACAACTTACTATCTAAAACTTTTTTTCTTCTAGAACTACCATCCAGCTCGCATCTAGATTCCCACCTTTTTGAACAAAAGAGAATAATCGACAATTACAAACAACCAAACAAAAGCCATCGCTATCTTTGAGATAAAAAACTTCTCCGACGGGATTTCGATTCGCGGATTTACGGATCAGCGAGCGACGCGAATAGTTACTACGCGGCTTCTAAAAATCAACTTTTATTTACGCTCAATATTAACCAACGAGTGAACTAAAAAGTTAACCGCAACGCTCTCTTAAAAAAAGCAAATAAAAATTCGAACAGTACTAATTATAGACAGTGATTTTCGTAAAAACTTGGTGTTTACAAAACAAATAATGCCCGAGTGAATTAAACAGAAACAATGTGTTTAATTTGTAATATCGAGTAGTACTACTTAACTGCATCAGTATGATTATGGAGATGGCATCAGTGTCGCACCACCAGGAGTCGGCCCGCTGGTACGATAGCCCCGCATCGACGGGGCCGCGTGGGGGCGGTGGTACCTCGGCGAGCCCGGTGGCGCACCAGGGTGGCTCCGGTAGTGCGGGTGGCTCATTAGATGGTACGAACGATTTGAATAGTAGTGCGGTGGCGGAACATATGGGCTTCTTCCTGGACCCGTCGGTGGCGTCGCAACGCGCCAGGTACTACCATCAGAGTATGCATTCGCCGTATGGAAGTGTCGGAGGACATGGTAAGTTTTTCGGGCAAACTTTGAAGAATTGTTATAAATATTATTAATTGATGTTCAGCAAGTTTGTCGTTACTTATCCATAAAAAAAATCTTGGTAATTATTCAAATTTCTTTTTACTACGATAAGAATTAACAAATTTTGTCTATATTGTACTTTCCTTGTGCACTGAACTTTTTATTCCATGAAAATTGGCGCTTGCTGAATTTTACGCATACTCATAATATTCAATGAAACAACTATATTATTTCTTTTAAGAAACAAATAAACCTTTTGCAAAATTAATTAGTACCTATATATAAGTAAATTTTTGCCAACTGGCGAACGTCCGCGGCTGCAAGGGTATGCGCACTCATCTTACAACCCTGGAGTAAGTACAGCCTCTAAAGCGTTCACATGTAAACATCCCTCTTATTGAATATCTTATTGGTTGTGCAGCGGACGTGGGCCAGTTGGAAAAAAAAAACCTGTACATAAATCGCTTTATTATTTCCACGCCTCACATCCGTACAATGCCACACTCCACACATATGCTTTCAGTAATATTTTTCTAATACCCAAGTCAATATTTGATCTTAAAATCCGCTCCTTTTCTACGAATGCCTTCCTAACCTGTGCTATCCTACATTTTATATCCATCTTATAAAAAATAACAAAAATCTGACGCTTATCACCTCTTATCCTAACATTCCTAACAACGTATGAAAATATCTTATTGTTGCTTTTAATTATATTCATATTCATATTATAATTACGATAGTCATTTCTTCGTGCACACCATTCAATCAAATATGTTGATAAACATATACCAAGAAAGCGGAAAAAGCCAACTGATAAAATACAATTTCTATAGCATGTTTTACAAGAATTGAAATATGATTCCACATGCAAATGCTTATATGTGCCATAGACGGTGACTTTGTCAACAAAATTAATTTGCTTTTAAATTAATAACTTAGCATTCGCCTCGGCATTTAATTTATGAATCCTCATCCTTATAATATCTAAATTATATATATTATTGTTTATGTACCTAATACATTTATAGCAATGATTTTCTCGTCACCGGTTAAAAATTATAGTTTGCTGTTTTTTTTTTGATTTGTTTTGGTTTAGTTTATTTATTTTAAGATGTTGTTAAGCTAACGTAAAGTAATTGATACACCGCTTTTCATATAAATCACATTTGGTCATAAATGTAATTAAATTTATGGTAAACTTAACAAAAAAAAAGAAGGAAAAATACCTCGTTTCGAATTTAGTAACCATTTTTGTTACCATGTGCTAAAGTTAAAAACGAGCTATTTATATATCTTTTATTAACATGTCTTTGTATACAATTAGCATGTATCTCATTGCATACCTAACCTAACCTCAAATTTATCGTCAAAGTAGGCATCTTAACAAATTGGTAGTTGCTTTATTAAGCAGTTAATTCTTATAAAGTTGCGCCATTTGAAAATTTGACATTTTATCGCCAGTGAGTGTCCATTTCGGCATTACTAAAAGGTGTTTAAATATTAATCAGTTTCTGGTTCAATTTATTGTTAAATAACGCACTGATGTTCACGTCAGTAGTTCTGTTTTAATGTTATTATCAATACTATGTATTATGCATACTTTAGCAAGAAATGGCACATAGAAAAAAGAATCTTGGTTCATGACTAAATCCTACGCAGTTAATTGATTTTTGCTCATATCCTTTAATAATTTTTTTTCAACTGTATTATGCCTACTTAAATAGATAAAAGTTACGTATTTCGTGCAGTTGTAACGACGCTAAATGAGTTCCATCTATAATTTACATACACGTAGCAATGATATTTTATATCCTGCAGTGCTTTTGGTGACTGCATTCTTTGACCACACTTGACTTGATTAGGTTGAATTAACCCATCAGATGTTGGAGTTTTTTATTCAATCATTATAACACAGAGATTGTATATGAGATATATCTGCCTGCAAATTCACCAACTTAATAATGAGTTAACCACATCAGCAATCGGAAATATTCCCTGTATTGATATTATCATTCGGATTTATCAAAATGGGAATCTTGAATTTTTCCAAGAAATATTTTAGTTATTTTCTATATTTTTTCCAATTTCTGTATATCAATTATTTAGCAAATTCAAAATTAGTTAGTTAAAGAGTCCGCAATCCTAAAGATTGGTTGGAAACAGCACGCCATGCCGATCTATCCTGAGCTAATCCCTTCATCTCCCTATAGCTATTCATCTCAACGTCTTCAACTATCTGACTCACATACTCCAATCTAGGCCTACCTACCCCTCTCTTTCCCTCCACCCTACCTTCTATGATCAATTGCATAATCCCCCCATGCCTAAGAATATGCGCTACTAATCTGTCTCTCCTACGCTGTAACACTCTCCAAATACTTCTCTTCTCCCCTACTAACTCTAGTACAGCTTCATTTGTTACTTTATCTTCCCAACCAATCCTCATCATCCTCCTATAACACCACATTTCGAATGCTTGTAATCTACTCTTCTCTTCCTTTCCTATAGTCCACGCCTCACACCCGTACAGTGCTACACTCCAAACATATACCTTCAGTAATCTTTTTCTAATACCCAAGTCAATATTTGATCTTAAAATCTGTTCTTTTTCTACGAATGTCTTCCTACCCTGTGCTATCCTACACTTTATATCTACCTTGCTTCGATTATCTTTTGTGATTCTACTGCCTAAATAACAAAAATCTGACACTTCTTCGATTCTATTATCTCCTATTGTGATCCTCATTTTTCTACTGCATTCCTTTTTGTCACACCTCATCACTTTAGTTTTACCTATATTTATTTTCATGTTAAAATCCCTAGTCAATACTGCCTGCATACCATTCAATACCCTTTCTAAATTCTTTTCGCTTTCTTCCAATATAGCTATATCGTCGGCGAATCTCAACATATATATTTTCTCTCCCTGTACATTCACACCTACACTATACTCTTCTTTTACTTTGTTTATTGCATCTTCTATATATAGATTAAATAATAACGGTGAGAGTGTACATCCCTGCCGAACTCCCTTCCCTATTTTTGCTACCTCTTCTTCCCCCTCAATTCTAACTAAGGCAGTTTGGTGTTTATATAAATTAAAAATTATTCTCCTATCCTTATAATCTATACCCGTTTCTTTTAAAATTCTAAACATTATGTCCCAATCTACATTATCAAATGCCTTTTCTAAATTTACAAAAGCTATGCAAGTTACCTTTCCTACCCTCTTTCTTTTTTCTACTACCGTTCTTAGTGCTAGAATCGCCTCCCTCGTCCCTCTGTTTTTCCTAAAACCAAACTGATCTTCTCCTAGCCTTTCCTCTACTTTATTTTCTAATCTCCTATAAATAATCTTTAACAATATCTTCGATGCATGTGATAGTAGACTAATGGTCCTATAGTTCTCACACAAATTAGCTCCTACTTTCTTCGGCATTGTTACTATTCTACTACGCTGAAAATCCTGTGGTACTTCTCCCTTCTCATATATTTTACAAACTAACCTGTATAATCGCTCCTGCATTTTTTTATTATATTACATTCAAAATTATAGATTTAAAAATATAAATAATATGGGAATATTTCTTATTCACCGACCAAGCAATCTTCGCAAAAACGAAACTATTAATACTTTTTAATTAATATTTAAATTCTATATATCCGATTCCTTTAACCAACTCATAAGCACTTTCCTAGAATCCATAATTTGTTGCTGATTATTTTACAATTCAATTTGCTAATTGCTTTATAATATTGCCATTTTTCATAAATTGCCAAAGTATTATCCTCTTCAATTACTTTGACTTTATCTATGCAAATATTTGCAGGTCATTAAAAAAATAAGTTGCACGCGAATTTTATTTAAGTAAATACAAAAAAAAATGCATCTCTGCTTTATCGTTTTCTATGAAGTCAATGACATCAGTTGTTATATGCTTAATATTTATAAAGTACCATGTACATTTTATAAAATATTAGATAACGTTTAAAATTAATCAACGTAAAATTAAAACGCGTTACCAATATCTACGTCAGTAACAATGTATTAATGACAAAATAATTAATTTATCTTATTACTCGCTTCTACTGTACCAGCAATATAATTTTTTTTACAATTTTATTTAAAACTGAAAACGTTATTCAGTGAAAATTGGCCATAAAACAATTTTCCATTGTTTTTTATTGCACTATATGAAAAACAAACAAATATCATAATCTATTTTAAAATTTTAGGCATGACCCCTTTTTCAGATATTTATAATATTTTTTTTTGAGGTCCTTACCAATTTCGCATTATAATCAAGTGCATCCTCACAGGATCATTAAATATGGAAAATTATTTAAGTTTATTTACAGTTATTTTTTAAATACAGATATTTGCCAATATCCAGTCAACTAATTAAAAATTTCGTGATGAAAATTTTATGGTAGCATAAAATTACTTTCCTATCGAATAAGTAACAGTTATTGTGCTTTTCAAAAATGGTCCATTTGAAATACCTGGTATAATATCTTCTTGTGTAGTCGATAATTTTATTCTAACGACAGAATAATATACAATAATGGCATATCCGATTGCTGTAAATTGTTTAGTACTATCACAAGCACCAACATCATAGTACTACATAACTCACTGTCGCACATTTTCACAAAGAAATTCTTTAATATGATTCAATAGAAAACAATCAAATCACTCCGCATGCGTTAATAATAAACTTCATTTAAATTCTAGTTGATATGCATGCCGGTAGTACCCCAAGATCCTGTCTTCACTAACTTAAATTTCGTGGAATAATCCAAGAATTATAATAATGTATTGATAGAATTCGTCTGAGGATATTGAGAATATATGAATTGATATATACAATAGTATTTGGAATATTAAAAGTGGCGTTTAGATCTGAACATAAATTTTATTGCTGGTACCATCGTAAAAGTACTTCGAAATTTATAGTACCTAGACGTCATAGAGGTGATGGGAATAAAATATAGACACTTTACAACTTTATTATTATCATACTTTAACTAAGTACCTTTTAACGATTTACAAGTTTAGTAATCTTTGCAATTTTACTTAGGAAAATACATTGGATGAAGAATAGAGATTAGCTTCAAGTATTTCCGAAAAATTTGGAAACTGAATTCAATAGTAATGAAAGTTGCAAATATCAGAAAGTTGCAAAGCGAAAACCTTGATGGTGGTTATAATTGGATGATAAAATGACTTCATAAAGCGTTATAATTTTTACATACTCTATTGAAGTTTTTTTATAAGGATTGTTTAGATGTCGAAAACAAAAATAATTTCGAATTATAAAAAAGCGAACAAAGGAACAACATAAAGCAAAATTTCAATGCCATTTTATTTAAAATGAAGGAGTACAGAATACAGTAACACAGACCATTTAATAGCTAGATGCGCATTTCGAAGGATATGCCTCCAGCTTTTACAAAAACTGAAATAACATACCTCTATCACGAACAAATTGTATAATAATCATGATTAGTGACAGAGGTATCTTGTGCTGCTGAACATGGGGGCATAGCCTTCGAAATGCGCATATAGCCATAAAATGCATTGTGCTACGGATGCGGATGATATTCAATTCAAATATTTAGCACCGTCCTAACAAATTTACAATAATTTAAACACATTAAATTTTTTGAAGGACAGTGTCAGACTAAACGACACATCTAATTCGGATCTGTGATCGTTATAAGTTACGATTTATTTTGTATTGCGCATAATCTGTCCCATCTCAAAAAAAAAATATATATAAATGTCATTTGCGTATTGAATATGCCATTATAGACGATGATTAAAATTAATATTAAGAACTGATGAAGATCTTGAATGTATAAAACATCAACCAAACAAAGTGTTAAGTAGCTAGATGCGCATTTCGGAGGCTATGCCCCCATCTTCAGTAGCCGGCAGATTAAGAAATTGCTGTCATATTGACTTTTCTTTCAATTATATAGCAATCAAAGTTAGTGACAGATATTTTATTTAGTTTTATCTTGTGCTACTGAAGATAGGGGCATAGCCTCCGAAATGCGCATCTAGCTAATAAATGCCTTGTTTGGGTGATATTTTATACAATTATTTAACGCCGTAGTGACGATTTTACAATCTTAAATATGTTATATTATTTTAACTCTTATGAATTAGAAAATAGATTTTATGTTCTATCAAGTTAGCTTTTTCAATTTTGGCTACAGTAATTCTTTGGAGTACATACCATTTAAAAGAAATATAGAAAATACACGCTTACCAAATCGGATTTTTTTTCTAAATCCCGAAATATTTATATAATCATAAAAACATAACGTTTCCTCCATAATATTAGTACAAATATCATGATAGGCCACTATTAAAAAATTAGTAGAACATTTCTAAATACCTCAAAGCGTCAGCGTATATTTTCTTACATCTGGTCAAGTCGATAATAAAAGCACAAAATGTTTAGCATATTTAATATAAAATATCGACACAGTGGAATGTTATAATAATAAGTTGCGTTGTGTCTTTAGAAGCATATAATCGAGCATACACTTGGATAATCGAGGTAGGCGGGAACTGAAACAGTTGCCAGCGGCTGCACCGCATACTCAAGTACTCAAGAAGTACCATATACCGCAGTACTTCAGCATAATATATATATAAGATGTAACACATGCAAACTTCATTTATTTCAAAATCAATGCGGAATACAATTTTACTTCCACCTTTAAAGTGGTAAGAAATAATTTTTTTTTTCTTACTTTAAATATGAAATCCGTAATCCACAATGTATATTTACTTTATTATAATCTTAACAACTGCAGCATTTTAAATCTACAATTAATATCTTTGCACACGACACAAAATAGTGTAATTTAATTTTAACAACACAAATAATTTTCTAACAAATTGTTTTGTTTGTAATCGGCATTCATTTATTTTATTATTGTTTCATAAAATCAAATAGCTAATGCTAGTCACTGAGATAAACTAATTTCTATGGTTATTTTGCATAATTTTGAATTTTTATATCTTTCGTAGGGTTTCCAGAATTCGACACACCCTGTATAGTATATATTGTTCTATAAAGGATTTGCGCTGCAGTTTGAGAGTGTACATCTTTTGTTTTGTCTAAAACTACCTTAGCTCTTTTACATTATGTTGCTAGGGCACATTCAACGGAACTTGACCACTTTTTCGCTTATTTTTCTACATATAAAATAATAGGAAACAAATGAAAATTATCTGGTTAACTTTCATAAAATAAGTTATATTATATTTACTTTTTTAGTACATTAGTAGCAAATTTAGACATGTTCAAATTAATACTGATATATTAATTAGACGAAAACACAAAAAAAAACACTAAATATAAATACTTTAAATATTTGAAATTTGAGTTTAAATTTTTTTGTTTCATTTTCTTAGCTTGAAAGAAAATAGAAAAGGAAATTTGCCAATATTAAGTGATAAAAAGACTACAAAGAGATTTTTTAAATCACATTTCTAACCTGTAAGTTTTTAAATTTATTATTTGCTATGTTGCGTCTGTCAAGTCCCACCCTGTATAATGCATTTACAGTTTTGTTGTTATGAAGGCCTACGATAAATTTTTATAGAACGGCATAAGACAAGATGCATTGTCCGGTATAAGTTGGAAAATGGTACTACCTTATTACAGAATAAAGCAAATAGTACCCTTATATAATCATCTTATAGATGAACTTTTCTTATGGTTAGGTCAAGTTAAAGTCCAGAAATAAATCCGCCCAGTAAATAGTAATCGTGAATTAATTTTTTCAACAACAAAGGAAAATTAAAGCAGTGCTAACATCTCCTCTGATGTTGAATACTATATGCAGTACGTACTATAAAATATAATTAATTCAAATGTAATTATAAATTAACAGCAGCCATATACTATGCTAGAGTGATAATTCATGGCATTAGGAACAGCTATAATACGTAGTACTGCTAGGCTGCACCACTACACATAATAGAAATTGGTTAAATAGTACTTTGGTACTGCCATGCAAGAGTATTTTTTTTATTAGCGCAGTAATATGAATATAATAACAGATATTTAGTGTCTACATATATCAGGCAAGTGCCAAGTAGCAGCGAGTTGGTTTATTTAGTACTACCTCTGGCTAGCAGTACCTATGGTTGCGCGGTTTTGTGAAAAACCGGAAGGAAGCCGCAATGCCGCGATAACATCTCAGATGCAATCTCTTTTATATAGGTATATAGTTGGCTGATGTTTCTCCACATGTATGTGTTTGTACTATATTCTGTGCATATGGATGGTGTGGAAGAGTTGGTACTACAAACCAATGATCATCGTCGCCATCGCAACAACTTGCTGCGTTCTAGTTAGTACATAAAGTAGTTCTCGTACTGAAACCAGCGGCGAATTCGACACAAGGCTACCGGTTGCCATATAGTTGCCTATTGCCAAATGCGCAGTGCCTTTTGTGATGAAACGCTGGCTGTTAAGGATACGCGTTTTCGAAATTTGAAGTTAATTAAATGCGGTATTGTTGTCCGTAGCATCTAATTAGATGTACTTGTGTACCCATATAGGGTGCTCCAGAAGGAGGAATGATTACTTAGTGGAAATGTTGATGCCTTACCAGACGAGCGAGGCTTTTAATATGCAACTTATTTGCTTAATAATTGTTTTTATTTTATTTTAGATACTAAAATATCACCTATAAAAATGTACAAAGTAAATGCGCATTTTGAAGGCTAAGCTTTCATCTTTCTCCAATAATAATAATTGATAATAATAATAATCCGTTCTTGTAGCAATGTGTGATTTTAGTGCAGATATTCATTTTGATAAACTACAGTTTATTATTTTTGGAAATTTCAATAATGATTATAGGTTTTAAAATAAATATGTAAATAGCATATTGAGATAATTTAAAAGAACAAGAGATATCAGAAATATTAGTAGTTTACAATAAAGTAATAATTCACCTCAAAAATTTGTTAAATTACCATTTGATCGTCGTTTAGATAGTATTTTAAATAAATATATTTTTTTACAGTAATATATAATACTTTTAATAGTCTTGCTAATTTTCTAGTAAATCCCAGAGATTTGATTGATTTCAATAAAAAATCTGGTATTTATGAAATATCTTGTTCTAGGTGTCTTCTAGTATATATAGGACAAACAAGTAGACCAATTGAAACTAGATTTAATGAGCATTCGTTATAAAGTTTTTTTTCCTATTTTTTACAGTTATTGCTACGTTTTTCTTCTTTGAGTGCCTTCCCCTAACGGAGGTTGGTTATCATAATGGCAATCCTGATCTTGGACATTGCTACTCTAAATAACCCTATGGAGGAACAGTGGTACCATTCTCTGTGTAGAAATACCAACTATTTGTACCATCGTTTTTGAGCCATGAGGTTCTTCGTCTTCCTGGATTCCTCTTCCCTTATATCTTCCCTTGTATAATCAATTGTAGCAGGCCATATATTTCTCCTCGCATAACGTGACCGAGATATTGTAATTATCGTTCACAAATTGGTTCCAATTGGTAATACAAAGAAAAATTCGTTATATAGTTTTTTTTTCCTATTTTTTACAGAGTTATTGCTACGTTTTTCTTTTTTGAGTGCCTTCTCCTAACGAATGTTGGTTATCATAATGGCAATCCTGATCCTAGATACTGCTACTCTGAATAACCCTATGGAAGAACAGTTGTACCAGTTGTCTCTTAAGTTTTTGAGCCATGAGGTTGTTCGCCTTCCTGGATTCCTCTTCCCTGATACCTTCCCTTGTATAATCAGTTGTAGTAGGCCATATATTTCTCCTCGCATAACGTGACCGAGATATTGCAGTTTTATTGTTTTGACAAATTCTCTCGCTTTATTCATTTATCGCAAGACTTCCTCATTTGCTTTCCTCTCCGTCCACGATATTCTGAACATGCA
Organism: Leptodirus hochenwartii; assembly: GCA_947310635.1. Lineage (NCBI taxonomy): Eukaryota > Metazoa > Arthropoda > Insecta > Coleoptera > Leiodidae > Leptodirus > Leptodirus hochenwartii. The sequence goes on from OX371176.1 coordinate 42,336,937, forward strand.
CCGGTATATTGATAGCTCGAAAGCTTGCATTTTGTCAATGTCTCTTTTTTTGAGCGTCCATGTTCCCATCCCATATAGGAGAGTTGTAAAGACATAGCATATTACAAATCGGGCTCGAATTTCTATATTTAGATCTTTATCGGATGCTAGATTCTTCATTTTCATGAAGGCAGCCCTTGCCATCTCTATCCTTGATCTTATTTCCTGTGTTTGGTTTTCATTTATTGCTACGTTAGTAAAATAACTATATGAGCAGTTCGGAATCTAAGTTCCAATCATCAGTATCAATTTAATCAGACAAAAAATACACCAGCTATCATTCACCGTGGATGTTATACAAATGTATGAAAGACAGAAATAAGCAGTCAAATGTTGTGCTACTGATGATAGAGGCATAGATTTTTAAATGCGCATGTAGCCAATAGATGTGCATTGTGTTAGAATTGTGTTTTATATGTTTATATTATTATACAAAAACTTGTTTTTGCTTGTTTAATTATGTCAAATTAGTAAAATCCTCACATATAAGGAAAATATTGATTTAAATGCATCAATCAGCTATTCCTTAATACCATTAAAAATCATATTTTAAAAATTATCACTATGATGTTAAATAATAATATATCACCCAAATACCGTAACTTAAAGCATTAAGTAGATAGTATTTTAAATAAATAAAATTTTAAAGTAACATATAATAGTTCTTGCTAATTTTCGCGGAAATTCAAAAGATTTGATTGATTTCAATAAAAAATCTGGTATTTATGAAATATCTTGTTCTAGCTGTCCTAAAGTATATATAGGACAAATACGTAGACCAATTGAAACTAGATTTAAGGAGCATTTAGCTCATTCAGATTAAATAGAAAAGATAAAAGTGCTGTACCCGAGCATATTTTCAACTAACTCAGGTCATCCTATTCAAATTAGTTCACTTAAATTACTTAAAAGTGTTTTGAATTACTCCTAGTTAAATGCTTATGAAACTATATACATTCATGCATAAATCTAAATCAAATTTTAATATATTTTTTGCAATTAAAATTTCATTTTGTCTACTTAACCCGGAAGAGGTCGCGCATGCATAAACACAGATAGAGGTCGCTTGGGGTATATTTTGACCCCAGCAATAAAATCGCCATACGCAGGAAATGAAATGCAAAATATATATTTTTTTATTAATTTATTGTTGAACATATAAAAAACAAATAATATAATACAAATTTATTGGGAAATATCATCTGGTCCCAAATTTCCTTTGCAATTCTCGCATATGTAATTCATGTGCTCTGAAAAGAGCATATAAAAGAGCAAATCCAAAGATTCTTTTTATTTTTTATTTTAAATCAACTGACTAATTTTGTAACGATAAACAGAGTATATACCCCACTTGGAATATATATCGCTTTGTTCCCCCCAAAAAAAATACGAATGGAACTGAATTCTTGCAGAAGTTATTGTAAAAAGACTTGGGAGAAAATATCTAAAATGTGGGGAGTCCCTCTTAAAGTAATGTTAAAATATCTACACATTCATGCGACTGGGGTCATTATATACCCCGTGCGACCCCTCGCGGGTTAATTTATTTAATAAAAAATTATTTTAATTTTATTAATTTTTGGTTATTTTAGGTTTGACAAACCAATGTTTATTGTTGTTACTTATTAGTTTCCTTAATTATTAATTTATATGGTTTTAAAAGATTTATAGGTGATATTGTATGCCATTTTTTAAATAAATCTATCATGTTGACTTATTTATTTAATTGTATATCAATCAGGATTCGTGACACAGGTATTTTATTTAGTTTTTATCTTGTGCTACTGAAGATGGGGACATAGCCTTCGAAATGCGCATCTAGCTACTTAATGCTTGTTACGGTATTTGGGTGATATTCTATGCAATGATTATGCGGTTTAAGTGATTCCTTAAATTTAAAGTGTCACAGGCTTAGTGCGTTGATTAACTATTTTACATTCCATAGACTGCGGGTTCGAATCTCAGTCACGGTAGAAAATGTATAAATTATTTCTGTTCATGCCATAGAAAACTAGTTATTCTATAATTGGGATTTCGATCCTGTTTGGATAATTAAAAAGTGCATATGTGTAGATACTGCAATTTCTGTTTGCTTTTGTTGTAAAATATGATCTTCAGATCTGACAAAATATTAGCTCTTAAAATTTGTTCTTTTTCTATCAATGCTATTATATATTTTTTGTAATTTCATTGTCTAAATAAAGCCTGTATCATTTTTTAAAGCCTGCATTAATTTTTCTTTCAATTTCTAGTGAAAATTGAGTCGTTATGCACATATCAATTTCTTCATTTATTTTTAAAACAACTTAATATAGTACCCTCGGCAATAACACTTCTATCGACCTAAAATTATAGTTTGCAGTTTTCCAAAGAATTGTCAACATACAGCATATTTGTATGTAACACTGAGGATGAAGAAAAATAGAACAAGCTGAAGAGAGTACCAAATTAATCTAGAGCTAGAAATTGAACTTAAATTTAAAATGTGTACCACACAAATTGAAAGAAAAATACTGAAATTTGAAAGAAAAATTTACATTGAAATTAACATTTGAATTCGTAATGTGCTACTGAAGATGGGGGCATAGCCTTCGAAATGTACATCTAGCTACTTAATGTTTTGAGTTACGGTAATTGGGTGATATGCTATACTAATATTTTATGCTATTAATAATAAACTATCAATTCAAAAAAATTCTTACAAAAATCAACTATGCATAATGCATTTTGTATCATTCGTTATTACAGAAACTAGCATTTGTTATTTCCATATATACAAGTTAGGAAGAATATATCACTGAGTTTATAAGCAAAACGCTTCCAAGAAACTCTGAATTATGCTCAACAAGCTGATATTTCTACCAGGCCTGCGCGGTCATATTTATTCCTTCACCTAGCCGAAGATATATTCAGTCGCGGAGTACACCTGGCAACGGTGCACATGTTAACCGTTTTGACGTGCTCAGATGCGAACTCCATAAATGATGGGTTTGAAGGAAAATAACTTATAATATTTTTATTATTGTTGACCAGGTTTCGCCAGTAAGTTCATTTACTATGAACTACCACAAGGTGACATTTAATTTTCAATTTTCAATTTTTTATCAATTAATTCAATTCAATTAATTATCCATAAATGATGTCGTAATGTTCAAAGAATTTATTAAAAATTCAACTATTTTGTAAATGCTCTATGTATGGTATTTTTAGAACAATTGACAATCTTTTTTATATTGATTTAAACTTTAAATGATCAACATTAAAATATTTTTTAACTAGTTCTTAAATTTATTATGGTCGGGGGATTCGACTAAAATCGCATAAAATTTTGTTCACGTATATATACATAGTCCATGGTATCGATAGTCAATAAAAGTACTTTTATTAAGTTATTATAAAATTTTATCACGTCCGGTACCAACGCTAAATTCTTATTAGATCGTACAGTCGTTTTTATGGTAGATAGTAAGTTCAGATGATGCACAAAATCATAAACGCCATTTATATATAGAAAATCGCTAATTTTTTCTTCAACAAATACAATTCGTGTTTGCGATTTAGAAAAGAGAATGTGACGAATAAAATAAATTGATGAATTTAAGAACTTTATTGTGTATTCATAATAAAGTGTCAAGGGTATGAAGGATCCGCCAGACGAATGAATGAAATCAATTTTTGTTGAAATTGGCATGACAGTGCCATTTAATAGAGGAAATCGAGATCTTTGCGATAGTGAATTTACGCAATCAAAGGGTTTATCTAAAGGAATTGTACATTATTGTATACTTGTGCAAAAAAGTAAAATCCAACTGTTACAGAGAAAAATGAAGTAACTTTATATTTCGCACGTGTTTATTATTAATCTTGAAATGCAGTGTAAAAATGCGATCAAAAGACCAACAAGGTTTGGGTCATTGAATTTAAAATATGTGGTAAATATACTGGAAATGTAAAGTGATTAACAACAGCAAAAAAGAAACATAAAAAATTGCGTGAGACTCTCGCGCGGTAGAAGTGAAACTTCTTAGCTACTAGGAAAAGTCGATTTTATGCATTGCTTTTTTTCCATTTGTTAATGATTTGATTTTGATTGACTCTCTGATCATCAAAGAAAACATTATTAACTGTAATGTCGTACAGTCTATAAAGAGGAGTTTTGATTAAATTTTGTGTATGATGCACTAGTGGGTGCATTTATATTTGTCGATGGCTCAGCTGTATCATTTCGTTGATCTCTCACGCCGCGTGTATCTTCACGTGTAGACGGCACGCCTGAATCAGTGGCATTCAAATTCACTATACCACTTACTGTGTCCTCACTTAACGACGGTATCGATTCATCCAGTGCATTTGAGGTTGTTGGAAGGTTATGTTGTCCACCGTGTTTCTTTAACGCGCTTTGCCTGGCTCGATAATCTTTACTTCTTTCCAAGGTACTTGTTGGCACTTTTCTTGGTGGTTTATTCGCTTTCATCCGTTCTCTAAAGGCTCGCACTCTGTCTATACTTGTCTTTTTCTCCATTTCACTTTTCAATTGTTAGCTAAAAGATTAAGCTGTGTTTGCGTAATATATAATACAATGCGCAAGCGTCTTCTGGTTGCCTTATGCTACAGATCCGTAGTACACGCGGCGCATGCGCGTAGCATGTTTCACTTTTCGTGACGTTCAGGCCAATTTACCCTACCGCGCCTATAGAAGTTTCACTTTAAAAAAGTTTGGACCATTCTAATTTATATTACATAAAAGCAATATTTTTAGAGAATTAATTAATTTAATTATTTTTAAATTATGCTAAAAAAAAATCAATGTTCGACATATTTTAAATTGCCAAGTTTAAAAAATCCTCTTATCCCTGTCCAGAAATAAGTGTCTGATTTGCGATTTTTAAATGTCTGATTTCTAAACAATAATTTAATTCAACATCTTAGGGTATATTTATATAATTGTTTATATTCTAAGATATATTCCAATAATGAGTGGTACAGGGCTTGTCGTTTGTTGGGGGGGGGGGCAAATTGGGTTTCTTTTGCGAATTTATTGCCAAAACATTGTTTTTATCGTCAACAGGTATAAAAACTGTTTTAAAAGAGAAACTCTTCCTATCTACAAATAACACAATTTGTTTGCGACAACAATCAACGCACTATAACTGTCAAATTTGACATTCATTTATTGAACGTCCTTACATTTTCATATGTTGTAACAAAATCAAAGATTGCGTAGTATCTTCGATTCTCTCCTCCTCATTTATAACAATAATATATGATCGCCAGAGCTTATTCACTTGGGACATAAACCAAAATATATGTACAATACAGACAGAGGCCGAACATACACATACCATACCGCAAGTCCTCAACTGAAATGCCGTATCCTGTGATGGTCTCGGCCTCGCGGGCCCTAGGACGAAATGCATCGGCACTGCAGGCCTCGCGGACATTTTTATGATAGTGCGCAGCGAGCCGCGAGCTTGGTGCTAACATAGTGCCATATTCGGTTACCACATCTGACTGGAGACTGGAAAGCCTCTGCCAGACTTATTGGCGATGGCCAAACATAAAGAAATGAGATAAAGATAGCTAGCTTATGGTTATAAGTTCAAACAAGGAATTTCATTTGTGTTTGTGCAATAAATTTGAAAAAGCGCGTTGTAGCTAAGTAAAAATAATAAGAATCATTTTAATATCAACCAGTAATTTCAGTAATCGTAAATTTGTAAATCGTTAATATTCAGTATTTCGTCGTAAATAAAATAATGGAGTAATAGCCAAATGAAACATTTAAAATTGATAAAAGGTACATCCTGTGATATTTTTTACATTTTAAATGTCCAATGTTACTGGTGTTTTGTAATAAATAGGAATCCAATATTTAGAATATACAAGTCATTTTTTTGGGTAGAGAATATTTCCGAAAATACAGTTTAGTGAAAGGTTCCTCATGTTAAAATTTTCAATTTTATTATCGCATAATAATATGATCAGGAAAGCCGTTTCAATGGAAATTAATTCTAAATTAATATAAATGAAACATTTGGCTATTGATATGTTTGTAGTAGCGATGGCAAACTGTAGGTCACTTTGAGGATCTAGTTCGTAGTTCATTTCAATGTACCGTTCACAAACTATAGGTCGTGAATTACTACATCTTTTTTAAATGAACTAGTTCACGACCTATATGAAATACATGCACATACTGAAAATAATCTCTTTTTTTCTCTATATAAAAATATTAAATGGTAAAAAATACATAAATTGAAATATTACAATACTTATTTTGAATTAGGAATGATGAAGAAAAGACAACCATGTTTATAATTTATACAAAACATATATATATAAGAAAATATAATCTTCTCTAGGTACTCATGATTATTTATATGAAGTTCTAAAATACTGATTGGTAGTTACTGATGAAAATGTTTACTACTTTACTAACGCTTGAAAATTAAATGTACAAACTATAATAAAATGAACTAGATATAATCGTTTTGTTTGGCGTTATAATTTATATTTTCTATTCCGCATCTTCTCTGTTCAAACTTCCAAGCTTTGATTTGATATTAAGTGATTGCATTGCACTCAGTATGAAATAGAAGAACTATAAGATTTAGATGTTTATTTTTGCATTATTGCAAAAATTTGCTATGGCATGACATATTTAAGAACATATTTAATCTTGCGAATATATTATTCCAAATGAAATCTGATACCAACATATAAATTGCGACTCAGCTCGGCAATGCTGCTGTTGCAATATTGCATCGAGTTTCCTATTTCGTTCCGTTCACCAACACACTTTATCACTAAATAAATGTTAGTACTGTATATGTAATGTATACTATACTGCAAGTATATATATAGTACAAGTACATCAATACGTACACCGTGCACCATGTAGTTCATAGATCACGAACTAGGTCATTGTAACCTATAGGTCGTTGCAAACCATCGTCACAGTACGCCCGTCATTTGATTGAACCGTTCAGAGTGAACGGTTCGCGAGTGAAATACACATCGCTACACGACAGTTCATTTCTTACAACAAAATATGAAGCAAACGCAACAAAAATTGTTTTATACATTATAAATATTATTTTATACATTATAAAATCCTCAATGGCTAATGGAACATCTAGGAACGACATAGATTGCGAATGGAGGGAAATCAGAAATGGGTTAACTACAGCAGCAAATGAAGTATTAGGCACAAAGAAAAGGGCAGGTAGGAGGGAATGGATCACGGAAGAAATAGTTGAAATGATAGAAGCAAGAAGGAAAATTAAAATTGGAAACACAGAAGCAGGACAGAAAAAATATAAGGAACTAAGGAACTTAATTAATAGGAAATGCAAGCTAGCGAAAGAAGAGTGGATAAAAGGAAATTGTGAGGATATTGAGGAGGATATGAGAAGAGGTAAAGTAGATTTGGGCTACAGGAAAATTAAGTCACATTTTTCTAAAGTAAAACCAAAGGGTAACATTATATGTGATAAGCAGGGTAAGGAACTCACAGAAAATAAGGAAAAAGCTAGAAGATGGAAGGAGTATCTTGAAGATTTATATAAAGGTAGGCAGGAAATGGAGGAGCTAGAAAGTGTGGAACAGATAGATGAGGATGACTTAGGTCCTAGCATACTTAGGTCAGAGTTTCATAGAGCATTAAATGATTTACGGAATAACAAAGCAGCGGGGATTGATATGATACCAGCCGAATTAATAAAACACGCAGGGGGAAAAATGCAGGAGCGATTATACAGGTTAGTTTGTAAAATATATGAGAAGGGAGAAGTACCACAGGATTTTCAGCGTAGTAGAATAGTAACAATGCCGAAGAAAATAGGAGCTAATTTGTGTGAGAACTATAGGACCATTAGTCTACTATCACATGCATCGAAGATATTGCTAAAGATTATTTATAGGAGATTAGAAAATAAAGTAGAGGAAAGGCTAGGAGAAGATCAGTTTGGTTTTAGGAAAAACAGAGGGACGAGGGAGGCGATTTTAGCACTAAGAACAGTAGTAGAAAAAAGAATGAGGGTAGGAAAGGTAACTTGCATAGCTTTTGTAGATTTAGAAAAGGCATTTGATAATGTAGATTGGGACATAATGTTTAGAATTTTAAAAGAAACGGGTATAGATTATAAGGATAGGAGAATAATTTTTAATTTATATAAACACCAAACTGCCTTAGTTAGAATTGAGGGGGAAGAAGAGGTAGCAAAAATAGGGAAGGGAGTTCGGCAAGGATGTACACTTTCACCGTTATTATTTAATCTATATATAGAAGATGCAATAAACAAAGTAAAAGAAGAGTATAGTGTAGGTGTGAATGTACAGGGAGAGAAAATATATATGTTGACATTCGCCGACGATATAGCTATATTGGAAGAAAGCGAAAAGAATTTAGAAAGGGTATTGAATGGTATGCAGGCAGTATTGACTAGGGATTTTAACATGAAAATAAATATAGGTAAAACTAAAGCGATGAGGTGTGACAAAAAGGAATGCAGTAGAAAAATGAGGATCACAATAGGAGATAATAGAATCGAAGAAGTGTCAGATTTTTGTTATTTAGGCAGTAGAATCACAAAAGATAATCGAAGCAAGGTAGATATAAAGTGTAGGATAGCACAGGGTAGGAAGGCATTCGTAGAAAAGGAACAGATTTTAAGATCAAATATTGACTTGGGTATTAGAAAAAGATTACTGAAGGTATATGTTTGGAGTGTAGCACTGTACGGGTGTGAGGCGTGGACTATAGGAAAGGAAGAGAAGCGTAGATTACAAGCATTCGAAATGTGGTGTTATAGGAGGATGATGAGGATTGGTTGGGAAGATAAAGTAACAAATGAAGATGTACTAGAGTTAGTAGGGGAGAAGAGAAGTATTTGGAGAGTGTTACAGCGTAGGAGAGACAGATTAGTAGGGCATATTCTTAGGCATGGGGGGATTATGCAATTGATCATAGAAGGTAGAGTGGAGGGAAAGAGAGGGGTAGGTAGGCCTAGATTAGAGTATGTGAGTCAGATAGTTGAAGACGTTGAGATGAATAGCTATAGGGAGATGAAGGGATTAGCTCAGGATAGATCGGCATGGCGTGCTGTTTCCAACCAATCTTTAGGATTGCGGACTCTTAAACTAAACTATAAATATTTGTGAAGAAAAGAGAAATTTTTAAATTTATATACAAGAAGATTTTTAGAATCGCAAGAACTTAAAAATTTGTTATGGCATGACATATTTAAGAACATATTTAATCTTGCGAATATATTAATTATATTATTCCAAATGAAATCTGATACCAACATATAAATTGTGACTCAGCTCGGCAATGCTGCTGTTTCAATATCGCATCGAGTTTCCTATTTCGTTCCGTTCGCCAACACACTTTATCACTAAATAAATGTTAGTACTGTATATGTAATGTATACTATACTTCATCGTTTACGAGCCGTTGTGATTCATGAAGTACGGTTTAGTACACGACGTGTTCAGGACCTAGTACAACTACATCAATACATACACCATTCACCATGTAGTTGATAGTTCACGAACTAGATCATTGTGACCTATAGGTCGTTGCAAACCATCGTCACAGTACGCCCGTCATTTGATTGAACCGTTCAGAGTGAACGGTTCGCGAGTGAACTACACATCGCTAGTTTGTAGGTACCAAATTTCACAGGTAATTCCATGTTCTCCATTTGTTTCGATTATGAATTGAGCAATTATTTTTCGATACAATAATTTTGATAATGAACACGCTCAGGTACTTAGCGATAAGATACAAATAATATTAGTCGCGTCGTATAATGTTGCAATACTGCGATTTATTATATATTGATTGAAATATTGAAGTCAATGTCACTGGTAATTTTCAGAATTATATATTTTTTAGTTTAAAAATACGAATTGAAAATAATCTAGTGAATTACTTGATAAAACCTAATATACTTGATTAGTAGCTTTGAATTATTTTTTATTTATTTTATTTATTAAATATATAGAAATAAGAATACGGTTTGCTTACATGTATTGTGACATGTATGTCATGTTCTTCACACCGCCAAAAATGCTCAACACAAGTTTAAAACACAGAATTTCCCAAATCCGAAATATTACATTTCAACGGACGCAGGATATTTTATAATATCGGATTTTGGTTCTAAAATGTATAATAATCGTTGTATTACAAATTTCTAGCACCTTTAATTCTAATCAATTCGCATCTTCATTTAGAACCGAGGTAACTAAATAATTCATCCAATTCAATAATTTCAATCGTACGATACTCTAGGGAGATGTCAACCCCTATTATACGACTAGGACGAGATTTAGAGATAATCGAGAGATATCTGGTAGTACACAAATGACAATGGTAGCTTATCTGATTGGGCATACTGAAAATATAGGATGTAGAGATGATTCCAAAAAGTTATTATTAAGCTTTATGGCGTAGTAACTTAAAAGTTATGGGCCTTCTAATATAGACTTTTTTTTATTGCAAAAATTAAAAAAGAAAAGGGAAATAATAAAAAAACATACTACTTGATGGTAAAAGCAAAGTTGTTCCTAATCTAATATGGACTATCAAATAGTTACGGCTCAATCAACCAATCAATCAATATTTATAAAACGTGTTTTTAATGTCATATTTTCTTATATTCTAGTGCGATATTAATTTTTTTTGAAAGTTTTATGGACATTAGTGAATGAGTTCTTTAATATTCTCTCTCCTAGCGCTGTTTCTAGAATAAATAGTTCATTTAAAAGTAAAAACTAGATTAAAATTATAGCAGTTTAAGAATGGAGATGCAAACTTTAGTGGCTCCCACTGTATATATCCAATCCAATCAAGGTAGTGTCGGGTTTTTGGGAGCCCGCATTTGAGGCTGACACTCAATTTCTAATGCTTATATATAACTATATAGAAGCTAAATGCAAAGCCAAACCGTGGGCCAAACGCTGTCTCTTCGGATCGACAGACTGCTTATGTGTAAAAGGGTAGATACGCAGCTTTATACGTGCATAAGGGATGTATATGCGAGGCCGAAGTACCGACCCTTATCTGCCTGCCATCTCTCTTTTGCTGCCCTGTCTGTTCGCTGTTGTATATATATTTATGCAACCCCAAAATTTGAATGGATGCGATGCGTGCAAATAACCGAATATAGTGGTAGATTTGTTGTCATAAGATAGAACGACGTAATAGCTATCTTATTGAGGTGTATATCTGAGACGGTGTATAAATCGATTTGAAAAGGCTTTCTAAAATTAAATAACAAACAACCGATGATTTAGCAATGAACTAATTTGACAAGAAGTAAAATTTCATGAGTCAAATGGGTGAAGCTAAAAATATATTATAAAGAAATTGGTTTAATTTCGTATAGAATATAGTTAAGTAATCATAATTTTTTTATTAGCATAAAACAGCATAAAATTATATATTAAATAAAATTTATAGTTGTATTATTCGAAATAATTTCCCTATTTATTTTCACGATTAAAGCATAAAATTTTCTGTTATCAAGAATATATTGTTTATTTTAAACACGCGAATACTTTCATCAAGAAACTTAATTATTGTAGTGAATATATATTCACTTTGAATTGAAACTATTTCTCATTCTGACTGAAATACAAATTTTTATCGAATGAAATAAACGTTTTCTACTTTGAATAAATGCAAATTTAATTGTAGAAATATAATTATTCAATTAAATTTAATTTGTGTCTCATTCAATCTTTCAGATTGAAATAAAGAATTTCATTGAATCAAGATTATATATTTTAAGTAAAAAAATAATACACTCAATTCAATTCTTTAGTGTAGTCAAGTAAAACGTATTATTCAATGAAACAAATTGGATCAAAAATATTTAGATTCAATTTGAAACATTTATTTTCAAGAATTTCAATTACTTAGATCAAAAACGTTTAATCTTGTAAAAAAGAATTTAAGTACTCATGGGAAGTAAAAAAATTTCTGAGTGTGCATTTATTGGCTCTAGCTGCCTATTTTGAAAGGTAACCTCCCGTTTATTAACAAAATTATTTTATGAAAATTTTAAGGAGTTTTACGCACAAAGCTTATTCATCAAAATTGCGATTGAGGTATTTGGGTAATGTTTTGTACAATTATTTAATGTCTTACAATGATTAATTTTACAATGGCTATATTCAACTTATAACAGTCATCATTTGCCACGTGGATCTTCACGATACAATCACTAGTATGACAAATTTTTGGCTTGAAAAATGCTGTAAAAATTATCTGATGAGTATTGTTCGACTATGCCAATTTGCATCCAAAGTAGCTCAAATGATCACATCGTTGTCTGATATGCCTACTATCGAAAACGAATTATTATAAATATCACACGAAGTAGTTAATATGTAGCGACTAAATTTCGTCAAAAAAAATCTTGGCTTTCATGAAAAGCTATTGTATAATAAATTAAACCCAGAAATAATTCGAATGTACTTGAAACTCCTTAAATAGTTCATATTTGTAAAAAAAAACGCTTTATTAATGAATTTGTTGATTATTTGAGAAAAGTACCTTTAGTGCCCAAATATATGGCACGTAGCTTTGAATTCTAAATAATTTCTAGTAAGTTTTCGAAGTAAGTGACACCTTAGAGTCAGAAATAGTTAGTGACTTTTTCAACAAACATTCTTTTACATTTCTTCCTCTCATATGAGTACCGCAGTTCAAATGCTCTTACTGCTTTTTTTTTGGCACAATTATAAAGTCGCATTGTTCCCGCCTTATCGGGTCATACAGATCTAGTAACCCCTGCCTGATGCCTTTACTATATATACGCACATATATACATGAATCGCACAAAACAAAACAGAAACGCGTCCCTTTTCACCTGGTGTCTGTATGTATGTATGCATGCACTAAGTACATACTGTGTGTGCACATTTACGTCTGTCTGTCCACACTACAAACGACTGTTTGCCTCTTCAATACGTTAGCTTGGAGCCGCCACTGCCGCCGCCATGTTGTATTTCGTCCTGGTCCTGTCCCTCTGTCAAATCCAATTCGACTGTTTGTCTCTATCGCACGTACGCGTATATCCCTTTCTTCCTCTCGCATAAATATATCTAGAGTCCTTTTTGCTGACTGCGATGCATTGCATATAGCCTACCCCGATGTTGATAACGATCCTAATCTACGATGTGGATCGCGCAAGGATCTACACACATTTTGTATGTAGCAGGAGTATTTAGAGCCAACGGTGGCTTGCCCGATTTTATGGCGAGATTAAACGCTGATTCCGATCTATCGTATAACGAATTTCCGCAGATGTTATAATATAGGGTACTGTAGTACCATAATGAATACTAGGGGTACCATTTTACATACGCTATATATTCGTGTTTAATTTATGGTAGAGCCTGGAATAAGGAAGTGCTTTTTATGTGTGATGTTTCATGTTTTGAACTTTTATACTTCTACGGTTTTAAGGGTGGTTTTATACGGTAGTACCGAAGTACACATAGACAAATGCTTCCTGTGTGAACTTGGCCGTTAATTGAGTCTTTTCACCTAACATATGCTTCTCTCCAAATTGAATGGAGCGACATGTTCGGATTGTAAATGCAAACCCATTAATGTAGTTTCAGAACTGATTCTATTGTTATGGTAGTACGATATACAGATAAGAAATCTATATCAATCCATACAGGGTGTAACATTATCGATTAAACTTTGTTTTCTTTGGTGATGCCATTCTGTTGTGTTTCAATTATATTTTTCGCGTGCGTTATGTAAGATGTATATCATACTGATTTTTTTTTGTTACAGTATCGAGAATGTCGCAAAGTCAAGTATGCCGGCCGCATTTCCATGCTCCTCTCCATCCGTGGCTTAGTGACGGTCCTAAACCTCTAGCCCATTCTGCACCGTGGGTACCATTCGGCAGCGGTACCACCAACGCAACTGACCCGGACAAAAGTCAAAGTCCCGGTGGTGTGGGCATGAATAGTACGTCCGCTTCATCTGGAGGCGGCCAACCTTCAGCAGCTCACAATCACCTGTTCTCCTTTCCACCTACGCCACCCAAAGACAGCACGCCCGACAGTGTCGCAACCAACAATAATAACAACCACCTAGCGAACGGCAGCGTAGAGTACCAGAGCGCCGTCGTGGCAGCGATGGGCGCCTTCATGCAACATGACGGCAGTAGTACCGGCGGCAGTTGCGCAATGGACATCAAACCGGGCACAAATGCCTCTATGGGCGGCAGCAGTAAACAGCGTGAAGGTGATTATGATGCGTTCAGTAGTAGTGCAAGTGCGAGTGCAGCTGCCGCATCTGGCGGTGTCAGTGTATTCGAAGGCACGTCATCGCCGCACCACCATCAGTATGGTACCGGCAGTACGAGTGGCACTAGTAGCACCTATAGCAGTGGTGACAACGGCAACAACAGTGGGGGTATTCACGGAGTGGTAGCCGCAGCGGCCGCAGCAGCTGCAGCTGCGGTTAGTTACGGTGCGAGTAGTTTGTCACCTGCTGGGCATCATATGGGGCACCATGGCGGCGGAGGTCACGGTGCTGGCGGGCACCACCATAGTAGTCATGCTGCAGCTGCTGCGGCTGCGGCTGCGGCCAAACACCTGGTGGTGACACATCATCAGAGTGGCGCCCACTCACCCAATAAAGCGGCCCGGAATAAAAGTAGAACGAGTGCCGGTAAGCATCAGGCTTAAGCACTTGCATAATGCATAATATAGATAGGTAATTTGGGGAAGAGAGAGATGATGAGTATCGGGCAAATTGTTTATAGGAGCTTGCAATTTAGAATGAAGAGAATAATTTGATTGAAATGAAGAAGAAGCAGCTTAATTTTATTACAGTCTTCACTATTCCTATAAAATCAAAAATATACAATAGATAAATTAGCAAGAAATTCTATCTTATCACTGATAAATATGTATCTTATCGGCATGCACAATCAGTTGAAAAACAATCCAAGAAATTTTACAACAATTTAAAAATTGTTTGGTATAATGACTTCTATTTCAAAGTTCATGATTTGTATTTATCATAATTAAGAAATCTGAGATGTAATTATTCAATTATAAGACAATTTCAAAATTTTATCGTCACAATTTTGTTGTGACGATAATTAATAATAACAATGATAATAATAGTGATGGTCACTTTACCACAAGTGAAAATCTTACTATTTTAGTATTACATATTATATTTAATACGAACAGATATGCAAAAAAAATTACGAGGCAAATATTCATAAAAATCAAACATAATATATTGTCCATCCAGCATGGCAATGGATGTCAAATGTTTCTGTCAAATTGCATTTTTGGATATACATTTTTGATTTGGAGTACTAGAGGCACTATTTATTTAAATGGTATGGATAATTAGGCCTAAAACAATTTTGCCATTTATATATTTACAAATTAAAAATTGATCATCATTTTTCCTAGCTTCTTTCAAGCACCTTCAGCGAATAATATTTTTTCAAATATATGGGCGTTATCATAGTATTATATTGAGGGGTATAAATCATCTTTTCATTACAGTGTACTTCTAATAGAAACTGCGCGTAGTTGATGTTTTATTATTCTGGCTCATGTCTTGCGCTCGCTGCTCAAAAATCAATTTAAAAAAATTCAACACGAGGAAGACGTATATTGACAGATTTGACGTATATTGCCATATTGAACGGACCATATTCGGAAGATCAACGCGAACATTAATTTAAATTTTATTGAAACATTTCTACAATTGTTTCAGTTGCAAAAAAAATGTAATTATACCTACTGCTATTATTGGCAAAAAAATAAAACATTATTGAATAATACTGTTCGTGTATGAAGTACAATACAGTGTCGTCATAAAAACCAAAGAGCGGTCATATAGAATTAAAGTCAGTGCCATCCATCGTCAAGCTCTAATAATAACTATATACTATATTAATTTGCATAGTTTAAAGAAACTCAATTGAATATTAAAACACTGTTAAGTAACTTCCGTGGTAATTTCCTTTAAAAAAATAATATACACATTACTCATATTATTATAAAATGTATATACGATCTACAATATCATAATTTATTTTTAACTGTATAATATTTTTTTCATTGACCTCGATCAACGTTGCTTTTGTATTTTGTTTTTGTTTTTGTCGCCAATTTACACGGCTTTAGTTTTAAACCCATCCAGGCACAATTGATTTTTTGATGTGCTCGACACAAAATCACCGCTAAATGTTATAAAACGTGTTCGAACAACGAAATAACGGAATGATAATCACAGCGAGGGTTTTCTTTTTGTTGCAACAAAAAAAAACACATTATTATATTCCACAAAAAATAAAACCCTAATTTTTAGCATTAACATATTGAATTTATTTAATCACGGGGGTACGGAAGAATATTTTCGAAATATCGGACCTGGGTTTATTGTAGTAAAAAGTACCTGTTTGAGGTTACCCTGTATAAATTTGATTTAATATCTATAGCGTTTTAGATATTAAATCAAATTTCGAAACCATTGTGAATATCACACTGGTTAGTAGCGGTTAATTAATTATTTTAATGCTATGAAAGTACCCACAGTCGATCTTCTATTGTTTTTTTTCTTTAAATAGTTCAATGCTAGAGACTGCAATTATAACACTTGATACCGAACCGAGTGCATCTTTTCGCTGCAACATTTTATATGGATTGGAACTTTGGATCGGTTTTATTCAGTACTATACGTAAATAGGTACCATATGTAAATAGGTACCACCACGTATACACCTGCGCTAATAAACGAGATTTGCGATGACTAAAACAAAACTGGCGTCAAAAAAATAAATGGCGTCAAAATAAAATTAAAGCCAACACTGTTGGTACTATAATATATGTCATAAGTAAGGTACTTCGTTGAGAAATATCCGTTTCCCCAGAAATATAAATTGTAGTTATGTACCATTACAATATGGCAGAATTTTGCTGACATTTGGTTGGCCGGGCTTATGCAGATTGATGAATATTTGACGAAATAAGGTGACGTGTTTGTTATTATTTATGATACTTGCTATGGTAATGAGCCATGGATGCAGCAGCAGTAACAAGATGGCGACATATTTTCGCACGCGGATATACGCTTATAATTTCATAGCTATCTAATGACAATAATGTCGTCACCACGGCAATAATGAAAAACATCGTAATGTAATGCAACTGTCATATATACCGGGTGGTCCTAACTAGCGATAGCAAACTGTAGGTCACTTTGAGGACCTAGTTCGTAGTTCATAGTTCATTTCGGTGTACCGTTCACGAACTATAGTTCGTGAGCTACTAACATCTTTTAAAAATGAACTAGTTCACCACCTATATGAAATACATGCACATACTGAAAATAATCCCGTTTTTTCTCATTATAAAAATATTAAATAGTAAAAAATAGATAAATTGAAATATTTCAATACTTATTTTGAATTTAAAATGAGCAACAATAATGTTTATAATTTATACAAAACATATATATAAGGAAATATAATTTCGTTCCGTTCACCAACACACTTTATCACATGTTAGTACTGCTATTGGTACTGTATATGTAATATATACTATACTGCATCGTTTACGAGCCGTTGTGATTCATCAATGGTACACGACGGCTTCAGTACCTAGTACAAGTACATCAATACGTACACCGTTCACCATGTAGTTTATAGTTCACGAACTAGGTCATAGTGACCTATAGGTCGTTGCAAAACATCGTCACAGTCATTTGATTGAACCGTTCAGAGTGAACGGTTCGCGAGTGAACTACACATCGCTATAGTACTAACTATAGAAATTATATTTGTATACAGTACGCCCATCATTTGATTGAACCGTTCAGAGTGAACGGTTCGCGAGTGAACTACACATCGCTAGTCATAACGAAGTCCTTCTTAATTCATTTATTGTTAGTTTTATCAACAGAAGGTCAAATAAGATATTATTTATAGGTTCGCTTTGCATAATTAGATATTAATATTATTATACAGATGCACAATATGTACTCTAAAGAACGGTGTTCAAGATGAAATTGAATTTTTAAACACAAAAAATATATAATTGGTTACAATAAAATGTTCTCACTGTTTTTCAATAAATAAAACCAGATTAATAAATTCAAATTTGTTTATTAAACAAAATGCATGTTTTTTTTCGTAATTATTATTTTATTCTCTAAAAATTGTAATTTTTTGGGAAAAACCCCGAATATTTATGTATAAAAAAATAATGTTGTACTAATTTTGGGGGGTTTAAAGCCGGACTATAGTAAATCCGGAATGATCGAAGCCGGACTATGCGAGGTATTGCTGTATTTATATTATTACATTTTATAAAGCGCTTTTTGCGTTTTCTGGACTATAAATTCCAAAATTAACAAAAATGTCATATTAAATGATTATTGAAATATTGCATATGCATTTTAACTTTTTTAACGGCCTGTATATTGTTGTGAATTTTAACTATACAATTTGTCAGTTCGTTTCATCTTAAGTATACCTAAAGTTAATAATTTTTTTGGTATTATTTATGATAAATTGAATATTGTTATTTTAAAATAAGTGTTTTTGTAAATTATTCGAATTCGTAGTGCTATATGATACACCTTCTACCATTTCCGACATAAATTTTCAATGATAGAATAACCAATATAAATAAACTATATGAGACGACTAGATAATTTTTTTTCAAATAAAAAATTAACACTAGGCTCAAAAATATCAAAATGTAAATAGTTTCAGGCGAATTGATATTGTGAATAATCAACGTAAGTTATTCTATTAATAACATTTTAGTCAAAAGTTCGGTGAAATTATTTGTTGAGGTTACGAAAATCTTCTATATATGCGGTTGAATTATTATTATAAAATAAAATTACAAATCTGATTATTTACGTATTAATAAAAAACTTATTCGTTGTGCAATTCTTGTTATGGAAATATAATTGACTATATTTAGAACTTAAGATATATATCGATATAATAATTCTTAAGTATATATATTTTTTAAATAATAATTATTCTCATTGGTGAATTTTTATTGCACCAAATAAATAATGGATTATACCGCCATTTTCCACTATTGAAACAAATTAATTTTACAAGAAGCAAGTACACACAATACACATCGCAGTTTACCATGGGCATACAAAAGGGGGGCCATCAGAATCTGAAGACTTGGCGTTGTTAAGCAACCAACGGAAACAAAAGTCATTACAATGTTATATTGTGCATGTAGCAAGAAAATCTAGACACACAGCAGTATGCATATGTTTTAAAAACAAACGAACGTGCTAAATCAAAATTTTGCTTCAAATTTAAATTGAATTTTAGAACAAATATGTACCATTTTAATCAAATCGAAATTAAATCAGAAATACACTTTTATAGCGTGGATAGATTTTTAAAGAAAAATTTACATCGTATTGGTAATGTCATATTTTTGTGGTACGCTGTATATGTTTGAATAATCAAACATATTCATTTATAAGGCATTGTTTTAAACACTGACCTTGTCTTCTGTTGTGTGAAAGAATTATTGCCACTTGTTGCGTTATATTGTGGTTCAACTCACTAGGTACTGCTATAGTGCCAATGCAAGACTACCATTAACTTGTGCTACGGATATACCTGTACTAACTACACGGTTGCTTTTGTTATTTCTCAAGATCCTCAAGAAATAGAGGATATCATTGTATACACAAAATTGATGAAACTATATTAAGTACCTAGTTCATCGCACAAATATTCCGGTCGTACTGTACAAAAAAGTCTTTCAGCAAATTTAAGAATAACATACCACACTTCCGTTTTACCTTAGATACGTTAAAATCACAAATAAATTGATTTTACGTCTTAAAAGCTCATATTATTTACTTAAAGGTACTGCAATGTTACTACTTTACGTAATAAAATTGCAATTTTATCAAGCGAAAAAGTGCCATTTCCTCTAAGTTATACATATATACTGAGAGAATGGTCTAATCCAAATTGGTACCCTCCAGGGGTACTACCAATTCGTTCTGTGTCCTGTCAGTTTTTAAGCCGCTTAAAGGTAACGGTGACAACCACAAGAATAACAAATCGATGAAGTTCGTTCAGATAGACAGAAATCGGCAACTATGACTACATTGTATTCTATTCCTATGACAATATATAAGCTAGTTATATTATATTGGAGCTAGTTAGATAGTTATATACAGGGTAATTCAACTATTCAATTCACTCATTTGTTCGATTTCTAAAATTGATTAAATATACTGGCAAATATGCCTCTATTAATTGTTATTGACAGGTAAATTGGCGTAAGTGTCAATTACTACGATTATTAAATTGATTACATTGGCGATTTTAAAATAATTACCGTCGATATTAATAGACCAACGGTGATTATAAATTTATAATTAGCACTTTTCAGTGTTCAATGAAATATTAGCATATTATTATGAGTGTTTTACTACTTATTATAGTTTTTATAACTAAATACACTAGTCAACAAAATCTGTTCTTTCTAAACTTCAACGTTGAATATTAAATAGAAACATATAAAACTTTTTCTCAATTTAAGTTAGTTAAAATTTTATGAAATCATTGTACGTTTTTTTTTTATAATATTTTATAATCACCACGTTCAATTCTATGCATGGAGTAAAGATCATTTTCCTACGAATAGAAATCCAATAAATGTCAGTAAATATCTTCCAAATCAAAACAAAACCAGACACAAGTACAGAGAAAATGCAGCATCGTTTGAGATATTTAACGATTTTTCAATTTCGTCTTTGAATAAACTTTTAAGCACGTACAGATGTTCTTTATTTAATGTTTTACTGACTTCACGATTAACATCTAAGGAATATCTTATGATATTTGTAGGTTTTCAAAATATTATAATATATGCAGTAATACTTAACGTAAAAATTCCTTCTTCATGAACAAAAATAAGTTGGAAGATATGGTTGTTATAATCTTGAAAAAAATAGGCAATAGTTCAAATAGATAAATGTCCTGTAATTAAATGACTACCCATGGACCAAGAATATATATGAACATTAATTGATTTTAGTGGTGTTCTATTTTATATTATATTTGTCGCAAAAGTAGCAAATAGTAAAAATATTGCACAAATAAAAATTCATATATACTAAAGAGTATCAAATAAATATTTAAAACCACATTAGATTGCGAGAAATACCAAAACATTATAAAATTGAGCCTAGTAATCGAAAAATATTCACTGACGTTATATGTCAAATGCCGCGTCGGTGTATGGATCAGCTGTCTCGTAATTGACAGCCGGAGAGTTAAATTGTCTACTTTGGCGAAAATGTTTGAGGTTACATATTATATTCAATTAAATCATGGCAAGTATAATAAAAAGTTTTCAAAATAATATAATATATGCAGTAATACTTAACGTACAAATGCCTTCTTCATGAACAAAAATAAGTTGGAAGATATAGTTGTTATAATCTTGAAAAAAATAGGCAGTAGTTCAAATAGATAAATGTCCTGTAATTAAATGACTACCCATGGACCAAGAATATATATTAACATTAATTGATTTGAGTGGTGTTGTATTTTATGTTATATTTGTCGCAAAAGTAGCAGATAGTAAAAATATTGCACAAATAAAAATTCATATATACTAAAGAGTGTCAAATAAATATTTAAAACCACATTAGATTGCGAGAAGTACCAAAACATTATAAAATTGAGCTTAGTAATCGAAAAATGTTCACTGACGTTATATGTCAAATGCCGCGTCGGTGTATGGATCAGCTGTCTCATAATTGACAGCCGGTGTGTTAAATTGTCTACTTTGGCGAAAATTTTCGAGGTTACATATTATATTCAATTAAATCATGGCAAGTATAATAAAAAGTTTTCAAAATAATATAATATATGCAGTAATACTTAACGTACAAATGCCTTCTTCATGAACAAAAATAAGTTGGAAGATATAGTTGTTATAATCTTGAAAAAAATAGGCAGTAGTTCAAATAGATAAATGTCCTGTAATTAAATGACTACCCATGGACCAAGAATATATATTAACATTAATTGATTTGAGTGGTGTTGTATTTTATGTTATATTTGTCGTAAAAGTAGCAGATAGTAAAAATATTGCACAAATAAAAAATCATATATAATAAAGAGTGTATCAAATAAATATTTAAAACCACATTAGATTGCGAGAAATACCAAAACATTATAAAATTGAGCCTAGTAATCGAAAAATATTCACTGACGTTATATGTCAAATGCCGCGTCGGTGTATGAATCAGCTGTCTCATAATTGACAGTCGGAGTGTTAAATTGTCTACTTTGGCGAAAATTTTCGAGGTTACATATTATATTCAATTAAATCATGGCAAGTATAATAAAAAGTTTTCAAAATAATATAATATATGCAGTAATACTTAACGTACAAATTCCTTCTTCATGAACAAAAATAAGTTGGAAGATATAGTTGTTATAATCTTGAAAAAAATAGGCAGTAGTTCAAATAGATAAATGTCCTGTAATTAAATGACTACCCATGGACCAAGAATATATATTAACATTAATTGATTTGAGTGGTGTTGTATTTTATGTTATATTTGCCGCAAAAGTAGCAGATAGTAAAAATATTGCACAAATATAAATTCATATATACTAAAGAGTGTATCAAATAAATATTTAAAACCACATTAGATTGTGAGAAGTACCAAAATATTATAAAATTAAGTCTAGTAATCGAAAAATGTTCACTGACGTTACATGTCAAATGCCGCGTCGGTGTATGAATCAGCTGTCTCATAATTGACAGCCGGAGTGTTAAATTGTCTACTTTGGCGAAAATTTTCGAGGTTATATTATATTCAATTAAATCAAGGCAAGTAAAATAAAAATCCTGACAATATATGATACATAAACTTCATATATAGGAAAACTTGTTTAATTTCGTATTACATTTAGTCACAAAAGTTGTGATTCGTGTTGTCTAGTGTGATTGTAGTACTATGGTAGAGAAAGTGATTTTTAAATTGCCATAAAAGCAACGAATATGAATAATTAATTAATAACTATGCGCAGCAGTTTATTATAAATCTGAATGTTTGATGCAGCTGATGTTTGTTTTTATAATTCAAGGTAGATAGATCTAGATTTCATAATATCCCATGCCATGGCTTAGTTTAAAATTTAAATTACAATGATCTATTTTTAATGCACCAGTAACTTTATTTCCACTGTACCGTTCCGTTATTAATAATAAAAACTACATTTATCAATATGACGTTAGGTTAGCTATTATACGTCTTTTAGCCGACTATTAAAGTTTTATAGTTTTGTAAAGAAATCGTTACATGTAATTTAATTTGCGTGTATATTTTTACTCAATCAAACTGTATGGTTAAATAAATGAAATGAACAAATAACAAAATCAATTCAACAATGGCCAATTAAAAAAATTTCTCACTTAATACTTAATTCACTACAGCGCTTATTGTAAATAGCCATATTGCAATCGGATGTAAACATAGATCGTTTTATTCGCGAAATAATTATAATATAATATTAAATTTGTATTGTAGTTATTTTTAAAGTGCTTGAAGAAAAGTGAGTTGTTACGTCGGGGTAAAAGTGCTTCTTGTGACTCATCTGTCTTTGAGATGGTAGCGCTACGTTCGTATTTAACTGTCGAGTCGAACATATATAGATTGATCACAAGAAGATCCACGATTATTCTTATATACTACGCTACACTAAATTGGCAACAGTCAATTATCGGCTTAAGTATGATTTATTTCTAATGAAAGAACCAAACAAATTTTATTTTTAATGGCATGTAGCGATGGCAAATTGTAGGTCACTTTGAGGACCTAGTTCGTAGTTCATAGTGCATTTCAATGTACCGTTCACGAACTATAGGTCGTGAACTACTAACATCTTTTTGAAATGAACTAGTTCACGACCTATATGAAATACATGCACATACTGAAAATAATCTCTTTTTTTCTCAATATAAAAATATGAAATGGTAAAAAATAAATAAATGGAAATATTACAATACTTATTTTGAATTAAGAATGAGGAAGAAAAAACAACAATGTTTATAATTTATACAAAACATATATATAAGGAAATATAATTTCGTTCGGTTCACCAACAAACTTTATCACATAAATGTTAGTACTGCTGTTCGTACTGTATATGTAATGTATACTATACTGCATCGTTTACGAGTCGTTGTGATTCATGAACGGTTTAGTAGACGACGGGTTCAGGACCTAGTACAAGTACACCGTGCACCATGTAGTTCATAGTTCACGAACTAGGTCCTAGTGACCTATAGGTCGTTGCAAAACATCGTCACAGTACGCCCGTCATTTGATTGAACCGTTCAGAGTGAACGTAATCCTTTAAATTTGTCCCAAACTGAAAAGTTCCTTTGTTATGCAAATAACATAATACTACTTATTATGCGAGTAAAATACGATATCCTTTTTTCTCTTTTACTTAAAGAATATAACTTTTATAGTGCCAAAAGTTAGAATGCGGATAATCGATAAGAACAAATTTTTGTTGTTTTGAAACAAAATTATATTGTTGGTTAAATTTATTTAATTGTAAGATATATATATTATTAATACTCGTAAAACGAAACATATACAAATGTATATTTCTTCAAATAATAATAAATAATTTCAAAAAAAATCTAATGCCATCCATACAAATTTTAAAAGATCTGACCATTTAGTAGTTACACTCTTCAATTAACGAATACATAATGAAAATATTGAAATTTTAAATTATTTTTTAGCATCGTTGCCATTTTAATGATAGTAGACATTACTTTTTCAAATCAAATTGATCGCTTTATCTTTACTAGAAAGTTATTTCTATCATATTTTTATGTTTTTCTTTTTCGCGTATTTTCTTATATTTCCATATTTTCATATTTACCAATTATTTACCAATTATTCTTAATTTTTGAAAACCAAAATGTTTATATCTGAAATCTTTGGAAACTCGCATATACGACATTCTTCATAATTTAATCTTTATTGTATGTCACTAATATTTTTTGATAGTAAATTTGTAACTTATTAAAGAAGATTCATTATTAATAACTTAATATCGTAATAAACTAAATTTAAATAGGTACCATCATAAAAAAAAAATGTCAGTACGGTGTTAAATAATTTTATAGAATATCACCCAAATATCGTAACTCAAAACAATGAATAAACTAGATGTACATTTATATATACAATTGTTATAGCAATCACGATTAATGATAGAGGTATTTTATTTAGTTTTTATCTTGTGCTACTGAAGATTGGGGGCATAGCATTCGAAATGCGCATCTAGCTTTTAGTTACGCTATTTTGGTGATATTCTCATACAAATCTAATAATTAGCACATCATCAAATCTAGTCTCATAAAAGTTCGAAATGGCATTTATTTTAACAATTGCTACTACAAAAAAAAATTAACGCCACGTATATACACTTCTAAATAGAAATTTATTCATTTGTATACAATCAAATATTATATCTTCATTTCGCTCACTAAAACTTGTTAATTGCATAAAATAAACCTTTATAAACATTCCTTTTCATTATAAAATCATCTGATAATCTGCGTGCGTGCAAAAAATCTAATATAAAACAAGCTGTTCGATATTTTAACATCAGTGGAAAACAAAAGAAATGTTCACGTATCGTGTATTGGTCTTATTACCAAAATCGAATTAACTACTCCAACAGCAAACTCCTATTTAAAACAGTTGGCAGCTATTATACCAGCCAATATATATAGGACTATAGATACACTTACAAACAGACACGTGTGTTATAGTTAGGTGCACGAAAGAATCGATTGTTGTGCCACTTTATAGCGAACCATCTGAAACATGTGAACCGGCTCGCCAAGAACCAAGAACAATATGAACAGTCAATACTACGCCGCTGCTTTAGATAGAACATTAGGCCAAAGCCTCAGGCTACGACAGCAACAATATGGCCATTATATCTGTAGTTATTGGCATAACTAAAATACAATTTTGTAAGCGTATGTTACGGCCTAATCCGAATAGTTCTTTGTTTATTTTTTAAGTATTTAAAAAGCGGACGGTGGTAACGTCATTTGCCGGCACCGCGGAGGTCGTGGGTTCGAGGCAGGGCATTTTTTTCGGAAAAGAAAAAATTCCCTCCGTACCATAGATGTCCAAAATATTTAAATTATAAAAATTCCGTTATATGGCAGTAGCTTAATATCAGAAAAATATTTTAAAAACAATAGTTGTACTGCTAAGACATAAGCAACAATTGTGGATACCATGTATATAGTATTTTGATAATTTTTGATAAATTTAACAAAGGGACTAATACTGTGTTACTAGAATAATGATTTGTAGGCGAACCATTTTAAGTGTTTATGAAAAAAAAATTACAAACGATATACATTTACAATTGATAAAATAAATTTTAAATTTAAATTAATTAAATCTATAATTTCGAATTATGTTGTGTGTAAAAATTGTTTATAAAGTTATAAATGTAAATTATCTAAAAATTGTCAAAATTTACAATTTTTATCTAGTAATTATTTCACGATAACGTTTTAATTTCAAAGAATTTTATGTTTCATTTCATTTGAATTTCACAAAATCAAGACAAAGCATCTTTAATTCATGAATCAATTATTGTTTTCATTGTTATATACCTACCTTGGGTTAAGTGGAAGAACAACAATTTATTTATGCTTTTTCATTTTTTTTTTTCATTTTTCATTTATCATTCACTTTTTGCTATATATATTGGGTTACTTTACTTGTGTTGAACTTCGCCCTTTGTGGCAAAATTACGTCCTTTTTCGCTTTCATGTAAAATATTTTAGTTTTTCCCTTTTGCGCAATAAAGATTATTATTATTATATTTAGCAAATTGCTGATATACCGGGCAGTTTGATATATATATATTTAAAATTTTTTTTTTTTTAATATATATAACATATTTGTATTTAAACATAAGAAAAGTAACTGCTGCTAAACAAGCTTAAGCAAGGTGTGAAGTATGATTTTATTATCAATGTTTTTGCAACTATTTTAATCATTATCATTGAATTTCCCAAAAAGAACTCATAAATTTGTCTCAAACTAAGTTACATATAAGAATGAATATCAAATAATCAATAATGGAATTTTTATTGTATATCGGATGCTAAATGTTTTATTAGGTTCATATAGTTGGTCACTTTTGGATAATACACACGTTTTCTGCTTTTTTTTAAGTACCCACCAAGCAAGAAAGATAATTTTGATGATTTTTTAAATTGAAAATTATTCCAAAATCAACAAACTTTTGTTTCAATGAATAAAAACGATCTCTCTCTATATATATATATAAATATACAAGCGTTTTTAGACATTTTCGTACTTCGCGGACTAAAACAGTATTTTTCACTACAAAAAAATATTTTTTATCTCTGAAAATAAATTTATTAACGTCAGAGAGCTGGAAAGGTCTAAAAACGAGCACTTTTAACGAATACAAGCGTTTTTAGATATTTTCGTACTTCGCGAACTAAAACTGTATTTTTCACGCCAAAAAAATATTTTTTATCTCTGAAAATCAATTTATTAACGTCCGAAAGCTGGAAACGTCAAAAACGATCACTTGCGACGAATAAAAGCGTTTTTAGATATTTTCGTACTTCGCGAACTAAAACTGTATTTTTCACGACAAAAAAATATTTTTATCTCTGAAAATCAATTTATTAATGTCAGAGAGCTGGAAACTAGTAAATACGATCACTTTCAACGAATACAAGCGTTTTTAGACATTTTCGTGCTTCGCGAACTAAAACTGTATTTTTCACGACAAAAAAAATATTTTTTATCTCTGAAAATCAATTTATTAACATCAGAAAGCTGGAAACGTCTAAAAACGAACACTTTCGATGAATACAAGCCTTTTCAGACATTTTCGTGCTTCGCGAACTAAAACTGTATTTTTCACGACAAGAAAATATTTTTTATCTCTGAAAATCAATTTATTAACGTCAGAGAGCTAGAAACGTCTAAAAACGATTATTGTATTTTTCAACGAATACAAGCGTTTTTAGACATTTTCGTACTTCGCGGACTAAAACTGATATATCAATTAATTGCATTTCTACATTTTTTAAATATAGCGACTTTAAAATCCCAAAATATTTGCAAATGTGTAATCTGGAAATGTCAAAACAATTTTACCACGTCTGCAAATTGACTGAACTGTGTAGATTTAAAAAAAATCGTTGAGTATGGACAATATCTCGATTGACTCGATGAAAAAGAATCATATTTGTTAAATAGTTTGTTTCGTGTAAAAAAAACGTACTTGTACAACTGAAAAATTATTAGCGAATAAAATCACTTATATCACTATAAATATAAATTAATCAGTTACAAATAAAAATTGTTAACGTGCCTACAAAATTTTTGTACGTTTCATATATTCGTTCTTTACTGAGTATCTTCTCCATAATATATTTTTATTATAATAATGTAAAATCACGTCCGTAATACGTATAAATTGTTGTTCAAAGTTATCGGACAAATTAAATAACAATTTCAGATCAAGCGACGGTTCGGTGCATCAACTTCTTCAGTAAATACTGCACAATAAACACCGAAACGTCGCTTGATCTGAAATAGTTATTTAATTTGTCCGATGATAACTTTGAACAACAATTTTTTTATTACTTCCCTTTATAAAGGAGCACGTACTGAACAAGTCAATAATTCACAGTAATAATTTATATTTTCTAAATATCATTGAAGTATTACTGGAAATAAAGTATCCGACTAGCAAAACATTTATAGCGCTTCCTTCGCGTCCTGTTATTCGTTTCAACATTGTCCATTGGTGGTTTCTGCTATATACCCAGATTTTCGGAAATAGCGTTCCCAAGTTAATGTACCGTAAAATTGATTGGGTATTTGTTTCCACATTACTAAACTAGGTAGTCGGAAAGTGTACATGATGTTAACTATACACATAGCCTAGCTATGCGAGTCATTGTAACTGGTAGGGGTAGTTTTATAGGGAGGTTATTTCATCTCCCCATAAACCCATCGATCGCCCCCCTTGCTAGGATACATTTATTACACAGTTCAAAACAGCCGAAAACAGCTTGTTTTCCAATAAGCAAAACGGCCGGTTGTAAATGAATCGAACCGAGCTTGCGAAATAAAGTTTAATTCGAATTTATTAGTTGGCAATGGGATGCTAATTTGGCTAGTTTAAGGGGTGACATTTTGCAATGGAATATATGTTTTTCTTTTAATTAAAATAAAAACGAGCCGCCGATTCTGTGAATACCCCAAACTGTTGAGTAAGAAAAAAAAACTATACAAATACACTGCTTATTTTCAATTGTCGTTGTGTTATAAATCTATAATCGATGTTGCATGATATATTTTAGTAACTGTGAAAACAATGGTTATAGTTCCTATGCATGATACACTATTTTGATTAGTACGTGAATTATAATTGAATTTAGTTTAAAAGTATTAGTGATTTATTGTTGCATTAGTGCTTAATGCAATATCAAATCAAAGTACTACATTACAATTTGTTTCAAGATTTGTAACATTAAATTCTTCTGTCTTATATTTAAATCTACGACAGCCTGTGTTATAATACATATAGTAGTATAGACGAAGTAGTACCCGAATAATGCAAATTACGAATCTGAATTTTAGGTCCAATCTTTACGAACAATTTAGACTTTCTTGTCTATTCGCTTTATAAGCGATTAAGTACCCAGAAGCAAAAGTACCTTCTAGTTAGTGCGATGAATTGTTGTAGACTTGATGTAAATTACATATTGATAATTACTTAGCGTAGGATTGAAATATAGTACTGTAAATTTGTAGTACTATTTAGCGTACATTGCAAAAGAATGCAAGATATAAATTACTTTATAGGTATTATAATACAAGAGGCTTTTAAGTATAAACTTACAAATAACTGTTGGCATTGTATTTGAAAGTAGTTAAAATGTTTGTATTATAGTATTCTATTATTCTAAAGCACTTATTTCTTGTATATGTGTATAGTCGCTTCGCTTGTTATATACAATGTGAATATAATTGTTCCTGTTCGTTTTTTGGCAAACTTATTAATTAATTTTGTATTTACTTAAATATATACAGAGGGTCGGGAGTGTGTCAATTGCGGAGCGACGAGTACGCCACTGTGGCGCCGCGACGGTACTGGCCATTATCTGTGCAACGCCTGCGGCCTCTACTACAAGATGAACGGCCAGAACAGGCCCTTGATCAAACCAAAAAGAAGACTGGTGAGTCAAATTTCATTCAAAATGTGAAAATAGAATTATGAATTTTCTCGTGCAAAAAATGTATGTCTGTGTATCAACATAGAGTGAGATTTATAGCGAGGATGGTATATTCCTATAAATATGGGGTCAGGTAGAAGAAACCGAAAATGTATGGTCAAATTCCTACAAACGCATTAAGTAGGATTATATGAAAATTATTGCTTATAAGTAGTTATTTCTAATTTTTGTTAATTTTTTCCGGCCGTATTAATCTCGGTATTTCTGTATAGTCGTCATTGTTGTCCATCACTTAAACAGTATTTTATTTCTGTGTGCCACAGCCTTGACAAAATCCCATGTGCTAATTTCGCCTGCACCAAATTCATCGATTTTATTATTGATGAACGCGTTTTTCAAGACACAGCTTTTTTCTTCCGACGTGTGATTTTAAGTCTTGCGTTTCTAATCTTGATGTATGTTTGGACTTGGGATGATTTTAGTAATGAGGGATTAAGGAGCTTATTTTCTTGGAGACCGAACCTTATAGGAATTTACCTGTACCTTTGTAGGCATTTAACCATCATTACCTCGATTACCTGAAAATTATAGGAATATACATACACTCAATTATAGATACGAAATATAAAAGGTAAAATTATAAATTTACATCAATATCAAAAATTTCACTACATAACGAACGTGGATTTAGTATTGGATAAAGATTAATGTAATGTAAGTCATGTGGTGGTCGTTATCCAAAGAATAATTGAAATTGGCATTGGAAAATAACAATTGATATCATTTGTATAATAGTATATAATATCACCCAAATACCGTAACTCAAAGCATTTAATAGCAATCACGATTTGTGACAGGGGTATTTTATTTAGTTTATATCTTGTGCTACTGAAGATGGGGGCATAGCCTCGGAAATGTGCATCTAGCTACTTAATGCTTTAAGTTACGGTTATATTATGATTTATCACCGTTGTGATATTTTTTTTAATTATTTGTATAGATTTATAATATCTATATAACTACCCGAAGTATTTTTATTTTTTTAAATTATCACTACGGTATTAAATTATAATATAGAATATCACCCAATATTGTTACGGTATTTGGGTGATATTCTATATTACGAAGTATTTTTCTTTGCAAATATTTTAAATTTGTTTTTATCATATTTCGAATATTCGGTATGTTCTAACATTGCTTCCCAAAATTTCTTTTTCAACAATAGATTTACACATTTAAAATCTGAATTTACAAACCGTTGTTTCATTACTTTGTTCACTCGAAATAATACGCAAGAAAATTAATTAAGAAGAATTTTTGCAAAATTGAATCACTAAAACAAAACAACCAATTTTATAATTATTTAGGTTATAGATTTTGCCGTTATATTGCGATATTCCATATTAGGGAAGAGAAATAAAAATACGATGTTTTATATCACAATATAGAATATCACCCAAATACCGTAACAAGCATTAAGTAGCTAGATGTACATTTCAAGCGCTATGCTATGATAGTATTTCAATCACGATTCGTGACAGAGGTATTTG
This sequence comes from Leptodirus hochenwartii, assembly GCA_947310635.1. NCBI lineage: Eukaryota > Metazoa > Arthropoda > Insecta > Coleoptera > Leiodidae > Leptodirus > Leptodirus hochenwartii. Next base: position 42,368,904 of record OX371176.1, read on the forward strand.
ATTTAGTTTTACTTGTGCTACTGAAGATGGGCGCATAGCCTTCGAAATGTACATCGAGTTACTTAATGCTTGTTACGGTATTTGGGTGATATTCTATATTATAATTTAACACCGTAGTAATAATTTTTAAAATTTTATATCACAATTAAATATATTCTATAATGTCACATTTAATTGTGATATAAAACATCGTATTTTTATTTCTCTTCCTTTATAATTTTTTATTCGTATTATTGAGCTAATGTTGAATCGCACTCTGAAGATACAGCGTCCTGTATATATTATACTTCGATATGATTAATTCTACAATTATGTCTTTAATTTTTCCAATAATATTGCGAATATATTTTTAATTGAAATATCCTGTATTTAAAAAAATACCAGTTATGTATGTTTAAAAACATTTAATGTAGTACCACTTCGTTTTGGATATTGTTTTCACTAAATCTCATTACATTTTATTATCTTCTTCTCAAAATATCTATTTTGAATTTATTTTCGAATCGACACAACCGACAAACTTTTTTTTCACTCTAAAGGTTCATGGTCGATAAAAACTAATACATTAAAAACCATTTAATAAGCATAAACCTCAGAAATCCTCGAGCTATGTCTTCCACGTGATGGGGACAAAGGGTTTTATTTTATTTTCCGTATGTACAATACCACGGTACTATTTTGTATGTGCATACATACACCCAAACGCACAACTATTGTATTTGTCACATAGTATGACGTGCAGAGCAGTTGAACTGATACAGATCGGAGATCTAGATTGATAATAGTGTATTCTATTCTATGTATAGTATATCAAAATCACTCAGAATGACAAACAAAACCTAAATATAGGTACTACCACACAATGCCAACTCGAGTATTTAATATAACGGGGAGGGGGGGCTATTTTTATTTTATATATGAAGTACGCTTTTATCAAAAAATTATGTAGAAAATAAACACTAAGATCTATTGAATTTCCATTGCGTTGAGTTTTCACAGCTCACTTTCGAATATCTTTCAATGCTGTTAAATCGTCACTACGGCGTTAAATAATTGTACAAAACATCACCCAAAAAAATTGAAACGGTTTTTGAATTTTAATACAGCGATTGTTCTTTTTTTCACCACTAATATAGTTTTATAGATAGATAATTTTATTGCGTTAATAAAACAATGATTTTCTAATTTGCGTTTTTAATAGAGCTGTTAACGAACCTAAATGAGTTCGTTTATAGCGAATTTTAGTTCGCTTATAGCATAGGGCAATTTACTGTTTCAAAGTTGGTAGCTCTGCTTGCCAGTTATCAAACGTCAAACTACAAAAGAAAGCAATAAATAATTTAATTTAAATTTTGTCCTTGAAATGTACAATAGTGCGTCAAACTGCAAAACAAAGCAACAAATAGTTCAATTTTAATTTATTTCAAGTATTTCAAATGGGTCAATAGCTACTACCAACTAGCGATGTGTAGTTCACTCGCGAACCGTTCAGTTTGAACGGTTCAATAAAATGACGGGTATACTGTGACGATGTTTTGCAACGACCTATAGGTCATAATGACCTAGTTCGTGAACTATGAACTACATAGTGAACGGTGTACTTATTGATGTACTTGCACTAGGTCCTGAACGCGTCGTGTACTAAACCGTTCATGAATCACAACGACTCGTAAATGATGCAGTATAGTATACATTACATATATAGTACTAACATTTATTTAGTGATAAAGTGTGTTGGTGAACGGAATGAAATTATATTTCCTTATATGTGTTTTCGTTTTGTATAAATTACAAACATTGTTGTTTTTTCTTCCTCATACTTAATTCAAAATAAGTATTGTAATATTTCCATTTATTTATATTTTACTATTTAATATTTTTATATTGAGAAAGAAGAGATTATTTTTAGTATGTGCATGTATTTTATATAGGTCGTGAACTAGTTCATGTTTAAAAGATGTTAGTAGTTCATGACCTATAGTTCGTGAACGGTACATTGAAATGAACTATGAACTACGAACTAGGTTCTCAAAGTGACCTACAGTTTGACATCGCTACTACCAACAGTCGAAGCATTCCATAAATTTTGAAATTTCGATTTTTTATTTAAAAATGGCATAAGCTAGACGTAAATTAGAAAAAATTGTATAAAACTCATTTGCTAAGTCATTTATAACACTCGTTCTTTAGAAAACGTTTTCTAAACTTAAACTGGTGCAATAAAACCTGCCTTATGAAATTCGTTCTTTTTCTTTTTTTTTCACACTCTTCTTTACACTTGTCAATATAAAGATTGCGTAACAACATTATAAAAATCAATTGTTAGATACATAAAAAATATCAATATTTATAAATACACGCTATGAGGTTACAATATATTGTTTTGTATTTCCATCTGGAGATACTCGTTATAATGATAAAACGCATGCTGAATCAAGTAGAACTTAACAACATTTTTAAATTTCATTATAGGTACATTTTTAATAGTGATTGGCAAGGCATTGTAGAATTTAATAGCCCAGAAATGTTTTTTTTTAATTTACATTTTTATTTATTTTCGCATTAATTTGCAAATATACATACAGTACTTACCTGTATAAAAAGTATACTTTTGTCGAACGAAATCCAGAGTTGCAGCCAGGGACTTGTGAGGTGGCTTGCGTTTGTTAAAAATCTGCAAAAGATAAAATTTGTAAAAATTGTATAAACCGAATTTTTGCGATGATAGAAATGAATTTCGAAATAAGGGTGCTGTGGTATAGTCGTTAGACTGGCACCACGGATGTTGTGGGTTCGAATCGGGGACCCGCTCAGGGATATTTTCTTGAGGAAGAATCCCTCCCGGACCATGGACGTTGTGAATGTTACCATCCAAGAATTCCCTGGATGGTCATTGAGATAGAATTCAACAAAAATTGGTTTATTTCAAAAAATATTGAAAAAATATAGAAAAAGATTATATACCATGGTAGTAGCTTAATCCTCTCATATCCAATGAAAAAAAATCGCGAAATGAAATGAATAAAAGCGAAGGCAAATGTAAAGCAGTGTTAGTTTGCCACACATCTTTGCAGCAAATAATTGCTTTCAACCTTCAAACTTTTATACAAAAACGACCTTTCAGAAACAAAATTTGAAACAATTTTTTTTTAGCCAGAAGAATATTATTTAAAATCTATTACTTAAAGATATGATACACATTATATCAAAATAGCAAGCTTGAAAACGTTTCCAAATTAGGGGGCGCTGATCCCAAACGACCACCTTCATAATTTTCAACTTCTGCAATTGTAGACAGCGGAATATACTTGCCGATTTAATAAATGGATCAAGTGTGCCTGATAAATTGAGCATATCTCATTAACAGAAGAAGATTGCCTTTATGTCGTGCATAAACTGAAGCATAACCTATATAGCATTCAAACCATGTACTTACACTAAAAACTAAAGCAAGTTTGCACATTGAACCATACGATGATATACGGGCATATAGTAAGTCGTCGGTTGTTTTTTCGCTGGCATACTCGGTTTAGCACGGTGAAAGACGGTCCTTGTTTCAGCTAATGCGTCCCTCATTAGTGTAAACTCTTGCCGCATGTGGCAGCACTGTTTCAGTCATTTCGTGGCAGGAAATGCAACTAACAAAACGGTGCTGTTTGTAATGTACACGAATGTTCGAGCGTCACAAAGATTTAAGAGCGACGTCTAAATTTATAAATGCATTCTAATCAGGGTAATTTATCTGTAGGAAATTTTGTAATTTACTAGGTACAGACTAGACGTACGATGAAAATAAATAATACTATGAAAATTCCGGATACGTTTAATAGATCATGTAGTTGCATAATGTTATTATTATTAATATTTTCCCATAACCATTCATCCTAACATCTTATATTTTGTAGCTTACGTACCCTGATCTGACTCTACTTACCCTCTTATTTCCTTCTACTCTACATTCTATAACTACTCGCATAGTACCCCCATATCTAAGAATATAACCTACAATTCCATTTCTCTTTTGTTTAATTCCTTATAAACTGTAATTAAACAATATTTCCGAATTCTGATCAAATTATTTAAGCTAAATTGATCAATACGCTTTTGCACGTAACCTTATCTAAGACCTTGCCCTAAAATATCAACGCAACTACATTCGTGTGTTGACAATAGAGCGCAAATAGTTAAAGTAAATGGTTTTTATTTAGATTCAGTCCATATAACATCAGGAGTACCACAGGGGTCCCACCTGGGTCCCCTTCTCTTTCTGGTATATATAAATGACGTAAAAAAATGTTTTAAAAATTCGAATATACTCTTATTTGCTGATGACCTTAATGTCTTCATGAATATTTGTTCTTCATGTTACTGCAACGTGATCTTGGTGTCTTTTACAGTTATTGTGTTCTAAATCAGCTGTACCTCAACATTAAAAAGTGTAACCACATAAATTTCACATCAATACATCGTATAATTTGTTCCTTAAGGGAAAAAGGGTAATAGACTTAACAGAAAATGTTTTTACACCAGAATATGTTAAGAACTAATGCTTATGCTAACTCAGCCATTAACAGAATTGTCGAGACGTTCAATTCATACTGTCAAGATATTGATATATTCAATTGCGCACTGCGCATTTTGAAAATTCACATTTCTAGTTTGTTATGGTCATATTCATTTATGTTATTTCTTTTAATTTTGTCCTATTATTATTGTATTTTATTTATATGTTTGAATTCGCAATTTTATCATTTATTATTATAAATATAGAATATTGTTATCTCTGTACGTGTACATGTTAATGTAAATATGCTATTAGTGTATGTCATAGTGGGCTTTTTGCCTGTAGCATCCCAAATGATGGACAAATAAATAAACTCTCTTGTTTTTTTACAATTTTTTTAATCACCAAATTCTTTACCTACTTTACCTGTTGCTCGAATACCGAACGTAAATCTAATTCGTAGTTTATTCATTCGTAGGTTCAATTGCATCATATTCAAATCCAATCTGCTTCTGCATAATATGTGTTCCTCTGTCTATCGAGTGCACAGCTGCTCTGTTCTGCTAAACATTAGAAAGCTACTAAATTACAATAAAATATCGATTATAATACGGACGGTCGCACGAGCATTTTGTGTCCGCTGTATTATAATTGAACGGGACCAGAATAAAGTCGAACCAATACTTGATTTGTGGCTAATCGATACGAAAGCTATACTATGCTCATTCAGTGAAACTTGGCTGGCAAACGAATGAATAAAGTTACAACTGGGCTGTCAGTGACGTAGTTCCTTAGTTATTGCACCAGATTTCGCTTAAAATTTCATTCATTGTTGATTTTATCCTACAATTAGTTGATTTCTATAATTTAAAATGATGTAAATTCGTGGGCCAACTGACGATAAATACAACATATTTCTATAGTTAGTCAAGTAGTATAGCGATGGCAAACTGTAGGTCACTTTGAGGACGTAGTTCGTACTTCATTTCAATGTACCGTTCACGAACTATAGGTCGTGAACTACTACATCTTTTAAAAATGAACTAGTTCGCGACCTATATGAAATACATGCACATGCTGAAAATAATCTCATTTTTTCTCAATATAAAAATATTAAATTTTCTAAATCTATTAAAGCATAGCTTTTGTAGATTTAGAAAAGGCATTTGATAATGTAGATTGGGACATAATGTTTAGAATTTTAAAAGAAACGGGTATAGATTATAAGGATAGGAGAATAATTTTTAATTTATATAAACACCAAACTGCCTTAGTTAGAATTGAGGGGGAAGAAGAGGTAGCAAAAATAGGGAAGGGAGTTCGGCAGGGATGTACACTTTCACCGTTATTATTTAATCTATATATAGAAGATGCAATAAACAAAGTAAAAGAAGAGTATAGTGTAGGTGTGAATGTACAGGGAGAGAAAATATATATGTTGAGATTCGCCGACGATATAGCTATATTGGAAGAAAGCGAAAAGAATTTAGAAAGGGTATTGAATGGTATGCAGGCAGTATTGACTAGGGATTTTAACATGAAAATAAATATAGGTAAAACTAAAGTGATGAGGTGTGACAAAAAGGAATGCAGTAGAAAAATGAGGATCACAATAGGAGATAATAGAATCGAAGAAGTGTCAGATTTTTGTTATTTAGGCAGTAGAATCACAAAAGATAATCGAAGCAAGGTAGATATAAAGTGTAGGATAGCACAGGGTAGGAAGGCATTCGTAGAAAAAGAACAGATTTTAAGATCAAATATTGACTTGGGTATTAGAAAAAGATTACTGAAGGTATATGTTTGGAGTGTAGCACTGTACGGGTGTGAGGCGTGGACTATAGGAAAGGAAGAGAAGCGTAGATTACAAGCATTCGAAATGTGGTGTTATAGGAGGATGATGAGGATTGGTTGGGAAGATAAAGTAACAAATGAAGCTGTACTAGAGTTAGTAGGGGAGAAGAGAAGTATTTGGAGAGTGTTACAGCGTAGGAGAGACAGATTAGTAGGGCATATTCTTAGGCATGGGGGGATTATGCAATTGATCATAGAAGGTAGAGTGGAGGGAAAGAGAGGGGTAGGTAGGCCTAGATTGGAGTCAGATAGTTGAAGACGTTGAGATGAATAGCTATAGGGAGATGAAGGGACTAGCTCAGGATAGATCGGCATGGCGTGCTGTTTCCAACCAATCTTTAGGATTGCGGACTCTTTAACTAACTAAATGGTAAAAAATACATAAATTGAAATATTACAATACTTATTTTGAATTAGGAATGAGGAAGAAAAGACAACCATGTTTATAATTTATACAAAACATATATATAAGGAAATATAATCTTCTCTAGGTACTCACGATTATTTATATGAAGTTCTAAAATACTTATTGGTAGTTACTGATGAAAATGTTTACTATTTTACTAACACTTGAAAATTAAATGTACAAACTATAATAAAATGAACTATATGGAATCGTTTTGTTTGGCGTTATAATTTATATTTTCTATTCCGAATCTTCTCTGTTTAAACTTCAATGCTTTGATTCGATATTAAGTGATTGCATTGCACTCAGTATGAAATAGAAGAATTATAAGATTTAGATGTTTAATTGTGCATTATTGCAAAAATTTGCTATGGCATGCCATATTTAAGAACATATTTAATCTTGCGAATATATTAATTATATTATTCCAAATGAAATCTGATACCATCATATAAATTTAGACTCAGCTCGGTAATGCTGCTGTTGAAATATTGCATCGAGTTTCCTATTTCGTTCCGTTCACCAGCACACATTATCACTAAATAAATGTTAGTACTGTATATGTAATGTATACTATACTGCAAGTATATATATAGTACAAGTACATCAATACGTACACCGTGCACCATGTAGTTCATAATTCACGAACTAGGTCATAGTGACCTATAGGTCATTGCAAAACATCGTCACAGTCATTTGATTGAACCGTTCAGAGTGAACGGTTCGCGAGTGAACTACACATCGCTATAGTACTAACTATAGAAATTATATTTGTATACAGAAATATTTTTTTCACGACACTTGAATCAGAAGCGCTATTTTATTTGTAAATTATAGATGCCTTACATTTATCATATAGATTTAATTGCCGAAAATTCTCCATCGATTGAATCATGGTTGCAAAGATAATAGACACATTTTTTATATTTACACATTTAAAGTGAAATATTTATTTCACATCCACTTTTTAATATCTCTACCAGATTTCTTGTCAGATGATGATTTTAATAACTCGTAATTGTGTTCATTCAGAAACGTTTCAAATTACTTCCAAATTGGACTCTCGTCGAATCTTATTGTATTTTTAAGTAACTCTACTTTCAACTTCAACTAACATATTGTCGATTCAAATCGATTCATTTGCAAAATAACTGCTGAATCTTTTAAATTTATATTGTAGTAAATAGTAGTTCAAAGTAAGATGCATTTGATTCCTTTTTCACCGATTGAAAAGTCAGATATTGCAGTTCATTGTTACTGTAATTTCAAAATTAAACGATTTTAATTCATTTTTTCAATATGTGTATAAAAATGATAGATGTGTTCTTGTTCTTTTAATACCTTCAATATCATTTGAATATATTTAATCCTTACCCTATTCTTTTTATTATCTCTGGAAAAATTAGGCAGAATTGTTTTCCAAACTGTCAGATCATGTATATTCTTGTGTCAGTTCTTATTTTGACATTAGGTTGACCACTTGCTTATCATGAAATCTTTTCTACATTGGAATACGCATATATATTCCTCTATCGATTTTCTGTATTTCATTTAATAAAAAATATGGTTTCCACCTCAGTGAGTAGTCAGTAAGTCCATCGGCCTCATATATGATATTAAATATTAATTTCCTTGGATACAATAATCTAGACTTCCCTAAGGAATACCCATGTATAGTGGTAAATATTATTTATTCTGGCAGAAATAAAAAAATCTATTTGAAATCCTTTTCTGTCAAATCACTCGGTGAATTGATTTTTTCTTATATAGTTGTCATCAGAAATTTATTTAAAAAATTGCCGCGTATACAAATTGTAAATTGATGGAAGACGAGTTCTCTAGAATTATATTACGTATATTTCTAGAACTTCTTCATAATTAATTCAGTGTAGTTTATAATAAAAGCAGAATTTGTCTAAGAATAAAAAGCCTGGATCAGAAAACCTTGTGTCTTTATAAATGACTTCTACCATATATTTCGTACATATGTTGCTTTATGAATGTAATCACACGTTATGGGCTTTAGCTAGCACAGGTGTCAGACGTTACGCAAATATATAATCATAGATGTCACTAACCTATCATTAGCACTTAAAATATTTATATGTTGAATGGGGTCCTACTATACACACTCACATTAATGACGATTCCTCTCATATATAAAAAAATAAGTGCGAAAATCAATTTACACGGCACACACAAACGTCCTTGCCAATATTACAACAGTACTACTTTCTCAAAGCGAATGAAAACTATATCAAATATTATTGATTTTTAATTTTTTTTTTCAAAATCATAACTTATTCAAACTGCTTCTGGAATTGGATAATATAATTGGGTATTGGTACCAGTGGTACTTAACCACCTGTTGACTAAGAACAGCACAGCACTGGCCCACGCATAAATTTAAAACAGCAACAATTAACAGAATGAGAAATAGCGCAAATGCGGAGCGAGACACGAAGAAAGGCTCGTTGGGAGGCTGTGTAAGATTTACGACAACTAGTTGACGTGTGGTAGTACCGGTAGTATGGCGTGGAGTCCTACCTCAAGACAACGCAGAGCTGTACCAAAAGAAAAAAGTTGTTATAAAAATTAGGACGCAATTGAGAATAAGCAATGCAGCAAATGCAATGAGGATAATATTGCTCGGTACTTATATTTATGGCGGAAATAATTTAGTACTTGTAATACGACTAGGATGTTTCTAATAGAAATTTAAATAGTACCATTCTGGTACAAACTACTTAACCAGGGTGAAATAAATCTTTTCGTGTTGCAAGTGGGAAATTGTTAATTTTGCCGACAGATTGACATTCAGTACGGTACTACGGTGGTAGTACTTTACCAATAAGTACTATGTGTTGCGCAGCACTTGGCTTCTGGCTTATTTACGAGAAAAGGGAACGCCGCACATAAGACCAAGCCAATTCTTGCAGATGACGATGAAAATTGCAAATCGGTAAACTCGTAAATTCGTTATGCTAGTCACCACCAATATTGTAGTAGTATGACGTTGGTACACCTTGTTTATTGATTGTTAATCTACGAAACATTCAACAATGCGCAATACTTTTTGTAAATTAAAGTTAGAGAAGTAGTTGAAGATAGTTATGATAATGTTTATGAAGATGTAAACTTTATTAAGGGGATATCACGTATTTTCACTCATAATTTTACAATTTTATTCCTAAACTATGTACCCTGGATCTGTGAAAGTTTGGTATAATACTGTCATTCTATTTCAAATATAACTGTAGAAAGCTTTTTATTCTTTTTCCTAAGTTATTATATAATTTACATATATACATATTCCTATATTTAATGGAATTTATCTACATTTTACCGCATCTTAAAAATTTAATTTTGATTTTCTACTCTCTATATCCCGATTGCATGTATAAATTTTTATTTGCAATTAAGTTGAGCGGTGCAATAAATTTCAGAATTTTATCGTTACAAAATTCTAAAAGTGTAACACTCCTTGATATACAAATATAACATATAGGTACTACCTAATAATTTTACTTTAATTTTACTTGCTCAAATTCAATATTAGAAATATGTGTATAGGCATTGTTATGGTTGTTGTGTACTTTTCATTTTGGAGAATGTAAAAACGGACATTACAAGACATTTAAGCCATATATAGGTACTATGACGTACTATGTAGCATTATACCAAACATACCTACATGGTTGTAATGTTTGATATTACAATAACGTTGTAATTGGCATGAATAGCAGAAATTCGACTAAGCCGCGCTACAACTTCTAAATCTTAAACGTACCACGCCAAAATGCAGTACATCCATAAAATTTATTCTTACATAAAACCTGCAGTGATTATACAAGAGTTACGTAGAAATTGAAACGGCTTTAAAAACAAAAACACACCTTTTTTTTATAAATATATTCTTATTTGTTTTTTTATATAAAAATATAAATCTGTTACTGTGCTGGAGAAGCTGCTTTTTATAGTACAAGAATCTTGCGTACATACAAGTTTGATTATTAATAATATTGACTTTGATCGATGGTCAAGCAAGCGGTTCTCGCGTTCTTCGGTACCAAGCAACGACATATCGATAACTAGCATGCAGAAGGAGAGATCCGAACCATGAGTATGTTAGCTCATTGTACGGGTACGCACCTTACAATCCCCTAAATACCATATACAAAGTGTTGAAATTAATCAAAAATCCAAAAAGTATATTATTATTATTATTATTATTATTTATTTATTACTATACAACGCATTATTTATTTATATATATATAACTATCTAATATATTTATGTCACATAACACTTGTGTCGTTGTGTGTCATAAAAGTAGCTATATTTAGTATAAAATAGTAAAAATTAAAAATTAAAATAAGACAAAGAAATTTTTTTTATGGCTAGTCATTTCATAGTCCAAAAATATTGCTTTCCCGTTCATATGCAAGATCGATTAGCCAGAATTTTAAGTGGTATTTAAAAGTATTTGAGTTAACTAGTAACTTAATTCTTTCTCGAATTGTTATAAAACATGTCGGAACTATATTTGAGCTTTCTTGAGTGAGCAAACTAGTTTAACGAACCCGACAAATGTTCATGAAATTTCTGTCCTATATACGCTTGTCTATGTGAATTATATTAAACCCATCATAGGTAATAATAAGATAATTTATGACATCGCGGTCTTTATGCATTTTTAAATTATTTTTTTAATAGCAAATTCCAAATCATAAAGTAACATAAAGCATTAAGTAGTTAGATGCGCATTTCGAAGGCTATACCACCATCTTCAGTGCAGCACAAGGTTAAACAAATTAAAATGCTTCTGTCACTAACCGTGATTGCTTTTACAATTATTATACAATTGTTATTCATGCTTTGTATGAACAGAACATTCAAGAATGCACATAATTGGATTTGAGCATTTTCGACCATTAACACAATATAATGTAATATACATAAATATATTTTATTATACATTAACTGCGCAGCTATGTTAAACATTTCGATTTTCTTCGCTGTACTATTTCTTTGTAGTTATGATTTGAAACACCCTGTGCATACTATCAAGCTATTGTAGCGGTATTAACGCACCATTAGACTTAACCTGGCTTGGTTACTATTAGGATTAAACCAAGCTGAAAGCCACATGAGTTAGTACGCAATGACCTTATTAAAAATGGAATATATTTGGACTATACTTCACCCCAGATCCAGATCAACAACGAATTTTATTTCATTTATGTAAAAAAATCTCACAAAATATTACATTTGTTTAGCAGTAACGAATGATTCATCAAAAGTACTTTCTTAAAATAACGATTAATACGCTCAAAATTGTTTCATTTGTACTATAATAACAGTTTTATTTTCATATTTAGTCCCATCGTTATTTTATCGAGTAATCGAATTTTTTCCTTATACTAATTCACATTTTTTTTAGGAATTTTGAAAAATAACGAAACACTTTTTGCCAGCGATATACACTGCGGTGTATTTAACTCTTTTTTTCCAATAGTATGTTAATTTTTTTTATAATTTCACGCCAATGTTTCAATATTTAAGAGAAACAATTTCAAGAATGTGATAGTATGTCTGCATGGTGCTACATAATAGAACGTCAGTGCGTCAGCGCATACATTGTTTTATGGGGCAAGACCCAAGTAGTACCAGGCCGTAGATAGTTAACACAAGTCCATAAGTTACTTGCCGCAGGAATAGTACTTATACGAATGAAATGCAACAAGTTGTCGCGAGCGACGAAGAATCTGGTGTTTATTATCCGAGTGGTATAGTATTTCCTCGTCCTTTCGGTTTTGAACGTTGATTAGTATCTCACAATAGATAAGTATACACCAATCAATTATATCGATTGGTACTATCCAATCGATATATCCAATATATCTTACAACTTTTTTTTGTATAAACAATTCATAGAATAATACATCAATTATAATGCAAATTTCTTTCTATGGGCTGATCAATAAATATTAGAAATATAAGTATGACTTTTTAAACGTTTATTAAAACAGCAGATATTACAAGTATTTATCTCCTTCAAAATTTATCTCTTTCCTCTATTCCATCGATTTCACCAGTCATCAAATGCTTTGGAAAAAGCATCGTTTAGAATCGATCTAAGCTCTCTTGTGCTATTCTCAATAATAATGTCTCTATTCTCGAATCGTTGTCCATTCAAAACATTTCAAATCGAGAAAATAAAAATAAATGTCTGGTGGCGCGAGATCTGGAGCATGGGTCGGTTGCGGAAGTGTCGAAATGAAATGTTTGGCCGAGAATTGTAGAATGCGGGCGCGCATTATCGTGATGAAGAATCCATTTGTTATTGCGACCAATTTCGGGTCTTAATCGGCGCATTTTTACCCGTAGACGATTAAAAACTTGTTCATTGTTAATAGTCTACTTTCCGGATGATATTTATAGTGGATAATTCCCTGATAGTAAAAAAAACACCAAAAGCATAACTTTAATGTTCGACAAACACATTTTCGGTTTTTTAGGTATTGGCTCACTAATGTGAGTCCATTCACTCGATTGCACGTTAGTTTCACAATCATAACCACACACCCACGTTTCATCACAAGTTTTCATAAAGTCGTGCTCATTGTTTGCAGTTTTCCAAAGTGCAGTGAAATTTCACGTCTGCTTTCTTTTTGTTCAAGTGTAAGCTCTTTTGGAATGAACTTTGCCGCAAGTCTACGATATCATAGTTCGTCTAACATCGTCTGAACAGAACCAAATTATTGATTTACTCAGAACAGATTGTCCATAAGCTTGACCAATCAATTCAATAGTTTCTGTCGCCGTTTTCCCAATTTTGAGACAAAATTTGATACAAATTCTTTGTTCATTCAAAACAGACATTTTTACTCGGCCTAATTTTTACAACAGATAAAAAAACAGCTTTTAAGTAATTTAAGTGAACTAATTTGAATAGGATGGCCTGATCCAAAAATATGCTCGGCGACAGCACTTTTATCTTTTATCTTGTGCTACTGAAAATGGGGGGCATAGCCCTTGAAATGTACATCTAGCTACTTAATGCTTGTTACGGTATTTGGGTGATATTTTATATTAATATTTAACACCGTAGTGATAATTTTTACAATTAATAATTGTTTTTTTTCTTCAAATAATTGATCGATTTAGCCGTTACTATGTGATATTCCATAATATGGACTTTCTTCGTTAATTTTGGTGATATAAAAACAATCTTTATATTTTCCAATTTGAATGTTGTTTATCCTACATATTTCTGTCAGACTGGAAGTATGTAATAAGAAAATTTCAAAATTGAAAAAAGAATATTTTGTTCATTATACTCTTTAAGTTATCGATAATTAAGTTATCGACTATTCAATTGTAAAAGTAAAAATATCCTCCATATTATTTTGTTAACTGTATACAGTAGTTACAATAGCCAATGTATGAAGGGTTGTTGTATACATATTTATTGTGAGGTACTAATCTGCATCCAAAAGTCAACACCAAAATGAATATGACTACACTATATTACCTTAAGTACTCTACAGTCCACGGCCAGAAGTTTATACGTGATATCATACTATACGCTTCTTAATCGTGTTCGGCCTGTTTTAGCAGCCCCTCTTTATTTCTGTCCGTTTTATTTAGCTTCAGTCTATAGTATAATATCAATCAGTGGCGGTTCCTTATGCAGGCCGCAGGGCCGCGCGCCCCTCCTGAACATTGAGCGCGCATCACCGTAGATATATAATTGTATTGCGATATTTTATCTCGGCATTATTTTTCCTAAAAGATAAAGCTTGCGTTGCGATACCAATCAACACAACACGGTGTGGCGTTCGTTGTGGTATCCGTTGCAAGTCAGAGCAGTGACCGATGCTGTATCTATCTTTATCTATCGGTCGCATGGCATAGATATATCGCTAATTTGGTGCCGCTGCGTGTTCAGCGCCACACAGTACAGTTTAAATGCATATGCACTCATCTCACTCTGCTGCAAGCAATCGGTGAGAGCGACCGTATGCAGTATATCTTCTGCTTCTTGGGTTTTCTCCATGCTTCATCGTCTAATATGTGTCACTGATTCCTAGCGGCTATCCAATGCCAGTACAAGTTAAATACATATATACAGTACATATGCAATGACATGAGTGTATCATAGAGTGCAGGTGACCGATCTATTGGATATCGCGCCTCTTTAACGGCTTAGAGAAGTTCAGAGAGAAGAGAGAGTAGTATATATATATATATACAGAGAGTATATATATATGTATATAAATTGATATAGAATATCCAGATTAGACAGTATCATTTGTTCTGTGTATGATTTTGCCACGTGTTTCTCCAAGAATATATTTAATAGAAACAATTTAATAAAAATGAATAGTGTCAGTTTTTTATTGAAAATAGAGTTTTGTAGACTTTCTCTTGAGGACAAAGTAAAAATTAAAGAATTAGGTAGGCCATTCCCTGATTTAAATTTATCACAAACTTGTGCAAGGAATGTTTATATTAATGAAAGATAGAAGAGTGGAATTCACTTTCAAGAAATGATTGAATTTAATCATTTTGCATCCATTTTAGGTAAGATTTCTCACTATTATGTTATTTTTTAAGAAATGCGCCCCCCCAGATTGAAATGGTACGAGCCGCCACTGATATCAATGTATACATATATGGGTAGTACCTGGCTGGTATATATTATAGTGCCTATGGAACTCGACTCAAAGTTCCTGGAATTGCACCATACAGTTCCACTACCACATTTTTAAGTGTCACCTGTAAACATACGCAGTGACCAAATTTAGTAGTCCATAAAATCGTTGTACTGGAATACCATTGATGCTTTCAATTTTGTGCGTACAGAAAATATTCAACTTTTAAAAAGATTATTTAAAACTGGCAATAATCAACTGGCATTCTTCGTTTTCGAATAATTATAGGAATGTATAATTTCTTTAACCATACAGTGCACCTAATAAAGGTGTACCATATATTACAAGGCTATTGGGATACGCACATAGCATACACACACACTAGCAAAAAGAAGTCAATATTGTGACACCCAGAGATATTATTTTTGTTCACACAAACATAAAAGCTTTTGTACAATATCATTTATTAAATTCACGCCATCTTTTCATTTGTGTATGTTACGCGAAAAAAAGGAATGTTCTCATATACCCAAAAACGCCTTCGTAAAACTCAGTTTTATTTATTTAGAAAATACGAGAGTTACTCACGTCATAGGTATATTAGAATAAAGGTAGCAAAATTTAGAGCGGGTATTAAATGGTATGCAGGAAGTAATGACTAAGGATTATAAAGTGAAGATAAACATTTCAAAAGAACCAAAGTGACGAGGTGTGAAATCCAAGAAAGCAGACGAAATGTGAAAATTTAGGATTAGCAAAAATATTATGATTATCCAACATCTTATTAAATGGAGGTATTGTCAGCGATGTGACAATACCTCGTATCTTACACAAATTCGATAAATGTGTTGTATCAAATTGATTCTTAGCCTTATTGGGGATGTTCAGTACATATCTCGACTCATTAAAATTTTAAAGCAGATAAGAGGTATTGTCACATCGCTGACTATATATGTATTTCAGACCGTATTAAAAAATTAATAGTACCTACGTATATTTTAAGTAGACCGCTCATTTGACAATTCATAAAAATGCTGCTAATTGCGAATTTTTATACCAGTGACAATGGAAATCAAACGATCCAACAAATAATCAAAGCTTTTCTAGCACCTTCGCTGGACATTAATTCTATGTCAATACAACGTCGAGTAACATTCGACGCCAACAGAGAACTGTCAGCTCGTAGCGTCGTGGCGTCGCTCGAGCTAGTTAACTGCGGCGCATTTCTGTGTGCGGTTGGTAGGGGGACGTACCCTGGCAACGATAATCGCGATATATGCCGCAATTCACTACCGACGCCTCGGCGCCACCAAGCGTCGCGACGTCCATAACCAAAAACGTACATCGTTTTGTAAAAAAACGATGTAATTGTACAATATGATTGTATAAAACATCACCCATAAATAGCATTAGAAGCATTAAATAGCTATATGCGCATTTCGAAGGCTATGCCCCCCATCTTCAGTAGCACAAGATAAAAACTAAATAAAATACCTCTATCACGAATTGTGATTGATATACTATCAAATAAAGAAGTCAACGTCACAGAAGTATTTCAAAAATGGCAGATAATATGACCTATAAATCTTTTAAAATTATATAAATTAGAAGGGTTATAGAAGGGTTATTGCCGAGGGTACTATATTAAGTTGTTTTAAAAATAAATGAAGAAATTGATATGTGCATAACGACTCAATTTTCACTAGAAATTGAAAGAAAAATTAATACAGGCTTTAAAAAATGATACAGGCTTCATTTAGACAATGAAATTACAAAAAATATATAATAGCATTGATAGAAAAAGAACAAATTTTAAGAGCTAATATTTTCTCAGATATTAGGAAAGAAATATCACTGAAGATCATATTTTACAACAAAAGCAAACAGAAATTGCAGTATCTACACATATGCACTTTTTAATTATCCAAACAGGATCGAAATCCCAATTATAGAATAACTAGTTTTCTATGGCATGAACAGAAATAATTTATATATTTTCTACCGTGACTGAGATTCGAACCCGCAGTCTATGGAATGTAAAATAGTTAATCAACGCACTAAGCCTGTGACACTTTTAATTTAAGGAATCACTTAAACCGCATAATCATTGTATAGAATATCACCCAAATACCGTAACAAGCATTAAGTAGCTAGATGCGCATTTCGAAGGCTATGTCCCCATCTTCAGTAGCACAAGATAAAAACTAAATAAAATACCTGTGCCACGAATCGTGATTGATATACAATTAAATAAATAAGTCAACATGATAGATTTATTTAAAAAATGGCATACAATATCACCTATAAATCTTTTAAAACCATATAAATTAATAGTTAAGGAAACTAATAAGTAACAACAATAAACATTGGTTTGTCAAACCTAAAATAACCAAAAATTAATAAAATTAAAATAATTTTTTATTAAATAAATTAACCCGCGAGGGGTCGCACGGGGTATATAATGACCCCAGCCGCATGAATGTGTAGATATTTTAACATTACTTAAGAGGGACTCCCCACATTTTAGATATTTTCTCCCAAGGCTTTTTACAATAACTTCTGCAAGAATTCAGTTCCATTCGTTTTTTTTTTGGGGGGAACAAAGCGATATATATTCCAAGTGTGGTATATACTCTGTTTATCGTTACAAAATTAGTCAGTTGATTTAAAATCAAAAATAAAAAGAATCTTTGGATTTGCTCTTTTATATGCTCTTTTCAGAGCACATGAATTACATATGCGAGAATTGCAAAGGAAATTTGGGACCAAATGATATTTCCCAATAAATTTGTATTATATTATTTGTTTTTTATATGTTCAACAATAAATTAATAAAAAAATATATATTTTGCATTTCATTTGCTGCGTATGGCGATTTTATTGCTGGGGTCAAAATATACCCCAAGCGACCTCTATCTGTGTTTATGCATGCGCGACCTCTTCCGGGTTAAGTAGACAAAATGAAATTTTAATTGCAAAAAATATATTAAAATTTGATTTAGATTTATGCATGAATGTATATAGTTTCATAAGCATTTAACTAGGAGTAATTCAAAACACTTTTAAGTAATTTAAGTGAACTAATTTGAATAGGATGACCTGAGTTAGTTGAAAATATGCTCGGGTACAGCACTTTTATCTTTTCTATTTAATCTGAATGAGCTAAATGCTCCTTAAATCTAGTTTCAATTGGTCTACGTATTTGTCCTATATATACTTTAGGACAGCTAGAACAAGATATTTCATAAATACCAGATTTTTTATTGAAATCAATCAAATCTTTTGAATTTCTGCGAAAATTAGCAAGAACTGTTATATGTTACTTTAAAATTTTATTTATTTAAAATACTATCTACTTAATGCTTTAAGTTACGGTGTATTTGGGTGATATTCTATAGTATTATTTAACGCCGTAGTGATACTTTTTAAAATATGATTTTTAATGGTGCTAAAGAATAGCTGATTATGCGTTTAAATCAATATTTTCCTTATATGTGAGGATTTTCCTAATTTGACATAATTAAACAAGAAAAATCAAATTTTTGTATTATAATATCAACATATAATACACAATTCTAACACAATGCACATCTATGGGCTACATGCGCATTTAAAAATCTATGCCTCTATCATCAGTAGCACAACATTTCACTTCTTATTTCTGCCTTTCATACATTTGTATAACATCCACGGTGAATGATAGCTGGTGTATTTTTTGTCTGATTATATTGATACTGATGATTGGAACTTAGATTCCGAACTGCTCATATAGTTATTTTACTAACGTAGCAATAAATGAAAACCAAACACAGGAAATAAGATCAAGGATAGAGATGGTAAGGGCTGCCTTCATGAAAATGAAGAATCTAGCATCCGATAAAGATCTAAATATAGAAATTCGAGCCCGATTTGTAAGATGCTATGTCTTTACAACTCTCTTATATGGGATGGAAGCATGTTCGCTCAAAAAAAGAGACATTGACAAAATGCAAGCTTTCGAGCTATCAATATACCAGTGCATGTTCACAATATCATGGACGGAGAGGAAAGCAAATGAGGAAGTCTTGCGATAAATGAATAAAGCGAGAGAATTTGTCAAAACAATAAAACTGCAATATCTCGGTCACGTTATGCGAGGAGAAATATATGGCCTACTACAACTGATTATACAAGGGAAGGTATCAGGGAAGAGGAATCCAGGAAGGCGAACAACCTCATGGCTCAAAAACTTAAGAGACAACTGGTACAACTGTTCTTCCATAGGGTTATTCAGAGTAGCAGTATCTAGGATCAGGATTGCCATTATGATAACCAATATTCGTTAGGAGAAGGCACTCAAAAAAGAAAAACGTAGCAATAACTCTGTAAAAAATAGGAAAAAAAAACTATATAACGAATTTTTCTTTGTATTACCAATTGGAACCAATTTGTGAACGATAATTACGCAATCTAACATATCGGGTGTAATTGTTTTATATGTAAAAGCATCAAAATTATAATCGATATGCCGCATACTGGCTGCGCAACAAAAATTCTGCGTTGGCCATGGTCAGCGTAATTTATGTCATATTTAGTTTTGATTAATTTTTACTACCGTAGTAGTTGGTAGTACTTTAACATTAATAACTACATTATACTGTATAGAATCACAATACATTGACAAATGACATTTTTTTAAATTAAAATGCTGAAGATGTTGTCCAGGTAGCGTATATTAATATCACCTACCGATCATAATAGCAGTAGGCTGTGGTTTTGTGCTGAGCTTTTCTACTGTTTTGTGAGCTTCTTCAGGTCTTATGCGGTGGCGTCTATATTCTACACATATACACAATTGGTCTCTTTCACACAAAATGAAATTATAAATTGTCATGTATGATAGGTGGTACCATAAGGTGGTACGACACCTGTGGCTCTGCCCGCCCGGCTCTATAATCGTATATGTCAGAATTAATGACTATATTTACTTAAGATATTCTTGGAGGTAGTATTTTTTTTGTATTATTAAATGAATTCAAAGGAATAACTAAAATTATTTGATATTTGCCTGTAGTACTACATACGAACAGATTGAATATGCAGAAAAACTTCTGAATAAATGAAACAAACACAAGCATATTCGAATAATTACTGTTTGAATTGAAATAGCTTCGTTTCTTAAAATATGTGCATTTTGTTGCATAGCAAGTACTTCCTACATGGTGCCAGCAGTCCAGTACTACTACAATGTATGTATGAAGAATTTTCACATTTACTCTCGAGATTTATAACAGAAATATATAGTATTTTTTATATACGTTTATCATAGTTAGACAATGTAACAATATATTTTAAAAAGTGGTAACCTAACAATTATGTCCGATAAGCATTAGTTAAAGAGTCCGCAATCCTAAAGATTGGTTGGAAACAGCACGCCATGCCGATCTATCCTGAGCTAATCCCTTCATCTCCCTATAGCTATTCATCTCAACGTCTTCAACTATCTGACTCACATACTCCAATCTAGGCCTACCTACCCCTCTCTTTCCCTCCACTCTACCTTCTATGATCAATTGCATAATCCCCCCATGCCTAAGAATATGCCCTACTAATCTGTCTCTCCTACGTTGTAACACTCTCCAAATACTTCTCTTCTCCCCTACTAACTCTAGTACAGCTTCATTTGTTACTTTATCTTCCCAACCAATCCTCATCATCCTCCTATAACACCACATTTCAAGTGCTTCTAATCTACGCTTCTCTTCCTTTCCTATAGTCCACGCCTCACACCCGTACAGTGCTACACTCCAAACATATACCTTCAGTAATCTTTTTCTAATACCCAAGTCAATATTTGATCTTAAAATCTGTTCTTTTTCTACGAATGCCTTCCTACCCTGTGCTATCCTACACTTTATATCTACCTTGCTTCGATTATCTTTTGTGATTCTACTGCCTAAATAACAAAAATCTGACACTTCTTCGATTCTATTATCTCCTATTGTGATCCTCATTTTTCTACTGCATTCCTTTTTGTCATACCTCATCACTTTAGTTTTACCTATATTTATTTTCATGTTAAAATCCCTAGTCAATACTGCCTGCATACCATTCAATACCCTTTCTAATTTCTTTTCGCTTTCTTCCAATATAGCTATATCGTCGGCGAATCTCAGCATATATATTTTCTCTCCCTGTACATTCACACCTACACTATACTCTTCTTTTACTTTGTTTATTGCATCTTCTATATATAGATTAAATAATAACGGTGAGAGTGTACATCCCTGCCGAACTCCCTTCCCTATTTTTGCTACCTCTTCTTCCCCCTCAATTCTAACTAAGGCAGTTTGGTGTTTATAAGCATATTAATAATTAATTAAAAAGTTAAATAATCACAAACGGATGTTATAATTCATCATATAAAATACACGGAACATGGTAACGTGTCAGCGCAATAGTACTTTAAGCGTATGTGTAATGAAAGATAAGAAAAATAATTTTCTCTCGATTGTTGCGAGTTAAAAAGAATATTGGTTCACTTCAATATGAATAAAATTATTTATTAGCAATAATAGTGGGAATATTTGCTTATTTCTTATAATATGCAGAGTACTATTTAATTAGCAACATAATCTCTTGAATTCTATATACGCACGATTGTTTGAAATTAAAAATTATGGCGTAGTCATCTCGCATCATGACGTGAAAATGCCCGATATGAATTTGGGCTTTTAGATGCAACAAATACAAGTTTAATTCACTGTGGTAACGTGATGTTAGTGCCCGTGGTGCTAGAATACTCCATCCATGATGGTACTTATGACTGTTTGTATGGGTATTGTCAGGCTACAAACCGCCCATAATAAGCGTAATTTGTACCTACACGAATTGTATCGCCGAATGCGTTTTTCTACCATAGCACGGTACTACTATATAGGCAGTTGTGATGGCACATACCTGGCCATACCAGATTGGAGCAGAATAGTACCCAAATTAAATATGTATACGTGCATTATTTGTGTCGAGACTACAATTGGTTAGTTTACTCTCTAATTTGGATTAAAGTAGTGCCATACTCTGCATACTGTGCAGGGTCGTACTAAAAGAAAATTTTACATATCTAGTGTACTAGACTGCTTATATTAAATCGGTATTAATTGCTTAGAAAGACATGTCATAGTAGTACTATTCGATCCGAAATTCCTTTTGTATAACGATTTAAGTTACGAGTGACTCTTTATTATTAGGCAGATTATATACATAGCAATTGTAATCGGTGCTGGAATATGGTGAAGGTTGAAGGTAGTACCACACGGCGGAGGTACTCATCCATGGAGGACGCGCAGCGCGACACACCAACTGACGCACAGTACTGCGACCAAAGACGGGAGAATTTCCACATGCTGATACATATTATACATAGAAAGAAATACCATCAGACGCAAAAGTACCCGTGGGTACAGACTCGCTAAGTCCCTGGCTGAGTGAGGTTCGAATGACTTGCTTAAAATTGTATTGTAACCGTGGCAGTCGGACTTGTAGAAATACCATACATATATACACGGCGATTGTACATCATGTAAAGGCGGTCTGTCAAATACTTAAGAATGCCGAAACAAGCAAAAATGTTTCTACCGTTTTGGGAAGAAATATCATATAGTACTGAGGTGTACTTGTCATTTTCATTCAATTACGAATTGTAGGTGCGTTCTTCTATAACATGTTTCTCAGTGTGTATATCCAGGCCTATATTAAAAGTACTCATTAGTTGTTTCGTTAACAAGATGGCTCGCTTGGTAGTACTGTGCTCAGCTTAGAGTACTGTTTATCTCGATCGATTCGACGAGATGATATTGTGAACTACAGGTAGATATAACACCATATTATCTACTATACATATGCGTGGTACCCAAGGTGGTACCACACATTTCCAACTGACAATGCAGTAAGTACTAACGGGCCTCAAATAGCTTAAATTGCTATATATATAGTGGGCCCATTATATTAATATATATATATATAGTACGATTATAAAAATTCTATTTGTAGTACTTACTGCCATATTACGTAATGTGTTTCTTTTGGGTCGCCCCATGGGTCGTATCTTGAATTGAAATGGTACTATGTTCGGGTTGTTTTAACCATGTTGTTTATTGTGATAATTACACAATCGTGATTTGGTACTATGGCTCTGCGATCTGCGAAGAAGTGCTTGCGTTTCCCGACGGTCAATCATGCCCATAGTTCAATTTCGACCATTATAATTAACTATTTTGTTCGATCTGGAAGGAAGTATGTATTAATGCCTTGAATTAACTTGCAGAAATTTACAATAACCCCTTTCTATTAACATCGGGCACTGTCATTAATTGAGGTGCCCGAGACAAATTATGCATAAATAGTGTTTAATATTATTTACTTAGCGTACCGATATGGCATATAAGCACGGGAATATATACTGTAGGATAAGATACTACATCGCGTGGAGGAGATGATAAATTGTCGGATATTAAATGTAATATTCTGATCAGGTAGCTGCAGCAGCTCCTTGGACAACCTGATGCCACCACGCGGTATGGCGCACTCTATAAGGTACTACCACGTTATAATACTGCCACCGCAACAACGTCATAGGAACCTAATAAATTTGTCTTATAAAGCAGCGGAGAGCGTGTCTCTCCAAGTTCAAACAACCGCACAAAAATCGATTTGATCTGCCCGTTTTTTTCTCTTTTCCCCATCTGCACTCTGCCAGTACTACCAGTACTGATTCCTCTTCCTCTCACATGAGTGGAAGCACCGCGCTTCTTCAGACGTGTTAATAAGCTAGTGACGTCTCATTTCTTGTGGTACTTTATATGGGTAGCGAGGAGATTTATGGTTGACCATATATAAAAAGGTTCATACATCAAATATGATGGAAATTATACGCTTATAGTCGTACCTAATTTTCTAATTTCATTCATTTTTCCCACACATGCGGATTAGAACAGTAGCCCGATGCGATGAGATGGTAAATAATTCATATATTAAAGATTTCCTGAGTATAATAGCAGCACTACGTACTAATACTAATACAAGTGGTACTCCACTTGTGGGATGATTATTTTCCAGACTATTGTAACAATTGCTTGCAATGCGGCAATGTCGCACACACACGCACACACACAGCGATTTTAATCTCTTACTTGTCTAGCTTAAAGTACTAGAACCACAGCCGGCTGCAATATTCTAATTGTATCACACAGAGTACCCAGTCAGTAATACGGCGACGACGGCGGTACTACTAACATTACTTAACTTTGTCTGCTATTTTTTCGCATTCCACAATAAACATAAGTGATGTCTGTCCGTCTCAGTCAGACATCGGTCATGAACTAGCACTATAGGTTACAGTCCAAGAATAATTTATTTCGTAGTTAAGTTAGTATCGTATAATAGTACCACCGGCACTACTCACACAACTAACATCTATTACCAACTGCTAATCGGCTTGTAATTAATGATTGGCTCATTATCAGAGCATCAATCTTATAATATATCTCGTGTAGTAATCTTTGATGATGTGTTGATTCGAAAGTAATTAATAATCTCGTATGATCTGGTTTATTCAATAAACACCGATTAATAGCGCTCATTTACAGAGGATGCTCGTCATAACTACAACAATTCTATAGTACTTCTGAATATACTTATACATAAAGCCCCAAAAATATAATTTGTAGGCTGGTTTTTAACTGCACACAAATTTTATTACCCGATTAAAAGATTCTCTATTTGCGCCAACAACAAAACTCCGACCGAAAATAGATACAGCTGGCTGACCTGACCTATATTACTGTATACTGACTTAATTTTTTTTTCTACCGTGTTTTAATAAATGTATTGAAATATATGTGAAATTGGTGAACTACAATGCAAATCTATTTTTATTTTACCCATTATTAAGAATGACATAATGAAAAATACATTCTCTTTTTGTTCCACATTATCAATTTTTTTTATTAGAATATTATTAATTGTTAATAATTTGTAGCCAGCCGTCCGTATACCTGCTTATACGTATGCGCAAACGAATAGTAGGATTAAGGGTGCTGCGCTGGATCGCAGTTTATGACATGGGATTAGTGCGCAAATAGAAAACTGCCAATTCGTTATACATTAGTACTTCAATGTCAATTATATTTTCTATAGCACATGTATATTGACCTATGTTAACCTAACCTATTTTTTTTCTGTATCCTTCCGTACTTCCTATATTTCTAACAAAAAAAATTCTTAATTGATGTAAAATGCGGACTATGAAGGTGAAACAGGCGAAGGTAGAATTTTGCAATACCGTTCGTTTATATATAATAATATACCTGACGAAAAATTATACATCATATTTGAAATAAATAAGTCGATACAAAAATTGAACTCCCAGTATAGTTGAGAATATTTTTATTATATGTAAATTTAAATAAGTTTCCAAATCTATATGATTCAGATTAGACAGAAGATTCTGCGAAGTCCGCACTAAATCAGCTGATATCACCTTATACATTTACTATTGTATTTGACAATTTAACATCAAAAGGGATAGTCAAACCAAAATAACCAAAATTAGTACAACGTATTTTCAATTGTTCAGAAATTATATTCATATAAGTCAGATTATATGTCATAGATTGAAAAACTTGAGTTGTGTTGACTTTTTATTCAATTGTATAGCAATCAATCCCAGATATTGGAAGAGGTATTTTTATTTAGTTTTCAGCTTGTACTGCTAAAAATGGTCTTCGAAATACGCATGCAAATGCGCAAATATTAAATGATTTGAGTTACGGTATTTGGGCGATTAGTTAAAGAGTCCGCAATCCTAAAGATTGGTTGGAAACAGCACGCCATGCCGATCTATCCTGAGCTAATCCCTTCATCTCCCTATAGCTATTCATCTCAACGTCTTCAACTATCTGACTCACATACTCCAATTTAGGCCTACCTACCCCTCTCTTTCCCTCCACTCTACCTTCTATGATCAATTGCATAATCCCCCCATGCCTAAGGATATGCCCTACTAATCTGTCTCTCCTACGCTGTAACACTCCCCAAATACTTCTCTTCTCCCCTACTAACTCTAGTACAGCTTCATTTGTTACTTTATCTTCCCAACCAATCCTCATCATCCTCCTATAACACCACATTTCGAATGCTTGTAATCTACGCTTCTCTTCCTTTCCTATAGTCCACGCCTCACACCCGTACAGTGCTACACTCCAAACATATACCTTCAGTAATCTTTTTCTAATACCCAAGTCAATATTTGATCTTAAAATCTGTTCCTTTTCTACGAATGCCTTCCTACCCTGTGCTATCCTACACTTTATATCTACCTTGCTTCGATTATCTTTTGTGATTCTACTGCCTAAATAACAAAAATCTGACACTTCTTCGATTCTATTATCTACTATTGTGATCCTCATTTTTCTACTGCATTCCTTTTTGTCACACCTCATCACTTTAGTTTTACCTATATTTATTTTCATATTAAAATCCCTAGTCAATACTGCCTGCATACCATTCAATACCCTTTCTAAATTCTTTTCGCTTTCTTCCAATATAGCTATATCGTCGGCGAATCTCAGCATATATATTTTCTCTCCCTGTACATTCACACCTACACTATACTCTTCTTTTACTTTGTTTATTGCATCTTCTATATATAGATTAAATAATAACGGTGAGAGTGTACATCCCTGCCGAACTCCCTTCCCTATTTTTGCTACCTATTCTTCCCCCTCAATTCTAACTAAGGCAGTTTGGTGTTTATATAAATTAAAAATTATTCTCCTATCCTTATAATCTATACCCGTTTCTTTTATTGGGCGATATTCTATATAATTATTTAACACCGTAGTGACGATTTTTAATACAGTTTTATTTGTAACGGTAATTTATCCAGATTCCACACTTTGATCAAACTAATCTGCTTATCAAATAACTCATATAATTTTACGTAAGTAGCTAAATCAATAGTCTTTAAAGCGTATTACAAACAAGTCGGCAAAAAAAAACAAATTTACTATAACAACACATAATCAATTGCTTTATATCACATTTAATATAGTTCGGGGTTTTTTTTTGTACGACACAAGAAGTATTTCTATCATCTTATGGTTAGATGTAGACTTAGTATATGTGTGCATGTCATTTTCACGGACAGGTTGATTAATCGTACCTCTACGTCTAATTGACAAGCGACAATCGATTTTAGTCCTCCAGCTCCAAAAGTCCCAGAACGGAATTTAAATCTACTCTGATCGAGTGGTCTTGAAGAAAAATGTTTTATGCAGATTAGGTTTTTTTTAGTTACTATAGTAAATAATTCACATATAGTTTCAGTATTGCTGCTCGAAGATATTGGCATGTACACTGGACAACATATCGTTTCTTTTAATTCTGCACAAAAATTCGGATTCTGTTCGTTTTTTCCGAAGAAATGTATTACTCGTTTTTGAAAATATCCAAGATGTATTTTAATGTTCTCAAATGGTATTTTTGCCACTGAAGATGAACCTGGTTTGAAAATATATTTTTGTTGATCAATGCAATTTGTGAAACATGTCATAACTTCAATGCTTATATTTGTGTGGGAATAAATATGAGAACATTTTGGCGATATTAATTAACACGTAATTAAATAAATATCAAGAGAGACCCTCATGAATTTACTTTGAAATGTTTCAATGTTGAACTTGAACTAGAATAAAATTCAGAAGCTTGAACAGTACCCCTAAAGAAGAAGAAGAGTTTGTTTATTGTTTCTTTCGACAAGTAGTACTTATAACTAATAAGCTATACTGAACGAAGCAGCAAAGAAGAAGCGGAGCTCTTATTTAACAATAGCATTCAGTCCATTCTATACACTTGTATTTTGTGTTTGGTACTCATTCCAAGAGCACAGGTACTATAGTATCGGCACTATTGTGGCAAACTTTGGTACCTTTTGATACATAATGAGTCAGGATTTTTCTTTAAAAGCTGGCGCCTAGCTGCTTTAGGCTTAAGTACTACCCATACAAAAAGTACTTCGTTCTATATAGATGATTATATTGGTGGTGGTGTGCTACATTAGAGATTATTGTGTATATCAAAAATTTGTCAGGTTTGACTAGCGATGGCAAACTGTAGGTCACGTTGAGGACCTAGTTCGTAGTTCGTAGTTAATTTCAATGTACCGTTCACGAACTATGAAATACATGCACATACTGAAAATAATCTCATTTTTTCTCAATATAAAAAAATTAAATGGTAAAAAATAAATAAATTGAAATATTACAATACTTATTTTGAATTATGAATGAGGAAGAAAGACAACAATGTTTAGAATTTATAAAAAACATATATATAAACAAGTATAATCTTCTCTAGGTACTCACGATTATTTATATGAAGTTCTAAAATACTTATTGATAGTTACTGATGAAAATGTTTACTACTTTACTAACACTTGAAAATTAAATCTACAAACTATAATAAAATGAACTGGATAGAATCGTTTTGTTTGGCGTTATAATTTATATTTTCTATTCCGAATCTTCCCTGTTCAAACTTCAAAGCTTTGATTTGAATTAAGTGATTGCATTGCACTCAGTATGAAATAGAAGAACTATAAGATTTAGATGTTTTTTTTTGCATTATTGCAAAATTTTGCTATGGCATGACATATTTAAGAACATATTTATTCTTGCGAATATATTAATTATATCATTCCAAATGAAATCTGATACCAACATATATATTGTGACTCAGCTCGGCAATGCCGCTGTTGCAATATTGCATCGAGTTGACTATTCCGTTCCGTTCACCAACACACTTTATCAATAAATAAATGTCAGTACTGTATATGTAATGTATACTATACTGCATCGTTTGCGAGTCGTTGTGATTCATGAACGGTTTAGTACACGACGGGTTCAGGACCTAGTACAAGTACATCAATACGTACACCGTTCACCATGTAGTTCATAGTTCACGAACTAGGTCATAATGACCTATAGGTCGTTGCAAAACATCGTCACGGTACGCCCGTCATTTGATTGAACCGTTCAGAATGAACGGTTCGCGAGTGAACTACACATCGCTAGGTTTGACATAAGATGACTGTCTATCTATAGCATATTGTATCGATTAGTCCCCATGACTTTCTCTATAATAATCTATTGAATTTATTTTATTATAAACAGTTCATCGACTTTTAATAGTTTTTATAGAATATTTTGCATCTAATTAATGTAAACTTTATTCTATAGTTGGACCAGTTGGTCTTGAAATAATTAAAATCCTAACTTCCGTTTGTTTCTAGATAGACGGTACTACCTCACAATAGTGCTGTGCTCTAATAGCTTGGGCGTAACTATATTAATGACCTGTTTAAGTCCAATTTCATCACAATATTAGGCAGCACTTCAGTCAATATACCTTCATATATCCACATACAGAAACATAAGGCAGTACTTTTCGATTTTCCATCCTCGCACGGCTACACAGGACAGATTAATCTTACACCATTGAACAGACAGCACCACAATCGAATGATGGAATTAGATCGATACAAGAAATTATCATATTTATTCCATTTGCATTGATTCGTAATATAATTCATTACTACCTGCAGCAATTCATTATTTATAGCCACGAAAGCCGTGTACAAATTCAAAACATATTTTATTTTGCATTTAAAAGAAGGCGTAGCCACATTTGAGTACTTACTGAAATTTTGCATAATACTGCTATTTGAATTATTCGTGTTGTCGCACGTTTTTTTTTTGGTAAATATAAAATATCCCCTCCGTATTATATACTATATGCAGTCATCCGTTCGCTATAGCGAGTTATATCTTTTGAAGAAGCTGCATAGTAACACGTGTCCATTGACAGAGCAATTTATTAACTCGCCTCTTCGCCAATTTTAGTATACACACGGTGAAATCAACGAATTCAATTTTAGACTCTTGAAATTTTGAAATATAGTAAAAATTCGGCACCATATTGTGACTACCGATTTATTTGGGCTCCATTATTAATATTTGCAGTATTAAGAGCATCATTTAGTTTATGGAACCAATAATTGGTTGTAGAACAACCTTCGTGTTAATCGGGGCAGCGCTATATATAATACTTGTTTGTTGTGTGTCACCAGAAATACTGCACCAATTAAATTTTATAGCTTACCAAAAACAAACGGTTCAAATTTACATACAAAAATATCAAACATACCTGACAGCATCTGTTTTTGTCATTATATTATATTGAAATATATTTGAACCATCGACGTATTTCATAAATGATTAAATTATATTAGATGTTCTAACGTCAATGCAAATTAAGGGGGCGGTTGGTGCACCTGTCGATAAAATGTATTTGTGCATATTTTACCATAATTGAACCCAGATTTCATATATATTTCAATTATTCAATCAAGAACTAACGATTTTTGTCGACTCCTAATCAATTATTTGATGTAATATATGTGGAAAAAGGTAAACTTTTCACTCAGAAATGTTTTAAAATTTCAGGAGACAAGAAATTTTTTTATTAACATTTTATAATGATGTCAATTTGTCACGCAGCCGTTCCAAATACTCCACCTTAAGTATTATGGGTTTCGCAAATTTTTCTGATGATGTATTCGTTTTTGGCATAATATTAGGTAGACATTTTTTGAACAAAAAATGCTCAATTATGAGATTTTTGTCAAAAAGTATCTACAACACTTAATCTAAACCACTCTTATTGTGTATTATAAATATTATGACCTTCCGACTTTTCTGTAAAAATTGTCTGGAAAATAAGTCTCTTTAAAAAAATAAACATGGCAAAGAACAAACAACCCGCTTAATACGTGTTTTTTAAATTGTAGAAAAACCATCTATATTTTGGTCTAAATGGTAATGGTAAATGGTAATGGTAAATGGTAATAATGATTTTGATTATCACAAATCTACCAATAACCAGTGGCGGTTCCTTATGCAGGCCGCAGGGCCGCGCGCCCCTCCTCAACATTGAGCGCATCACCGTAGATATATAATTGTATTGCGATATTTTATCTCGGCTTTATTTTTCCTAAAAGATAAAGTTTGCGCCGCGAACATACATAACACTCATACATATAACACGATACATACACTCATACATACACATAACACGATATGGCAGCTAGCAAGTACGAGTCAAATCTCATCCTATCTGTTGGAAGCGCTAGAGTGAGAGCGACCGTATGCAGTATATCTTCTATTTCTTCGGTTAGCTCATCGCTTACATCGTCTAATATGTTTCACACATTCCAGCGGCTATCCAAGGCCAGTACAAGTTAAATACATATATACAGTACATATGCAATGAGACGAGTGTATCATAGAGTGCAGGCGACCGATGTAGTAAATCATCTATTGAATGCCGCGCTTCTTTAACGTCCTAGAGAAGTTCAGAGAAAACAGAGAGTAGTATATATACTACTATAATATATATACAGAGAGTATATATATATATATTGATATAGAATAGCCAGATAAGACAGTAGAATTTCTTCTGTGTATGTACGATATGTACGTATGTACGATTTTGCCACGTGTTTCTCCAAGAATATATTTAATAGAAATAATTTAATAAAAATGAATAATGTTAGTTCCTTATTGAAAATAGAGTTTTGTAGACTTTCTCTTGTGGACAAAGTAAAAATTAAAGAATTAGGTAGGACATTGCCTGATTTAAATTGATCGCAAACTTGTGCAAGGAGTGCACATAACCGGACATTTACGCGGCGTTTTCCAAGAGACATTTACAAAAAAAAATACATGGATATGTGGTTGTGAAGTTTCCAACTTATTGTACTGCTTGCCATGTATATTAAATTACAACCCTTCAGCAACTGGAATGGATCGGAATTGGGCCAGAATAGGTATGAAAGATTTGCATCACCTTCCTGATAAAATAAGAAAGCATGAATCATCTCGAGTCCATATCAGTTCATGCGCACAGTTGGTTTTACTTGGCAAGGTAAACATCATGACTCAGCTTAGTTCTGCAAATCGCAAACATGTAATAGAATATAACGAACAAGTGAGGAGGAATCGCTATATTTTAAAACGCATTATTTGTTGCGTGAAATTTTGCAGTGGTTTTAAATTAGCTCTCAGAGGTCACCGCGAGAATGAAGAATAGGGAAATCGTGGAATATTTAGAGAATTGGTCGAGTTTAGAACAGAATTAGAAGTCGTTTACTCGCGTCCGGATTTTTATCAAATAATTGGAGCCACAAATTTTCTTTCATTATTGCTACAAAATAATCTCAGTGAAACTTTCCCGGGAAGTATAAAAATACTTAGAATTATTTTAACAACCCCGATGACCACAGCTGAATCAGAGCGCTGTTTTTCAATACTTAACAGAATCAAGACTTTTTTGCGAAATGCTATGGGTAATGATCGTTTAAACGCGTTGGCGATAGTATGTATTAATAAAAATGTGGTGCGAGATATTTACAATTTTAACGAAAAAGTTTTGGAAAAGTTTATATCAATGAAAGAGAGAAGAGTGGAATAATTCACTTTCAAGAAACGGTTGAATTTAATCATTTTGCATCCATTTTAGGTCAGATTTTTCACTATTATGTTATTTTTTAAGAAATGACCCCCCCCCCCGAGTGGCACGAGCCGCCACTGCCAATAACCATAAGTGCACAGTTAAGTGTTTGCGCACAACATTCAGATTAATCTGCGCAAACATACATTTATCTTTTATTTCGGTACTACTACTTCTATGCTACTACTTCTGAAGAAGTACTGAAACAATTCACATTGTACTTTATGCAGCTTCAGTTAACTCCACATAAATTTATATCTCTCCACGTAGATCTCCAGCAAGCCACTATATATTATCCCTCGTTCCAATACTGTATGGAAAGGATATAGAACGTCGTGGTTTTCAGGTACTACCAATAACCATAGCCACGTAATGTGTGTGTACGACAAGCGTGTAACAAGTGTCTGTAGTGCTGTGAGCAGTAGATATTCACAACGGTCACCAACAGTGATTGACAGTAATCGATGCCAATCAACTGTGTTGGTTGATCCAACATCATACTACCAACATCAGACAGATGATAAGTAGTACCAGACTATGCTGTAATATCTGTTTTATTAATAGTATTGTGTGGATTTGGTTCTGGATAAATACATGATAGTAGTATATAATCGTTCCCAATTAAATAACAGGAAAATAGACGGAACGACCCACGCCTTTCATTTATAGACAATTCGAAGAAATTTAATTTCTCTACATTTTCGCGCCATTTTCATATATTTTGATAACTAGTTTCCATACACTAAAAGACAATAATAATACGCGAATATATGAATTCCCTGCACGGAACTGTATGACAATGGGTTCTTTATATTGACGTAACATCTATTAAATGACAAAACAGTTTAAATACAAAAGTAAAATAAACATTATTTCTAAAAAATCTCACAAGACCTGTATGTGTATACAAAATTCATGTCAAAACCTTGACTAATTGACTTTTATAAAGTAAAAGCAACATTTTAAAATGTAAATAAGTACACCTTACTACTCCGACAGTGGAGACAATTTATTTTATATTTTCCAAATAATTTAAAAAAAAATTGGTCCGGAGACTTTTCCTACCTATTTGTCAGATTTAATTTTAAACATTCCGCGTCACTATATGTATATATCTCAGATTAAAAAAACGTTGTTTTGGTATTTATTTTTGAAATTTCTCATCTTCTAGACGTCAGTGAATTTTTAATAAACCAAATACTAATTAGAATGAAACAACTAATTTCGAGTTGTATGAAAATAGATAACCACAAAGTCAATGATTGTTACAACATTGATTTTTAAGATTATATTCGTAAATATGTGTTTAATATAAAGCCACATTATATGTACCATATATTATTATTAAAATTACTTGCACAGGTACTATAAAATTTAAGTATAAGCTATAATATTAATTGGTTAGTTTTTGGTATTAATATCGATGTTAAAGGTACTCTTAACGGATGAACGCGTATATTCAATATTAATTACCAATATCGACTGATGGTAGTACCTACTATGAAGTTAGTTAACGCAATCTCTCTGCCTTTATAATAACACACCTCCGATCCACGGTACTATCATACGTATCATATATAAACTACAACCACTAATCGAACTCGTTTCGCATAAATCCCAGTTTAAATTAAAACCCGAAATACATTTTCCCATATCGCCTACAACACAGCAATATATAGTAGTGGTGCTATGGGATGCACCTCCTCCTACTTCGGTGGTGCAGCATGATCTCACGTAGCACCATGTATATATTATCCCAAAAAAGTCTCTCACTTTCTTGCAACGGCCTACTGCTCTATAATTACAATTCCCTTGGTTATAGTTGCTTATAGATAGTAATACCCCGAAGTCGTAGTATCCGACGCAAATACATACGTTGTTGTAGGCGAAAAAGTCTCTTCTCTCCTATAGAACTCGTATCTATGGGCAATATATAGATTATATAGATGGTATAGGTACTACTATTGTATAGTTCTGTGCTGGTACTCTTCGCGATCAGAACAACACAGAGCGTGAGTTTAATAAAGTAACGCCTACCTATTTGAAATTTGATTTAGTACCTAAAGCAGGTGAC
This sequence comes from Leptodirus hochenwartii, assembly GCA_947310635.1. Classification (NCBI taxonomy): domain Eukaryota; kingdom Metazoa; phylum Arthropoda; class Insecta; order Coleoptera; family Leiodidae; genus Leptodirus; species Leptodirus hochenwartii. The sequence goes on from OX371176.1 coordinate 42,404,009, forward strand.
TATAGCCTTGTCTTTGCTCATCGATGTAACTACATACATATATGCTGGCAGTCCCTAAAGGGAGATATAGTACTGGCAACTAAAGTCGTACCAAGAATTGACTATAAACGTTCTCTAAAACTAAAAACATATCCGACTTTTCTGGTTCACCTGTCGGTCAGATATTACGGAATTATAATTTAACAACTTCCGGAAGCAGATGCGCTACTATACTATAGTACTATATCCATAGGTAGTGCCGACTAATGTCGACGGGACACACGCGTGTCTATCTGACCCTAACATGTCTCATAATCGGTCAAGTAGTGCAATTAGAAAGCGTAAGCGACATTACTCAATAATAATGTATGCTAATACCAAAATAACGTTATCATGGATATAATATATACTACCAATCCAGTACTTTGGGACTATACGAACGCTTTAAGTGACAGGTGTCAAATGGACCTGACACCCATCAATGACTAACTGCGCGCGCTTTTATTTTATCCAACGCGTTTCCATGATAATTAGACCTAATGGCAAACAATTAACGACATAGGATTAAATTTAACCATTTCTGTACTACTTGGGTATACTATTTACGTATTCATGATACTCAGAGCAACAGGTATAATGGTACCGATTTGATGGAACGCATCCAACACAACGCTCGATATGTTATTAATGATGCTGCACACCATTAGTACTAATCAATTTAAAGATTTATGAATAGCACCAATACTGTAGCAGTACCGAATGCTGCCGTTGATCTCACAAGAAAAATCCAATTAAATTCCGGTACTACATTGTACTGTGTATTTATTAACGTTTGAATCAATTTAAAACCTCATTGAGTACTAATAATATAGAAGAGATACTATTTGCATAATGAAGCAATTAGAGTGCACAATACGATTTTTACCGCATGAAATATGAACGGCATTTGAAATATATAAAGCAATTTTTCGAGCAGAAATATGTAGGGCATATTTTTAATTAAATACGAGCTGTGTTTAAAAAGTAATGAGACTGTTTCAATAAAACTCTTTATTTATTTTATATTTACAATTCAACCTTATCACCTTCAAAATAGTTCCGTTCTGAGGTCACACAGCGTCGGAGACGTTGCACCCACTGCTCATAGCAGTGTTGGAAGTCGTTAAGTGGGTCGAACGAAGTTGGTCCGTCACGGTTTTCTGCATGACGTTTATAGTGCCAAAATGATGTCCCTTGAGTTGAATTTTCAACTTGGGAATAAGGAAGAAGTCACAGGGTGATGGATCAGATGAGTAGGGGGGCTGAGGAACCACTGAAATTCCTTTTTGTGTCAAAAATTGCCTAATAGAGAGTGCTGTGTGACAAGGTTGTCATGATGCAACATCCAACTCTCAGAAATGCTTGGTCTGACTCGAAGAACTCTTTTCCATAGTCTCTCGAAAACTTCGCGGTAAAACTACTGATTGACAGTTTGCCCCGGGGGCACAAACTCCTTATGAACAATCCCCTGACTGTCGAAAAAGCAAATGAGCATTGTTTTTAATCTTGGATTTGCTCATCCGGGCTTTCTTCGGACGTGGTGAGTCGGGGGTGTGCCACTCCCGACTTTGGCGTTTCGTTTCAGGGTCGTATTCAAGTACCCAAGATTCGTCACCTGTGATCACGTTTTTTAAAAAATTTTTGTTAGTTTCAATGTTCTGCAGAAGATCTGAACACACAACTATCCAATGTTGTTTTTGCTCAGGTGTCGGGATTTTTCGAACCATCTTCGAAAACACCTTTCGCATGCCCAAATCCTGGGTTAACATATCGTAGACAGTGGCAATGTTCAAATTCAATTCACTGCTGATCATTCTGACAGTCATTTGTCGATCAGACATCACAAAAACTTGCACTTTTTCCAAATTTTCGTCGATTTTTGAACTGCGCGGTCGTCCTTTCCGATTTTCATCATTAACGTTTACACGTCCCTCTAAAAGGGCCTTGTGCCACCTAAAAAGTTGAGCTTTCGATAAGACCTGCTCCCCATACGCTAGCGTCAATTTTTGAAAAGTTTCCATTGCGGTTTCGGCAAGTTTGACACAAAACTTTATGGCATAACGTTGCTCCAATTTTATTACGTCCATTTCCGTAACACACTTAAAAAAGTAGCTTCACAAGAACACGTAGTAAAAAAAGTGCAGTAGCAGTGGGTAGTTGAGACTTGTACTGGAGGTAGATCAAATGTTTATTTAAATGGTTAACTGGCGGAAAACTTGCAATGTTGCCAAATCACGCACTGTGCATGCGTTCTCACTAATTTTTAAACTTACCTCGTATTCTCAAAAAAATCAAATATTGCAAGTTAAACTAATTAGTTTTAATTTAGTTTACTATTATCATCATCATTAGAGACCGGATTTTGGGCAAAATGCCTTAAATCGTCCTTTTTTGCCTATTAGGACAATTTTGATCAAATTTTGCCTATTTTTCAGTCTAGTATTTTTTTTTAATATTTTCATATTATATTTTTCATATTTATATTGCTTTTTACCATAATTTATTTTGTTCGATGATAAAAACTTTCTAAATTGTGTGTGTCATTGCTACATTACCAATGGAAAAATCCCTAATCGTTCTTAATGTACTCTTAATTACATACCCGTAAATACCAGTAGTGGTTAATTTGTAACAACTGTTATTTCAAATAAATAATTCACTCTTCATTTCTTCAGTCTGTGTTTAGTTTAGTTAGCGCACGAAACATTCGAAAATAAATTCAAAATGCCTAAAATTAGCAGTTCAGATGAATCCAAGATCCAAAAAATAATTCGGGAGTTCGGCTCTAATATTTTTAATGGTGACGGTAAAATATCATTTTGTAAAGTTTGCGATACAAAAGTGAAACATGTAAATATATATTTTGTGTTTTCATGCCTTTTTTGAGTTTTTTTCAAAATAAGAAATGCCTTTTTAAAAGTTTTTTAGTGCCTATTTGCCGCCTATTTTGGCATTTTTTTAGTGCCTATAATCGGGTCTCTAATCATCATCATCATCGCCCTTCAATCTTTTATGTTGCGAGATAATCAATGACTTGAAATCTTTTCTTTATCCTTTCTACAATCATTTGAAAACTCATCGGGATTACGTATTTTAACACACTTCTTTCGTCTCCTATAGAATTCAGGTAAATAATAATGTTATCAATCTCTGTGTAAACTATAACCATATATAAACAATGATGATTGGTCATTTTTATACTTTTATCTATACCCATTATCTTTGAAAATGATAATTTGGAATTTGAAAATTGTAGACATGGGATATGAAATCAAATTTTTTATTGTGCACTTTTCAAAGATCTTAAGTAATACATGTAAAAATACGTGTAATTTAGATTATTTCCTTAGAGAAAATATAGATTGCTGACCAAGCACTGTATTTAAATTATTGTAATGCGAGTTGACCGCACTTTTTGCAAGTATACCGAAAATATATTATAACATGTTTTTGGGCGTTTTTGACATGATTAATACAATTCTTGATGGTTGAAATTTATGTAGGAATATTTCCGAGAATTTGTATAGTATAAAATATATGTTATACGCACAAGCAGGCTGCTGGCTATAAACGAAATTCATCTGTTTAAAATTGTCAACACAAATTGCATAAAGCGCTTATCTGAAATCATGACTTTTGAATCTCCGTCGCGAGCAGCATCAGCAGCGGTATCCATATATACGTGAACGTTATATTATATACACGTGGCCCAAGTAATATAAACATATTTTGAAATGTATAAAATCCGCTACTTTAATTTTAATTCGGCAATTTTATATATTCAATGCAATATAACGCAACGCTACAACTGCAGCCTTTTAGAAGCATGCCATGAAAATATCGGCTAATAACAAACGTAATTAGTCTTATCAAATTTTCCTTTTTTACAAAATGAACGTGGTTCAGATAGTGGAGGACCTATGGGATGAATAGCTATGAAGTAGCTAGTTGAAGTAATTAGTAACAATGTTACTAATTATGATAATAAAGATGAAGTAATTAGGTTATTGAAGGTCCCTTATAATCAAAAATCTTCCATATATCACTCTCACAATTCTCGACAATCTGATGTTAGTTAAATAGTCCTCAATCCTAAGGATTGGTTGGAAACAGCACGCCGTCTGTCGATCTATCCTTCATCTCTCTATAAGCTATTCATCCCACACGTCCTCCACTATCTGACCCACGTACTCCAATCTAGGCCTACCTAGCCATTCCTTTCCCTCTACGTTACCTTCTATAACTAATTGTATAATACTCCCGTGTCTAAGAATGTGACCTACCAATCTATCTCTCCTGCGTTGTAATACTCTTCAAGTACTTCTCTTCTCCCCCTACTAACTCTAGTACGGTTTTATTTGTTACTTTATATTCCCAACCAATCCTCCTGTAGCACCACATTTCAAATGCTTCTATTCTACGTCTCTCTTCTTTTCCTATAGCCCACGCCTAACACCCGTACAATGCTACACTCCACACACATGGCTTCAGTAACCTTTCTCTAATTCCCAAGTCAATATTTTATCTTAAAATCTGCTCCTTTCCTACCTTGTGCTATCCTACATTTTATATCTACCTTACTTCGGTTATCCTTTGTAATCCTACTTCGTAAATAAGACAAGACTGATGACAATTCATCTATTCTATCATCTGCTATTCTTATCATAATTTTTCGCTTGCATTCCTTCTTGTCACACCATGTTATTAATTATTAATCTGGTGTAATTTAATAATTCACTGAGTATACAATTATAGTACTGACATCAGAACGACGGTGAAACATAGAAAAGAAGAATATAATGATATAAAACATATAAAATCCGTGAGCTGTGCTCGCAGAATTATTGACGAAAAACACGTTTGACAGGTTGCCTTTTGGTACTGCCTACACTACATTGATATAGGTATGGTACGATAGCGATGCTAACATTCGCAGATTCTACGGTATGAAACAAATGCTAATTGGTTAAATTTACACCATAATTATGAGGATATTAACGATTATGTGTGAGATACATGACTTGATTATCACATTCAATTTATATCAACAAGAACATGTTCAGGAAAATAATGTGTTTACCGACATTTCAATTTTTTAATATTTGTTTTTATGGATCTTTATTGAAAAAAATTTGACACTTTTTAATTTAAAGAGAAGACATTAATTTGTAGTAATATACTACGTAAAATGTTTTCACATTGTCCCAAAAAATCATAAAGCAAGTTTTGCACGACATTTTGAATCGAAAATATATTTTCAAGAATATGTATATTTGTGGCCCCTTTAGCGCCTAACTAAACAGTTTAACTAATCCTAACCGAACGTGGAACTTAAGCTTGTTGTGACAACCAAATAGTTCTTGGACAACATCGGATAGTGTTAACAAGCGACGTCTATTAAAGTAAGAAAATTAAGTAACAGATAAACAAGAATTAATGTCTATTTTAATGTAGGTCATTTTATACAATATTTATTAGACATTTTTAATGTATTTATAAGTCATGTAGTTTTTTCGTTAGTCACTAAATATTGATGTCCATATAATTTCAATATAGTTTAAATTAAAGAATTATTGCTGATGGATCGTCAAAAATGAAATTGGAGTTGAAAAAATGCAGAATTTTATTACCCAATAAATACGAAGATGGATAAATGTTTTTTGAAGCAATTTTAAAAGATTTTTATAATTAAATAAAATGTTAAATGCATCGAATTTGAATTAATTAAGAAAATAGAAGCTGAATCAGTTGCCTATAAACTACAACAAACTCGATTTTTGTATTTAAAAAAAAAACGTAATTTTAAATGTTAATACAAATGAAAAATATAAAAATATTTAAGTTTAAAACTGAATGCACAAATTCTCAATATTTTGCTCCTAGACTCTTCAGAAGGTATACTGATTACAATATATCTTCTGAAGAGTTACCTTCTATAATACCTAATTATAGAAGGTAACTATAGAGTTACCTTCTATAATACCTATTCTACCTAATAATGTAGAAATAAAACGGACAGAAATATATTTATCCACTTTATTATTTGGTTGCCTGAATGCCAACTTTATTATTTGTAGCAACAAATATTATAAATAAATAAATAACCACATATTTAATTCATATGCAGTTACCTAAGTTAAAAATACCACATCACATTTTAATATTGTGTTATAGATTTTCAACAAGCACAAGAACTCTTTTCAATAATTTCATATACAACTCTTTGCGGCCTTTACAAAACGGCATCTTATATCTGGTAAAGTCACTCAAATTCAACGTGTACTCGTAACGGTGTAGTACCGAAAGCTATAGAACCACATATACTCAATCGATTAAACACGGCCTCATCAAAGAGCGGGCGAATCAATCGCTTTCACATACAATCGATTGAAGTGTAGCGTTTGTCATAGAAGGAGGACGACGAAACAACAATACCACCATCTAGGCACGGTACTCTCTAATTCCTGCAACTGATAGAGGTATTATAGCATCAGTTTGATAGATAGGAATGATGCGAGATCACTAACTACCATGTGCAAAGATATCTTGTCGTGGGGAAAGACGCAGGCACAATATAATATACGAATAACGCGAGCGGCAGGTTCACAATAAAGCACTTATGGATCCATTCGTACAACAAATGTATTCCTTTGTCACTTGGTAAAAGCTTTTTGACATATGTACGTATGTCGGAGTGTATAATATGATATTGGAAGTAGTACCTCACCAACAGGTATTCTAGTTTTTATGAAAAAAAAATACGAAGAACCTAGATTTAAGAACCAGCTACTAAATAATTGTGCAATCAGAAAAATCGTCTACTAATAAAACTTCCGCTTTTACATTTTTTCCAACCTGTATGGCGATAAATTATGTATATTATGCCCTAATAAATTCCAAAACTCCATTTTTTTTCGCGAACTCTTCGGCCGTCATGAATAAATCAACTGGTTCGTATACAATCACATTTGAGATGATGATAATGATCAATCATTACGTCTTCTTTTTTTTGAAACAGAATTCCACTAAAATCACTTAGTGCCTTAGATATATATAAAGTTGGTCGATATTGTAATTGTACAATTTGCATTTTTTTTGTGTAACTAATGCATCATTTCGAAATGAGGGACATCTTTCAGGAAATTTGATTGGCAGTACCTCGTAAATATTCCCGCGTTGGTACTAATAAATATAACATGGGACCATTCAAATTTCTAAAAAGAAGAAGCGGAATACCTGTGAGCTCTTCTCCTGGCTCGGATTAAATATGACACATACCACATTCAGACTAAAGACACAACGGAGAATGAAGGAGACTTGTTGCATATCTGCCTAGCAACCTAGCAGAACAGATGCATATCAAACCGAGAGACAGAGTCTTCGTCTTTGACAGCACCGCGCGCGGTACTACTACCAAAAGTACCGCACCTATCACGCACCGCACAGTACTACTACTACTACTGGTAGAAGATCAGACTTCTCTCTCATCAATTGCATTTTTCAATGTATATATTATTCATTTCGACCTGTCGTATACCAAATACTACTAATAGTACCGTAATTGAAATAATTGAATCTGTATTGAGTATCATTAGCGTGGTGAACTAGTCGGATAATGCCTGCTAGATGGTAATGGTTAATTGTTCGTTGTGGAGATGATATTCAATCTCAAATTGGCGTTATTAGTACTCGTATTGTTAGGAAGTAGTAACTACAAGGTACTACTGAAACAGAACCGTACTTTATTTCTGTATTTACGTTTATACTTACAAAACACAAGTACATCGTGGATGGAATTATTTATAAACAATAACATTGAAAATGGGGACCTAAATATATTGAAGAGTGGCTCGAAATTTTTTAACAGTATTGTCAGTAATTCCTAAATCATAAATATGAAATCAATATTACATCTGAAATATAATATTTTGTATTATTGTATCAAATTATGTATGAAACAATCTGGGCGAGTGGCCTAAGTGTATAATTTCCTGTCGATGAGAGCTTACCTATCGAAATAGGTATCTTCCTTATAAATGTGTTAAGTAATGTCCATTGGATATACAAAATATCAACATAGCTTTATGTAGATCATATAAACTCTTGAAGAAAGTAGATATAAAACAAAAGTAATGAATTATTTCTACAAACACTTTTACCGCATCAATTTTCTTGAAATTTCAACACATCTAGTTCCAATCATTGCAATAAAAACATTTTTAAAAACATTATGTTTAATGTTAATATGCAATTCTATAACTAACTATTAAAAATGGAAAAAAAAGAATGAAGAACAAAATTTAAAGAAAATGTATGATCTGTGTTTTCAATCAAGAAAAGCTCCAGCTAGGCTTGCGTTTTGCGAAGACAAATTTATGTCGCTTAGACTGTATATAAATGCGCTTCAAAAAGCACTTTGTTTCATTCCTCATTATTCAAGTAAATGACTTGATAAAGTCCGAACTATAAACTATCTTTTCCATTAATATGTATTGATTAAAATCTCGTATCTAAACATTAAATTTCACTATCTATTCCAGAAATCCATTTAAAGTATTGCGTGGTTTGTCTTCGTACCTCAGACTTTGTAAGGACTTATTTATATCAAAATTTAAAGTCACTTCCGCAAAGGCAACTAGTTGTGACATGACCTGATCTAACACAGGTGCTCTATTCTAAAAAAATGGATCATCATTTACTTTCTAAACCAATAAATTACTATACTATAGTATGGTCAACATATCCCAACACTTGCAAAAGAACACATTTCTTGTGTGGAATATTTATGGTCTACTTTTCTTATAGCTACGTTTTTTCTCATCATTACATCAAGAATTATAAAAATTCAAGGTAAAAAAAACAGGGAACTACAATCAACTAAGATATCATTATTAAATACCATAGATACGATCCTGTAACCAAACTGAAGTGATTAATTACCAATCTTAGGCGTACAGTACTCATGATGGGGTTTTGATGCGTCATGAGCGGCATTAAACCTATTTATATTACACAGTGCTTCAAGTGAAGAGATCCTTGTTTGTACAATCGAAGATTTTTTTGTGCTTCAACTACAAATGAAAGAAAAGAATAGGTTGTAGATTTTGACGTTATGTTGTGATATTCTATATTAGGGAAGAGACAACGAATTACAAAAAACACATTTATATATAAATAATGTACCTGCAGATAATATCGAATAATGGGGAGGAGATTAGGTCCAATTGGTCATTGAGTAAAATTATAATTAGTGTTTTTTCGGTGTTTCAGTATTTCTAGTGATTCATGCAGATTTAATTTACGACTTTTTGGAAAAACATGTAAAATTGTTAAATTGTCTATACTACGAAAATTATGGTCAGATTCTAAAATATGGTTAGCAAAGTTCGAATTCGTTTTTTTTTAAATTTATAACTATTAATGTGTTCAATAAATCTAATTTTAAAGCTGCATCCTGTTTGGCCAATATATATTGCATTGCAATCTGGACAATTAATCTTATATACTCCACTACGGTTAAATTTATGTCTTATCTTTATGGTTAAATAATAGATTGGATAGGGTGTAAGATGTTCATTCTGATAAACTTAACTTGTGGTTAGATAAAGTGGTTAGAAATTTTGTGTGTTCTGTGGAGAAAAGGTAAAGGAAACATATTTATTAGCGTTAGTAGAAGAGCATGTAGGATAGATAGAGTTAAAAATCATTTGCTTACGCTTTCTGTGGACAAGATTATAAATAGATGTTTTTTGAAAATCATTCAATCTAGCAATCTCAAGAATATTCGAAATCTCTAGGTTAAAATGTTCTATACTTAGAGGGATGGAGAAGGCTCAATGAATCAAGGATTTGTAAGCTGTATGTTTATGTTTCAAAGAATGTGAAGAGTTGGCTGGGATTGTTATAGGTGAGAAAGCAGGTTTTCTATAAATTGGGAATTTATGGTTAAATCAAGAAAGTTTATAGAGTGGTCGAAATCAGTTTCTAAAATGAATTTAATATTATCATGTTGTTGGTTCAAAAATGATAAGTGATAAATCATTTTTAACCGTGATATAAAACAAGAATCATTATAGATATTTTAAACACCAGTGTGCAATAAAAATTTAGATAAATTTACAAATATATATTTTTTCTATTTCGATTTCATTATAAGCTTATGAGCACGCTGCTCTGGATTGACAACAATGCTTGAAGAGGTTCCCTTAACGATCTGGTTTTGGAAGTTTATGATTTGTTGCGTTGGCACTTTCTACAATGTTTTCGCACATTATTAAATTCTAACGATTCAAATACTAATGGTTTTCAATTCACAAAATCTATTTTGTATTTCACTTAAATTCATTTCGAGTTGCAAGAAAATGAATATAGTAATATATTTATAGAAAATATTTATAGAAAAAAATTATTGTATAACCTATCCAAATAAGAATATATTACCGATTATGAATAACAAATCAAATTTTATTTGCTCTCATTATGGGCGAATACCCTGTATATTGAAAGATCTATACCCAAACAGTTGACTGTCGCATAGTCGTACATACAACTAAACTTATTGTCAGATTTAATTGGATGGCGATCTCAAGACTGAGATACGAGAACATATTCTGACTTCTATTTTGTTCCTCTTGGATACACAGGGTGTTTATCAAATCGAAGAGAGATAGTATCTTTACCTCAAAATATATACCAATCGAAAGTCCTTAATCAGTATATTTAATGTTGTGTAAAATCTTCTAGACATACTGTTATTTCCTTTTATAAATGACTTCATTGATATATACAAGTACATAAAATAACTTTAACATTTGTTATTATTCTTATGCAAATTATATTTTCGCTAGGTTAATTTACCAGCTGCATATTTATCAATTCAGGTGCTGATCACTAGGAATATGTATGCAGCTTTATGAGAATGTTTTCAATTTTTCAATCGAAAACTGAAAGCAGAGGGTGGTAAATTCCTATAAATATGGGGTCAGGTAGAAGAAACCGTAAATGTGTATGGTCAAATTCCTACAAACGCCTGTTGGCCATCGCCTTCCTCTTGCACGAAGCACTTATATCTTGCACATGTAACTTTGTTTCCTCGGGGTGATCATGCAATAAAATGCAGGCTTCTGCATTCTGAATTTCTGTACTTTCACCAACTGGGTCATTATTAATTTGGTAATTCTCACGATCGTTAAATATATGGGAACCTATATCTATGTCTTCTTTTTCAATGTTTGATTTCAATTGGAAATATTATAGGAAACCTTATAAGAATTTACATGTACCTTTGTAGGAATTTGACCAACATTAACTCGACTACCTGAACATTATAGCAACATTATACACTCGAAAAAGCATTGTAAAGATGTTATTGATAATAAACTTTTAAAAAAATCAAGAAATCTTCAATTAATGTTAGCAAATCTTATTCAAAATCTAACCAGCCTAGTCCAAAACATATCTAGCGAAGGATTTCAATTAGCATATGTTTTTTTAAGGGTATAATAATAATAATAAATCTATTATTAGCATATGATGAATTAGGAAAGTACAGTGAAAAGGAATGCCTTCAAATAATAAGCTTTATAAGATATAAGGCTAATCTTTGCTCTTCCTGGCATCCCTGTGGTTTTACCAGTCCAATATTGTCGAATTTGTATTAACTTATTCCTGGATATATAAAGTGGCTTGCGTTAAAACACAAAGTATCGACTCAAGCAGTCGTTTTTTTTTATTGTTCATTAGTGAAAGTTCATGTACTGACCGTAGCGGTACCTAGCTTTAATTACATCGAAGGATTGGCCCATGGAAAGCAGCAAGGATCGAAAATTTGGCTACCAACCGTATGTTCATGAGGCAGTTTGTAGTTGATTTTTAGTTGTCTATAGCTTGTGCAGAGCCACCCCTGCGTTGATTGATTGCCGGGTAAATGCATTCCGGCATTTGCTAGTGTAGTAATCGCCAGTGAAACAGTTTCTTGATAGATCCTGGAATCGGAGAATGACAATAGTAGAACGATTTCGTTCGCAGTAGGGTGAATGTTCATACTATCCATCTATTCATCTTTAAGTATGCTATCAAGGTCAATGTGATCGCCATAAAAGAATTATACGGAGCGTTCAAATGTGAAAGAAATAATTTAGCGAAGAAAATATAGTGTAGAATTTCGTTTTTTGCTTTAGTTCTGGTAGTAATGAATATTTCTTTCAATTTTAGAGTTTACAAAGTGCGGCGCGAAGAGCAGGTACGAGTTGTGCCAATTGCAAAACAACGACAACGACTTTGTGGCGTCGAAACCAAAACGGGGAACCAGTGTGCAATGCCTGTGGCTTATACTACAAGTTACATAATGTAAGTATTATTCCTTACTGTAAGGCAGGGGTGGCCAAACACGCGCGGGCGCATGTGCGCCCGCGATTGGTCTTCTAAGCGTCCGTGACACGATCATCTAAAAAGTATATTTTAAACGTCATTTCTCATGTAGTTCTTTTCCAAGGGTAAGTTCATATTCTTTGAAAGTCTAATCAAGAAGAAAATTAAAAAAAAAAAGATGTCATGTCCATGTCATCGTATATTTTGATAACATGACATGGTTCTTCTTCCTTGCGCGCGCAACGCTTATTAAAAATGTTCAATGCGCACATGCTTTCAAAAAGGTTGGCCACCCCTGTTGTAAAGTATTGTAAAAATCCGGATTATAGCTGTGCAGAATGTCTACCCTTCTCTAATTGTAGGTAATATATTGAAAAAATTTAAAAGAACAATCGATATTAGAAATATAAGTAGTTTGGTAAAAAGTAACAGTTTGACTCATAAAAATGTTAAACTTCCTTTTGGCCCAATCATTTCTCACGGTTTGGATAGGATTTTGAACAAATATAACTTTAAAATAGCGTTTAATATTTCTCTAATAGTTTTGCGAATTTTCTGGGAAATCCCAAGGATTTAGTAGATATAAAGAAAAAATCTGATATATATTAAATCTCTTGTTCTAGTTGTCCATAGGTCAGGTCAGTTGTCCATAGGTCAAACACGCAGACCCATAGAAGTTAGATTTAAGGAACATTTAGCTCATTTTAGATTAAATAGAAAAGATAGAAGTGCAGTAGCTGACCACATTTTCGACTCCAGTCATCGTCGAATCCGACATGCGTATCTAGCTAATAAATGCTTTGCGTTACGGTTTTTGGCTGATGTTTTATAGAATTGTAAAGTATTGTTTATAAATTTTGTCTTATCAAGCTGCATTCCTAAATTTTCTTTCATGCTCAATGAAGTGCAAACCGAAGCAGTATTGTATTGTATTATGATTAAATGGCACAAAATCGCATTCGATATTTGATGATTTTTAATTTCATGTATAAAATTTAATCTTTATACATTATTGCGTTGTTTACCTCAGACACTTTCAACCATCTTTATGAATAGCGTCTTTGAAATTAATAAGGCATATCATGACATTTTGAAATTTCAGAAAGTATTTCACCATAAGTATCAAATAAGTAGCAAAATGAAGTATTAGTTAAAGAGTCCACAATCCTAAAGATTGGTTGGAAACAGCACGCCATGCCGATCTATCCTGAGCTAATCCCTTCATCTCCCTATAGCTATTCATCTCAACGTCTTCAACTATCTGACTCACATACTCCAATCTAGGCCTACCTACCCCTCTCTTTCCCTCCACTCTACCTTCTATGATCAATTGCATAATCCCCCCATGCCTAAGAATATGCCCTACTAATCTGTCTCTCCTACGCTGTAACACTCTCCAAATACTTCTCTTCTCCCCTACTAACTCTAGTACAGCTTCATTTGTTACTTTATCTTCCCAACCAATCCTCATCATCCTCCTATAACACCACATTTCAAGTGCTTCTAATCTACGCTTCTCTTCCTTTCCTATAGTCCACGCCTCACACCCGTACAGTGCTACACTCCAAACATATACCTTCAGTAATCTTTTTCTAATACCCAAGTCAATATTTGATCTTAAAATCTGTTCTTTTTCTACGAATGCCTTCCTACCCTGTGCTATCCTACACTTTATATCTACCTTGCTTCGATTATCTTTTGTGATTCTACTGCCTAAATAACAAAAATCTGACACTTCTTCGATTCTATTATCTCCTATTGTGATCCTCATTTTTCTACTGCATTCCTTTTTGTCACACCTCATCACTTTAGTTTTACCTATATTTATTTTCATGTTAAAATCCCTAGTCAATACTGCCTGCATACCATTCAATACCCTTTCTAAATTCTTTTCGCTTTCTTCCAATATAGCTATATCGTCGGCGAATCTCAGCATATATATTTTCTCTCCCTGTACATTCACACCTACACTATACTCTTCTTTTACTTTGTTTATTGCATCTTCTATATATAGATTAAATAATAACGGTGAGAGTGTACATCCCTGCCGAACTCCCTTCCCTATTTTTGCTACCTCTTCTTCCCCCTCAATTCTAACTAAGGCAGTTTGGTGTTTATATAAATTAAAAATTATTCTCCTATCCTTATAATCTATACCCGTTTCTTTTAAAATTCTAAACATTATGTCCCAATCTACATTGTCAAATGCCTTTTCTAAGTCTACAAAAGCTATGCAAGTTACCTTTCCTACCCTCTTTCTTTTTTCTACTACCGTTCTTAGTGCTAGAATCGCCTCTCTCGTCCCTCTGTTTTTCCTAAAACCAAACTGATCTTCTCCTAGCCTTTCCTCTACTTTATTTTCTAATCTCCTATAAATAATCTTTAATGAAGTATAATAAAATGAATTTGTTTTTCTAAATTTGAATTATTTCAAATATTTGTATTATTTTAAAATCTATAATATAGTACATTTAATCTAATTGACATTTTGCAACACTGTATTTTCCGAGTATAATTTCATTAAATATTTGTATGAAGATAATTGTAAAGGCAGTTAATCTGTATTTTGAACACTGTTTATTTCATGCCGATATCATATTTTATAAAGAAGTTACGCGAATTTTTATAACTATCCTTCATAAAAATTATCTTTAAAACAAATTTTTTTTAATCCGAAATATCTTGAAAAATAATTAAGATATCTCAAAATGTCATTTTGTTTTATACAGTTATTTTAGTGTTCTAAAATTTATATTTAAACAAAAATTTTATATTTTCTTATTAAGGATATTATGTACACGTAAATTATTATCCTCGCATAATCCTTATAATACACTAATACATTAATTACAATATCTCTAAAACTATTAAAGATAACTTAATTTTACCGAAATATTATAATATTAAACATCAAGACCAATGCGAGAATATAAAAATCAAGTCAATAATATGCCGGGTGTCTGAAAAACAACCCCAAAAACTATCCAATTCATTTCTTTTACTTAAACTTCGAACATAGTTTGACGGACTTTTCATTTGTATTCTGAGAGATAGCGAGGTTAAAAAATGGGCAATTTTTGTTCAACATTTTCCATTCATTGTTCTATTCTAAAAGTATGAAAGTTTAATATTTCTCTACCAGAATAAAATGCTGAAGAAATATAGATATTTTTGCAAAAATATAATGTATGAGCACTGAAAGAGATACTTAGACAATTCAAATATAATATTTCATTATTTCTATATTCATTTGATTTAACTTTAGCAGAGCTAAATTTTTTATCAAATAACTTATGTATAAGTAATCATGAAGAGATTGTTGTAGAATTGTACACTACCAAAACCGATTGTTTTTGTAATAGTAATTTAATTACAATTCAGACTATACAATGATTTGCGAATGAAGAGATATAGCCAACGATTATAGTGTCTTTTTTTAAGATATTAAAAACTACCTATCAATTTTAATTTATTGCTAGTCCTTATTTATGTCATTGCGAATTAATTTTAACAAGGGAAGCTGAAGAAACAGTCTATTGATTGACAATTGCAATTTCCGATTTTAGTTGGCATATTCTTATTTGACCATGATCATTCGCAGTAATTTTTTTTGAAAATAAATATTGTAAATACAAATAAAATAATTAATTGAATCAAGCGTTGCCTTGTGGTAGTTCACATTAAATGGGATTGAAGGAAAATAACTTAATTATAACACCACTTAAAACATTTTTATTGTTGTTGACCAGGTTTCGCCAGTATGGGCATCATCAGAAACCTGGCCAACGACAATAAAAATATTTTAAGTGGTATTATAACTAAGTTATTTTCCTTCAAACCCATTTACAAATAAAATACATTAAAGATTTTAAAGCCGTAAAGATTTTAATATAATGTATTTATTATAACGCCATAGTCGCAAGTACCGGCAATTTTAGAATTCACGTCATTTTCTTTGTACATAAATTCACGACCGTGTTTGTTGAATAATATGAATGGCATTTATTATATTTGTTCAGCGAACGTATGTACATTATTTGCGGTACCTAATTTTTGCCAACAGGGGAAATTGCGCATGGTACCATATCGGTACTACTATTTTCAGGGCATTATCTTTTCCGTGCGCGGGTATTATTACATAATTTCCCGCAAACTATACACGTATAGATAGTAAAAATTAAGTAAATCTACGTAATAATAATTTTATTATGTTAGGTACTTATCATATACCGAGTGAAGGTAAATAATACAAGCATCGTCATAATTTGCGCTTATATGCTACGCAAGTACAAGAATTTTAAACAAATAATATCTAATTTGAGAATTTCTCAAAAAATATATATTATTCTTTATTTCTGATTTCCTATATTTAGGTAGTACCTATTTAAGTGGTGCCTTCTCTAAAATCACCGTATATATTGCGAAATACTTGGATTGTATGATGACCATACAGCACCTTATTTAAGTCAACTAGAAAATAAAATTACACCAATTTCATTTGATTATAGTATAGATACTAACTATATAGGTACTACCAGAGCGTACTACTATACAAACCATCCAACGGCTATCTCTTACTACATCTATATAATCAAACCGTCCTTGTTTAATTAAGATTCCTCAAATACATTATACGAACCAAAACAGACCAAAAAAACCAATGAAATACACGCGATAATTATATATTATTATTAATTAATATAATGGTCATTGAAAGTTAGTACTTTATCTATTATTAACTAAAGATTATGGTGGTTTGCTATAATTCAATTCAATTGTTTCATCGATACATAAATGAATAATGTCATCGATATTTCCGACACGCGTGTCGCACATAGTACCTTAGTACTAACATTGATAAATCATGGTAACCAGCGAACTAGCGATGTGTAGTGCACTCGCGAACCGTTCACTCTGAACGGTTCAATCAAATGACGGGCGTACTGTGACGATGTGTTGCAACGACCTATAGGTCACTATGACCTAGTTCGTGAACTATCAACTACATGGTGCACGGTGTACGTGTTGATGTACTTGTACTATATATATACTGGCAGTATAGTATACATTACATATACAGTACTAACATTTATTTAGTGATAAAGTGTGTTGGTGAACGGAACGAAATGGGAAACTCGATGCGATATTGCAACAGCAGCATTGACGAGCTGTGTCACAATTTATATGTTGGTATCAGATTTCATTTGGAATAATATATTCGCAAGATTAAATATGTTCTTAAATATGTCATGCCATAGCAAATTTTTGCAATAATGCAAAAATAAACATCTAAATCTTATAGTTCTTCTATTTCATACTGAGTGCAATGCAATCACTTAATATCAAATCAAAGCTTTGAGGTTTGAACAGAGAAGATTCGGAATAGAAAATATAAATTATAACGCCAAACAAAACGATTCTATCTAGTTCATTTTATTATAGTTTGTATATTTAATTTTCAAGTGATAGTAAAGTAGTAAACATTTTCATCAGTAACTACCAATAAGTATTTTAGAACTTCATTTAAATAATCGTGAGTACCTAGAGAAGATTATATTTCTTTATATATATGTTTTGTATAAATTATAAACATTATTGTCTTTTCTTCCTCATTCTTAATTCAACATACGTGTTGTAATATTTCAATTTATTAATTTTTTACCATTTAATATTTTTATATTGAGAAAAAAAGAGATTATTTTCAGTACGTGCATGTATTTCATATAGGTCGTGAACTAGTTCATTTTTAAAAGATGGAGTAGTTCACGACCTATAGTTCGTGAACGGTACATTGTAATGAACTAGGAACTAGGTCCTCAAAGTGACCTACAGTTTGCCATCGCTACAGCGAACACAAACGGCCACGCTTAGGATAAAGCAGATCCTCATTAGTGATGGTCATACGGACGTCCATAGAACATATAAAAATGTTGGAGTAGCTGAAAATGTTTCAAAAAAGTATAGTACTTATTTAGAAAACGTCAAGAAATTTAAACTATGTGTTTTTTTTTAATTATATATAGAATTTTGACAAATTAAGCTATTATATATCCAATTCCAAACAATTGTTTTAGTATACTGTCAACTTTTTGCAACTTTTATGATACAATGAGATTTGTAAATAACGAAAACGCAAATTACAATATGTTTGAATCGCATTAATCTCAATTATCGTCAATTTAATTGTTTTTCGCCGAAAGGGAATATTCAACAAAACTTGCCTACTGATTTTCTATTATTTCGCATACGAAAATTAAATAATAAAAGATAATGAATAAATCAATCGAAGTTCAGCGACTGAACATTCACTGAATAAACCATTCAAAAAATGCTTCCGAGCCGTCGGTCGATGGCGAAGCGATTTTTGGTCGATCGCGAATAGTTGGACACAAAAATTGATTATTTCAAATGTGTAAAACGAGACAAAAAAAAAACGCGAAATAAGGCGAAGATAAGTTGGCTCAATGATTTAGCTTTTTTTGCAGATTTTATATCCAAGTTAAGCGATTTGAATTTAAAGTTACAAGGAAAAAAGAAGGCACATGATTAGTTGCATTAATGCTTATAAAAGTCAGTTCGTCGATGTTAATTGAAGATCTTCAACAATAAAATTTTGATCATTTTCCAAATATGAATGACCATTTACAAAAACATCCCAATTTTAATTATAACTTTGAAAAATTAGTTAAAGAGTCCGCAATCCTAAAGGTTGGTTGGAAACAGCACGCCATGCCGATCTATCCTGAGCTAATCCCTTCATCTCCCTATAGCTATTCATCTCAACGTCTTCAACTATCTGACTCACATACTCCAATCTAGGCCTACCTACCCCTCTCTTTCCCTCCACTCTACCTTCTATGATCAATTGCATAATCCCCCCATGCCTAAGAATATGTCCTACTAATCTGTCTCTCCTACGCTGTAACACTCTCCAGATACTTCTATTCTCCCCTACTAACTCTAGTACAGCTTCATTTGTTACTTTATCTTCCCAACCAATCCTCATCATCCTCCTATAACACCACATTTCGAATGCTTGTAATCTACGCTTCTCTTCCTTTCCTATAGTCCACGCCTCACACCCGTACAGTGCTACACTCCAAACATATACCTTCAGTAATCTTTTTCTAATACCCAAGTCAATATTTGATCTTAAAATCTGTTCTTTTTCTACGAATGCCTTCCTACCCTGTGCTATCCTACACTTTATATCTACCTTGCTTCGATTATCTTTTGTGATTCTACTGCCTAAATAACAAAAATCTGACACTTCTTCGATTGTATTATCTCCTATTTTTTCCTCATTTTTCTACTGCATTCCTTTTTGTCACACCTCATCACTTTAGTTTTACCTATATTTATTTTCATGTTCAAACCCTAGTCAATACTGCCTGCATACCATTCAATACCCTTTCTAAATTCTTTTAATTTTAAGAGCTAGGGCTTGAAGAAGATTTTTGGAAATATATTAGTTGTGAGAAGTATCTAAATATTAAAAAATGTAGTGAAGATATCTATTGTTGTTTTGGATCAACGTATTTGTGTGAATCGGCTTTTTCATATTTAATATTAACAAAGATACAGATCGTTCTTTACCTACCAATTCACACACCGAAGATTAATTACGATTATTTTTATCGACATACTATGAATGCTTTATAAAAGATATGCAACCACAAACTTCGCATTATTAAATCATTTACTCTACATATATTTTATGTATTTGTTTTTTTATTTGTTCAATAAATATTATTAATGTGATATCGTTTCGTTTAAACTTCATTTCTACCTTTTACTAGATATCGATTTTTAAGGAACTTTATTATGTCATTGTGTGAAATATTAATAATTTTACAAGTAGATCGCGATCACTTTTTAAGTATAAAAGTCGATTTCAAGAACAAACAAGTTGGCCACTCCTGCTATAGCTGTGCAAATACGGACAGTATCGCATAAGGGTTAGAGATGACTTCAATTAATCGAATATTTAAAAAACAAATACTATGTTATAAAAATAAATCATCTTATCACACGATACGGTTTGTTTCGCTTAATTATTAATTAATCGATTATTTTTGTAATTTTATGATTTTTTTGTAAAAATGCTAATCCAAATTAAAAATTAGTTCAGGGAACTTTTAATCGACATGAAAATAATCGTGGTCAATTACGTAGGAGTTACTTCGATTTGCATTTAATTATTAATAATTACATTATTCTAATATTAATTAAAAGATTTTTGTTATCAATATTTGGAAGTTATATGAACAAATTGTCATTGTGTGAAATATTCGTAATTTTACAGGTAGATCTCGATCACTTTTAAAATAGAAAAATCGATTTCGAGAACAAAACAAGTTAGCCACCCCCGCAATAGAAGGTTGTATTAAACTTCTTTGCATAGAATCTAATTTCATAAATATAAGTACACCGCTTCTTTACGTTCCAGTATATAAAAGTACGGAAATATACATTTGAAAAATTGCTTAATTTTAGACAAATTACATAATTATTGTTGCGGGTGAAAAAGACAAACTGCTTTCGAATCTAGCTACCTCACAGAGTGAATAATTAGAATAGGAATTGCATGTAAATATTGAAATGAGTTATTGGAATAAAATCGGTCGGCTAAACATCACACGAGCTTATAGTAGACTATAGTTTATATGGATAAATAAGAGACAAACGCGTCCGGATCTCGTACTGCAAACACGTACGAGCATATTGCGCATTCAACTGAGTCGCTAGATGCATACAAATATAGCAAAACTGTCAAATATATATGAGGTATTATACTAAACGTCAAATGACACTCTGTTTAAACTTCTTACGTGCCAGTGTTGTATAAACCAGTTGTATTTGCGTAGGAATGCACAGAAATGACGTACGATGTGATACTATTGTCAAAGACCAAACGCATTCCGTTTTTTTTAAATTCATTAATAGTAATAATAATAATAATACGTTTATTGGTACATCAATTTTATGTACATACAAATTAATTAGAAAAATTAAAATTAAATATCTTATCATTGCTTAGCAAAAAAATAGCATTGAATTTATATCTCTCTCATTATTTTATTATAATACTTCGATTAAATGGCGAAAAAGTAGCTCTACATTCGGATTTAAAAAAGTAATAACGAGTAGTAGATTTTGAAATAGGTTTTATAAACATTTCAATTCTGAATTAATAGGAATATTAGCAAGAACTCTGTGAGATTTGCCGTATAAATTGTGGAGGAAGCTTCATAGTATGCAAATCAAGGTTATGAGACGGTTAACATTTGTAGTTGTAACGTATATTTAAGGATAATAAGAATCCAATAATGTTTTTAAACAATTCCCCAAAATTTAAATTAATACCGACCAAAATAATTATACGTACACTTTCCTTTCTTTCTATAACTATTTGTGTGATGTATAAGAATATGACATATTAATCATAAGCTACAATACCTTTCAAAAACTCTTCTTCTCAAAAAACTCTAGCATGGCTTGATTTGTCACTCTATCTGCCCAGCCAATCTTCATCGTATCCTATAGCACCACATTTCACATGCGTTTATTCTAAATTTCTCTTCCTGGTCCATTGCCCACGTCTCGCAGACGCGCAATTTGAACTATAACAAAAAAATACATTTTTGTAATGTGTGTTTACTATTTTTACTTTATAATATTGGTTACGTATTAGAGAAACAATTATATTCATATTATTACATCCATATGCATGTGAATTGGTATTTCCATTTTGCTTCCTCACATCTTTTAACTAGGTTTTTATTAACGGTAATATAAATATAATAAATTAAGGGATCAAATTAAATGTTTACCAAATTAAACTCTGAACCCCTAGCACTGTACTCCAAAAAAATAATGATTATCAAAAATACTTGTGAGATACCAATTGATGATAGATCGAAAAACGAAATTTGCTATGTCACTAAAATAATAACGGTTCCTATTGTTTTAGTAATGCCTATATTTTCAATACAATGGTTATACCGAATTTAGTAAATGTATAGAACTAAATTTACGCCAAAGTAATGAACCAAACTATTTTTTTAATAATTAGTGAGACTGATTTCTATATCTTGATTATTATAATAAAACCTCCACACATTAAAAGTTTAGTTTTCATTGTTTTAACTTAACACCTATCTACAGTATTTAGAATATTTACAAGTATTTACAGGTAACTGCAGGTAGGTGTATGGGTAATTTTTTGGTCACAAAAAGAACTTTACATTTAGTCATGAATTCTTAATTTAAATTTCAGTTCCAATATCGTAAGAAATAATATAATTATGTTTACATTTGCCCCGTTTTTAAAATATATAGTCTTACGTTTGGTAAATATTATTTTGCTTACAAATAATAAAAGAGTCTAACAAGAAGTCAATATCTGGTTTAAGATTAAATGTGGTGTAAAAATTGGTGAACATTTACTATTTTCGGGAAACGAAAGTATTTTTTTTATATTCATATTTTCATTAATTTTGTTAAGCAGTTAAACACAAGCCATAAATAAAAAATAGTTGATAGTCAAGTTATTGCAAAAAGACAATAATATGATAAAATTAAACATTTAACATATTTATTCATTAAGCATTCTTGCGATACCATCACATGATGTTATATAGACATGGGGACTGGTACTATCTGATACCTCCGGACATATAGCAATTATCTAGTGCAATTGGCAGTGTAAAATATTATAATTTTGACATGGCGACTACGCCTCTCGAATATGGTGGTACTTTTCCAGTGGGTACTACTGCAGAAGTGTGTATAGTCTCTTCGTTGGATGTAGCTCTCGCAGTACCGCCGGAACAATAACAATTTGTTACGGGAATAAGAGCGGTCGGCTAACCTACACCTGTATACCAAGTAATATCTTTGGTTCCTGTACCATGGTAGTACTATACGTAACGATATACAGATTGCAGATGGACGATGGGAGTTTAGATTTGCTCAAAGCGCGTAATAAGCAGAGCAAATCGTAATCGACAATGGACGTTGTGCAAGTACCACCGATGTAATGGTACTGTAATGTAAAACTAGAGTCACGTTATACGTACATGGGGCCCAAGGCAAAATGGATTTTGAGGTCCGCCACTTAAAGAAGTTATAGTTGCTTACAATGGCGGTTTCTTTCGAGGCCACACGGCCGCGCGCCCGTCCTGAACATTGAGCGCATCACCGTAGATATATAATTGTATTGTGATATTTTAACTCGGCATTATTTTTCCTAAAAGATAAAGCTTGCGTTGCGATAGCACTCAACATAACATGGTGTGGCGGAGAGCAAGATGAGTTAAATGCATATGCACTCATCCTATCTGTTGCAAGCGGTAGAGTGAGAGCGACCGTATGCAGTATATCATCTCTTTCATTTGGCCACATTGCTATGGAAACGTGACGTCACGCTGCTTCTACAGCTAAGAATATATCGTTGTTTTAAGCTATTCCGGGCCGCGATGCTTTAGCGTCCCAACAGAGAAGCCTAGTCTAGTGGTCTAATTCATATAGAATAGTCAGATAAGACAGTTGCATTGTTCTGTGTAGTTACGTATGTACGATTTGGCCACGTGTTTCTCCAAGAATATATTTTATAGAAATAATCTAATAAAAATGAATAGTGTTAGTTTTTTATTGAAAATAGAGTTTTTCCTTGAGGACAAAGTAAAAATTAATGAATTAGATAGGCCATTGCCTGATTTAAATTTATCACAAACTTGTACGAAGAGTGTTTATATCAATGAAAGATAGAAGAGCGTAATACCACATTCAAGAAATGATTGAATTTAATCATTTTGCATCCATTTTAGGCAAGATTTCTTACTATTATATTATTTTTTAAGAAATGCGACCTCTTCGATTGAAATGTCAAGAGCCGCCACTGGTTGCTTATCAATGTAATTCAAAGAAATACTGCAAATTTTATAAATTAAAACGGAACGTGATTTAAAAATATATAAAATTTTAAAAATGTCATCTAATAGAAATGAACATCAATATACAAAACTACCTTATTTATTGTTTTTGTCCGGAAGAAAACGAAATATTATACTACTAGTGGTAAAGTGGTTTGCATAAATAAAACGACTGATATCTTGCTAAGTTTCGATGTGTCTTTCATCATCTTCATCAGAACTACAAATTGGAAAGGAACACACACTAACATTACAAAATTATCAAATATAATACTAACATTGAATTAAATACCTTCAATATCCTTATTACATTTCGTAATGATTTTACAACATACTGCGAGTATGAAATTACTAGTCATCAAACAACAAGAAAGCATGGACGATTAACACAAACTTCCTACACACATTGAAACAACCATCTTGTAGCACATTTATAAAATATGACACACTTATTAACATGGCAAATATACAAACATAACCTAACTCTATACCCTATCAATATATATTACAATTCAAAAATCTATAAACCTATTAGCAATATTAAAACAGAACAAATCTTGAATAAACATATCTTTTATGATGTCCAAGTCAACTAACTAAATTAAAAATTAAAATATCTTAATAACAATAATAAAACACTAATCTTCAAATAAAACAAACAAAAGCAACAGAACTACATAACCACAACAATTGTAAACCTATCGTCTAATAAACACATGTTTTATTATATTATCATAAATGTTGCTCAATTTATAAATATTAGATGAGATCTATTAGATATTCTATAAATTTGAGAAATTTACAGAATTATTTTGTCGTTTTATGTAAATGATTTCACTCAAATTTCTTTTATAGTAATTACATTCATAATCTAACGCTACTACATTTCAATATTCAATATTAAAGTCAAACTTATGTCCCTTCTTAAATGCATGTGTGCACAACGCACGTTTTCCATCTTTATTAATATTCTTACGCTTAAAGTCATTCATATGTTGTTTCAATCTTTTTTGAAGATATTATCTCGTCTGATCAACATAGCAACAATTACAATCATTACAATTAATTTTATAAACTAAACCAGACTCCAATTCTTTGGACATACGATCCTTAATTTTAGAAAATACATTATTCCCCGTTTTTATATTATAGAAAATCAATTTGTTAAAATAAATTTAAATATTTCGAAATTTTAACTATTTTTTAATTAATCAGACTAATTTATGAGAAACTTCGAAACGTTAGCAAGACATATAAGTCATTTTTTATAACTTGGCGGACCTAATTCATGCTCTACTGCGCATAGGGGTTGAGCTTCCAGTACCATTGTTGCCATATATTAATAAAAAACTTCAGTACAAAGTGCTCAAATTGTAAACTGCATAGCAAAATTCAGATTGCGAATATTTAATGTACGAATATATACGGTTTCGATTAAAGTCCACTATTTAGTAAAAAGTTTCCAGTTATTTATTATTTGTTTTAATCAATTATACTAATATGATAATCTCTGTATTTGTTGGTTGTCGATATGACAACAATGCTATAATTTTAACCACACCCTCAAATGATAAAAATGCAGTGGCGAGCATCTCTTCACGAGCATAAGGTTTCGGGGTGTTGAAGCGGCCAGTATATTTTAAATTTTTTTGAATTGTATAGTAATATCATTGGTCTTATGCATAAACTAGTACTTAACTAGTAGCCAATAGGCTAAACTCAATATGTAAAATAAAAACTTTTGGAGTTATCTAATTTTGCTAGTACATAATTGAAGGGTACAATTTCTGAACAGTCTAAGTGTTAAAAAGTTGAAATGAAGATGTTCGATATAGCAGATTTTTGTTGTTTTAAAATAACAAATAAATAAATTTTGATTTCTTATAAGACATATAATATATGAAAAACGATCACTTTCAACGAAAACAAGCGATTTGAGACATTTCCGTGCTTCGCGGATTAAAAATGTATTTTTCACGACAAAAAATATTTTTTATGTGTGAAAATAAATTTATTAACGTCAATATTATTACGTTTATTAATATTATTATAAGAAACGAAACGAAGCAAGCGTATTCTTCTGCAGAAAATGATAAACATTTTCAAATTCTTTTAAATGATCCAAGCGTTAATCAATACAAATTTAAGATGGTCTATCAACTACAATCATTATTTAAAAGTGTCAACTGCTTATTTTAGAAGATATAAGATATAATTTGAATTTAGAAGATATAAAGATATAAATATATAATCTTATTTCAGAAGATATAAGCTCATAGAATTTTTTAAACTTTCTACCTTGTACTTAATCTACTTATACTCTTTGTCAACTATGAAAAGCGAAATGAAGGAAACACAGATATTGAGGATCTTAAATTTTTGAGCCACAAATCCAAAACTTTAATTTAGGGCCCCCGAAAAATACTGTAGAAAACTACAACCAGCAACAGCATAATCAGAGTATTTTTCTTTGGTTAAAAAAAATGCGGCGGTGAAGAAGGAAACTTGAAGATTTTAACTTTAGATTATAAAATAATGCGTCGACATTACTGAACGTATAGAAAAAGTACCTAAAAAGAATTATAACAATGAATGTACTAATATACTGGGAGTACATTTAAAAACTCTACAGTTATAAAGAATTGTTTTGGGAATGCATTTACTTTATTAGTGATTTTTAATTTTTTTATTTTAGTAATTATTATTTATTTAGCGATTATAAATATTTCATATTAATGTATAAAATTGAATATCACCCAAATACCGTAACTAAAAGCATTTAATAGGTAGACGCGTATTTCGAAAGCTATGCCCCATCTTCATTAGCACAAGATAAAAACTAGAAAATATAAAAAGTAGTAAGAGGTATTTTCTTTAATATTTTATATTCTATACCATTTTTAACACCGTAGTGACAATTTTTAATATGAAATAAAAAAATAAAAAATATTTAAAAATATGTTCATGGATTAGATTTTAAAAATTGATTTGAAATATTATATAATTCTTTAAATAACATCTTTTTTAAATATTACACGTCATTGTAATTTCTTATTATAAATTTTAATAACACGAGTATACGTAATGATATAAAATTCTTTTTATTTAAATCTATTAAAGCAAAATTACTTCAAGTCTGACTTGGTTATCTTCATTTCCATTATTATTGTGGAGGAGTGCTTTATTTTTTTTATATATTTTACGCAAACGATAATTACCTTGGACTTCATGAGCAGCGAATAAACACTAAAACGTAGAAAATTACGTTAAATAAAAGAAAATATTCATATATACGTAAAGCCATAAAACTATACTTCTACTTAATATACTCGTATATACAATATATTATATTATTGCAGCTATAATAGTTGTAAAATTAATAAGGCGAGAATCTACGCTATAAAAAATGAATATATGAAAGATTTATTGTGTTATTTTATCACTTGTACTAATGATACTCGGTTAAGACATTAAATAAAGCAATTATATGTAAATATCAAACAATTAAAATGTGGTCGTATATTAAAAACACGCCATTTAAAAAGTGTAAAACGACAGGGTTTAGTTTTAACAAGCAAACGGACATCATTGAACTTTTCATGAACTCTTGTCGATTATTATTAAGAAAATAGTTATTTTATTTTATTTTAAAATAATGTACTCATTCTGTGACGTTTTTATTTAGTTATTACCACACAAATTAATGCTTTAATATCTAAATAAATCCGAATTAATAGTATTTTATCAAATATCAACTATATGTTATATTTCTCAGTTTGATAATTCAGAAGTTTGAAATTAATTAGTGAATTACAAAGAACCATGATATTTTTATTCATAATTTGTTAATAAAATTGAATGTTGTCGAATTGGCGAAAATTGAGATACCATAATAACAAAAGCTAACGTAACTTTCATCTTTTACGCGCGCACACACACACACACATATATTTCTTAAACTTGTATTAAAAATTATTTATCCCCATCCCTACAGACGATTAAAAATAGCAGGAAACAATAAATAATAGATTAATTGAAATGTAATGTTCAATTAATTGTACATGCTTTTTAAAAGTATTTTTTGAAGCAAGGGATCTTTTCGGGATCTCAGGATTTTCTTGAAAACCCTAGGATCGTGTTATAATTTCAAAAAAATTGTTTATAATTTTATTTAAACATTCTTGGAGGTCAAAGTTTACTTTAAAAACATTGAAGAAACAAAATCAACAATTAAGTACTGTCGTAGGGATGTACCGCCAATAGTACGGTACTAAGGGTCAAAGTTTAAAGGCTATTTTATAAAGCACAGTGATACAATATATCAAATATTTATAGTGTAATATTTTATGCTTTTTGTTCATATAACTTCCAAATATTGATAAAAAAAATCTTTTAATTAATATTAGAATAATGTACGAGGGCAAAGACAAATGTGAATATTAAATGCAAATGAAAGTAACTCCTACTTATTGCCTTTCTTTTTCCTTGTAACTTTAAATTCAAATCACTTAACATTGAGCGCTTCACCGTAGATATATAATTGTATTGTGATATTTTAACTAGGCTTTATTTTTCCTAAAAGATAAAGCTTGCGTCGCTATAGCACTCAACACAACATGGTGTGGCGGCGAGCAAGTTAATTGCATATGCACTCATCCTATCTGTTGCAAGCGGTAGAGTTAGAGCGACCGTATGCAGTATATCATCTGTTTCTTTGGTTCGCGTATCGTATGCGCCGCAAACAATAGCGGCCCGGGTTGCTATAGCAACGCGACGTCACGCTGCTTCTGCAGATTAGAATATATCGTTGTTTTATAATCTATTTCGGGTCGCAATTCTTTAGCGTCCCAACAGAGAAGCCTAGTCTAGTATACAGGAAAATTTATATAGAATAGCCAGATAAGACAGTTGCATTGTTCTGTGTATGTATGTACGATTTGCCACGTGTATGAGTTAAATGCATATGCACTCATCCTATCTATTGCAAACGATAGAGTGAGAGCGACCGTATGTAGTATATCATGTGTTTCTTTGTTTCGCGCATCGTATGAGCCGCAAACAAACTAGCGGTCCGGATTGCTATGACAACGTGACGTCACGCTGCTTCTACAGCAAAGAATATATCGTTGTTTTAAGCTATTCCAGGCGGCAATTCTTTAGCGTCCCAACAGAGAAGCCTAGTGTAGTATACACGAAAATGGATATAGAATAACCAGATAAGACAGTTGCATTGTTCTGTGTAGTTACGTATGTACGACTTTGCCACGTGTTTCGCCAAGAATATGTTAAATAGAAATAATTGAATAAAAATTAATAGTGTTAGTTCTTTATTGAAAATAGAGTTTTGTAGACTTTCTCTTGAGGACAAGGTAAAAATTAAAAAAATAGGTAGGCCATTGCCTGATTTAAATTGATCAAAAACTAGTGTAAGGAGTGTTTATATCAATGAAAGATGGAAGAACGGAATACCACTTTCAAGAAATGATTGAATTTAATCATTTTGCATCCATTTTATGTAAGATTTAGGTAACATTTTAGGTATGAATTGCGGCCCCTCGATTGAAATGGCCACTGCTAGCGCCACATTCTAAATAATCCGTTTTTGTGTCCAACTGTTCGCGATCCACCGGTCGATCGACTTGTTGGCCACCCCTGTGTTATAGAATTCCCTCCATGTTTCAGCACTCTAGACAAACTCTCATCAGGGACCAGACAACAACACACCCGCTCTCGCAATGCTAACTTCAGCGTGCGTCTTATCAACGCAATCTTATCTCAGTATTTAGACTTGTACACTCGTTTCTACTCGATGACTATGTAGTATTTAAGGGATAATAAAGGGAGCGATGACCATACCCCAAGTGAATGTCGATGTGTGATTGTTTTTCCGGTATTCAGAGCTGCCTATAGAATGTAATGGGTTTATTATACACACTTACTTTATTGTTTGCGTCGTAATACATATACCGGGCGACTCGAGAGGATCACTTCATCCTTAACGTTGACCAAATATATATGTTACGGTTAATCTAATAAATACATTTTTCATTTATAATACCCGGTTATTATTAATACTATCCAGGCTATGTTGTCAGTGTGATTAATAATATTGAAAAATAGTTTTTGCGACGAAGCTATAATTTGTTTCTAAATATGTTAGGTGTTGCCACAGTTTTTCATTACGAAATATTTTTTTTGCAAATATAATATATATGCTGTATATGTAATTTAAAACTAAAATATGCAAAAAAGTAAACAATGGTGAAATATGCATTTTGCATATAATCCGGTCTTTAATTATTACCAATGAAATAAAAAAAGTTCTTACAAAACTAATGAAAAAACAATTTTTAATATTTTTGATTCCTAAATTTTACAAGAAATAGATAAATCGCGATCTATTCTAGAGTGATGTGCTTTATTTTTCATAAATTGAAGAAATTTGATCCCTTCCGACCTTTATTTGGTTGACGTATTTAAAATTATTACATTTACCATTCATATTTGTGAACTATTAATAATTACCGGTTTATGTGATTAATTCGTATAAACTATTCACTTAACCTTGCTATTTGGTTTGTATCAATAATAGCCGGTAATTATTTATAAAAATAGGTTAATTACTCTGACCGTAACATATATATATATATATAACATATATATATATATATATATATGTTATATATGTTATATAACATATATAACAGGGCTTTTATAAATATATTAGTGGAATATTTACATATAAAATTGAACGTGTTCTTTTAAAGCAAAATCTTTGCGGTATACGTGAAAAATGAATATCAATACAATAGGACATTATCTTAACCTTCATAGTAAAACATCCTTCAGTTTCTATCCTAGTTAATTCATTGTATCAATAAGCGCATATATTATGTGCAACAAAAGATATTTTATTTTTATTTTAAATATTTTTCTATGCTTATAATCCTTGCAATCTTCCCAGAGGCTATATTTGATTGTGTACGACCAACTTCTGGTTACCAGTTCTACAGCTAAGTCATTTTACAGTTAATACAGCAGTACATCCACCTCGTTATCTAGATGTATAAATTAGTATTCTAAATTTACATTACGACACAGATTCCAATTAATATTACGTACTGAATAGTGCCTTTGGTACTGGAAATGGTCCACCCTAAACTAGTTGAGATCCTAATTATAGACGTACCAAATGAACTGATTTACCAAGTCGTAAAAGAGAATTTATTGACAGTAAATCATCATTAAATCAACAGGTTAGTGAGTTACTGAGGTACCAAATACATGGCTGTTGATTAGAAATTTTGAATGTTTAATGTCTTATTTAACTGAAATTTCATAAAATAATATATGTGTATAATAGGTGCTTTGTAGTCACAATTCGGTAGTCTTGATAAATAAAATGTGCTGCATCGTTTTATTATAAATTCAATTGTATCAAAATTTTGTATACTTAATTAGTTTGTATAACCATAGCAATAAAACTAATCTGTTCGCCTGATCTAGAGCCCATGGAATCTACCATTTGCTATTGTTGTCTACTTGTCTAGGCAACGACTATACCAACTATATTATAACAATTGCCGTAGTGATGCTGAAATTAGCCGCACAATATGTCATCAAATTCACGTATCTATGGTTAATAGTACTCATCAAAATGATGAATGCTAACAAAATAACACAATCGTATGATCTAACTACGAATGCTACGCATGAATTGGTCAATAATATTACAAATATTGCGAATAACGGAAAGAAGTCTCAAGCTATTTTCTTAGATTTACAGTAAGGCAGAAAAGTCTGCTAGATAAACTAGATCATTGCGGTTTCGGAGGTCCTGCCAACAAAATAATCCGTGATTTATTTGATGAATAGAACTCAAAGAGTCAACATAAATGATAAAATAAGTCAAGCACTAAATGTAGAGGCAGGAGTCCCACAGGGAACAGTACTAGGACCACTGTTATGGCATTTTATTATCAAATACTCATTCGCTATTGTTTACACAGGTGATAACTGAGATATGGTGCACAAAACAGCAAGCAAGGAACTTACAAAATTCATTAATCGCTGCAATTCAAATGGGCTCCTACTTAACTATGATAAAACTAAATTTATATGTTTTTTTCGCGAAAAATGATTTATTAGCAAAACACGGCACTATTAAAATTTATAATAATGATTGTCGAAACAGTGCCATCTGCCAATGTATTAAAAGATCGTTCAATATACAATACTTAGGTATTATTATTGATGATTGCGTAAAATGGGACCTGCATGTAACTTATTTGAAAAGAAAATTAGTAAATATATATATAAATTCAGAGTACTTAGAAACATTTTAAATATTGATCTCCTGAAAACACTATATTATGCACCGATACAATCACAACTTCACTATAAGTAATTTTTTTCCAACTGGCGAACGTTCGCGGCTGCAAGGGTATGCGCACTCGTCTTACAGCCCTGGAGTAAGCACAACTTCTAAAGCGTTCACATATAAACATCCTCTATGGCATATCTTATTGGTTGTTGCTGTCTGTGCGGCGATTATCGGTGCGCGGACGTTCGCTAGTTGGAAAAAAATTACCAATATAATATTGATGTTTGGAGAGGACTCTATAATAATGCCTCAAACCATTACAATTGACGCAAATGTGGATTATGAAAATAATTTACAGGAGGCCAATATTATATGCGACGGATCTTTTAGTTTCTGAATCAGGGATCAAAATAATACGAATGCTTTTCCTATCTTCCAATTTAAAGATGTTTCTCAGGATGTTTTCTGAAAATGCAACAGAATTTGCGCAATTAAATTATTAAAAAAAAAATACACGCAGAGAACTCAGAGGTGATTTAAAAATTCAAAGAGCAGTTATTAATATCTTTAAACGAAATATTCATTACTTAGGGCCCGCTTTATATAACAGGATACCAACTGTAATTAGAAAATTGGAAAACTCAAAAAAGCTCTCGTGTGGTTAAATTCTCAGGGGTATTCACTAATTAAAAGCTGTCTATTGTTGATATAAATCGGGATTATTTATTTGTATTTATAATTATAGTTACCTTTATGTAGTAGCGATGTGTAGTTAACTCGCTAACTCACTTTGAACGGTTCAATCAAATGACGGGCGTACTGTGACGATGTTTTGCAACGACCTATAGGTCACTATGACCTAGTTCGTGAACTATAAACTACATGGTGCACGGTGTACGTATTGATGTACTTGTATTAAACCGTCGTGTACTAATCCGTTCATGAATCACAACGACGCGTAAACGATGCAGTATACTATACATTACATATACAGTACTAACATTTATTTAGTGATAAAGTGTGTTGGTGAACGGAACGAAATAGGAAACTCGATGCAATATTGCAGCAGCAGCATTGCCGAGCTGTGTCACAATTTATATGCTGGTATCAGATTTCATTTGGAATATATTCGCATGATTAAATGTGTTCTTAAATATGTCATGCCATAGCAAATTTTTGCAATAATGCAAAAATAAACATCTAAATCTTATAGTTCTTCTATTTCATACTGAGTGCAATGCAATCACTTAATATAAAATCAAAGCTTTGAGGTTTGAACAGAGAAGATTCGGAATAGAAAATATAAATTATAACGCCAAACAAAACGATTCTATCTAGTTCATTTTATTATAGTTTGAACATTTAATTTTCAAGTGTTAGTAAAGTAGTAAACATTTTTCATCAGTAACTACCAATAAGTATTTTAGAACTTCATATAAATAATCGTGAGTACCTAGAGTAGATTATATTTCGTTATATATATGTTTTGTATAAATTATAAACATTGTTGTATTTTCTTCCTCATTCTTAATTCAAAATAAGTATTGTAATATTTCAATTTATTTATTTTTTACGTTTTTATATTGAGTAAAAAGGAGATTATTTTCAGTATGTTCATGTATTTCATATAGGTCGTGAACTAGTTCATTTTAAAAAGATGTAGTAGTTCACGACCTACAGTTCGTGAACGGTACATTGAAATGAACTACGAACTACGAACTAGGTCCTCAAAGTGACCTACAGTTTGCCATCGCTATTATGTAGCATATGCACAGATAATTTCTTTCTCCTTCTATAGAAAATTAAATTTTGTTATACTGAATTTAGTTTATCTTGATTTATTATTATTATATTATTATATGTCCGTTTCATATTTGATAATATTTTTTATTGATTATGTCTAAATATTTTGGTACACGTAATCAGCCATATCATTAATTTGAATTAAATTTGATTTCATTTTAAGAAAATATGTCACACACAGCCGACGGGCTACGTGACAAATATTATAAGCTTACATATGTTTTACTGTATTATATTTCTGAACAAATAAATAAAAAAATAATAAAAAACTGTAAGAGCTATGATTTTATTAATAAAATACTAAAAATTGATATAGTACCCGTTAGTACTAGAAGTAATTTGAATTGCACCATTATGCTCCATTTCGCTTGAATGAACAATATGTCAATACGGTAGATTGTCAAACATCCTGCTATTAAGAAGAAGAAATCACGAAACTCAGTACTACCGGGGTACTATCACATACAATATCATCGTAGCAATTTCTATAGGTATACATTCGCCCTCTGTTATTATCCTGTTGAAACTGAAAGCGACAAATGCGCGCCCTCTTGAAAATGACACAATAATGTTAAAAAAAATACAATACATACAGCGTATGTATTGTCGTTTAAGTATATAATGCATTGTAATGTATATAGGTAGTACTTTGGTAGTACCCCCAGTATACCTAATAGCATAATAGGTAAAAATGCAACTGTCTCCATTATTTGGTGTCACATGTATTGAGTACCATGCGGTACGACATGGAGAAGGCATCACGGCCATCTGAGATCGGGAGATTGATTTCAGATAATAATGGTGTCTATCAAACGCCGAAAGACCGAAACGATATTGGTTTTCATGAAATGCGCTCTCTATTTTATACATATAAAAAATACTGTTGGATTAACTAAAGCTTGCAGAAATCGAGCATCATGTAAAATTGAGCCATTTTCACTACAGTATTGTATAAGATGTCCATATACTAATAAAATTTTGTTTAAAATTAGAACTGAATCGCATTGAAATAATAATATAAATAGAATAGAATAGTTACAAATTGAGTGCGTACCAACCACACTTTTATAGAATAATGCAGTGATAAAATTATTGAATTGCTTAATTTTAATATATTGTTATTTGTGTACAATAATATGATTCTTTGAGCATACACTTATACTAGTACACGGAAATCTTGTAGATGTAGCAATAAAAATAGTTAATTCAGAAACCAAACGATTCTATCTATTGCAAAAAGAAAGAAAAAATCAAGTTACTGAAAATTTTATTTTTAAGACGATTATGCATTAATTAATTATGCAAAATAGTTCTATGCGGAATAGAATGAGTTAATGTTGTTCTATTTTTTACAGGTCTAACATATGTTGTATAGGTACAAAACTGTACCTCGCTAACATTGCCATCATATAATTCTAAAATATATCACCTCTCAATATTATTACGAATACTAACAGCTGATTACTTACAATAAAAAATATTTATGTAGCAACGGAAACAAACTAAACACATGCAGTGTCGGTCGTGCTGCATTAAAATTTATTTTACAATCATCACGACAGTAGCGATGGCAAATTGTAGGTCACTTTGAGGACCTAGTTCGTAGTTCGTAGTTCATTTCAATGTACCGTTCACGAACTATAGGTCGTGAACTACTAACTTCTTTTAAAAATGAACCAATTCACGACCTATATGAAATATATGCACATACTGAAAATAATCTCTTTTTTCTCAATTAAAAATACTAAATGGTGAAAAATAAATAAATTGAAATATTACAATACTTATTTTGAATTAGGAATGAGGAAGAACAGACAACCATGTTTATAATTTATACAAAATATATATATAAGGAAATATAATCTTCTCACGATTATTTATATGAAGTTCTAAAATACTTATTGGTAGTTACTGATGAAAATGTTTACTACTTTACTAACACTTGAAAATTAAATGTACAAACTATAATAAAATGAACTAAATAGAATCGTTTTGTTTGGCGTTATAATTTATATTTACTATTCCGAATCTTCTCTGTTCAAACTTGCAATACTGTATCGAGTTTCCTATTTCGTTCCGTTCACCAACACACTTTATCACTAAATAAATGTTAGCACTGTATATGTAATGTATACTATACTGCAAGTATATATATAGTACAAGTACATCAATACGTACACCGTGCACCACGTAGTGGATAGTTCACGAACTAGGTCATAGTGACCTATAGGTCGTTGCAAAACATCGTCACAGTCATTTGATTGAACCGTTCAGAGTGAACGGTTCGCGAGTGAACTACGCATCGCTACACGACAGTTCATTTCTTACAACAAACATATCAAGCAAACGCAACAAAAATTGTTTTATACATTATAAATATTTCTGAAGAAAAGAGAAATTTTTTAATATATATACAAGAAGATTTTTACAGTCGCGAGATCTTAAAAATTCGTTTGGTTTCAAAGAGTGTTTTAAAAACTTTAGCTTTCATCAGTTTCTTCGATTGGATATAAAATATATCAACAGAAAGCAACGTGAGAATTAATTTTAGCCCTGTGATTTATATTCCAATAACTGAATTTGGTTTTTGAATTATGATCAACAACAATTCAGTGGTCAGTGTTAAGCACAATGTGTGAGAAAGATAATTACGACTGTGACACATGATAAAAGGAGATAATAAATCACGGACCAGTCGCTACTGGTAGTACCGATGCTCTGGCACGAAACATCAAGACAGCCAGAACTGACCAGTGGTTTGTGTATGCATATGAGAAAAGGAACTCTTCAAAACTAATCGAAAAATAAAGAATTATTACCTATGATAAAAAAGACTAAAGCACGAACAAGCCAATATGTTAAGTACTTTGAAAGAATACCGCGTGTTTGTTTATCAAAACTTTTTAATTTCATCTGATTCCTATGATACGAAATTTTTTTAAATACTGTATTACATTTATGGATTTTTTTTTAATATAATAAAAATAATTAGATGAAATTAAATTAAAGATATTTGTATATAAACAAGAAAATTTAAACTCTAAATTGACGGGTCTTTGTGGGAGGGTGCATTAATTTTCCAAAAAGAACATGTTATATTTTGATTCAAGAATTTTTTTTAAAGAATTGTCGCGAGGATGTAACAAACATAAAGAAACGTTTAGATTTGTAAAAAGACTTTGATAGAATCATCGAGACTTTTGCACTTAAAAATTAAAATTGCTATAATAAAATACATTTTATCCACAGTTGCTACCAACCTATTTTTTGGATTATGGCGCACTGTATTAGTAACAATCTGAAATGGTGCATTAATAAGTCAAATAATATTATAATTTAGATTTGTTTTATTTTTAATTTTCCGAATACAATGTTTCATTATAAGTTTCAAAGATAAAACTTTGGTAATAGAAATAGCTACCTTCTTTCGAGTTTTTTTTTTCGAAATTATAAATTTAATCAATTGTCCTGTATTATTATTAGTAAAGGATTTTAGTATTTTTGAGTAATTATTTCATGAAATTATTTTAAATTTTATTTTAAATTTTCCGAATACAATGTTTCATTATAAATATTGAAGATAAAACTTTGGTGATAGAAATAGCTACCTTCTTTCGAGTTTTTTTTTAGAAATTATAAATTTAATCATTTGTCCTGTATTATTATTAGCAAAGGATTTTAGTATTTTAGACTAACTATTTCACCAAATTATTTAAAAAGCAATACATTATTTAATGAAAGTCACGTTCCTATAAAATATACTAGATTTAGATAGTAGAGACTAGAATGGGTAGGCAACCTAATCAACACCTTTATACGCGTTGTTTTTGTTCGGGTAATCGCCACGTCATCTCTGAATCAGATATATTGCAGATTCTATTTGTGAATTAATATCTGGTGTAATTTATCAATGATGTGGTTGGTAGCTACTGCCTGAGCACATCACCCAACGTACAGCACGAAAGGAAAGATAGCGAAGCAAGTAAGGAAGGAGATTGCATCAATTATACTGGGTGTTTCGTGAATTAATCACATACATTCCCGTGCCCGCGTGTTCTAATTTTAAATTATTCAGAAGAACCTCTGTACCAAACATATATATGTTAC
This sequence comes from Leptodirus hochenwartii, assembly GCA_947310635.1. Lineage (NCBI taxonomy): Eukaryota > Metazoa > Arthropoda > Insecta > Coleoptera > Leiodidae > Leptodirus > Leptodirus hochenwartii. Next base: position 42,442,565 of record OX371176.1, read on the forward strand.
TTCTTTGGTTTGGACAAGTTAAATGCCACTATGGAACGAGATAAATTAAATATTCTACTGTCTTTTATTGATTAAGCTTTCAGAATTTAAAAAGCAGCTGGTCATTATTGCACGTGCAATACAAAATTCAAAAAATACTGCAATTAAAAACCAAATTTTAAAAGTTATCACTGCGGTGTTAAATTATAATATAGAATATCACCCAAATACCGTAACAAGCATTAAGTAGCTGTAATAATGTACATTTCAAGCGCTATGCGCCCATCTTGTGCTACTGAAGATGGGCGAATAGCGCTTGAAATGTACATCTAGCTACTTAATGCTTGTTACGGTATTTGGGTGATATTCTATATTATAAAAACTAAATGTTATAAAATTCGTTTTTTTGAATTTTATATAATCAATTATAAAAAAAATTCAGTATAATAAATGACATAGCTACCTCTGATGATGCATATTAATATGCGAAACTAGTAAGGACAAACTACATAAATAAAAATACATGAGAAAAGTATTTAACTCGACTCTTTCATTATTTGATTAAAGCATAAAAATTAAATCGGTCAACAACAAATAATTATAAAATTAGTGTTCGAATTAAGACAAAAAATCATAACTTAAAACGTTAATAAAAAAAATAAGTCTCATCTTTAGTAGAACAGCAAACAATCTTCTTTTTTTTTCGTTAAAAATGCGCATTTGACATATGAATGAATTAAGTTACGGTTTCATAATAATCATCAATTTCATATTATAAAAGGACATTCTAAAATTCAGTTCAAATCAATCTAAATTTCCTTCAGGAAATCCTACCTTTTACGTACTTATTACACACATCTTTGTTTGAGACTGGAAACATCATAAGTCGATTTTTCATTATACAAATTGCTACCGTTTCATTTTTATTACCACAAAAAGAATATTACGAGGGCAGAAGAATATATAAAAATAACTGTATTTTCAGCTAAATTATTTTTTTAACAAACCTTATCATATTAAATATGATGTTGTGATGTTCCATATTAGGGAAGAGAAATAAAAATAAGAGAAAAATAAATTTTCCTATTATGATCTAACTATCAACAGATTCTGTAGTTCAATATCTATTTCAGGTGAATAGACCATTAACAATGAAGAAAGAGGGAATCCAAACACGAAACCGCAAGCTCAGCAGCAAATCAAAGAAAAAGAAATCGTCCTCGAACTTGTCCAATATGTCCAGTATGTCTGGCATGGGTTTGAACTTGGGTATGATGGGTGACATGATGAAACCATTAGACCCAACGGGTAAAGCGTTCGGTGGCGGAGGATTTAATGGTGCCGGTGGTCCTGGGTCAGGTATGGGCGGAGGACATCCGCATTTAAATCCTGCAGCTGCATTGCATCCACACCATCACCACATGAGTCACTGGTACCACCATCAACAAGGGTTCGTAACGGGCGGTGGGCCGCACCATCCACCGCCGCCGGCACCACCTCCACCGCCACCCCCGCATTCCGCGGCAGCCGCGGCACAGTACCACCATCACATGAGTTCACTTAGTGCAGCGGGATTGGGATTAACGTCCAATGGAATGGTGAGTATATACAACTTGTTATATAAATGTGAAAGAAAAGCTCCGGAAAATATTGTTTAAAAATAATTTTGAATCAGCTTTTGAGACATGAATACAAAAATCTTATCAATTTACAATATTTGAGCAAAAATCGTTGTAATTTTTTCAAAGTACCTGATTCTGGTCCTGCGTGCAAAAATTCAATCAAATTGCACATTTAACAATTCCTGCACGGTCTTTTGATTTATCTATTTGCAAGTGTAGGTTTAAATATAATGTAATGAAGATACATTTAAATATAATGAAGAAAATTCATAATTTCTTTGGCAATCATAGAATTGAATTTTTAAATCTTTAATTTACGTAATTCTTTCCCGTAATTTTTTTTTAATTATAAACATAATACTTCTTTTTGTATAGTGGTCTTGAAGTTTTTTAATAAAAAAAATATGAATGAGGAAATATTTACCAAATTTTTCTAATTATTTAAAACAAAATATAAACACTAATAGTACTAATTACTATTAGTAATAAGTCATTGGTAGAGCGCATCATAATATTTAATAATATGAACTAAAAATTCTTATAATTGAATTTGATAAATTATTATAATTGAAATAATCACCATAAAAGTTACCACATATGCAATTGATATTAATAATGGAAGTTGAGTAATCATTAACAATTTTTATGTAATGTCACCTCCAACAACTACAAATAAAGAATTAAGGTCGGCAACCAAAAAAAGTTTTTATCTGATGTGTCTGTAAAAATTCTCATGATATATTTATGTTCGATTATCTATGGAAATATTTTTGCATTTTTCATATGCAGAAAAATGACCTTAATAAATTTTGCAATATTTATATTTCCCGAAGAAATTCTCGTGCTAAATTCTGCCAAAAATAGGGGCGAAGCAGAGGAAAAGAATTAATACAAAAATATAAATGATTGTTTAGTCGTTTAAAATTAATCTGTGAATAATAATTATATTCTCACATGCATTTTTTTAATGATGTGTATAAATTTAAAAAGCATTTCGAACAATTTGAATCAAATCAAATCAAATCAAATATACCACATTACGAACCGAATTAAAGTTAATAGAAATCGTCCATCTTCGTGAACATTTAATATATTCATTTCACAAAATTTGGGAATATTTCTTGATTATTATTTAACATTTATCGAAGTGCAAAAATTTGCTTCAAGAACTTGTGAGCAGAAGAACAAAGGGTTTCTGATCAATTATTTCGTTGGATCGTAATTAAAATAACATACAAAATACGAACCTCACTGTATGAAACCACTCTTGCACAAAATATAGGTGAATATAATACGATTATCTGTAGCAAAATTTTTAATAACAATTGCAGTCTGTATTTTTATTTTTTTTTTAAGAGTCCGCAATCCTAAAGATTGGTTGGAAACAGCACGCCATGCCGATCTATCCTGAGCTAATCCCTTCATCTCCCTATAGCTATTCATCTCAACGTCTTCAACTATCTGACTCACATACTCCAATCTAGGCCTACCTACCCCTCTCTTTCCCTCCACTCTACCTTCTATGATCAATTGCATAATCCCCCCATGCCTAAGAATATGCCCTACTAATCTGTCTCTCCTACGCTGTAACACTCTCCAAATACTTCTCTTCTCCCCTACTAACTCTAGTACAGCTTCATTTGTTACTTTATCTTCCCAACCAATCCTCATCATCCTCCTATAACACCACATTTCTAATGCTTGTAATCTACGCTTCTCTTCCTTTCCTATAGTCCACGCCTCACACCCGTACAGTGCTACACTCCAAACATATACCTTCAGTAATCTTTTTCTAATACCCAAGTCAATATTTGATGTTAAAATCTGTTCCTTTTCTACGAATGCCTTCCTACCCTGTGCTATCTTACACTTTATATCTACCTTGCTTCGATTATCTTTTGTGATTCTACTGCCTAAATAACAAAAATCTGACACTTCTTCGATTCTATTATCTCCTATTGTGATCCTCATTTTTCTACTGCATTCCTTTTTGTCACACCTCATCACTTTAGTTTTACCTATATTTATTTTCATGTTAAAATCCCTAGTCAATACTGCCTGCATACCATTCAATACCCTTTCTAAATTCTTTTCGCTTTCTTCCAATATAGCTATATCGTCGGCGAATCTCAACATATATATTTTCTCTCCCTGTACATTCACACCTACACTATACTCTTCTTTTACTTTGTTTATTGCATCTTCTATATATAGATTAAATAATAACGGTGAAAGTGTACATCCCTGCCGAACTCCCTTCACTATTTTTGCTACCTCTTCTTCCCCCTCAATTCTAACTAAGGCAGTTTGGTGTTTATATAAATTAAAAATTATTCTCCTATCCTTATAATCTATACCCGTTTCTTTTAAAATTCTAAACATTATGTCCCAATCTACATTATCAAATGCCTTTTCTAAATCTACAAAAGCTATGCAAGTTACCTTTCCTACCCTCATTCTTTTTTCTACTACTGTTCTTAGTGCTAAAATCGCCTCCCTCGTCCCTCTGTTTTTCCTAAAACCAAGCTGATCTTCTCCTAGCCTTTCCTCTACTTTATTTTCTAATCTCCTATAAATAATCTTTAGCAATATCTTCGATGCATGTGATAGTAGACTAATGGTCCTATAGTTCTCACACAAATTAGCTCCTATTTTCTTCGGCATTGTTACTATTCTACTACGCTGAAAATCCTGTGGTACTTCTCCCTTCTCATATATTTTGCAAACTAACCTGTATAATCGCTCCTGCATTTTTTCCCCTGCGTGTTTTATTAATTCGGCTGGTATCATATCAATCCCCGCTGCTTTGTTATTCCGTAAATCATTTAATGCTCTATGAAACTCTGACCTAAGTATGCTAGGACCTAAGTCATCCTCATCTATCTGTTCCACACTTTCTAGCTCCTCCATGTCCTGCCTACCTTTATATAAATCTTCAAGATACTCCTTCCATCTTCTTACTTTTTCCTTATTTTTTTTATAATCGAATAACAATAAATTGTATAACTAATACAATTTCAATTTCTGACCACACAAAAATTACTCACTCATTATATCTTGGCCATATATAACTGGAAGAAATATATTTACTCATTTAGCTGGAACAATCCTTGTGGGAATACTTACATTCTAATTTTAACATTCACTTATTTTTTGTTGTCTTCGTAAAGCTGTCTGAAAATTAGGATTGTTTTGTCTTATTTGAACTATGTACTATCTACATCGAAACATATTAAAACTGATGAGGCATATTAAAAAATTTGTTAAATAATACGAAACTAAATAATTCATTTAACGGTCTTTGTCGTAGTAAGGAAACAAGCATAATTTGTATTGAGTACCATTGAATTATAGTCTGCAATAGGTTGTATTGGGAATGAATAAGACAGGTGCAGAAAATGAATGAATTAAATTACCATATTTTCATTTATAAAGTTGTAAGAATTTCATAAATTTAAGCAAAAATACTCGCAAGAAGCAGATGTGCGGTATATGCAGTTGATGTACAGTTTTGACATTGACAATGACGGAGACAACATGAATAGGCAATAAACAAATAAAATACAAAGATTAACTTTAATTATCAACGAGTGCGATCTGTGAAAATATTGACTACAGTTTGCTTAATCTAGGATTGAAAATTATGAATATTTTTTTTCGTTATCGGTATATAGGAACAATAAAATTTATTTTACCGGCATCGGTATTAGCTGATAATAAAACAACGGTAAAAGATACAAGTTATTTTTTTCCAGTGAAATTTACCGAGTGTTCATGCTTGCGCATTATTCCGCTAACCTTTCATCATATAAAATATATTTTACCAGTAAAAAATGTAGTTGTTTACCCTTAACTTTGTTTACCGATACGAGTAACTTCGCCAGTAATTTTTATGGAGCAAAGTATTTTACAGGTAAAAAAACCTAATTTTTATATAATTTTTATTTTACAGGTAAAAAACCTAATTTTTGTCTAGTTTTTCACTCGATAACTTGAACATTAAATTTTATGAAGTCAAATATTGTGTTGATAATAAATCAATTTTTTTACCGATCATATTTTTAAGGTCGCAAATTAATAATAATAAGACGATAAATAAAGACAAATCAAAATTGCGTAGTACTAAATTAATCAAGGAAATTTTGGCTAGGAATGTGCACGGCTTTAAGAGTATTCAATTATGAGTGTGTTTGCAACAACTTAAATCATGAATGATGTGGCATATTTGTTTTGATGTATCCAGTGGCGGTTTCTTTCGAGGCCGTACGGCCGCGCGCCCCCCCTGAACATTGAGCTCGTCACAGTAGATATATAATTGTATTGCGATAAAAGCTTGCGTCGCGATAGCACTCAACACGGTATGCCAGCGAGCAAGTATGAGTTAAGTGCATATGCACTCATCCTATCTGCTGCAAGCGGTAGAGTGAGAGCGACCATATGCAGTTATCTGTTTCACCTGTCGCATACAAACTAGCGGCCCACGTTGCTATGGAAACGTGACGTGACGCTGCTTCTACAGCTAATAACATATCGTTGTTTTAAGCTAGTCTGGGCCGCGATTCTTTAGCGTCCCAACAGACAAGCCTAGTATAGTATACAGGAAAAATGATATAGAATAGCCAGATAAGACAGTTGCGTTGTTCAGAGTTGTTACGTATGTACGATTTTGCAACGTGTTTCTCCAAGAATATATTTAATACAAATAATTTAATAAAAATGAATAGTGTTAGTTCTTTATTGAAAATAGAGTTTTGTAGACTTTCTCTTGAGGACAAAGTAAAAATTAAAGAATTAGGTAGGCCATTGCTTGATTTAAATTGATCACAAACTTGTGCAAGGAGTGTTTATATCAATGAAAGATAGAATTTTAGGTAAGATTTCTTACTATTATGTTATTTTTTAAGAAATGCGCCCTCCTCGATTAAAATGTCATGAGGATGTATCCTCATGTTTTCAACGTTGCCTAAGCAAATATTTAATTCACAGATGAGTGGTAATCGCTGCACTCATTCTTCCAAACACGACCACAAAACTCTTTGCGCTTTCATTTGATCCTCATCTCATTATATGCACGAATATTTGTGAATTTGTGTTGGTTCTAATAAAGTACTCTTTTTGTTTCAGACCGGTTGGAGAACCGAATACACGTGATAAGGGGGTGCAACAAGGCTCTAGGAGACATCCCCTAATTTTGATATATTGTGTTATATATAATAACTTAATTCTTATAGCAAAGAAATATATATATAAAACAATGAAAGACTCAATGTAGGTACTGTAGATAACATAGTAGGTACTGTAATCGAAACCAGAGGTTGTAAATATTGTAATTGTGTGGGGTGCTTTAGATTGTACCGCATCGTGTTTTATGAGAACAACTTTATATAAAATGTACATGTAAATGGAATTTATTCAAATTATATTAGTTATATTATGCGTATGATAATAAATTATAAAAGAAATGTATAGTGATTTCTAGTTAAGTTATTAATATAAGGAAGCAGTATTCACGCAATATAGTTCCGATGGCAACGAGGTAATTGTGACACAGAAATCTTTATTTTTTTTAAGTACACCAGTTAATGAAAAATATGTATTTATATGTTGTTTTTTTGTGGACAACTGCTATCGAACTATATTGCACGGTATATGTAATATTATAGTAATTTGTAAAAAGTATTAAGTACAAAGGAAAATAATCTTGTAAATAAATGTTAGGTGATTTTAAACCATTTTTTTATTAATATTAGAAGTTTGTGTAAATACTTAAAGAGAATGATATTATCGATATTCATAATTAAATTTAAATAAATAGTGGAGACTTTTCTTAAATAGTCTGTGCAATCATCGCGGATTAATTATTTATTTAATTAAATATTTTATATTCGAAAATATATATTTATGATATAATTTCTTCTCTTAATAACTTCAAATAAGAACGTTTCAACTCTTTTTCTCACAGCTCAATTGTTTTAAATCATTAGTTTAAAAAGTATTAGTGCACAATAGCCCTCCTTGCATTTCCAAAAATCATTGAGATAAATTTCGTTCATATTTATTAAAGACTGCTCTGATATTTAGCAGAAAACTTAGAAATCGAAAATGCACAGAAAATTGACCAATTTCAAAAAATATTTTTTAAACTCTCTAATAAAAATTATTTATTTATAATTACAACAAATTAAAAACGATTACACATAAACTTATCAATTGGTAATTGTGATAATTTTTAATGCATCTTAATTGAGTATTTTTATCCAGATTTTCATACAATTTAAATAGTACAAATTTTGTTATGAAATACAGGACTAAAGTGTTTCCGAATTTTTAGTAAATTATAGTTTAAAAAAATAATTTACATGTTTTTTAAATAGGTAAATGCTCCATTTTGAACGGCCATTTGTTTCGCAAAGAGAAAATGCAAATTGACAATTGTGACACTGTTTGTATTATTTTAAATTTTTATTAAATTGATACCTTGATATTATAAAATACAATATGAAAAAGATGAAAGGAATATATAGATTATACCTATTATACATTTGCTCCATACTGTATATATTGAAACAAAAAACAATTGATGTTGATTGATATTGATGTTCGTGTGATATAAATAAAATAAATTAATTAAAACTGATAAAAATTAATTCTTTTTGTTTCAAATTTTGAAATCATAAAAACTATATTTAAATTTGAGTAACGGGATTTAAAATGGTAAGTGATAAACTACTTAATATGCATAATAAATAATTATATACAGAGGGATTCATAAAAGTAAAAATTAAGATCCCTGTTACCTACATTTAAATAAATAGGTAACAAAACCAAGTCGTTTTTTTACCAATTTCTTTTCATATTTATTTTAAACTATAGCCAACAATATTTTAGCTGTTTTATTTGCAAGCAACTTCAATTGAACAATTTAAATATGTATATTTTATAATTTATTAGTTTTTATTATATTTTATCGAAATTTGCTACATATTTATGAAATTAGCTCTGGTGCATTTAAAGCCCATTATTTTGCTACGATATTTTATAGTATTAAAAATTTACAAAATTATTAATGACTTCATACCTTTTAAGTTTGTTTGCAGCACAAGACGCATTATATAGCAAATGATGCGGCATCTGTTTTTGTAATTCACCTGCTCAAGCAGCGTTTTGTTTCTCCACTTCCTAATAAAGAAAACATTCTTTAATATCATACGTATATAAAATAACAGTAAGTTAAATGTACTTTAATTTATATAAGTTAAGTCTTAATGTTAATTCATATAATTCATGATCAAAAAATTTTAATATAATGAAGGTGCTTAATAATTTTTATAAAAACATTTTATTTCCATTCGACAAACTTTCGAAAATACTGAAATCTTTCCAAATAATTCAAGTGAAGCCATTCCGAAAATCACGTATCGGATTTCAATACATCCAATAAATTGGATGAATTGAATAAAGCGAGGATTTGTATTTTCACAATGGAGTTCTTCTAAAATCAATCAAATATCAAAGTGTAGCTATTTCGGCCAGTACAATATCTAGTGACCAGAGGCCAGCCTAATCTCATCAAGGTGGTCATGTGGAATAAACCCACTTGATCCAGATACGGGATAGACGGATCAAGAAAGCATAGTGTCCCAGAGAATTGGATTTTAGGATAAGCTTGAGGAGAATACCAGCATATTCATTTGTTGCTTGAAGAACAAGCTTTTGCACAATCGTATAAAATTTTGGAATAAAATTGAAAATCCCATTCAACATGTTCAAAAGATTTTTATAGCATGTGGTTGCTATAATTGCTCAACTTGCATTTATAATATAAAGTTAAGTAATCAATTATAATAGAACTATATTTTAATAATTGCAGTAATAGTACATAGAATATCCACAAAATGACTTAAATCAGGGAGATTTTTTTAAATTAAACTGTATTAATTAAAAATACCTAGTTTTAAACGGGTAAATGTATCAAAAATATTATATATATTATCTAGTAGCATTTCTCAGCTTGATATATTAAAATTAAATTTTTTTTCATAATATTAAAAACATTTACCATTAAAAATAGCATAAATTCAGTTGTACACAATTTACAACAAAGTTTTAAAAACTATTAGACAATAACTAGAGAAATTTTCTGCTTGTGTATTTTATAGTTAGTTAAAGAGTCCGCAATCCTAAAGATTGGTTGGAAACAGCACGCCATGCCGATCTATCCTGAGCTAATCTCTTCATCTCCCTATAGCTATTCATCTCAACGTCTTCAACTATCTGACTCACATACTCCAATTTAGGCCTACCTACCCCTCTCTTTCCCTCCACTCTACCTTCTATGATCAATTGCATAATCCCCCCATGCCTAAGGATATGCCCTACTAATCTGTCTCTCCTACGCTGTAACACTCTCCAAATACTTCTCTTCTCCCCTACTAACTCTAGTACAGCTTCATTTGTTACTTTATCTTCCCAACCAATCCTCATCATCCTCCTATAACACCACATTTCGAATGCTTGTAATCTACGCTTCTCTTCCTTTCCTATAGTCCACGCCTCACACCCGTACAGTGCTACACTCCAAACATATACCTTCAGTAATCTTTTTCTAATACCCAAGTCAATATTTGATCTTAAAATCTGTTCCTTTTCTACGAATGCCTTCCTACCCTGTGCTATCCTACACTTTATATCTACCTTGCTTCGATTATCTTTTGTGATTCTACTGCCTAAATAACAAAAATCTGACACTTCTTCGATTCTATTATCTCCTATTGTGATCCTCATTTTTCTACTGCATTCCTTTTTGTCACACCTCATCACTTTAGTTTTACCTATATTTATTTTCATGTTAAAATCCCTAGTCAATACTGCCTGCATACCATTCAATACCCTTTCTAAATTCTTTTCGCTTTCTTCCAATATAGCTATATCGTCGGCGAATCTCAACATATATATTTTCTCTCCCTGTACATTCACACCTACACTATACTCTTCTTTTACTTTGTTTATTGCATCTTCTATATATAGATTAAATAATAACGGTGAAAGTGTACATCCCTGCCGAACTCCCTTCCCTATTTTTGCTACCTCTTCTTCCCCCTCAATTCTAACTAAGGCAGTTTGGTGTTTATATAAATTAAAAATTATTCTCCTATCCTTATAATCTATACCCGTTTCTTTTAAAATTCTAAACATTATGTCCCAATCTACATTATCAAATGCCTTTTCTAAATCTACAAAAGCTATGCAAGTTACCTTTCCTACCCTCATTCTTTTTTCTACTACCGTTCTTAGTGCTAAAATCGCCTCCCTCAATAAATAAATAATATAAAATCCTGTATTTTATATTATTTTATTAATTTATTTAACCGAGTTCTTTATGCAAGAAGTTTCTAAAATCACTTTCCATTATTTGACATGAGTTACAATTTTTATTTCAAGCTGCCTATAAATTTAAATAATATGGAAATGAATAAATATCTCTATAAACTAGCGATGGCAAACTGTTGGTCACTTTGAGGACCTAGTTCGTAGTTCATTTCAATGTACCGTTCACGAACTATAGGTCGTGAACTACTACATCTTTTAAAAATGAACTAGTGCACCACCTATATGAAATACATGCACATACTGAAAATAATCTCTCTTTTTCTCAATATAAAAATATTAAATGGTAAAAAATAAATAAATTAAAATATTACAATACTTATTTTGAATTAAGAATGAGGAAGAAAAGACAACAATGTTTATATATACACAAAACATATATATAAAGAAATATAATCTTCTCTAGGTACTCACGATTATTTATATGAAGTTCTAAAATACTTATTGGTAGTTACTGATGAAAATGTTTACTACTTTACTAACACTTGAAAATTAAATGTACAAACTATAATAAAATGAACTAGATAGAATCGTTTTGTTTGGCGTTATAATTTATATTTTCTATTTCGAATCTTCTTTGTTCAAACTTCAAAGCCTTGATTTGATATTAAGTGATTGCATTGCACTCAGTATGAAATAGAAGAACTATAAGATTTAGATGTTTATTTTTGCATTATTGCAAAAATTTGCTATGGCATGACATATTTAAGAACATATTTAATCTTGCGAATATATTCCAAATGAAATCTGATACCAACATATAAATTGTGACTCAGCTAGGCAATGCTGCTGTTGCAATATCGCATCGAGTTTCCCATTTCATTCCGTTCACCAACACACTTTATCACTAAATAAATGTTAGTACTGTATATGTAATATATACTATACTGCATCGTTTACGAGCCGTTGTGATTCATGAACGGTTTAGTACACGACGCGTTCAGGACCTAGTACAAGTACATCAATAAGTCATAGTGACCTATAGGTCGTTACAAAACATCGTCACAGTACGCCCGTCATTTGATTGAACCGTTCAGAGTGAATGGTTCGCGAGTGAACTACACATCGCTACTATAAACCATAGAAACAACTTGGCCAATGTTCTTCTAATGCAGTGATAGTGAAACTTTTTTATGTACTAATGTCATATTAACAAATATAATAGTTTTTATAAAACCGAACAGTTTTTAAAAGAACGATAAAAATTTAATAAAGAAAACTCATAAATTGTCCACAACCTTGTATAAAAATCAAAATTAATTTTACGTTCATAGATGTCGTCAATTTTAGTAATATACACATCCAACTAGATTTATGATGGATTTTATTTCTGAACTGTCTTATATAAAATTGAATGATTGAATAAATATTTTTTTAAACAATTAAAGGCTTCGGAGATGGCATTTGAAGCTGCTGAAGCATTTTAGAACGAATTAAAAATGATTTGGGAAAAAAATTAACTCAACCGGTTTCGTTATAAAGTTAGAGCTAGCGTTATAACGATCTCATCGTCAGCCAAGGTATTTTACAAGAAAATGTTAAACGACGAGATTCAGCGAAGTGCTTCAGAAATGTACGTAGTAAAAAAGATTGTATTCTATTTTTAATAGATAATAGATTTTCGTTTTTTCTGAATAACAGGACCAGTTTTTTAAACAGGATCAATATCAGAATCTCTTAGAATTAATATTATTCTTAGAATTAATATTGGTTTAAGAAATTGGTCCTGTTATCCCGAAAAATGAAAATCTATATTAATTAATTTGGGCGCAAGTTATACCATTAAAAAAATATAACGATGTTCATTGGAGAAATTATTTAAAGCTAGACTATCCTTTTTAAACTAGTTAGTTTGTAAAATATATCAGAAGGGAGAAGTACCACAGGATTTTCAGCGTAGTAGAATAGTAACAATGCCGAAGAAAATAGGAGCTAATTTGTGTGAGAACTATAGGACCATTAGCCTACTATCACATGCATCGAAGATATTGTTAAAGATTATTTATAGGAGATTAGAAAATAAAGTAGAGGAAAGGCTAGGAGAAGATCAGTTTGGTTTTAGGAAAAACAGAGGGACGAGAGAGGCGATTCTAGCACTAAGAACGGTAGTAGCAAAAAGAAATAGGGTAGGAAAGGTAACTTGCATAGCTTTTGTAGACTTAGAAAAGGCATTTGATAATGTAGATTGGGACATAATGTTTAGAATTTTAAAAGAAACGGGTATAGATTATAAGGATAGGAGAATAATTTTTAATTTATATAAACACCAAACTGCCTTAGTTAGAATTGAGGGGGAAGAAGAGGTAGCAAAAATAGGGAAGGGAGTTCGGCAGGGATGTACACTCTCACCGTTATTATTTAATCTATATATAGAAGATGCAATAAACAAAGTAAAAGAAGAGTATAGTGTAGGTGTGAATGTACAGGGAGAGAAAATATATATGTTGAGATTCGCCGACGATATAGCTATATTGGAAGAAAGCGAAAAGAATTTAGAAAGGGTATTGAATGGTATGCAGGCAGTATTGACTAGGGATTTTAACATGAAAATAAATATAGGTAAAACTAAAGTGATGAGGTGTGACAAAAAGGAATGCAGTAGAAAAATGAGGATCTCAATAGGAGATAATAGAATCGAAGAAGTGTCAGATTTTTGTTATTTAGGCAGTAGAATCATAAAAGATAATCGAAGCAAGGTAGATATAAAGTGTAGGATAGCACAGGGTAGGAAGGCATTCGTAGAAAAGGAACAGATTTTAAGATCAAATATTGACTTGGGTATTAGAAAAAGATTACTGAAGGTATATGTTTGGAGTGTAGCACTGTACGGGTGTGAGGCGTGGACTATAGGAAAGGAAGAGAAGCGTAGATTACAAGCATTCGAAATGTGGTGTTATAGGAGGATGATGAGGATTGGTTGGGAAGATAAAGTAACAAATGAAGCTGTACTAGAGTTAGTAGGGGAGAAGAGAAGTATCTGGAGAGTGTTACAGCGTAGGAGAGACAGATTAGTAGGGCATATTCTTAGGCATGGGGGGATTATGCAATTGATCATAGAAGGTAGAGTGGAGGGAAAGAGAGGGGTAGGTAGGCCTAGATTGGAGTATGTGAGTCAGATAGTTGAAGACGTTGAGATGAATAGCTATAGGGAGATGAAGGGATTAGCTTAGGATAGATCGGCATGGCGTGCTGTTTCCAACCAATCTTTAGGATTGCGGACTCTTTAACTAAGACTATCCTGTTCTAACAGTCTTTGTTGGAGCAAATCGCATAGAATAATAAGAGTGTAAAAAATATTTTTTTATAGAAGGTAAATTCATAAATTTATACAATTTAACAATTACATTTGCCCAAAACAAAATTTTATGGTGCGATTTAACGAATTAACAAAATTACCAATAAAACTTTCGTTGATTCATTCAAATAATATTATTAAGTTTATATGCAATATCGAGGACTCTTTCAATTCATTAGGAACCTAATTGATTTAAATTAAAGTGCCATAAAAAGTGGCGCATTATCGCATAACAATCATTATTGATAAAAGTTCGTTGAAGAGTTCATCTTCTTACAAAAACAAATGCCAAGTGCTCGCACCAAGAAAGGAGCAGGTGATTTTTATTCCAAGAGGTAGATTCACTAATTAGATTCAGGTGCGTTGACTTAAAACACAACAGTGTTGTGTATAATATATAGCGTGTTTTAAAATAGAAAAAATATTTCAACCAGCAATAAACTATCAAATAATTTAACACTACCAAATATTAAAATATTTATGTTTAGACTCCGCTTAAGTAGATTCCAATTTCTCTGGTTTTTTGTATAGTTATACAATTAATATTAACTCAACAGTTTAACTAAATTAATAAAGCGACTGATGGTCAGAAGCGTAAATGTCCGTTATTCTTAAATCCTCTACATGCTTTTGATGCTAAAATTGCGAATTACCTAAACTTCTTCAATCCTCCAGAATATTATTTCTTGATCAGAATAAGCGGAGTTTCTGTATTGTTAAATCGAAATTATATATATAATTAGATTTCTACTATATTTATTGTTTCTTTAGTTATACTAAAACATATATATTCCTTAAGATACTGAAAATATTTCGTCAACTCCCAATATTTGATCATGGCACAAATATTAGGGAAATGTATATTTTAAAAATATATTTTATATTTAAAAAAAAAAATAATAATTGCAAATTTTATAACCATTAATAAAAAAATAATTATGATCAAAATATCTTCTCAGTGCTTATATGGGCTTTTTAATAAACTTCGTCCATTCTTTGGAAAGAAATATAAATTCACAATTTTAATCCTCAGTTATACTCAAACGTTTAGTAATTGTTAAAAAATAAATAATAATCATTCAAATTGGGCTATGATGAAAATAACTTGCATTTACGATTGTAAATGAGTTATAGATTAATATTTGCATAATATATTTCTGACATTGATTTTGTCATCGACTAAAATCCTCATACCAAATTGTCTAACGCTTTTAATCAATATTGGCTATATTTTTTCCTATATAAACACTAATCTAAATTTTTATATTATATTATATAATTATAATCTAAATTATATTATATAATTATAATCTAAATTATATTATATAATTATAATCTAAATTATATTATATAATTATAATCTAAATTTAGTTAGAGAGTCCGCAATCCTAAAGATTGGTTGGAAACAGCACGCCATGCCGATCTATCCTGAGCTAATCCCTTCATCTCCCTATAGCTATTCATCTCAACGTCTTCAACTATCTGAGTCACATACTCCAATCTAGGTCTACCTACCCCTCTCTTTCCCAACACTCTACCTTCTATGATCAATTGCATAATCCCCCCATGCCTAAGAATATGCCCTACTAATCTGTCTCTCCTACGCTGTAACACTCTCCAAATACTTCTCTTCTCCCCTACTAACTCTAGTACAGCTTCATTTGTTACTTTATCTTCCCAACCAATCCTCATCATCCTCCTATAACACCACATTTCGAATGCTTGTAATCTACGCTTCTCTTCCTTTCCTATAGTCCACGCCTCACACCCGTACAGTGCTACACTCCAAACATATACCTTCAGTAATCTTTTTCTAATACCCAAGTCAATATTTGATCTTAAAATCTGTTCCTTTTCTATGAATGCCTTCCTACCCTGTGCTATCCTACACTTTATATCTACCTTGCTTCGATTATCTTTTGTGATTCTACTGCCTAAATAACAAAAATCTGACACTTCTTCGATTCTATTATCTCCTATTGTGATCCTCATTTTTCTACTGCATTCCTTTTTGTCACACCTCATCACTTTAGTTTTACCTATATTTATTTTCATGTTAAAATCCCTAGTCAATACTGCCTGCTTACCATTCAATACCCTTTCTAATTTCTTTTCGCTTTCTTCCAATATAGCTATATCGTCGGCGAATCTCAGCATATATATTTTCTCTCCCTGTACATTCACACCTACACTATACTCTTCTTTTACTTTGTTTATTGCATCTTCTATATATAGATTAAATAATAACGGTGAGAGTGTAGATCCCTGCCGAACTCCCTTCCTTATTTTTGCTACCTCTTCTTCCCCCTCAATTCTAACTAAGGCAGTTTGAATTTTTATCTAAATTATATTATATAATTATATATTTTTCGATGCAAACTTCTTAATTATACTACTTTTTATGGTGCAGGAAAAAATCGATTCTCATAACAATTTTTCGTTATAAATTCGTTAAATTTTTTGGTACATTTAATTTCTTAACTCAAATTTAACCAATATCCCGCACATTTCTAATTAGTCCATACCCATCTCTACTACATACATCCTGTATTTTAAATGTTACTCTTCAGATACATACCGCATAACCTATAAAAGTATACTATATATTCAACTTTGGTATTCACCTGCCTCAGTGATAACTGTGTCTGTCCAGTTAATTCGTATATTAGAGTAACACATTTATTATACTATGTCTAAGCTTAATTTGCAGTAAATTAATTATTACATAACGCAATAATTAATTTACCATCACTATAAATATAGCTTAATGACACATAATGACAAATCATAGTAATGAATTTTTGTTTTTTCAATACACAGACAGAAATTTGAACGCTGATGACACCTTCAACGTTAAAATGAATCTATTTCTTAAGCTAGAACAAATTTAAATAAAAATAGTGGTCATATATTTCATCAGAGAAATATGTACGGTTTATTTAAGAAAGGAATAGTTCTTAGGGGGGAGAGACCATCTTTATATGCCATAAGAAAACAGTGTCATTTATTTTACAAATTACTCCTTCATTTTTGAATCGATTTTTTTTTCAAATTTCTTGTGGTAACAGTTTATAGATGTTAAATTGCCCCTAAGATTACCGTTTTTACAAAAATTAGTTCAAATTAGTTTTACACAATATTTCTTTATGGGGAGCTGTCCCCTCGATGACGTAGTTGTATTCAATTCTGGTATGCGCATGTGTCATAGCAAAAGTCTTATGCGCTGTTGCCAAACCGAACCAATCGTTTTCCTTAATTTAATAAAGATCTGGAATGGAGCATATCTATCCAAAAGCACATTAAGATTGATGTTAAAAACCCATTATCTATGTTTTTGATTTATTTCATTTGTTATTTACTTTCTAGAATAACGTTTCTTAAATACGTTTACGAAATAATGATAGGGCCATAATATATCGTATTATTTTTGGACATAATATAGCTACTACCTCGCCAAGCTTCACATCTGCAACAACTAAAGAAAATACAAAGGTATTTACGCTATTATTATGATTAAAGAATGAACGTCCAACGAACTGCAAGGCTCAAACAATAATGACATTAATTTACTGCCCTTGGAACATTCTCATAGTAACATTAAAAGAAGCGTAAAGCGACCACAAACTTCTTAGATGACTTCTTACCCTACCCCTGTCTATTTTGTTAGTATCCTACTTTATTTCGCTGTAAAAAGTAATTTAACAAATATGATAAAAGCTAATTTTCATTTTACCGCTCTGCAAACTATTATTCATATTCCATTAAATTTACTTCCTGAATAAAAATATAACAAAACAATTTATATTCATTTTTTTTACCAGCAAACATGAAGACAGAAAATATGTCTACTACAATTAAAAATATTAAAAATGATAATTTCTTACAAACCATCGGCCAAATTTGACTGAATGCAGCATATAAAACTATCGTGCGATAAAACAAAATTTGTGTTTTCTTGATAACGGAAATCAAACAAATTTTTAGCATAATATTTTATAATATAGAGGGTGTATTAAGCTAGGCAATTTCGCCAAGGAAAATGCATCGTAATAATAAAAATAACGCTGTTTACGCGACGTGCCATTGAAAAGAAATGAGAAAATTATTATATTTTAAATACAGTGCAGGTGTGTAGATGCTACAGAATCTATAGATTTTAATATACATTCTAAAGTCTATAAGACAGAATATAATGAAAATAAGTAAGATTTTTGCATGTATAATGCTGTGGTAAACTACAGGAGTGTCTGTAGTTTTTTTTTTACTTTTCTCCTTTTAATTATTATCTTGTAGTTTTAACACCAATCGCAATAAATATTAAAATTGCTTATTGAATTGGAGTTTCGGATGAGTAACTAATTCAAATTTATTATGTTTATTTTGAATAAAATGACGAAAACGTTTTTGAAAGATATCGTAAAAAAATTGTAAGAAATATCGTAAAAATAGACAATCGGGTTTGTTAACAAATATTGTACTTTGGTTGTTGATTGGTAAAAAAATATTAATTTATAAAAGTAGTATATAATTTATATTAATATAAAATAGAATTTGATATTGATAGAAATATAAATTACATTAATATTTCACTGTCTTCGCCGAAGACCGGATTTCATCCACGTTAAGTAACAATAATGAATATAACCCATTTGAAATAGGCAATAAAATTCCTATATTGTTAACCAATGAAATACCACAACTCTTCAATAAGTGGTAAAATGCTAACTAGTTATTTAATTAGTAAGAAAATGCATCCAACTTTCAATTACTCGCAAGTACAATTTTCAATAATGCTCGTTTAAAAGATCTAATTGTTACATAAACATTTTTTAATTGATTTAGTATATTGTGTAGTTTTTCTAATTACCCACAATTCGCTAGTTGAAATTGAAAGCTCCTAGAAAATGTATTCCAAAAACGATGAAAATGATTTGGAGTGCAATTTGGAGACAATATAAAACGTTCATGGAGAAACAAAATTACATACTTAGCTTCAGCCTCAAAAATCGCTTTTAAAATTGGAATAAAAAATATCAATTAATTAAACTTCCAAAGGCAGGTTTTCAATCAAATCAATTAACAAACATTCTATTTGAAATAGAATATGTAAAGCCAATGAGAAAAAAAAAACTGTGGAACAATTTTTTTTATTTCCTTGATTCGAAAGGATTTTCCATATGAAATGTCCTTCGTATTTAAAAAATTTCTCTATAAATAAAAAAATATTACAAAAATGATTTTCTAATATGTAATTTTGACGTTTTATTTTGTGATGTTATTTGTAAAAATTTCTCACTATAGAAATATTTCGAAATATATACCTGGAAATATTTTATGTAAGTATTATCCAATGTAGTATTCAAAGTATTATATATTTCCAATTGTTTTAATTATCTTATGATCGATTTTAATAAACTGTGATCTCCTCTAATCTGTAATTCTCACATTATATTTTACGTAAATGTGCAAACATAAAACATGAATATATATTTGATTTGATTCGATTCAGAAATATTTACCCAAAAATATACTCGCACGAAGTATGTTATCAAAGAATCAATTTATACCCTCTGCAGGAATGCGATAGTTATCTTCAACGAATATATTGCATCAAATATACATAATACTATATACTAACTTATAGCTAAATGTTCGGTAATACATTTGCTCGACAAACTATGTACTAGTCGAATAGATTGTTTGCGCAATTCTTTTATCATTCAGTCTAGCGAGCATGGAGACACTTTCGCGTAAGCCTCTGTTTGTCTACGTAGGGGGTAGGCTACCCAATATAGGGTTGACCAAATGTAATTCGTAAAAAATTTCGTTAAGAAACAATCGAATTTTTGATCGAATATTAAAAAAAAAAGTGAAACAACATTAATAGTACCATTTTCTAATATTAGTTTACTAGAAAATTTTAATATAATTTTGCTATGCAATTAGTATAAATATTTGTAAGCAATTATATAAAACATCACCCAAAAACCGTAACACAATTTGTGCTATTTTATACAATTATTTAACGCCGTAATGATGATTTTACAATTTGTAAGCTAATCGGAATTTATTAATTTCAGTTCAGAACTTATTAATTTCATCATAGCAGAAATTTTTACGTACATAATTGATTCAAAAGAACTTTTATAGTCGCAAAAGGATCCAAAAATATATTTTTCTAATTCATAACATCCGATATAGTTTTCAATTAACATAACAGCGATACGAAAATGATAACATAAAATATTTCTTGTTTTTCTTTCGTCTCAATTGCAGATTATCAATGTTCAAAATCAAATAATTGGCTTTTTTCGTCTTAATTGGCAATTCTCAAAAGCAAATCAAATCATTTGAAAAAATTTCACTTTGAACTGGAGATTTTTATAGACCTGGTCCTAAATAATGTACTTCATTAACAAATTTGGAGTTATATCTTAAGAACTATTGTGCGTTCCCAAATTAATCGTTTAAATTTGAGGCGCTAGTTGTTCTTTTATATTTTGTGCTCCTATTCAATATGTCATATAATACGCAACCGTTAAAGAATGCATTTATTTAATTGCAGTTTAAATAAAACCGATGGTATATTTATTAGATGTTGTTAAAAGAATGATTATATGCTAATTTACAAAGTTTATAAAAAAAAAGATTGAGGTGCCTTTAATTAATTGCTAAAAACAGTATTACTTAGCTAGAAAGCTTTAATATTTTATATCCAAACTATTTTTATAAAATTTTAATTATAGGTTGTAGCGATGTGTAGTTCACTCGCGAACCGTTCACTCTGAACGGTTCAATCAAATGACGGGCGTACTGTGACGATGTTTGGCAATGACCTATAGGTCACTATGACCTAGTTCGTGAACTATGAACTATATGGTGCACGCTGTACGTATTGATGTACTTGTACTAGGTCCTGAACCCGTCGTGTACTAAACCGTTCATGAATCACAACGACTCGTACACGATGCAGTATAGTATACATTACATATACAGTACTAACATTTATTTAGTGATAAAATGTGTTGGTGAACGGAACGAAATAGGAAACTCGATGCAATATTTATATGTTGGTATCAGATTTCATTTGGAATAATATAAGTAATATATATTAATATAATAAAAGATTATGCCATTGCCATAGCCATAGCAATTTTTTGCAATAATGCAAAAATAAACATCTAAATCTTATAGTTCTTCTATTTCATACTGAGTACTTATATCAAATCAAAGCTTTGAAGTTTGAACAGAGAAGATTCGGAATAGAAAATATAAATTATAACGCCAAACAAAACGATTCGATGTAGTTCATTTTATTATAGTTTGTACATTTAATTTTCAAGTGTTAGTAAAGTAATAAACATTTTCATCAGTAACTACCAATAAGTATTTTAGAACTTCATATAAATAATCGTGAGTACCTAGAGAAGA
This sequence comes from Leptodirus hochenwartii, assembly GCA_947310635.1. NCBI lineage: Eukaryota > Metazoa > Arthropoda > Insecta > Coleoptera > Leiodidae > Leptodirus > Leptodirus hochenwartii. Next base: position 42,464,279 of record OX371176.1, read on the forward strand.
ATATATTTCTTTATATATATGTTTTGTATAAATTATAAACATTGTTGTCTTTTCTTCCTCATTCTTAATTCAAAATAAGTATTGTAATATTTCAATTTATTTATTTTTTACCATTTAATATTTTTATATTGAGAAAAGAAGAGATTATTTCCAGTATGTGCATGTATTTCGTATAGGTCGTGAACTAGTTCATTTTAAAAAGATGTAGTAGTTCACGACATATAGTTCGTGAACGATACATTGAAATGAACTACGAACTAGGTCCTCAAAGTGACCTACAGTTTGTCATCGCTAATAGGTTGTCAATTGTTTTCCTGTGGTTTTTTATCTCCGCAGAAATAATTAAACTTAATAATGGAGGCGCTTGTAAATATTTACTAAAATTATTATTTTACGAGTCAAAAATATAAGTTTTAGACAATCTATCAATTTTGTACTATTACCATTATTAATTTTTATTTCTGCTCTTACAATAATATTAATTATTTTCTGATACATAGAAACTGAAGAAGCGTCATATTCAAAATGAATTATGCGTTGAAATAAAAGTAATTTAATGCTACATTTCTATTCGAATAATATGGTGGTTTTATTAGATTATAAATCAATTTGTGTATTCTTTGTTTACTCCTTGGTAGCTGTGGAAGACTAATGTTACGAGAGGTGTCACATAACGACCATATAAACAAGATACAATATCCGCACCATATAGAATCCAAATTGCATGTATACAGGGTCCCTAAATACCAGTTAAAAGTTGTATTATATTATGCTAAATATTGAAAAAATTATTTCGCACATAAATACTAATAAGATTTAATAATAATAAAATTATAGTTTAATTTTTATCAATTGACAATTGACGAATAATTAGTTTAATTTAGTACTGAACTGAATATAACATTATGAGAGGTGACATGTTTAGAGATTAATAAATCAAGAAATGTTTATAAATAAAAAGAAAGCGATATATATGATTTCTGAATAATAAAAAAATTAGAATATGAAGAAATTCTTAGTCAAACTAAATAATTTAATATATTCATTTATACTATCTGGGATGATTTGGCTTATAACGGTATCAATTATTTATTTTTAAATTAGGGAAAACTAAATCAATTTGTCGTATTCTTTTCTGCAAACATATTTTCTTCATTGTACTAATGTAGAAGGGCAACCTTTTTGTTTAAAATGCAAAATATAAGATAACACTTGCATTTTTTCTTTGTGTTTTATTTTTAGTTTCAATCATTATTTAAATATATATTTAGAAAAAAACACTTTTAACGCAATGCATGTCAAACTTTAAGCCTAGAAATTCTAATCAAAAATATTCATTATAAAATAACACATTTTTAGAATTTATAATATCGTCCCCTTTAATACTACAACTGGATAACTTGAAATTAGTGTTTCGTAAGAAAATCGATAAAAAGGCAATAAAAAGTATTTAACAAGAAAAATCGTTATTGCGACGTTTCCGGTTTTAACCTTAGAAAATTAAACAAAGTACATATTTTCTTATACTATTTGTCACGTATGTGTTGAAGCATGGGTCGGTAACTCAAAATACCAAAAATTCGAGTTATCCAGTTGTAATATTATGGGGACGATATATGTACTTCTTTTTAATCACTATCAACTGTTTTGAACCACGAAAAAATGCAAAATTAACAGAATATTTCATATCCTCTTATATAACAACATTTAGTTAGTTGTTAGTAATAAGTCCGCAAAGTCATTTCGAGTAAATCATTTTGAGATTCTGTATATAGGCAGTCCTGCTCTACGCTAGTATAGTCCTGCACATTCCTGCATCAGGATAATGCCAACAGGATATACTATACAATGGACCAAAATGTTGCTATAGTCAGCTAAATTCTCTCTACTGACTGGACACTATAGGATATTGCTTGCTGTTATACGAACGGAAAGCGGCTAGTATCAACAGTAAATATACGGAAGATATCTACTGGAAGAAATTACAAATTATAACTACAGATACTGCCACAGTAATACCAACGTATCACTCCAATGTAGTAGATTGCTATAGGTTTTTGTAGTGAAAAAAACACACTGGGATTTTTTTGGTAAAATAAATGGTTTGTTCAAACGACTATTTATTTATATTATAACTTGTTTAATTTCGAAATTTGCAAAGTTTAAACTGGCAAGTCAATTAAGGCTGAATTGTTTATGTACTTCCAGATGAGATACTTAAAATATAATATAAACGTAGTACGCACTAAATAAATCAAAATGTTGATAAGATCGAATTTGAGAGTAATATGAAATTAAATTGTGGATGTGTTTTGTTACGCCATTTATTGGAAAAGTGATGCAAATCTACGATTTTTTTTATTATCAAATTAGTTGGTTATCAATCCCAAGGATTGGTTGGAAATAGCATTCCAAACGGATCTATCCTGAGCGAACTCCTTCATTTCCTTTTAGATATTCATCTTGACGTCCTCCACTATCTGATCCACATACTTCAATCTAGGCCTACCTAGCCCTTGCTTTCCCTCTACGTTACCTTCTATAACTAATTGTATAATACCCCCGTATCTAAGAATGTAACCTATTACTATCTCTCCTGCGTTGTAATACTCTCCAAGTCAGTGGCGGCTCGTGCCATTTTGAAGATGGGGTAGGCGCATTTCTTAATAAATAACGTAATAGTGAGAAATCTTACCTAAAATGAATGCAAAATGATTAAATTCAATCATTTCTTGAAAGTGAATTCCACTCTTCTATCATTCATTGATATAAACTTTTCCAAAACTTTTTCGTTAAAATTGTAAATATCTCGCACCACACTTTTATTAATACACATCATCGCCAACGCATTTAAACGATCATTACCCATAGCATTTCGCAAAAGTCTTGATTGTTTTAAGTGTTGAAAAACAACGCTCTGATTCAGCAGTGGTCATTGGGGTTGTTAAAATAATTTTAAGTATTTTTATAGTTTCCGGGAAAGTTTCACTGCGATTATTTTGTAGCAATTATGAAAGAAAATGTGTGGCTCCAATTATTTGATAAAAATCCGGACGCGAGTAAATGACTTCTAATTCTGTTTTTAATCTGGTTTTATTCAAAAATGGATATGCATGACACACGGTTTCTAAAAGGTCCACTGGAAATTGTTTAGAAAATATTGGCATCGATTTCGTGTTCAATAACTCAGCGGCTTGTAGATGGCCACGATAAGAGAATATGTCATCCATCTGTGTTATATATATTTTTATAAATGTCTCTTGTAAAACGCCGCCTAAATGTCCGGTTTTGAGCACTCCTTGCACAAGTTTGCGATAAATTTAAATCAGGCAATGGCCTACCTAATTCTTTAATTTTTACTTTGTCTATAAGAGAAAGTCTACAAAACTCTATTTTCAATAAAGAACTAACACTATGCATTATTATTAAATTATTTCTATTAAATATATTCATGGAGAAACACGTGGCAAAATCGTACATACGTAACTCACAAAACAATGCAACTATATCTAAATCAATTTTACTGTTTACTAGGCTTCTCTGTTAGAACGCTAAAGAATCGTAGCCCAGAATAGCATAAACAACGATATATATTCTCGCTGTACAAGCAGCGTGACGTCACGTTGGTATGACTCATCCAAAGCCGCTGGAATGTTGCACACTAATCGTAATATAGTTTCAAGCGGACCGAAGAAATAGAGAAAACATACTGTATACGGTCGCTCTCACTCAATTGTTTGCCACTGCTCCAAGTACTTCTCTTCTGCGCTACTAACTCTAGTACGGCATTATTTGTTACTTTATATTCCCAACCAATCCTCATCATCCTCCTGTAGTACCATATTTCAAATGCTTCTATTCTACGTCTCACTTCTTTTCCTATAGTCCATGCCTCACACCCGTGCAATGCTACGCTCCACACATATGGCTTCACTAACCTTTTTCTAATTCCCAAGTCAATATTTTATCTTAAAATCTGCTCCTTTCCTACCCTATGCTATCCTACATTTTATATCCTCCTTAGTTCGGTTATCCTTTGTAATCCTACTTCCTAAATAAGAAAAGACTGACACTTCCACTATCTGACCAACTTACTCTAATCTGGAACCCCTTTCTTTCCTTCTACTTTGTTTCCTATAACTATTTACATAATACGCCATTCTTTCAGTATATCACCTATTAGTTTGCAATATTGCAAAAGCTGCAACATCTTCCAAATACTTATCTTCTTCTCTATTAACTTTAACATGACATCACTTGTCATTGTATCTATCTACCCAATTCTCATGCTTTTCGTATAATACTATATTTATAATGCTTTGATTTGATGTTTCTCCTCATTTCCTAGTAGCCATGACTCATAACCGTACAATGCTACACTCCACACATTTGATTTAATATTTTTCGAAATTCCTAAGGCAATATTTGACCCTAAAATCTGCTCCTTTTCTATGAACGCTTTTCTACTGTAGATATCTACCTTACTTCAGTTATCCTTTATAATTTTTCCTAAATATCCGAAATATGATACTTTTTTTTATAACCTCCATCTTTCGTTTACTTTCCTTCTTAAAGTACCTCAACTCTTTAGTTTAACTTAGATAAAACTCATCATACTTATTTCTTCTCCCTGTTTTTTATGCTTGCACTATAATCTTCTTTAACCTTCTTTATTACATCTTAAATGATTGAATAATAACGGCGAAAGTATACATCCATGCTTAGCTCCCTTTATTATTCTTGCTTCCTCTTCTTCTCCATTAATTCTAATTAGAGTGTTTTGATATTTATGTAGATTGTATAATATAGATAGTATTCTCCTATTCTCATAATCTATTCCCGTTTCTTTTAAAATTGTAAACATTGTCGAATGCCTTTTCTAATCTACGAAAACTATATATGAGGTTTTTCGTCCTTTAAATTTCTACTACCCTTTTTAGCACCATAGTAACCCTTCCCGTCCCTCTGTTCACTCTTAAATCAAACTGATCTTCTCCTAGCCTTCACTAACCTCTTCAAAATAATCTTCAACAATAGCTTCGATGCATGCGATAGTAGGCTAATAGTTCTCACATAAATTAGCTTATACCTTCTTCGGTATTGCCACTATTCTACTGCGCTGCAAATCCAATTAATCAATTAGTTGAAATTAAAACATATTGCGAGGAGCAACGTGGCGAAGAGTTAATTTTCCGGAGACAGAAAGTGCCTTTTGTAGCGTGGATGTGCTTTCTGTATATGGTTAAGAAAAGTCCCTTTTCTTTAGTGTCGCCACCTAGGTGTTGCCTGAGTATTGAAGTAGTTCATTAAAAAATATATTGATATTGGCTACCTTTATAACGCAAAGCGTAAGCCTATAAAGTATGAATCATAATAATAATAATAACAATAGTAATAAAAACAAAAGTTTTTTAAATTGCATAGTTTAAAATGGGTAGCTGATGGCCAAAGTACGCTTTTTTTCTAGTCTAGAAACTTAAAATTTGGCGTTTGGGTATTTCGGTTAACAGATTTTTCAGGGTAAGCAAAATTATGAGTATAGTATTTGGATTAATTTCAAATAAAAATTGGATCATTTGAATTGTCTTCCATTAAAAATAAATAAAAAGTAAATAAAGCATTTAATTGGTTTAATAAATCTAAAGCTTCGTTTATTTTTCTTAGGAGAAAATATTGCGCGGAAAAATGTTTGCCTACAGTAATCTTCTTAGTCGAAAAATCTCTCTCGTTCCTCAGATTGTTTTTTTGGTATTTCCACTATGTACAGCCATAACTCCGATGTGTTTATATATTAGTAACAAGATATATAGGCAGGGGGCGTTCGAATCGGGAATTGGATTTTGATTTATACGTGCACATACATATATACACACACTGCAGAAGTACTATATATGTACAATATAGAGTACTTTTCATTGCACACTGATATGTTATCTACCTTCTGCGTATAACAAATTCGCTTTGACCAACAACACGTCGTAAATAGCTCCGATAATCACTTTTGCTTTGAGAAAATTGGTAGTAGTACCTTTTATATAGCACTTAATGAGAAAATATCATTATTAATGAAGATTACAAACTGCAAAGGTATAATGCAGTATTCGCAATGAGCAAAACTAAAATGCTATTTGTTAGAAAAGATTGGTCGTGCCGTTTAGGTAAATTGCTATCAGTATCATTGTAAAATATCAATCGTTTAATTATGACTTCAGAAGGTATTGATACCCCTGAGGGAAATTTGTCTTTCTCAAGTATAAAAAACAGTGCAGAATTCTTCTAAATCGTTATCTGGAACTGACAATTTGTTGGCTGTCAGTAACATGAGAACTATAAATATTTATGTGCGAGATATATTGGTTTTGACATTCCGAAGCAGCGCGAGATCGCGAGGACGAGGAGGGTACCAACGGCAACACACCATTCGGCCATTCGATTCGTATATAGTACCCGATAGTACGGGCACCACATATATAGCCGAGGGTAGAGTCGTGCAATAATATATTTAAAGCATCGTGATCGCGATATAAACAATATTAAATGTTTTCTCTCTGGTTCTGCTCCATTGCTGAAATATATACATGTGGCAGTACTGTAGACTCTATATCAGTGGCGGCTCGTGCCATTTCAATTTGGGGGGAGGCGCAGTTCTTAAAAAATAACATAATAGTGAGAAATTTTACCTAAAATGGATACAAAATGATTAAATTCAATCATTTCTTGAAAGTGAATTCCACTCTTCTATCTTTCATTGATATAAACTTTTACAAAACTTTTTCGTTAAAATTGTAAATATCGCGCACCATATTTTTATTAATACACATCATCGCCAACGCGTTTAAACGATCATTACCCATAGCATTTCTCAAAAAAAAATGATTCTTTTAAGTGTTGAAAAACAACGCTCTGATTCAGCAGTGGTCATCGGGGTTGTTATAATAATTTTAAGTATTTTTATAGTTTCCGGGAAAGTTTCACTGAGATTATTTTGTAGCAATAATGAAAGAAAATGTGTGGCTCCAATTATTTGATAAAAATCCGGACGCGAGTAAATGACTTCTAATTCTGTTTTTAATCTAGTTTTATTCAAAATATGCATGACACACGGTTTCCAAAAGGTCCACTGGAAATTGTTTAGAAAATGTTGGCATCGATTTCGTGTTAAATAACTCAGCGTCTTGTAGATGGCCATGATATGAGAATCTATCCTTCATCTGTGTTATATATATTTTTGTAAATGTCTCTTGTAAAATGCCGCGTAAATGTCCGGTTTTGAGCACTCCTTGCACAAGTTTGCGATAAATTTAAATCAGGCAATGGCCTACCTAATTCTTTAATTTTTACTTTGTCTATAAGAGAAAGTCTACAAAACTCTATTTTGAATAAAGAACTAACACTATTCATTTTTATTAAATTATATCTATTAAATATATTCTTGGAGAAACACGTGGAAAAATCGTACATAGACAGAACAAATGATACTGTCTAATCTGGCTATTCTATATCAATTTATATACATGTATATATACTCTATCTATATCTATATATATATATATATATATATATATACTACCCTCTCTTCTCTCTGAACTTCTCTAAGCCGTTAAAGAAGCGCGACATCCAATAGATCGGTCGACTGCACTCTATGATACACTCATCTCATTGCATATGTACTGTATGTATGTATTTAACTTGTACTGGCAATGGATAACCGCTGGGAATCTGTCACATATATTAGACAATGAAGCAAGGATCGAACCAAAGAAATAGAAGATATACGGCATACGATCGCTCTCACCGATTGCTTGCAATAGAGTGAGATAAGTGTATATTCATTTAACCTGTACTGGGTGGCGCTGAATACGCAGCGGCACCAAATCAGCGTTATATCTATACCATGCGAACAATAGATATAGACAGATACAGCATCGGTCGCTGCTGTGACTTGCAACGGATACCACAACGAACGCCACACCGAACGAAAGCCACAACAAACGTTGTGTTGATTGTTATCGCGGCGCAAGCTTTATCTTTTAGGAAAAATAATGCCGAGATAAAATTCGCAATACAATTATATATCTACGATGATGCGCTCAATGTTCAGGAGGGGCGCGCGGCCCTGCGGCCTGCATAAGGAACCGCCACTGCTCTATATAGTACCTACTTAAGACGCTAGTATCTGAGTGTGCTTCGAACACGAGACACAACACTCTACAAGCGAACGCGCTTATAATTTTATGGATAATTTAGTATTGATATTTATTGTTGTTGGTATATTATATGTGTGTATAGGAGTACTATTGAGATCTTAGGGTACGATTTGGTGTTGGTGCTATACATACTTGCTTATACCCGTAGTCCATAATGTCTACGACTGGCTAGTTATTAAATGTAGATAAATAGTTTCACAAATATCTGTACTATACGTGCACGTAGAGATATTTTTCATAACAGTTGGCTTTATTTTTTGAGGAAGAATAAACAAAGGAATTTCCTTATAGCACTAATAGTACGAGTGGCGCATTTACGATATTACATTTACAAAATCATAGATACCATAGTACAATTGTCGTGTATATAAATACATAAATTCCATATGCATACGTATAAATATAGTTAGTAATTCTATTTCAGTACTACCCTACTACCTTAGATACAGATATATAAATGAATTATTATTACTTGGATTTTTGGTGTAAATGGACCAACACTAGTCAAATCGTTAAACTTGTATGTAAAGTATAGTACCACATTATACGAGCGAAGAAGTGATACTTGGAATCAAAAGGCATTGGGATAGATCGGATTGCATTGATAAGTACGATGCAGAGATGCACCATCTCTGTCTGTTGACAGTAGTTACAATGTGGTACTACCCGCGAGGTGTCAAACGAGCTCGCTCGCTCGCTTCCCAGAGCAGCGTTTCTTTTAATTACCAACACATACGAACTGTGTCCTGACCTGACATCTAGTGTCCTACCCCCCCAATTAAAATACTCAACTCAATAAATATATTACTCTCCTCTAACAGGTACTACCACTACGTAACATATAGCAGCATATCTTTCCGATGCAACTGCAAGAAAGAGGTTGGAGTAGATATTATAGTGCGCTGGATGCTCGCGGGTAGTACCGTCGCACTTCTTGATCGTTGCCACCTGGATCTCTCATCTGTGCAAGCCCAGCCTCCTTTTACCGCATATATACACTCAATTCTATATAGTATATCTTTATATGTATGTATATATGTGTGAGAACATATAGAGATCCTTATATGATGTTAGTACCATACCACCAACCACAGGAACAGAGATGTGATAAATAACCACTCGACGAATATATACAACAAAATAGTCGAAATTTACGACCCCTTTCGATTGTCATATGAAGTAGTAGTACCTTATGCAGGTACGATCCAATCTCTATTCTCTTGGCGCGCGCTCATTTGTCTTAATTGACAGCTAATCAGAAATTTGACAAGCATGTCAAACGCAAATGGTTCTATTCTAAGTCAAGTACATGATAAACAATGAAATCGCGTTATAGCGCGCAGTGACCATGGTAATCAACAAAGCGTGCATAAAAACAATGTGAAAAAAGAAGAACGTGCGGGTGTTGAAATACAATATTATTGCTTCCACAATAATATTTTTAAAAAAACAGTTTTTAAATCGATGAGAGTTGACTTAAATATATTCCAAATTCGTGGTTTATTTGAATTAGGCTAGATTTAAGTTGCGGTACCACACATCGTAAATCGTTTAGGCAATATAATTTAGTCAACTCAATAGATACAATAAAATAAGTACTTACTGCATTCTCGTTTGCCTTTTTCAGAACAAATGATTCTATAAAGTACCTATATGCTCTATGTATGCATATTCATAATGTAGGAGTACTGGCGTACATATTTAATGGTTACATTAATTTATGCGCCGCATCACCTCATTAACATATGCAGGAATATCCGTTATAGTGTGTGTGTTTTTTGTTTTATTTCATCAGCACGAGTAAACTGAATATTCCATAGTACTACTCCACCATATGTCGCCCTATTTATCATTGTGGTACCAATTGAATTTCACGTAATTTAACCAAAATTTAATATCTAATTAGAAGTGTCCAGAAGACATGTATTATTGTAGACATCAGTGGCGGCTCGTGCCATTTCAATCTGGGGGGGCGCATTTTTTTAAAAATAACATAATAGTGAGAAATCTTACCTAAAATGGATGCAAAATGATTAAATTCAATCATTTCTTGAAAGTGAATTCCACTCTTCTATCTTTCATTGATATAAACTTTTCCAAAACTTTTTGTTAAAATTGTAAATATCTCGCACCACATTTTTATTAATACACATCATCGCCAACGCGTTTAAATGATCATTACCCATAGCATTTCGCAATAAAGTTTTGATTCTCTTAGGTGTTGAAAAACAACGCTCTGATTCAGCAGTGGTCATCGGGGTTGTTAAAATAATTTTAAGTATTTTTATAGTTTCCGGGAAAGTTTCACTGAGATTATTTTGTATCAATAACGAAAGAAAATTTGTGGCTCCAATTATTTGATAAAAACCGGACGCGAGTAAATGACTTCTAATTGTTTTTAATCTGGTTTTATTCAAAAATGGATATGCGTGACACACGGTTTCCAAAAGGTCCACTGGAAATTGTTTAGAAAATGTTGGCATCGATTTCGTGTTAAATAACTCAGCGGCTTGTAGATGGCTATGATATGAAAATCTGTCCTTCATCTGTGTTATATATATTTTTGTAAATGTCTCTTGTAAAACGCCGCGTAAATGTCCGGTTTTAAGCACTCCTTGCACAAGTTTGCGATAAATTTAAATCAGGCAATGGCCTACCTCATTCTTTAATTTTTACTTTGTCCACAAGAGAAAGTCTACAAAACTCTATTTTCAATAAAGAACTAACACTATTCATTTTTATTCAATTATTTCTATTAAATATATTTTTGGAGAAACACCTGGCAAAATCGTACAAAGAACAAATGATACTGTCTAATCTGGCTATTCTATATCAATTTATATACATATATATATATATATATACTCTCTGTATATATATACTACTCTCTCTTCTCTCTGAAATTCTCTAAGCCGTTAAAGAAGCGCGACATCCAATATATCGGTCGCCTGCACTCAATGATACACCCATCTCATTGCATATGTACTGTATATATGTATTTAACTTGCACTGGCAATGGATAGCCGCTGGGAATCTGTGACATATATTAGACAATGAAGCAAGTATCGAACCGAAAAAATAGAAGATATACGGCATACAGACGCTCTCACCGATTGCTTGTAATAGAGTGAGATGAGTGTATATTCATTTAACCTGTACTGGGTGGCGCTGATCACGCAGCAGCACCCAGTACGTTAGTATATCTATAGTTAGTATAGTTAGTATAGTAGCGTTATATGTATACCATGAGAACGATAGATACAGACAGATACAGCATCGATACTGTGACTTGCAACGGATACCACAACGAACGCCACAACGAACGTTGTGTTGATTGTTATAGCAACGCAAGCTTTATCTTTTATGAAAAATAATGCCGAAATAAAATATCACAATACAATTATATACATACGGTGATGCGCTCAAGGTTCAGGAGGGGCGCGCGGTCCTGCGGCCTGCATAAGGAACCGCCACTGGTAGACATGTATACTTATGTAGTACTAAATATAGATTGTCATACCGTTATATTCAAATACACTATTTTATTGTTTGTTTCAATTGTTTTCTTCCAAACACAGATTTGGCGTGTACATACATAGGACAGCGCTCACCATGGTTACAGATCAACAATGATATTGTTCCTTTCATCGTCCGTACCATCATCACGGGCACTACATATGTATTTAGTACTATTTAGTGTTCCGATAATTGAATATTACATGCTTGAAACATATATAATATATGCCGTAAGGCGCCACACCACGCATACCAGATACCATGCTATTGTAGTCCTTTTTATTGATCTACCGTACATTGATGCATTCGCTATGGAATCCACAGGACCTTTTTAGGTACGATTTAAGTAGTACCATGAGCGCTTTTATAATGAGAAACATCGCTATAGTGTTCCTATGTTCGGTCCAGCGGGGGGTCGCGTTTATGCAAGTAATCGCGTTGTTAGGCAACCACAGCAACAATCGAATCACGCATGGCATTATTAAGCCAAAAACTAATAAGAATATCGTATCAGAAAGTACCACAGATTCTGTTTATAACGTAGCAAACTTCCCGCGTTACGATTCGAAATATACAATTTTATTTAGCGTCAAACATTTCTGAAATGTGAGTACTAGTTAGTACCACATCTTCTATAAATAATAATTCATGTTATGTTCACAACCAATAATAAAATTGATATGTTAATATATCAAATATAGCAAATGAATGCCATTTATTTGTTCGCATGGTATTACTTCCATAGATACCACCTGCCAAAAAGTACTGCCTAATTAAATTCGTCTCATTTCGTTATAGCACCACATATTGCGATGTCGGCAAGTGAGCGCTCTATAGTGGTACCATGCATGTTACTATAGCAACCGTTAATAATTGATTTGATCTCGTGACGGATAAGGTTATAAGTTTAAGGTAGTATCATTATATAAATCGATCTACCCTTGTTAGTACCGTTGTAACTTTATCTAAAATATATTTGCTGTAAGAAGCATAGGATATTTAGAAAGGGTTCCGCATGATATGTAGTCAAATTTGATAGTACTATAGCATTTATAGTACTAGCAGTTTTTTAGTAAGTTATCAGCAGTTATTTAGTCCATGGACGCATTCTATATTGCAGTAGATATATAAAAATATTTTACAAACGTCACAATTAAAATAGGTAAAATACACATTATTTATACACGTTAAAAGAGATTAATAATATAGATTATTTGATATTTATGTATTCATTAATATTATAAAACGATTTAGATAAAAGGAATTTCCTTACAGTTATTTTTATTTCATTTTTACTCAGGTTTCTTACATTTATCGGTAGCGTATTAAACAGCATTTTACTTTGGTATTCTATACTTCTTTGTGATATAGTTAAACGACAATTAGGTATATGAATATCATGTCTTTGTCTGGTCAGGTGGTCATGGAAGTCATCATTACACTGATAGTTATCAAAATTTTCTTTGGCATAAAGTATACAATTTAAAATATATATAGAAGGTAATGTTAATATATCCAGTTGTTTGAACAGATGCTGACAATCCTTTCTGTAGCCAATATTACTAACAATTCTGATTGCTCTGCGCTGGAGCCCAAATAATCTCTTAGCTGAAGCACAATTTCCCCAAACTATGTTACCATAATTTATGTGACTGTGTACCAAAGCGAAATATGCGCACTTTAGAATAGATTGGGTAATATTTGATGCAAGACGACGCAAAACAATTCCGACTTATTTTTGTTGCTACTTTTTCTGCTTTCGCAAGTAAGTCGTTAAAGTTTTTATTTGATACAAATAGAGCAGTATCATCGACATAAAGGAGACACTGTGCAAATTCACCAACATATTGCGGGAGGTCATTAGTGAACATTAAAAAAAGAAGCGGGCCCAGAATAGACCCTTGGGGTACCCCTCTAGGTACTGAAAGATTTACCATTGCATGTTACAATTTGTTTCCTGTTTGAGAGATAAGAACTCACTAACGCTAGGCTTCTCTTACCAAAATTGAATTCCCATTTTAATTTTTTTATTAGTATCTGGTGTGACACGCAGTCAAAGGCTCGAGAAAGATCTAAGAAAATTGACATGGCAAAATTACCAGTCTCAAAACAACTAATAGTTTTTTATACAAAATCTATGTTAGCATCAGTTGTCGCTCTATTTTTCCGGAAACCATATTGTGCTGAATATAGTAAACCTCTACTTTCACAGTAATTGGAAATTTGATTATAGATAGCCCTTTCATAGACCTTAGAGAACAAAGGTAAGATAGAGATTGGACTATAGTTTCCTACGTCTAATTTATCTCCCTTTTTAAATACAGGGAGAACCGATGCCACCTTCAGTATGTCAGCAAAGACAACAGTTCTAATAGTACAGTTAATAAGTTTAGTAAAAGGTGAGAGGTGAGAGGTATAGACTTATGTTCTATCATTGACGATGGACTAAATAAAACCTCGCAGAAAATATTCGAAAAGTGACAAATTCGTGCGCAACTCATGTGGTGATATAAATACCTATTTAATAATTGTTTAGCAAAACTTTCGAAGAATCATTTTAAAACTGTTTTAAATAAAATTCGATATGAACTCTTAACCATAAATCCCCGCAAGTTGAGACAAACCTAAACCCGGATATAGAAATTATCAATTTAACAAAATTGATGAACATAAACACTGAGAAATAAACCGTGAATACTAAAAGTTAAATATTATTTAACTATATTTTAAACGTGTGTAGGCATAACTGTATAACAATTTTACACCTTGTTCATATGCTAATAACCATACAAGCTAATTAGTTCAACATTAAATAATTCCATGGTAGTACCCAGACACAGTACCGAAGACCGCAAATCTTCTTTTTATGCTAACGCATCATACGCACACACATTCATACATCAGGTAGAGTAGAACATTTGCTACAATATTCCATGAGCAGAAATAGAATGTTAAATCCGTTGAGGAAAACAAATTATTGTCTTATTTAAACGTATACTAAACCATATTTTATATGCTTCATATAGAAAATTAGTAAATATCATATCAAATCTAAACACCTCTGATAATAGCTTCTCAAAAATGTCAGTTAACCTACCAAGATATTTCTGCCAGAATAATACTGGTCCGGATACATTTATATATTCAAATATGAGATTGTGCTTCTTTTTCTTATAAAACAAAGTGTTGCCGTACGTGGTTATAAATAATAACAACAATATTGAAGAAACTCTCTTGATGCAGACGTAGACCGCAAAGATATTATAATTACACTATAAGCACAGTTTCAGGAAATCTACAACAAATGTGAATAAATTTGTAGCAAGTGTGAAAAGTCGATATTATTATCATTGCTTACATGAAGTACTAATGAAGAAGACGTAATAATTTAAAATTACATTTTCTGTTATTTATAGTACGATTGGTTATATATAAACCACTCAAATTACCTCGTCCGTTCCCTCTACCTTTGGCAGTAATACCTTCCAAATATTTCTCTTTTTCTCTATTAATTCTAGCACAGCTTCATTTGTCACTTTATCTAACCACCTAAACCTCATCATTATAGCACCACATTTCAAATGCTTCTATTCCACGTTTCTCTTCCTTTGAAAAGTAAAGACTAGTAAAGAATAGTAAAGTCTATATAGTCCACGCCTCACAGCCACACAATGATTTGCCCCCCACACATATGCCTTTAATAATATTTTCCTGAACTTAAGTCAATTTTCGACCTCGGAATTTGCCGATTTTTTTTATTAAAATGATTTCTACTTTTATTAAAATGATTTATGAAAATCAAGAGTCATGAACTATTAACTAATATCAAGTAATTCAGCTTCAGGGTACAACTAAGTTTATCTGTAAAAATAAATATGTTAATTTGAATTATCTTTCTATAATTTTGTCAAATTTTCAACACATTATAAATTTCAGATTCATAAAGAGAAGCACCCCGTATGTCTAGACAGGCAGAGTAATAATTTATTGCAACAAATCTGAGCGGAGAAAAGAAATATATAATAACCTGAACAAAAGATTATTTTATGAGGAAATGTTATAAATATGTAAATTTTTGCTCATTCTTCCAATCCGTAATATAAGCATAAGGAATTCCGCTGCATTTTTTTTGCAAAATAAGATGAACTTTTCAGACAATCACTGCAGAGTACTTGAGAACATGAGATGTAGAGTAGTCATAAAACAAATACAGTCCGCACAAGCAAACTATACAGAATAGCTTGGCAGGAAGATGATGATGTTTACTTTATTGCAATTATATTGTAATTATGTAAATTCGCATATGAATATTCAATATTCTATTCTGCATATGTTTTGTACAATATGAAGAGATTCGAATAAAAAAATGTATTATCCAAACGAAATTTTTATAAATATTATTTTTCTAAAAATAAATATCAACATTTACAGTTCATCGTAATTGATGACAAAGTTTTTGATAGTATGATAATTTGTGAAAAATGTTTACCAATTTATAAACATTTGGATAACAATTTATTTATTTATTTATTAAACACATCAGTATTAGTTAAAAATGATGAGTGATAGATAATTAAAATCTGTCCTCGTTTAAACAGCTTTTTCGTGGTTTTCATTACTTCGTGAATTATGTACGGCTACCACTTCATCTTCGCAAATGTCTTTGAATCTAAGT
The DNA here is from genome assembly GCA_947310635.1 of Leptodirus hochenwartii. NCBI lineage: Eukaryota > Metazoa > Arthropoda > Insecta > Coleoptera > Leiodidae > Leptodirus > Leptodirus hochenwartii. Next base: position 42,480,677 of record OX371176.1, read on the forward strand.
ACCTGGCCCGATAGTAAATACAGTAGTAAGTTAACCCAGTTTGTATTGTGTTATATGCACTATTATGCCATTTATGCAAGTACTGCAGGTAGTACTCCATTATTTCTATTAATTTCCGGTTTTACATAAATAAAACGGTACCTGCCTTTAATAATAACTATAATTATCTAAATATATACATTAAAAGTCTTTAGAAATATTACCAGGTAAAAATATTATACATATATTGTTTCATGAGATAATAGTTGCAGCACCATAAATTTACTTAAAGTAGTACTAATCGTATATCTATGAAATAGCAAATCGACTGTATAAAATATTTATATTTTATTTGTGTTTATTAATTTACTAATTGTCAAAGATACTGAATGTAACGTAGTGTAGAGTAGTGATGTCTTGTTCACTAGCGAACCGTTCAATCAAATGACGCGCGTACTGTGATCGATGTTTTGCAACGACCTATAGGTCACTATGACCTAGTTCGTGAACTATGAACTATATGGTGCACGCTGTACGTATTCATGTACTTGTACTAGGTCCTGAACCCGTCGTCTACTAAACCATTCATGAATCACAGCGGCTCGTAAACGTTGCAGTATAGTATACATTACATATACAGTACTGACATATATTTAGTGATAAAGCGTGTTGGTGAACGGAACGAAATAGGAAACTCGATGCAATATTGCAACAGCAGCATTGCCGAGCGAGTCACAATTTATATGTTGGTATCAGATTTCATTTGGAATAATATAATTAATATATTTGCAAGATTAAATATGTTCTTAAATATGTCATGCCATAGCAAATTTTTGCAATAATGCAAAAATAAACATCTAAATCTTATAGTTCTTCTATTTCACACTGAGTGCAATGCAATCACTTAATATCAAATGAAAGCTTTGAAGTTTGAACAGAGAAGATTCGGAATAGAAAATATAAATTATAACGCCAAACAAAACGATTCGATGTAGTTCATTTTATTATAGTTTGTACATTTAATTTTCAAATGTTAGTAAAGTAGTAAACATTTTCATCAGTAACTACCAATAAGTATTTTAGAACTTCATACAAATAATCGTGAGTACTTAGAGAAGATTATACATTTTTTTATATATGTTTTGTATAAATTATAAACATTGTTGTCTTTTCCTCCTCATTCTTAATTCAAAATAAGTATTGTAATATTTCAATTTATATATTTTTTACTATTTAATATTTTTATATTGAGAAAAAAAGAGATTATTTTCAGTATGTGCATGTATTTCATATAGGTCGTGAACTAGTTCATTTAAAAAAGATGTAGTAGTTGTTCACGACCTATAGTTCGTGAACGGTACATTGAAATGAACTACGAACTAGGTCCTCAAAGTGACTTACAGTTTGCCATCGCTAGTGTAGAGTACGCCAAAGTACTACCTATACCAAATAAGTTTTATGATATACCACATACACAATAACGCCATTTTCCACGTTATTGTTGTACACATTTATAATAACATATTTTGACTGCTTCGTCCGTATATAATTAATTAAATTAAATTCCATATTTACAAGCACTCGTATTTATTACTGCCAAAACCGTACTACATATTAATGGGATTTGGTGGTACCATTACAAATATACAAAACTATGCTTTCATTTCATTGTGCTCATCTCTGTCCAACTACCTGTCAGTGAGTACTACCAAGAGAACGCGCGGTGCAAGAAAAACGCGATTCGGAATGCGATAATTTTAATAGTAGCTCGTCGATAGCATCAAAGAATTTTGTATGAATACCATCGGTACTAGCGTACTTAAAATGCAGCCGCACGGTACTACATCAGATTTACACACTGCGCGAGCAGAGGAGACCCCGCAATATATATTCAAATAATGCAGAAAGGACAACGACTTTAATATAATAAACTCAGCGCAACATTTAAATATTTCGGTAGTACCGTATAGTTTAATTGGACGCTGGTAGTACTTTATATATATATATCGTGGAACCACCAGCTAGATATAAACTAGATGATTTTGGATTGTGAAACTCCATTTTTTCGGTGCGTTCGTTAATAAATTTTGTCTGCCCGATTATATCAACTACCTAGTTGATCAATTAGTACCTACAACAAGCTGCGCATTATATGGTAGCGGTTGGTTAATATAGTACCACATGCAAATGGGATTATGTCAATTTGCCGAGGATTTAAAATATTTATGTAATCTGAATTATTAATATAAATCTTTTATAACCATCTGAACAAAATTAGTACCCATTTAAATTCCATTATAGTACATTGACATCATTTATACATCGATTATAAGGAAAAATATAATTTGGTACAAATTTGCAAACGTTTATCGTTCAAACTAAATTTTAATTAGTAATAATTAGAATTCATATTACAAAAAATAGCCATGTGGGCACAATTCGACTTTCATGAAAGTAAAATCTGCGTTTTATAAACAAATTTGGCAAGCTTCTTTATATAATCTATAGTCAAGTAGTTATAGTAAGGGTAGACTGCCTATGGCAATAAAACGCACTCAGAATGAAAACACGTATAAGTAATTTTTTTTTAACTGGCGGACGTCCGCGACTGCAAGGGTGTGCGTACTTGTCTTACAGCCAAGCAAAGCCAGCGTAACCACATCTTCAATAACAAATCATAGAGTACTTTGTAGACTTAGTGGCGCATTATAATAGCAAGTGAAAATTAATGTCATTCTTATATTGGCATCGCAAGTTATTAGTTGCAATATTTATCAAATATTAAGTTACCATGTCTCTTCTTCAAAATAAAACGTTGCGCAGCCAGACAAAGGAAGTAATTTATCACGTTTTTAAATTCTTTGAAAATACGAATAAAAGCAAAAGTAAGCAAGAAATTAAACAGATTCTTTCGAGAGTCACAACAGTATCTGTTCGATCAATAGAGCGAATTCTAGCTGAAGGAAATAAAGCAGATGATGAAGAACAAAACCTACCTTTATTTTCAACACCCAAAAAATATATAATTCGTAAAAGGCCTGTCACTGGTCTGGATTACCTGACCCAAAACGATATCCGAAATGTTATTTATAACTTTCATTTATAACATTCATTAACATGGAAAAAAATTACCAGTATGAATGTATAGGATACGATGAAAGTATGTTTGCATGGTTGATGTATGATTTATTAAAAAGCAAGAGAAAATCCAGTGAAGTATTTAACACAATTGCTGAAAATGTGATCAAATGGCTTGATGAGAAAATGATGAGGTTGATTTGAAATATCATTCTCAATTATATTATCTTATTTGAAAATCATTTATATGTGCAAAAGTTTTTGTCAATAAAACCACATTACAATTTAATTCAGTCTTAACCCTATTGTTCACTAAATGAAAACACCTGCTATTTGTGTATCGGTTACCCTCGAATTCGTACCAAACTAACAGATCTAGGCAATAGCAAATTGAAATCTGAATTTCCTGAAAATTTAACAGTTTGCCGTTATATCGGTATTGTTATCAAATTATTGAATTATAAAATACAACAGCATCTTTTTTTTTCTATGTATAAATATAATGTATTTAATTAGCGGTATGTAATTAGCTGCATGTAATTGTAACATATTAAAAATTTACTATCGCAAATATGTTAATATGCATTAATATCACCTTAAAAAAAAATCGTAATAATTGAAAAGAAGTGAAGAAGAAATGCAGAGTACATTTGATAAATGTATTGGAATTAATCATTTTTTGTTGGGTAATTAAATATATAGTCGGTGCTATACATTGCATAATATTTAATAAAAGATGTAAGAAATTTTAAGAGCAAGATGTGTGAAAAATACTTCTATATATAGTGTAAAAAAATTATCAAATTAAATAGACCTGCAAATATATTATACATATGTTTTATTAGTAGGAAAAACGAGTTGTCCACTCAATTTAACTGTTATTTTATTACCGATGGTATTAATGTCGGCTTTATTATTTGAGAAAATAAGAGGTCGAATAATAATTTTTAAAGTCTTGGCCCGTACCAATAATAGGAATTACAAGTAACCGCGAACTGATTTATTAAGTTTGTTGTATTCTTATATTGGCACCTGCTGTACGTTCAGGAAATATAAAATCTCAAATTTTCTAATATGAGTTCAACGATTTTGTGTCTATTTTTGCGCGAAAAATATTGCAAAATCATAAAAATCATTAACCTTTGAATTAGCGATTGCAAACTGTAGGTCACTTTGAGGACCTAGTTCGTAGTTCGTAGTTCATTTCAATGTACCGTTCACGAACTATAGGTCGTGAACAACTCCTACATCTTTTAAAAATGAACTAGTTCACGACCTATATGAAATACATGCACATACTGAAAATAATCTCTTTTTTTCTCAATATAAAAATATTAAATGGTAAAAAATAAATAAATTGAAATATTACAATACTTATTTTGAATTAAGAATGAGGAAGAAAAAACAACAATGTTTATAATTTATACAAAACATATATATAAGGAAATATAATTTCGTTCGGTTCACCAACACACTTAGTTAAAGAGTCCGCAATCCTAAAGATTGGTTGGAAACAGCACGCCATGCCGATCTATCCTGAGCTAATCCCTTCATCTCCCTATAGCTATTCATCTCAACGTCTTCAACTATCTGACTTACATACTCCAATTTAGGCCTACCTACCCCTCTCTTTCCCTCCACTCTACCTTCTATGATCAATTGCATAATCCCCCCATGCCTAAGGATATGCCCTACTAATCTGTCTCTCCTACGCTGTAACACTCTCCAAATACTTCTCTTCTCCCCTACTAACTCTAGTACAGCTTCATTTGTTACTTTATCTTCCCAACCAATCCTCATCATCCTCCTATAACACCACATTTCGAATGCTTGTAATCTACGCTTCTCTTCCTTTTCTATAGTCCACGCCTCACACCCGTACAGTGCTACACTCCAAACATATACCTTCAGTAATCTTTTTCTAATACCCAAGTCAATATTTGATCTTAAAATCTGTTCCTTTTCTACGAATGCCTTCCTACCCTGTGCTATCCTACACTTTATATCTACCTTGCTTCGATTATCTTTTGTGATTCTACTGCCTAAATAACAAAAATCTGACACTTCTTCGATTCTATTATCTCCTATTGTGATCCTCATTTTTCTACTGCATTCCTTTTTGTCACACCTCATCACTTTAGTTTTACCTATATGTATTTTCATGTTAAAATCCCTAGTCAATACTGCCTGCATACCATTCAATACCCTTTCTAAATTCTTTTCGCTTTCTTCCAATATAGCTATATCGTCGGCGAATCTCAACATATATATTTTCTCTCCCTGTACATTCACACCTACACTATACTCTTCTTTTACTTTGTTTATTGCATCTTCTATATATAGATTAAATAATAACGGTGAAAGTGTACATCCCTGCCGAACTCCCTTCCCTATTTTTGCTACCTCTTCTTCCCCCTCAATTCTAACTAAGGCAGTTTGGTGTTTAAATAAATTAAAAATTATTCTCCTATCCTTATAATCTATACCCGTTTCTTTTAAAATTCTAAACATTATGTCCCAATCTACATTATCAAATGCCTTTTCTAAATCTACAAAAGCTATGCAAGTTACCTTTCCTACCCTCATTCTTTTTTCTACTACTGTTCTTAGTGCTAAAATCGCCTCCCTCGTCCCTCTGTTTTTCCTAAAACCAAACTGATCTTCTCCTAGCCTTTCCTCTACTTTATTTTCTAATCTCCTATAAATAATCTTTAGCAATATCTTCGATGCATGTGATAGTAGACTAATGGTCCTATAGTTCTCACACAAATTAGCTCCTATTTTCTTCGGCATTGTTACTATTCTACTACGCTGAAAATCCTGTGGTACTTCTCCCTTCTCATATATTTTACAAACTAACCTGTATAATCGCTCCTGCATTTTTTCCCCTGCGTGTTTTATTAATTCGGCTGGTATCATATCAATCCCCGCTGCTTTGTTATTCCGTAAATCATTTAATGCTCTATGAAACTCTGACCTAAGTATGCTAGGACCTAAGTCATCCTCACCCATCTGTTCCACATTTTCTAGCTCCTCCATGTCCTGCCTACCTTTATATAAATCTTCAAGATACTCCTTCCATCTTCTAGCTTTTTCCTTATTTTCTGTGAGTTCCTTACCCTGCTTATCACATATAATGTTACCCTTTGGTTTTACTTTAGAAAAATGTGACTTAATTTTCCTGTAGCCCAAATCTACTTTACCTCTTCTCATATCCTCCTCAATATCCTCACAATTTCCTTTTATCCACTCTTCTTTCGCTATATCACATAAATGTTAGTACTGCTATTGGTACTGTATATGTAATGTATACTATACTGCATCGTTTACGAGCCGTTGTGATCCATGAACGCTTTTGTACGCTTCTACGGGTTCAGGACCTAGTACAAGTACATGAATATGTACACCGTGCACCATGTAGTTCATAGTTCACGAACTAGGTCATAGTGACCTATAGGTCGTTGCAAAACATCGTCACAGTACACCCGTCATTAGATTGAACCGTTCAGAGTGAACGGTTCGCGAGGGAACTGCACATCGTTACTCTGATTGCATATATAATTTATACTATTTAAGTATTAACTACTTGGCACAAATCGTTTAATTGCATTTCCACTACCGATTGACTGAAATAAAAATGCTTTTAAATAGATATTAAGCTGGACCCGATATCCATTATCATATAAGATGTGTATAGTTTTATTTCTTATCATTAAACATGGAATACATGCAGTTTTTATGGCATGCGTAAATATATGCTAAAAAAGTTTGGTAAACTAATATATAGACCAAAAACCGAAATTGAAGTTAGTTTTACACAAGTATTCAGTATGATTCGGAAAATAATTGTGCAAACATTCATTCTGTCCACTATCAATAATTTTGTTAAATCCAGTCAGTATTTCGATACGATAAGTATTTATGGCCCCGACGAAAATAACATTGAGGAAAAAAATTATTCTGAGAGAAGCCTGATTTTTCCAGGTAAGCTTTATAAATCGAATTTCAAATGAATGTGACGTCATTAGAAAAATTAGCTAAGAAAGCAAAGTAATTATAAAATTGGTGCAAAATGCGTTTCTTTCGTTCACAAATTTATTACTACTTTATAAAATTCTTACTATTTTAAAGGGACGAAATGGTGTGGCGCCGGAAATATATCAGGAAGCTACGATGACCTGGGGGATTTTGCAGAAGTAGATAAATGCTGTAGGGAACATGACTATTGCCCAGATATTATAGAAGGACACGAAACGAAATATGATCTTAATAATCCCGCTTCTTACACTAGGTAAAAATACGAATATTTTTAGACGAAAGCACTAATTGGGCATAATAACATACCGTACAAGTACCACTGAGCATAGTACCCATGAGTATAAATTTAATTCAAATAGCATGGAAGCATATACAGCAGTCTGCATAATAAACTAATGCTTTATTATTTAACCCTGGATGGAATGAGATTCGTACCCAATAATATTCATATCAAATGAAAGTTATGCTCATTGGCGTTCGACCAGTGAGGAATATATCGTTCGACTTTAAACCCAATGACACGTTTTGATATATAATGATACATTTTCAGATACTAATCGAAGTAATTCACTTGCTTTATTCAATTTTATTTCTAGATTGCATTGCAAATGCGATATTACTTTTCAAAAATGCTTGAAGAATATTAATAACAACGAAGCAAATTTTCTTGGTAGCATTTATTTTAATATTTTAAATACAAAGTGCTATAGATTGGATTATCCAATAATTGAATGTTCGAAGAAACTTACTTCTTCATTGTAAGTGTTTGTTACTTGCAAGATATGCAACGATATTATTTTTTCTATATATACTCCAGATTGCATATTTTATATTAGACATTATTGATTTTATCGTTATATGTTTCAGTGTTCCTAAATGTATAGAATATAAATTCGATAAATCTGGAAAAAAGATTTATCAGTGGTTTGATGTCCCAGCATATTCAACTCGCGCAAATTAACAAGTGACATAAATATAAGTATTCTTCCAAATTCTATGCAAGATGTAAAATTATTCATATTCAACTTTATATTGAAAAATTACAATATATTTACTTACTCAACATTCAGTTTGACATGTTTTATTTAATTATCCAGGCATTAAATAATTACGCAGTAGCAAACTTTTGATGATAATTAGAAATGCTGATGGTACATCCTCAAAATAAAGTGGCAAAAAATATATAAATACTTCACATTGAATTCGAGCTTCCCATTCATTTTAGTTAGGAATCGAAACATTATATCCAAATAATTTATTACGAATTCACGAATGTCCATTTTAGTCGTAATATTTATATATACAGTCGTAAACTGTGAAGCTATATATATAATAAAACATGCTTTTCTCTGTCTTCCGACTTATTAATCGTGTGCCGCCCCTGGACCGATTTAAACTTTTTTATTATTACCTAACTCAAGCTATTTTTAACAGCACCAAATAGTAACATTTCTAGGGCGGTTTATGCGATATTGGGATCGTAGCGATTAAAGGGATTGATTTACTTTCTCCGTCATATTGTAGTATGGAATGTAAAAAAAAGGTTAGTTCGCCTGGGAGTCCGTCAGGGTGGATTGCGCAAGCCTAGCTGCATAACTCGCGCTTGCGCGTGTTGTTGCCGCTAGTCCTCATTTATATTTGGTACTTTTGTACTAACTTCCCACCTAAGTATTCAATTGAACTACTGACTTAATTATTGTGATTGTACATGAGTCTGTTGTTTTATAAACGGCGACCGACGAGTTAAAATGCCTACGTTGTAGCGATGTGTAGTTCACTCGCGAACCGTTCATACTGAACGGTTCAATCAAATCACGGGCGTACTGTGACGATGTTTTGCAATGACCTATAGGTCACTATGACCTAGTTCGCGAACTATGAACTACATGGTGCACGGTGTACGTATTGATTTACTTGTACTAGGTCCTGAACCCGTCGTGTACTAAACCGTACAACGACTCGTAAACGATGCAGTAGAGTATACAGTACGTATACAGTACTAACATTTATTTAGTGATAAAGTGTGTTGGTGAACGGAACGAAATAGGAAACTCGATGCGATATTGCAATAGCAGCATTGCCGAGCTGAGTCACAATATTTATATGTTGGTATCAGATTTCATTTGGAATAATATAATTAATATATTTGCAAGATTAAATATGTTCTTAAATATGTCATGCCATAGCAAATTTTTGCAATAATGCAAAAATAAACATCTAAATCTTATAGTTCTTTTATTTCATACTGAGTGTAATGCAATCACTTAATATCAAATCAAAGCTTTGAAGTTTAAACAGAGAAGATTCGGAATAGAAAATATAAATTATACCGCCAAACAAAACGATTCTATCTAGTTCATTTTATTATAGTTTGTACATTTAATTTTCAAGTGCTAGTAAAGTAGTAAACATTTTCATCAGTAACTACCAATAAGTATTTTAGAACTTCATACAAATAATCGTGAGTACCTAGACAAGATTATATTTCTTTATATATATGTTATGTATAAATTATAAACATTTTTGTCTTTTCTTCCTGATTCTTAAATCAAAATAAGTATTGTAATATTTCAATTTATTTATTTTTTACCATTTAATATTTTTATATTGAGAAAAAAAGAGATTATTTTCAGTATGTGCATGTATTTCATATAGGTCGTGAACTAGTTCATTTTTAAAAGATGTAGTAGTTCACGATCTATAGTTCGTGAACGGTACATTGAAATGAACTACGAACTAGGTCCTCAAAGTGACCTACAGTTTGCCATCGCTACTACTTTGGCAACAGTATGAGTATTGAATATTTATACACTGTATAAATATGTACATTTGAAGATTTATACACTGTATATAGAATAAACCAGACGTAATATTTTTCTTAGACCATAAACTCTACCACGCACATATTAGTTCCTCATTCGCTTTTCGTTTGGCTTTGCTGCTCCGATGAAGCGCCATCTGCTTCCTTGCTTCCTTCCGATCAGAGTTCCGGTACGACCTTATCTACATAAGTATTATATGTTGCTTAGGGCGCAGTTCGCCTGACCAACACCAACCGATGACGTCTAAACAGGCGAACGTTCATATATTCTGTCGCTCGCGGAACTACCACCCTACGTTGCCTTATCTCGGACATACATCTGCGGTGGTACTACCTAATATATGTGATCTTTATCGCTGTTATATCGTGGGTCGTAATTAGGAGTATAATGAATCCGTTAGAATAGCTCGAGAGGTATAATATTACCTAGGGTACCACTTCTGTCAAAGGGGGAAATACTAAATCGATCTTATTCCGTAGTGATGTATGTAGTTGTTGCACGATGAATGTTGGTAACTCTTGGTAAATGTAAATAATAAAATTTAAGTATCGTTACATAAGTTAATCTCTCATATACAGCAATTATGGCTATATCGTGATACCATATCATTGTAAAAGAAAAATGTTATTAGTTTGGTGGTTTTTGCGATTTTGTCTGTGTCAGGCAAAAGTATTTATATAGACGGTTATTTTGTCTGTTTAAATCCTAGCGCATAAAAAATGAATTATTATTTCCGGTTATTAATAGTATCTTCATATATCAAATAAAATTTCTTTATTGTATGCAACAACCATATAACCGATATAATTAAATAAATAGTCAATATGAGAATGTGGGAAACAAGTGCGTCAATTATTAGAAAGAAATATAGCAAAATTACGGAGAAAACTAGTTACAGATACTTACAGTTCAAATTTTAGATAGTCTGATAAATAAATAAATAAATCTGATAAAGCTCAAAACACAGCTATAACTATACATTATAACATAGAGATTATAACATACGTGGTAAAAAACAAATAGTAACAGCTAGAGCATACGCTAATATTAAATATTACAAAAAGAAGTAAAACGAAAAGAGTTACAAAAAGGTTATAAAATGGCAGTAGCGGTTTCTTTCGAGGCCGCATGTCCGAGCGCCCCCCCCCGCCTGAACATTGAGCGCATCACCGTAGATATATAATTGTATTGTGATATTTTAACTCGGCATTATTTTCCCTAAAAGATAAATCTTGCATCGCGATAGCACTCAACGCAACACGGTGTGGCGGCGAGCAAGTATGAGTTAAGTGCATATGCACTCAACATATCCGCTGCAAGCGGTAGAGTCAGAGCGATCGTATGCACTATATCATCTGTTTCTTTGGTTCGCGTATCGTATGCGCCGCAAACAAACTAGCGGCCCGGCGTGCTATGGCAACGTGACGTCACGCTACTTCTACAGCTAAGAATCGTTGTTTTAAGCTATTCTGGGTTGCAATTCTTTAGCGTCCCAACAGAGAAGCCTAGACTAGTATACAGGAAAATTGATATAGAATAGCCAGATAAGACAGTTGCATTGTTCTGTATAGTTACGTATGTACGATTTTGCAACGTGTTTCTCCAAGAATATATTTAATAGAGATAATTGAATAAAAATGAATAGTGTTAGTTCTTTATTGAAAATAGAGTTTTGTAGACTTTCTCTTGAGGATAAAATAAAAATTAAATATATAGGTAGGCCATTACCTAAATTAGTAGGTAGGCCGTTACCTGATTTAAATTTATCACAAACTTGTGCAAGGAGTGCTTATATCAATGAAAGATAGAACAGCGGAATACCACTTTCAAGAAATTATTGAATTTAATCATTTTGCATCCATTTTAGGTAAGATTTCTTACTATTGCACGGTGTACGTATTGATGTACTTGTACTAGATCCTGAACCCGCCGTGTACTAAACCGTTCATGAATCACAACGGCTCGTAAACGATGCAGTATAGTATACATTACATATACAGTACCAATAGCAGTAGGTACTAACATTTATGTGATAAAGTGTCTTGGTGAACGGAACGAAATAATGTTTCCTTATATATATACATGTTTTGTATAAATTATAAACATTGTTGTCTTTTCTTCCTCATTCTTAATTCAAAATAAGTATTGTAATATTTCCATTTATTTATTTTTTACCATTTAATATTTTTATATTAAGAAAAAAAGAGATTATTTTCAGTATGTGCATGTATTTCATATAGGTCGTGAACTAGTTCATTTTAAAAAGATGTTAGTAGTTCACGACCTATAGTTCGTGAACGGCACATTGAAATGAACTACGAACTAGGTCCTCAAAGTGACCTACAGTTTGCCATCGCTACTAGATTATAAAGCGTGGACAATAGAAAAGGAATATAAACGTAGAATAGGATCATCTCATGCATGTCGTAGATGTTCATCCACAACAAAAATTGGCAAACTATTTGAGAATGGTGGCATCTTCAGATTGTATAAACGTGAAACAAAATACAACATTGTAAAGATATCATTGGCAATAATCAAGCGTAAATTAGCATAGAAATTAGCGGTACTACAACTATATATTGCAATTTGCAGTATTGTTAACTGTACTTGCATTGCAACTACTTATACACAATGCCATATTGCATTCCGTAAACATAATGCCCTGCAGTTTGCATATTATATTTTTTTCCATACATTTATATTTTTTATCATATGTGTGTGTGTTCATTTAATACTGACTATATATAATATTATTTCCCGCCATTGTTTGCGTTAGCCTGCTAGGATTCTTTTGTCCAGAGACTCGCCATATATACACAGTGTGATCCACGTATATATTATAAAAACAGCTGGATGGCCATATATGTCTAGCACTTCTGTATTTTTGCATAAAAAATTATTGCTAATAAATGTCCGCCATAACAAAATTACCTACCGAAGGTATGTACATAACTTGTATTTAAGGAATTTACTTTCGATTTCCAATCATACAAGTGAATTTTTTTTAATATCTTTAGGCCTGTAAATCACGAAATAAAATTCCATGAAATATTCGAAACTCTTCAACGGGTGTACTCTTCGGGGATATCTTTTGAAATCAACTTAATATATAACCCTCTAATCCTGAAATTTAACTTGAAATAAATTGAATCCTAAATGATTTGTGTGAACCTACAAGAATTTGATCATGTTTATTATTGTTAGTAATTGATAGTTTATATAGTGTATATTATATTATAAACTATTAGATTATTTGCAATATGATTGTATTAGTAATTTAATCCTATGTATCAAATTATATACTTGATATATTACTTATAAAAGGTTAAGTGGCAGAACAGCCCAATATGTTTTTGGTAAAAATTACATTATATATTACTTTATTAATGCGCTGAACTTCGCCTTTTGAGATTTAGTTTTTGTATATTATGAATCTATTATTATTGCTGTTATATATTACTCTTTATAAATGTATATTTTACTTTGAACTTTTCTCAATAAATATTATTATTATTTATTGCCCCATACACACCTGCTTCATCGTGTAAGAATGGCGAAATTTGAGGTGTGTTTTTTTTTCGTAAAAATGGCAAATATTTTTTATATACTTGTTGACAAGAAAATTAATAGTTTAAAAATAAGTTATTGCAAAATTTTATTATGGCACAATTAAAAAGTAAATAGAATTTGATAAAGACAGAGCTTGTCATAAACTTTGATTTATGTCATTCTATTTTTGAAACGGTCCTTCAAAAAAATCAGACATATTAAAGCAACAAAATCTATAATATAACTTTGATTATAATATAATAATAATATAAAATTATAATATAACATCTTTGCGATTTTTGATACTGAAAAATCTAATATTCATGATTTTATTAAAATATTAAATTCTAAATTTCCTTCAATTAAATTTACTTATGAAATCGAAAATAATAATCAGTTACCATTCTTAGAAGTTTTAGTCATTAGAAATAATAATATATTAGAGTTTGATATATATAGAAAAGCTACAAATACGGACTGCTATATAAAGAACGATTCAAATCATTGTCGTCAACATAAATATGCTGCTTTTAATTTTTTAATTAACCGCTTATTAAATTTTCCGTTTATCTAATGCTAAATATAATACTGAATTAAATTGTATCCGAAATACAGCAGTACAGAATGGCTATTCTTATAAAATTATAAATAACATATTAAGAAAATTTAAAAGAACAAGAGATATCAGAAATATTAGTAGTTTAGAACAAAGTAATAATTCAACTCCAAAATTTGTTAAATTACCATTTGATCCTATAATTGCACGTGGTTTAGAAGATAGTATTTTAAATAAATATAATTTTAAAGTAACATATAATAGTCTTGCTAATTTTCTAGGAAATCCCAAAGATTTGATTGATTTCTATAAAAAATCTGGTATTTATGAAATATCTTGTTCCGGTTGTCCTAAAGAATAAATAGGACAAACACGTAGACCTAGATTTAAGAAACTAGATTTAGCTCATTTCAGATTAAATATTAAAACATAAAAGTGCTGTAGCCGAGCATATTTTTGACTAACTCAGGCCATCCTATTCAAATTAGTTCACTTAAATTACTTAAAAGTGTTTTGAATTATTCCGAGTTAAATGCTTATGAAAGTATATACATTTATGCATAAATCTAAATCAAATTTAATGAATTTAGATTCAGGCCCAATTTCATCTTGTCTATTTAATTTATTTAATTTTTAAACTATTTTTAAATTTAAATTTATTCTTATTTTATTTATTTTTAGTTATTTTATGTTTGACAAACCTAAACTTGTCAGTTTCGTTAATTATTAATTTATATTGTTTTAAAAGATTTATAGGTCATAGATTTATAGATTTTATAGATTTATAGGCCATTGTTGAAATACTTTCGTCATGTTGACTTATTAATTTAATTGTATATCAATCACGATGATATACTGAAGATGGGGGCATAGCCTTCGAAATGCGCATCTAGCTACTTAATGATTTAAGTTATATTGTATTTTTAAAACATAATATAACTGTCGCAAGTTTTTTAAATGTCAAACGATTTCGGGAATCACGTTCCCTGTTCCCATTATTTCCACATTTCGACTATTGTTACTTAAGTGCAATAAAACAGCCCAATTTGTTCCGAGTCATTTTGCATAACAACCAACTTTTGTTTCAATTTATAGACACAAACGATTCTGTACGAACTATTCATCTGTCAAATCCTTGTTGAACGCTTATACATTTTTCAATTGGAATTATTTCCTTTTTTAGACATAGTGAATGTTTTATAAATATTTAAAAAAAAAATAACGATTAATTAAAATCGAAAATATTACGCATAATAGAAAACAAATCTGACGTTTACCAATTATCATAAACGAATAGATGGCGGTGCTGCGTTCACCCGGTATATGCAACACGCTCTCACGTGTTTTACCATGACACATTTGAAACAAAAGATATCGCGTGTCTAACCATAGAATATGTATATATGTACGTGCATGTGTGTTTGTACCTGTGTGTGTTTGGTAATAAATATGGCGTAGGTAAATTAAGCTCGCGTGAGCGAGCTTTACAATATAATACCCGCAGCTTCATATATGAACTATATACAGCTTGTTGCCATAGTTTGTTCATTATATATATATAAATATGCATGCAGAAAGCTATGGGCCAGTAGCTATAAAAGTCGAGCTTTCAATTTTAGAATTCTAGATCTATGGAAGTTCTATGGAATAAAAGAAACTGCAAATAAATATCAATATATATGACGGTCTATAAAATCTGTCACCTGCTAATTTTTTTTAATTTCTGAACTAAAGCAATGAAAATGGCACTATCAGTTCTCTGATAGTGCCATTGATAGTGCCAAGAATGTTTATCGCGTGACTTTATGGTCTACGTTCTAATTTCTTCAGTTTTAACTTACAATGTTTCGTTATTTATGAATAGTCAGTACCCCGGATTTTATTTTACTATTAAGTAATGGTTCTTTCTCAGGTTTCGAAAGATTTGATACAGTAGAGCTTTAAAAGTGAACTGAAGATTTTTTTTTCGATTAATAGATAGCTTATGTATTATCTATTCGTGCGTTTCTAATAGTCACATTAGAACTTAACAAAACGCCGCTTTTTGGAGGAAAAAGTTCGTTACCTGTGAAAGAACCTTAATATCTACTCTTCCTGTGGTGGTACAATTCTGGAGTCAAGCCGGATACACTCTGGTTTGTTTAATAAATGATATTTTATATTGAGTTGCGTGGGATTGCGTTTTGCGAATAAAGCTACTGGTTTTGGTGAAAGTGCGAATGAAGTGCGACATCCCAACGATCCTTTTATATAGTTAAGGAACACCACTATCCGAAGAAGTGTTTTAATTCCGTTTATAATATTATGTTGCCATGTTTGTACCAGGAACCACCGAAAAAATTCATTTCTTTTTTGAAATATTTTTGTAAAGACAAATATTAAATTTTTGCGGGATTTACACCTTTGGGGGGACTAAAATTATTTACACTCGGTGGTACAGCGATAAAGAATAAAATATCGAAAATCAATAGTAAAATATTTTTAAGGACCCGCTGATTTTTAAATCCGAAGGTCTTAACAACGATTAAAATTTCGATTGACATTGGTAGAAATTAAATAATTTTAATAAGACAATTCGTGAAAAGTTATCAAGATAATACGAATATTTTACTATTGACAAATCCAACAAGATACAAAGAAAATTTTAAAAACGGTTTATATTATTTTAAATTTTAACTTTTAAATTTTTAATTTTTAATTTTAACGTTTTAAATTTTTATATCTGTTTGATTATACAGCTTAAAGAAACGTAGCATACATAATAATAATTCTTTTTGAGCTATTCGATCTTTCCATATATTCAATCAAAATATTCTGAAATTTCACTAACTAAAGATTTATTCTGTTATAAAAATCATTATAGATTATAACATTTATACATACCAAATAAATATACCAGGATTGTGAATCAAAATGATGTTTTCTATAAATTCTAGTCTAAATTCTTTAGCTTTGATTTCTTTTAATTTCTTTACTTTTATCAATTTTTAAAGCGATTTAAATTTAATTAGTGTAAGAACAATTAAATCTAGTTCTATTCTAAGTTTCGGAGATTATCTTTCGAGAACCGATTTTGACTATTTTTAGCGAAAGAATTAGAATCTAATTTTTATTCTTGTATTTAAAGATTTATTAGCATTATTACACTTTATTAGTACTGCTTACTATTGTATAAATAGTACATTTGTACTATTTGTAGGATAGAACGTTTCCTGAAATTGGATATAATAAATTGCATAAACTTTGACAAATTACGAGATAAAAATTTTGAATAATTTTTTCAAAACCTAGTGATTTTTTTTCTCAAAAATATTTAAATTCCAAATCGACCAAACACTTATACATACATATTCGCGAAAATAAATGTTTAATGATTACGAATACCTCGGAATAGTTATTTCCTCTTAATCAGTGTATTTTTATCTAAAAATATATTATTAAACTCTAATATCTGCAATGTTTGAATATGCGATACATAAAAATTAGACCATCAATAATTCACGTCTAGTACTTCATAGTTTATTTTACACTGATCGTGTGAAGTATTAGTACGTTGGTACTTTAGCTATTATAGAAGATCGCGTGCTAGGTCGTGGATCTTGTGCGCTCCTCCCAGATCCCAGCATGGATGCTGGCAGCATCTTAAGACACCAATCCAATAGCCAGTACCATAGGTCTACCAATGTGGTACCAATGGACCGCCTCGTTATATATCAACAACACAACATAATAATAATCGCCTGTTCTACCCAAGAAATTGACCTATTCAAAGTGCTGATTAAATATTTTAATATTATAAATTTGTTGCTCACCATTCTGTTTATAATCTTATAGAATTCTATGCTTATGTCTATCCAAATGCTGCAGTGGCAGCTCGTGCCATTTGAATCTGGGGGTGCGCATTTCTTAAAAAATAACATAATAGTGAGAAATCTTACCTAAAATGGATGCAAATTGATTAAATTCAATCATTTCTTGAAAGTGAATTCCACTCTTCTATCTTTCATTGATATAAACTTTTCCAAAACTTTTTCGTTAAAATTATAAATATCTCGCACCACATTTTTATTAATACACATCATCGCCAACGCGTTTAAACGATCATTACCCATATCATTTCGCAAAAGTCTTAAGTGTTGAAAAACAACGCTCCGATTCAGCAGTGGTCATCGGGGTTGTTAAAATAATTTTAAGTATTTTTATAATTTCACTGAGATTATTTTGTAGCAAAAATGAAAGAAAATTTGTGGCTCCAATTATTTGATAAAAATCCGGACGCGAGTAAATGACTTCTAATTCTGTTTTTAATCTGGTTTTATTCAAAAATGGATAGATATGCATGACACACGTTTTCCAAAAGGTCCACTGGAAATTGTTTAGAAAATGTTGGCAGCGATTTCGTGTTAAATAACTCAGCGGCTTGTAGATGGCCACGATATAAGAATCTGTCCTTCATCTGTGTTATAATTTTTTTTGTAAATGTCTCTTGTAAAACGCCGCGTAAATGTCCGGTTTTGAGCACTCCTTGCACAAGTTTGCGATAAATTAAATCAGGCAATGGCCTACGTAATTCTTTAATTTTTACTTTGTCCACAAGAGAATGTCTACAAAACTCTATTTTCAATAAAGAAATAACACTATTTATTTTTATTAATTTATTTCTATTAAATATATTCTTGGAGAAACACGTGGCAAAATCGTACATACGTACATATCGTACATACACAGAACAAATGCTACTGTCTAATCTGGCTGTTCTGTAACAAATTATATACAAATATATATACTACTCTCTGTTCTCTCTGAACTTCTCTAGGACGTTAAAGAAGCGCGACATCCAATAGATCGGTCGCCTGCACTCTATGATACACTCATCTCATTGCATATGTACTGTATATATGTATTTAATTTGCACTGGCCTCGGATAGCCGCTGGAATGTGTGAAACATATTAGACAATGCAAGCAAGGAGCGAACCGAAGAAACAGAAGATATACTGCATACGGTCGCTCTCACCTAATTAGCGAAATATATATACCAGTGTTTGTATTTTGCGCGTAAAATATACCTGCTCTATAATCTCCCTGGTAAATTGCGCTGAGAACCTATCAGCGGTCGTTAATCTCCCCAGTAAATTGCGCCGAAATGCACACCTTATGGACACTCAATATTCTGTATGTTTGAAAACATATTTCGCATTGTTTGTTGATATATAAAATAGAAGCTAACGTGTAAATATTTGGTCATTTGGTTAATTATAAATCAATCATTTGGTCAGGTCAGGTCAGGTCAGCTCAGGTCACGTCTGCTTTTGTTGCTCGCAACTAACTCAAGACTGATTTTTGAATAAGAACAGTTTTGATCTTCAATTGAAAAATCATAATTACTCATTTGTTATTCCCCAAGAAATATATAGTGTCATGAATTGTACATTATGTAGCCGTACCCCCCATATATTCAATAATGCCCTTCAATAATCCCCATGCCAGTACTATTAGCGAAACCTACGTGTGGACACCCCGTGGTTTTGGCAGGTACAGTTTGGCCAGTTTAAGCGCAATTTACCTAGCGAATTAACATTTTATAATCCTTAGTACACCTACTACCTGACTACTACGCGCAAAATACCTATGCCCATATATACCACACGAACGATAAATACAGATAGATACAGCATCGGTCGCTGCACTGACTTGCAACGGATACCACAACGAACGCCACACTGTGTTGCGTTGATTGTTATCGCGGCGCAAGCTTTATCTTTTAGGAAAAATAATGGCGAGATAAAATATCGCAATACAATTATATATCTACGGTGATGCGCTCAATGTTCAGGAGGGGCGCGCGGCCCTGCGGCCTGCATAAGAACCGCCACTGACTCACATTCCCCAACATTTTTAGAATCCTTTTCATTAAAGTGCAATGTACTTCGATTCATTACTATTTTTTATTCACTGCATAAACCCTACCTATTATATCTTTTAATCTACGCCGACATAAACCTTATTCTACGTTCATTCGTAATTTTTATAGCATCTTTTTTAATCTAAATAAATCTAGTGAGAGTGAACCCTAAATAAAATTGTATTCGACAATCAAAAGAAAACTTTGCAAGTCTTTATTTCCTTGTTTGTTTCTAATTTATATACTGCTCCTTCACTGTTAACCAACATACCTTCTAATATCTACCGATTATATGAACTATATTCAAACTGTGTATACAGGGTGTCTCTTAAAACAACCGCGTTAAAATCAATCAGGTTATCTCCAAATATGTGGGATATTCAAACGCTCCTTTTATAGGAATTTGTTTATATATACTTTTATGCAGTTCGTCCTAACTAACTTTGCTAATATATATAGTGTAACCTATAGAGGGAACTACAGTCGAAGGACGGGGACGGAATGACGGACAGAAAAACAACCCTCAAAATTACTAATTTGCGTGGTGTAACTTTTAAAAGCCCGTTTATAAGAGAAAACTTTCGAGAATAATTTCGTGTAAAGAATCAGGACTTATTAATTCAAAACATTGTTTTCCTATAAGTATACACCGTTTTATTGAAAGTGGCGGAAAGTGACAGAAGTTCACGCATCATAAATCAAGATCTGTATAATGGCTTGACTAATACAGTACAGAGCAGTGCTATTCAAAACAGTATGGCGTCAGTCGTACGGCACATTGAATAGTGCTGTGGGTACGCTTGTGTATTGGCAATGGAAAAACTAGGTGTGGCTGAGTACCTTGTGTATATAAGTATAAAGTGATGTATATAAGTGCAGCCCTTATGCGCAGTAGTAGAGGATACTGGTTCGCCACTTTCAAAAAAACGATGTATATATTTGAGATTTATTTAAAATTATTGCAATGTCCTATTGTAAAAGTGTGAAAAATATTGAAGTGTTGAATTAAAATTTTATACGCCTTCACGCCTTCACGCCTTTTATACGTCAGAGTAGATGTCGATAGGTTAAAATTAGCTGATGTATGTGAAAAGTACAAGCAGAAAGTAGAAATCATGGCTAATGGAACATTTAGGAGCGACATAGATTGCAAATGGAGGGAAATCAGAAATGGGTTAACTACAGCAGCAAATGAAGTATTAGGCACAAAGAAAAGGGCAGGTAGGAGGGAATGGATCACGGAAGAAATTGTTGAAATGATAGAAGCAAGAAGGAAAATTAAAATAGGAAACACAGAAGCAGGACAGAAAAAATATAAGGAGCTAAGGAACTTAATTAATAGGAAATGCAAGCTAGCGAAAGAAGAGTGGATAAAAGGAAACTGTGAGGATATTGAGGAGGATATGAGAAGAGGTAAAGTAGATTTGGGCTACAGGAAAATTAAGTCACATTTTTCTAAAGTAAAACCAAAGGGTAACATAATATGTGATAAGCAGGGTAAGGAACTCACGGAAAATAAGGAAAAAGCTAGAAGATGGAAGGAGTATCTTGAAGATTTATATAAAGGTAGGCAGGACATGGAGGAGCTAGAAAGTGTGGAACAGATAGATGAGGATGACTTAGGTCCTAGCATACTTAGGTCAGAGTTTCATAGAGCATTAAATGATTTACGGAATAACAAAGCAGCGGGGATTGATATGATACCAGCCGAATTAATAAAACACGCAGGGGAAAAAATGCAGGAGCGATTATACAGGTTAGTTTGTAAAATATATGAGAAGGGAGAAGTACCACAGGATTTTCAGCGTAGTAGAATAGTAACAATGCCGAAGAAAATAGGAGCTAATTTGTGTGAGAACTATAGGACCATTAGCCTACTATCACATGCATCGAAGATATTGTTAAAGATTATTTATAGGAGATTAGAAAATAAAGTAGAGGAAAGGCTAGGAGAAGATCAGTTTGGTTTTAGGAAAAACAGAGGGACGAGAGAGGCGATTCTAGCACTAAGAACGGTAGTAGAAAAAAGAAAGAGGGTAGGAAAGGTAACTTGCATAGCTTTTGTAGATTTAGAAAAGGCATTTGATAATGTAGATTGGGACATAATGTTTAGAATTTTAAAAGAAACGGGTATAGATTATAAGGATAGGAGAATAATTTTTAATTTATATAAACACCAAACTGCCTTAGTTAGAATTGAGGGGGAAGAAGAGGTAGCAAAAATAGGGAAGGGAGTTCGGCAGGGATGTACACTCTCACCGTTATTATTTAATCTATATATAGAAGATGCAATAAACAAAGTAAAAGAAGAGTATAGTGTAGGTGTGAATGTACAGGGAGAGAAAATATATATGCTGAGATTCGCCGACGATATTGCTATATTGGAAGAAAGCGAAAAGAAATTAGAAAGGGTATTGAATGGTATGCAGGCAGTATTGACTAGGGATTTTAACATGAAAATAAATATAGGTAAAACTAAAGTGATGAGGTGTGACAAAAAGGAATGCAGTAGAAAAATGAGGATCACAATAGGAGATAATAGAATCGAAGAAGTGTCAGATTTTTGTTATTTAGGCAGTAGAATCACAAAAGATAATCGAAGCAAGGTAGATATAAAGTGTAGGATAGCACAGGGTAGGAAGGCATTTGTAGAAAAAGAACAGATTTTAAGATCAAATATTGACTTGGGTATTAGAAAAAGATTACTGAAGGTATATGTTTGGAGTGTAGCACTGTACGGGTGTGAGGCGTGGACTATAGGAAAGGAAGAGAAGCGTAGATTAGAAGCACTTGAAATGTGGTGTTATAGGAGGATGATGAGGATTGGTTGGGAAGATAAAGTAACAAATGAAGCTGTACTAGAGTTAGTAGGGGAGAAGAGAAGTATCTGGAGAGTGTTACAGCGTAGGAGAGACAGATTAGTAGGGCATATTCTTAGGCATGGGGGGATTATGCAATTGATCATAGAAGGTAGAGTGGAGGGAAAGAGAGGGGTAGGTAGGCCTAGATTGGAGTATGTGAGTCAGATAGTTGAAGACGTTGAGATGAATAGCTATAGGGAGATGAAGGGATTAGCTCAGGATAGATCGGCATGGCGTGCTGTTTCCAACCAATCTTTAAGATTGCGGACTCTTTAACTAACGCCTTCACAAAACAAAACATCGAGACGAATTTTGTTAATCTGAAATGCGGCATTAAATTTTCCTAAATTTTCTAAATCTTAACTTACATAATAATCATTTTACACTTGAAAAAGACCTTCTGTTTTGCATTTATTTATTATTATTTTTGAATTAATTAATTATTTTTTTATTGAAATAATGCCGTCTAATTTGAATATAGTACACACTTCAATCGTCTCATGTGAGCTGACCTAACTTGGTAGCTTAGCATCATATTAGCGTTGTTTTGGGGGTTAGAGAGGGTGAGTTGGTACAGTATAGGGGGAGGGTGACTGAACATGGAACCAGGTAGGCGTGAGCATGTTCATTTACCGCAGACACGCAACGTGTATAGAGTCTGCAAATGAGAAATTACGTTAAAACGAATTGCCTTCGAAATTGACGGAAAACATATAATAGGTATGTGTAGAGAATGTAAGCTTGATGGGACGATGTAAAAAAATTGATGTAAAAAATAGCCTTGTAAGGTAAAAATAAAAGAGAACTTTAGATCATCAGATTTTGAACTGTTAATATAGGCTATTTTTTTCAAAGTGATGGGCTCCTTCTACTGCGTATTACAAATTAAGACTAGTTTATGCATAAGACCAATGATAACAAAAATAAATTGATAATATACTGGCCGCTTCAACACCCTGAAACCTTATGCTCGTGAAGAGATGCTCGCCACTGCATTTTTGTCATTTGAGGGTGTGGTCAAAATTACTGCAATGTTGTCATATTGACAGCCAACAAATATAGAGATTATTATATTAGCATAATTGATCAAAACAAATAATAAATAACTGGAAACTTTTTACTAAATAGTGGACTTTAATCGAAGCCCTTTATATTCATACATTAAATATTATCAATCTGAATTTTGCTATGCAGTTTACAATTTGAGCACTTTGTACTGAAGTTTTTTATTTATATATGACAACAATGGTACTGGAAGCTCAACCCTTATGCGCAGTAGAGGATGAATTAGGTCCGCCAAGATATAAAAAATGACTTATACAACATAAAAGAAAAATGTCGAATTTTCTAAAAATAAATAATTTTAAATTTTATTATATTCAACGTTACGCATGTTATAAATATCACCCAAATATATCACCGTAACCCAAAGAATTTAACAGCAAGATGCGCATTTCAAGGGCTATGCCCACATCTTCAGTAGCACACGAAAAACAAGAGAAACACCTCTGTCACTAGCTATAATTGCTATATACAATTTGAGTGACATTCTATACAATTATTTAACACAGTATAAATGTAACAATGTTATAAAAAATCTCAAACCATTTTTTACAATGACCCCCTACATTAAAAATATTCTGTTTAATCAACCCTCTTAGAATTTTTATGATATTGCACACAATTTTGCATAATATTCCAAATGAATTATAAAATGTTTCAAAATTAAAAAACCTAAACATTTTAAATTAATTTGCTCATTATATAGCTAAATCAGTTTAAAAAGTCCCGCATGTTTTATTATTATTCCTATAAGTCTCAAGTATTGAAATTTTCAAAACGTATTGATTTTTTTTAATTCATCGAGGATCTATATCAACGACACTTAAAATCCTTGTATTAGAACAATAAATTAACTATCAAGAATTTAAATCGCCAATTTATATTATTTTTCATTATTATATCCATGAAAATATTATTTAAAAAATACATTTTTATCCTGTGCAATAATTTTGTGAACTAAGATACATTAATGAACAAATTAATTGCGATTTTATGTATTGTTTATAATATATTTTTATATAATTACGATTTTGTCATCTTACATGTATATTTTTATGCATTTATATTTATATTTTAAACACTTCCTATCGAATGGTAGTCTTTAAGATCTAATTAATATTCGATTCTATTAATAGTATATTAAAGAACGATTTTCATAAGGCAGGTTTTATTGCAAGAGTTCAAATTTAGAAAACGAGGTGCGTAGCATCGAGTTTTCTAAAGAACGAGTGATATAAATGACTTATGAAATGAGTTTTTTATACTATTTTTTCTAATTTGCGTCTTTTATGCCCTTTTTAAATAAAAAAAATCTAAATTTAAAAATTTAGGGAATTTTTGACTGTTGATAGTTGGCAATTTTTAACTGTTGGCACATTTGGAACATTTGAAATAAATTGTCAAATAAATTTAAATTAACCTATTTGTTGCTTTCTTTTGTAGTTTGACGTTTGATAACTGGCAAGCAGAGCTACCAACTTTGAAACAGTAAATTGCCCTATGCTATAAGCGAACTCAAATTCGCTATAAACGAACTCATTTTGGTTCGTTAATAGCTCTATTAGAAACGCAAATTAGAAAAAAAGTATAATTGTAATTCATATATGAATATTTTAAGTGATAATGAAATTATTTATCATGTTCTGAAAATATGACATTTCCCGATTTCAATATTTACAGAAAATTCTATTGGACATTGTAAAATAATAATATTCTAAATTGGTGTCCCAATATTTAGCACGTCATCTTTATTAAATTAAATATCGTAATCCTTGTGGAATTAACATATGAATACAGAAATAATTATATTTTGACTGGGTGTCATCAAATAAGCATTTCTGAAAATCAATTCGCAATCAACATTATTTTTCTTCAAATCATAAGTATGTATATATCATTTTAATTAATTTATAATTAATTACCACTATGCATTAATTTTTAATTTGATCAAAACTAAATTTTGTGTCTTCTAAACTAATAAGGTATTTTTTATAAATAATTAAATTGCTAGTACTGTCGAAGGATTTGCAATGACTAAAATATACATTTCTAGGTGCTTAATCAGTCTATCTTTATATAATAAATAAGAATAATCCTCTGACATAATAATATAATTATATCGTTTTATGAAAGGACTATTTTATTAATTCTAAATATAGAAATCTAATATCATATCCTAAAATCACTGACAAAAATTATTTTTATTTTTTTGTCAAACTATAAAATTCAAGAATGTCATTTGTCATTCAGCTATATAATAAATATTTCCCTTTCATAGTAGTGGAAGGTGGTTTTATAGTCACGCTCGCGTATTAATCATGTTGGTAAGAGTGCAAAATAAAATTAACAAAATATAAACACTTTAACTCACTTTACATATATTTACACCACACTGGACAACACAATACGTTACTCACGCAGGATGCAAATAAAGAATATATTAAAGCATTTTGCTCTTGTCAAAATCTTTTATCAAGTGAAAATTCTTAATAACAACTAGAAGTCAAAATTTCACGTGTACTTTCTTTTTTTGAATATTTTGGTCCAACGTCTAATAGTGTTTAATATTATGAGTAGTGTCTCGCATTCTATGGATGAAGAGTTTATAAGTCTTTATTGGAACATCTAACTGCTATAATTACTAGTGAATTTTAAAAAACAAAGATCAGTGCTGTCAGCTCAAGTGAAAGACGTCAGTAGCAAAATGAATGATTTCGAAGTTTCGTTGAATAAATTACAGTTTAGAGATCAAATATTGTATAGAGCAAAGGAGAAGGAATAAAATTATTATCTTTGGTGTTGACGAAAAAAACCCATTCAGGACATAGTTCTCGATATCTTCAATAATACCTTACAAATCGATTTTGAAGATCGTGATATTGCTTCTGCTTTCAGAATTGGTAGAATTATTCCGAATAAAGTACGCGCTATAGTTCTTGAACTATGAGTGCAGCGTATGAAACAGAAAATATTCACAAATATCTCAAAATTTTTAATAATTTTGGAATTTCTATCACCAATTACTTGACCGAAGAAGATCTGAAACAACGCAAATCCCTAATACCTCTTTTATTTGAGGCACAACAGAGATTGTAATGCATAAATGATCAGAAATTAACTTGTAGTCAATAGTGTTGAGTTTTAATTTGATTGTTAATGAGCTTGTGATTATCAAATCACTGGTTGCAAAGGTCCTTTGCAACAAAGCAACTATCTATCAAAGGTATCGGATAAGATCAACAGCTCTGCACTTTTGTCGGAAAATATTACGTCATTTGACTTACATTATAAATTTCTGGTTACTAAATTCCGTTTTTCCTTCTCAAATATGAAATATTAAACTATCGCCCATTATCACTTGATATGTTGAGGTTCGCCGACGATATAGCTATCTTGGAAGAATGGGAGCAAAATCTAGAACAGGTACTAAATGGTATGTAGGAAGTAATGACTAGGGATCATAACATGAAAATAAATATAGGCAAGACCAAAGTGATGAGGTGTGACAAGAAGGAATGCAAGTGAAAAATGATCATAACAATAGGAGATGATGAATAGAAGAAGTGTCAGACTTTTCTTATTTAGGAAGTAGGATTACAAAGGATAACCGAAGTAAGGTAGATATAAAATATAGGATAGCACAGGGTGGAAGGCATTCGTAGAAAAGGAGCAGATTTTAAGATCAAATATTGACTTGGGTATTAGAAAAAGATTACTGAAGGCATATGTGTGGAGTGTAGCACTGTACGGGTGTGAGGCGTGGACTATAGGAAAAGAAGTGAAACGTAGAATAGAAGCATTCGAAATGTTGTGCTACAGGAGGATGATGAGGAATCATTGGGAAGATAAAGTAACAAATGAAGCGGTACTAGAGTTATTAGGGGAGAAGAGAAGTATTTTGAGAGTATTACAGCGCAGGAGAGATAGACTAGTTGGTCACATTCTTAGACATGGGGGTATTAACCAATTAGTTATAGAAGGTAAAGTAGAGGGATATAATGGGGTAGGTAGGCCTAGATTGGAGTATGTTGTTCAGATAGTGGAGGACGTGTGTGGGATGAATAGCTATAGAGAGATGAAGGATAGATCGACAGATGGCGTGCTTTCCAATCGATCTTTAGGATTTAACTAATACAAAAATCAAAAAACCGAAAATTGTGTTGACGAGTATCGTAGACCAGCCACACTGACCAGAGAATCATGCAATACTTTTTTCCTTCCCTATGTGCATATAACAAGGACCAAGCATAGTACACAATCTAAAGCGCCCCCTATAACGGGTACGGTGGTGGGTGGAGGTGGGGATAAAGGTAAAGGCAATATATCCAGTTACCCATGAATACACATTGTTGCTTAGCGACCGGCACGCGATCATCGCTGGCCGGTGCTTACCGTTACCGGTTCATATTCGCTCCGGCCTTGCCGCCAATAGTCCGTAGTGAACCGCTGCAGTTGCATTAATCACCTTATTACCGCTTCACAATTGTTCTGTCCTTCGGCACTAAAAATTAGTATTTAATGACGTCATTTGTTTCTGAGGGACAATTATTATTGCTCCAACAGGTACAGCGAGAAACGTTGATTTTGCTAATTGATTTGAATTAAAATATATTTGCATTCTTCTCCTTAAAAGGGTTTAAGTGTTGTGTATTGTACTAAGAATTTTTTTTTTTTTTGGCGCACACTAATTAATTATAAAACAAATTTATATGAAGGGCGGCTTGCCATGTTAATTTTCCATAGGAAATAGCGATGGCAAACTGTAGGTCACTTTGTTTTCATTGTACCGTTCACGAACTATAGGTTGTGAACTACTACATCTTTTAAACATGAACTAGTTCACGACCTATATGAAATACATGCACATACTGAAAATAATCTCGTTTTTTCTCAATATGAAATTATTAAATAGTAAAAAATAAATAAATTGAAATATTTCAATACTTATTTTGAATTAAGAATGAGCAAGAAAAACAACAATGTTTATAATTTATACAAAACATATATATAAGGAAATATAATTTCGTTCCGTCCACAACATACTTTATCACATACATCTTAGTACTGCTATTGGTACTGTATATGTAATGTATACTATACTGCATCGTTTACGAGTCGTTGTGATTCATGAACGGTTTAGTACATGACGGGTTCAGGACCTAGTACAAGTACATCAATACGTACACCGTTCACCATGTAGTTCATGGTTCACGAACTAGGTCATAGTGACCTATAGGTCGTTACAAAACATCGTCACAGTACGCCCGTCATTTGATTGAACCGTTCACAGTTAACGGTTTGTGAGTGAACTACACATCGCTGCAGCACATGTCGTAATTTACTATTAACACTCGCCAATGTTACATTCGGCATTAATGAATATTTATAACTTAAATTGTTTTTTATCAGACACACTTTTTCTACACATTCGCAACTATTTTTCAATCACATTCCGTTTCCTTGACTCTACCATCTTCCTTATCTACATAGATGATATCGTCTTTACGTCTTTCCTTACAACTAACATTCTTATCTTATTTCCCTCATGCGCATTGGCATTTAACCTACCAAAACATCAAAATATATCGCCAGTGCGACCATAAATTTTTACCCAAAAAAATTCACATCCTGTTCTGATAGTGCCCACTCAAGTATATAGTTGACACACATTCTTATGGCTCAGTTGGGCCATTACCAGCCACCTATATATGAAGGTGTTCCAATAGTGGAGGCTTTATCTCAAGACCCATTTCGGCTAAATGGGAACAAAAAATTCTGTTTTACGTTGCTTTAAAATATGTCTTTGACGGAAAATAAGTAATAGTTGTCAGTATGTTATAGGAGTATTAGAGTACCCTGAGCTAGTTTCTTCATTCGACTGATGTACTCAAATCTAGGCCTATCTTTCCTTCTGCTTTGATGAATAATTGTTTCTACTCATATTAAAAATGTATATCTTAAAAAATTTAAATGTGCCTGTGTCTGTATTAATTAAATTGCTTGCTTTAACTTAATCAATACACCTACTAGACATTATTATGCTATACAATTAATGTACTACTATTTTACATACAGACAGTACTTCATAAATTTAAAACGCTAGGAAATTTTTCACAGTGCAGTTTTATTAAAAGCCTGTATTGTTTAATCCTGTAGTCTACACTGCAGGGCAGTCAAATAAGGCCATAAGTGAGAAAAATTATTATAATTGAGAATGGTATAGTTATATAATTCAATAATTATATAAATGACTATAATGCAATAAAATTGAAAAAATATATCAAGTCCTTTTTTGTAGATCTGATGAAAAGCTGTCTTCATCTTTTTCATCCTAAAAAGACGTATTTTCTTAGGAATAATCCTGACAAATACAATAACAATATCCTGACAAATACACTAACAATCTTTCTGCAGAAACTTTTCAATGGCCACCATTCATTAAAGGGATACCAATCATTTTAAAACCATATATGCAGGCAATGTTAACGAGGTACAGTTTTACTTCCAAACTACATATACTAAACCTGTGAGAATTTATGCAACATTAAGTCCTTCTATGTCGCATAAAACTACATAGTGCTTTTTCTGTTTCCCTCTAAATTAATACATATAAAATAATCGACTTATCTACCTCTCTCTATATATATTAGCGATGGCAAACTGTAGGTCACTTTGAGGACCTAGTTCGTAGTTCGTAGTTCATTTCAATGTACCGTTCACGAACTATAGGTCGTGAACTACTACATCTTTTTTAAATGAACTAGTTCACGACCTATATGAAATACATGCACATACTGAAAATAATCTCATTTTTTTCTCAATATAAAAATATTAAATGGTAAAAAATAAATTAATTGAAATATTACAATACTTATTTTGAATTAAGAATGAGGAAGAAAAGACAACAATGTTTATAATTTATACAAAACATATATATAAGAAAATATAATTTCGTTCCGTTCACCAACACACTTTATCATATAAATGTTAGTACCTACTGCTATTGGTACTGTATATGTAATATATACTATACTGCATCGTTTACGAACCGTTGTGATT
Source organism: Leptodirus hochenwartii (assembly GCA_947310635.1). Classification (NCBI taxonomy): domain Eukaryota; kingdom Metazoa; phylum Arthropoda; class Insecta; order Coleoptera; family Leiodidae; genus Leptodirus; species Leptodirus hochenwartii. The sequence continues at coordinate 42,511,587 of OX371176.1, forward strand.
CATGAACGGTTTAGTACACGACAGGTTCAGGACCTAGTACAAGTACATCAATACGTACACCGTGCACCATGTACTTAATAGTTCACGAACTAGGTCATAGTGACCCATAGGTCGTTACAAAACATCGTCACAGTACGCCCGTCATTTGATTGAACCGTTCAGAGTGAACGGTTCGCGAGTGAACTACACATCGCTAATATAAATATATACGAATTTAACCCGATTTTTCAATAATTTAAAAATTAGGTCTTGAATTATTTCTCTTTTTAATCTTATGACACATATAGAGAATTGCATCTCGAAATATGGGTTTATTTTATCAGATAATTAATCCGTAGTTGTTTTCTTAGTGCTACCTAATTACCAAATTACCAAAATCGACAAATTAGCCGTAGTTATACCTAATTTAGCTAATTTTGATTTAGCGACATAGCGACATCTACCAAATATATTTGTACTAGTTGATGCTCAGCTCAAACAACGTATTAATTAACACAATAACCAATTGTTAAAATCAAGAAGTGCAATAAACTTTGTATTAAATTTTGCAAAATTCTATAAATGTAGTTAAGACGCGCATAATATGTAATTCACTAAATTACCATTTTCTTGCATCGTCCTAGAAAGTATGAAAATTATTTTTCTATTTTTTGATTTTTACTATATATTGTGTGAACATCTTACCTATGCCATGAAGCATCTTTTAAGTTGTGAGTTGTGAAATGTCAGAATGACTTGGCAAGCGAAAAAAGCTCATAAAAAAAAAACAAATGACATCTAGCCAGCTATGAGGATAGAATATCATCAGAAGACAAAAATGCAATGCCTACCCAGAAAAAAACAGAAAAGCTACCTGTTATATCCTCTGCCGAGGCGATTGTCGCTTGTCATCCTGATGCATATTACATATTCACCTGAACATATACAGGGTAAACCATTAAGTGTACTTTCAAAACTTTATAAACTACTTCATTATATTCGCCCGAATTAAACAGATTTACTTCTGTCAAAGATTTTTAACGAAAATTGACAAAAACAAATTAAATGTGATTAAAGATATTGTAAAAAATTGAGGGCACGCTTAGTGCCTTATAATTAATTAATATAATAATTAAAACAATTATTAATTCAAATTAATAATTGTTTTCGTTAAATTTATTAAATATGGTAGAATTTTATTAACTTTCACATTACCGAATTTTTTAACATTCGAGATATTATTTTATTTGATATATCAAAAAATAGGTCTTTAAAAAATTGTATATACTATGTAAAATGTTAATAATTAAAGAGTCATTATATGTACTTGTAAATTCAATTAAACAGTTTTTAGTGAATTAATTTAATGCGTATATGTCATTATTTCAGATGCAGCTTTTACAAAATCCAACTAAATTAAACTGTTCTACATGTTTCTATGTTATTTTTCATATTTCATGTAATGCGCAAGAACCAAAGTGTTCTTTAAAATCTTCTTTGTTGACGTTCAAGAAATTGATGTTCGTTATAATCATTTTCATACTCAAACGAAGTACTACCCCGGATATTATATACTTATTTGAATAATTGAACGCTTCTTATAAAACATCAATTTGAACTCTTTTACTTGTTTTAAATTCGCTCATAAATTATTATTTTTTTATTATTTACTTGTTCCATTCAAATGTATTTCTTATACATCAAAATACTCAAAATATTTCTCTCATATTTGATTCATTGTTTTAGTAAACATTTTTCTGAACTATGAAATTGTTAAAAATTACTATAACAAAAACTTGTTCCGGGTCCTGTATATTAGTCCTCACAGAAGAAACAGTAGATTGCTATGGAAAGCAAAGCAAGACAAGCAGTTGTCTGTTGTCCCCATACTATCATCAATATTAATTAATATTGGTGTAAAGGTAGAGTTAAGAAAGGCATCTGACAAATCAAGATAATTGATTATACGGCCGTTGTTCTATGCAAGCGACGAGAAAGGGTCGCATAGGTAGTACCACAGTACCCATATCAACTGAACAAGTAATCGATGTTTAGTAAGAAATCTGGACCAGATAACTAACATACGCGCCTTGTGAAAAAAATAAGATAGATACCTTCCAGTTCCCTCCTCGATCTGATTAAAAAATTCCACACATTTCGTAGATGTAGATTGTATAAATGACAATTTATTTAATTATATTAATGCGGTACGAACCGTGGTACCGTACTGAAATAGATGTTTATTATATTTTGCATTTTTAAGCTAGCTTGTATATGATATAACTTCATAGAAAATGTACTCTTACTAAAAAAAACTTTTTTCCATCGGTGCGTCAAAATACTCAAATTGAAGTATTTCTAATTTAAGCACAATGTACTATTTGAAATGAAATTCTTCTCAAAAGTACTCAACAGTACAAGGTGTAAAATAGAAAACAGTTAAATGGATTAAATGTACGACACATCCGAGAACAAATACCGTTTAATTGTATGCATTTGGTACTGCTTTGGTGCTACCTTAATTAATTAAAGCTATACCGCAGTACTGAAGACCGAAACATAGAAACAACATATCCATTTTAAGTGATTACTGTAAAAATTGAAGGAAAACTTATGTACTATCCACACTATAAAGACAAAGCGAATAAATATAAATATATATAATCAAAACGAAAAAACTATGCAATCTAAAAGAATTGTCAATGCCATCAGGGGTTATGCTATAAATTAGAAGTGATTGTGATGAAAGTTTAATTTGATGCTGTCAAGGACGTATTGGTATTTTTTTTCCAACTGGCGAACGTCCGCGGCTGCAAGGGTATGCGCACACGTCTTACAGCCCTGGACCTAAAGCGTTCACATGTAAACATCCTCTATTGAATATCTTATTGGTTGTTGTTGTCTGTGCAGCGGTTATCGGTGCGTTATTTGTATTTGGTTGTTTATATTTTAAAGTAAATGGTATTTATCAATGCTGCACTCGGTAGTTGTAACTATTTATATAATTCTTTTGCTTCGCTCTTTGGAGAATAGTAACGCACAGAGGGACGTGGAATGTTTTAATAAATCGTGTGCAAAATTTTCTTGCAGTTCTTTAAAATCACCTTGTATATTAAATGCAGTGCCACGTCTTTAGTTAAGACTATCATCACAGTGTTTCGACCAAACAGCTATTGGTTTGGTAGTACCTGTTCTGTTTAATTAACAAACCTCATTCGACAACACTAACTAACACATGTGAGCATCAGGCAGTGCGAGGTACTATAATGGAACTATATAGTACCCGGACGGTGCTGTTATATGGTACACTATCTGCTTAGTACCATCTCGGTTTACTAAACGTCGATACCTTATTTTAATCAGGCTGAACGCTCCGAACGATACGCCACATATTTTTTATTTTCGAATATAAACTAAGAAAGTAAAACAAACTGAGGTTTGGTACGGGGTCGATAGTATATGAACTATTTCTGTATCTTGGACGAAAGATGGTGATAAGTTTATGCAGCGGTGTTACGGGTACTATAACTAAAAGCTTCCAAATTTGTTGAATGCAGTTAATTCGAGCATTGATTTTTTAAAGATATAAGTCGATTATATTCTGAATTTCAAATTTGTTCGTATAGCATTAACGTTAAGCACTAAATCTTTCGTATTTTTTAAATCTCTTATTAAAATACGGATCTTTAAGCCATCCTAGATAAAGCTTGATGTGATGTAATTGAAAAATGCAATGTTTTAAGACACACAAACATAAATAAGTACTAGATCTGAAAACTTGAAGAAATAACACTCTTATAGCATTTTGCAGCAATAAAATTCAATCTTAAATTTGTCTGTATATTATTATGTAATAGCGATGTATTATAATATTATTATGTACACTCTCACCGTTATTATTTAATCTATATATAGAAGATGCAATAAACAAAGTAAAAGAAGAGTATAGTGTAGGTGTGAATGTACAGGGAGAGAAAATATATATGCTGAGATTCGCCGACGATATAGCTATATTGGAAGAAAGCGAAAAGAATTTAGAAAGGGTATTGAATGGTATGCAGGCAGTATTGACTAGGGATTTTAACATGAAAATAAATATAGGTAAAACTAAAGTGATGAGGTGTGACAAAAAGGAATGCAGTAGAAAAATGAGGATCACAATAGGAGATAATAGAATTGAAGAAGTGTCAGATTTTTGTTATTTAGGCAGTAGAATCACAAAAGATAATCGAAGCAAGGTAGATATAAAATGTAGGATAGCACAGGGTAGGAAGGCATTCGTAGAAAAAGAACAGATTTTAAGATCAAATATTGACTTGGGTATTAGAAAAAGATTACTGAAGGTATATGTTTGGAGTGTAGCACTGTACGGGTGTGAGGCGTGGACTATAGGAAAGGAAGAGAAGCGTAGATTACAAGCATTCGAAATGTGGTGTTATAGGAGGATGATGAGGATTGGTTGGGAAGATAAAGTAACAAATGAAGCTGTACTAGAGTTAGTAGGGGAGAAGAGAAGTATCTGGAGAGTGTTACAGCGTAGGAGAGACAGATTAGTAGGGCATATTCTTAGGCATGGGGGGATTATGCAATTGATCATAGAAGGTAGAGTGGAGGGAAAGAGAGGGGTAGGTAGGCCTAGATTGGAGTATGTGAGTCAGATAGTTGAAGACGTTGAGATGAATAGCTATAGGGAGATGAAGGGATTAGCTCAGGATAGATCGGCATGGCGTGCTGTTTCCAACCAATCTTTAGGATTGCGGACTCTTTAACTAACTAATAGCGATGGCAAACTGTAGGTCAGTTTGAGGACCTAGTTCATTTCAATGTGCCGTTCAGGAACTATAGGTCGTGAACTACTAACATCTTTTTGAAATGAACTAGTTCACCACCTATATGAAATACATGCACATACTGAAAATAATCTCTTTTTTTCTCAATATAAAAATATTAAATGGTAAAAAATAAATAAATTGATATATTACAATACTTATTTTGATTTAAGAATGAGGAAGAAAAGACAACAATGTTTATAATTAATACAAAACATATATAAAGAAATATAATCTTCTCTAGGTACTCACGATTATTTATATGAAGTTCTAAAATACTTATTGGTAGTTGCTGATGAAAATGTTTACTACTTTACTAACACTTGAAAATTAAATGTACAAACTATAATAAAATGAACTACATAGACTCGTTTTGTTTGCCGTTAGAATTTATATTTTCTATTCCGAATCTTCTCTGTTCAAACTTCAAAGCTTTGATTTGATATTAAGTGATTGCATTGTACTCAGTATGAAACAGAAGAACTATAAGATTTAGATGTTTATTTTTGCACTATTGCTATGGCATGACATATTTAAGAACATATTTAATCTTGCGAATATATTAATTATATTATTCCAAATGAAATCTGATACCAACATACCAACAATGCTGCTGTTGCAATATTGCATTGAGTTTCCTATTTCGTTCCGTTCACCAACACACTTTATCACTAAATAAATGTTAGTACTGTATATGTAATGTATACTATACTGCATCGTTTACGAGTCGTTGTGATTCATGAACGCTTTAGTAGACGACGGGTTCAAGACATAGTTCAAGTACGTCAATACGTACACCGTTCACCATGTAGTTCATAGTTCACGAACTAGGTCATAGTGACCCCGTCATTTGATTGAACCGTTCAGAGTGAACGGTTCGCGAGTGAACTAACCATCGCTATTATGTATATGTACGTATACAAATCGATTATGCATTAATTTTGGGAATATTAAAAAAACATGTCTGCATTTATATACGGAATAGAATGACTAAGCGTTGTACCAAATTTCACAGATAAATACTTTAACAATTAAATTGTAACTTGTTAACATTGCCAACACTTAAATTGTATGTTACACCTCTTTATGGAAAAGCACCTAAAGTGATATTTAGATTGGTCAAAATTGGTTATTAGAATCTGAAATTTTTATTGAAACATCTAAAATTAATCGATTTAGTACAGTAATTAAGGGAAATTTTGCCATTTTTAACAAACATTTTTGTACCAATATTATTATGGAAATTAAACCCTCACCATTTTTATTTTTATTTTATTTTTTGGCTAGTTTCGAAATAACAGAATCACCATCACGAAAGAAAAAAAATACCATTGAAACTAAGAGTAATGAATAATAAATAAATTGTTGTAAAAGAATTTAATAGAAGGATATATATATATATAGCAAAATATTATATAGTGAAATATATTTTTTCATATTTTGTTTTGAAGTGTAAATTCTTTTGGAAGTTTGCTTAATTTCAATCCTGTTTCTTCCACCAAAAGTCAATTTAAGACTTTCATCTAATCCAGAGGAAGAGACAACGTATTAATAAGTCAGTAAATACAATTTACCTTGCAGTATGTCTTTAAAATAGCGTGAATTGTACATAATTTTTATAAACAGAAAAAGAAATAAAATAGACAATTTCTTTACTCGACCGTAGCAATCATTCATTCAAAAAATCATATATAATTCGAATCACTTTGAAATTCCATGTAATAAAATAGTGGTTGTTTAACGTTAGAAGTACCCTAATATATCTACACCTGACAACCCGGTGGTACATTAAAACAAATGTCAACCTATCCCACAACATAGCTCTTCGTAAATTCCTTGAAACTTTTCTATAACTGTTTTTTTGTTCTTCTTCTGCAGTGTAGAGGCCCAATATAATTTATATCCATTGTTCTAGTATGGACCCCTCTACCTCTACCCCATGTAGCATTAAACGACCTTACCTTCCCGGTACTACCTAACATAAGAGCGATATAGTCGTGTTTGCGTTTAGTGACACACGGTCGTAATTTAACCTTTTTATTGCCGGTTTGAAAATCGTGATTTGTTATGATGGGATTTCGCATTTCGAAATAAAAATATATAACAAATGATTTGTAAGAACAGGTAGCTATTTGGTGGCGCCAATATGATATGTCATAAATCTTGTTTTTTATTGATGTAATCAAGTACGTATAACTTTTTATTTACTTGCAAAGAATTAAAGGTTAGTTCATTTTTCCGTTTGTTTTCAATATTCCAGGCATTTGTCAATATGATTTTTAGCTATATTATATTTGATGATCTGCAAAAATATGCAAGTATCTTTCTCTATATTGGTACTATCCCAAAGAGCATCATTTCATAACCAAATTCAAATGAAAATACAATATTTAGAAAGTATTATTCTTAAATAGGTATTTTTAAATTACGGTTCATTATTCAATAAAGGTCCATTCCAATAAAGGTAAACTCCGTATACGATGGTTTACTTTTGACAACAACATCCGATGGTTAAGTCGAAGAAAAGTTCTTCAAAGATTCGTTGAGTGTTTAGATGAAGTTAGACTTTTTTTACATACGAGAAAATCATTGAAAAATACAATCAATTAATGGATGTCGAATGGCTTTCAAAATTAATGTTTTTTACTGTTGTGTTCACATTTAAATGAATTAAATCTGAAAATGAAAGGTGTTAATAAGACAGTTGTTGTTTTCATGTTTGATTGGAAGTTAAATTACAAATTTTCAACCGTGATGTTATTTCTAACACCCTAAAATATTTTCCAAATATAAAAAAATTCTTAGCAGATCTAGAATCTCATGAAAAGCCAGATCAAGTTAAATTGACACAAGAGTTTTCTGCTGTTATTCAATCGATAGTCGACGAATTTTCTTAAAGATTTACACAGTTTAGGCAATTTGAGGGAAACATCAAAATTTATTTTACATCCAGACAAAATATCAATGGTTAAACTCAATTTGGAGATTTTCCAATGGCTGAATTTTAGAGGATATTTATCGATTTTTAATCCAGTTCCATACCGCGAACCTATGGCACGCGTGCGAGAAGTGGCACGTACGAAAAACTGGCACGTGAATTATTTAGATATCATCATTTTCTACGCTTTAAATTAGTCAATTTTATATCTGCACGCGCTTTAAATAAACAAAAATTTCTAGAATTATTGAATGAGGTAAGCTCAGTGCTTTACTTATATACAACAACGTCCGATGCTTAAGTTGAGGAAAAGATCTTCAAAGATTCGATGAGTATTTAGATGCAGTTAGACTTTTTTTAAAGAACGAGAAAATCGTTGAAAAATATAATCAATTAATGGATGTCGAATGGCTATTTTACATCCAGACGCAATATTAATGGATAAACTCAATTTGGAGATTTTCCAATGGCTGAATTTTAGAGGATATAGAAATGCAATTAATCGATTTTCAATCCAGTTCCATACGGAAACAAAGTTTGTCAATTTGAGAAATGAATTGGAAATAATTGAAAATGATCGATTATTGCGCGTACTTAAAAAGAATGCTGAAGAGAAACTATTAATAACTTGCAATACTATTACTATTCCCTAAACTTTTAGTTGTTTAAAACAATTAGCGACCGCTATATTATCAATCTTCTCCTCTACTTATGCTTGTGAGTCATTGTTTTCCGAAATGAATTTCATAAAAGACCTTTCAAGAAATAGAATGACTGATGAATCTAGTACATTATTAAAAGTGACGAAATATGAACCAGATATAAAGTAATTGGCATCCAATGTACAACAGCAAAAATCTTATTAAATGCTGTCGATTTTTGCATAAGTTATGTGTTCATTTTATTTTATGAAATTTTCTTACTTTTGAAACTTTGGCAATAATTAATTTGCATATAATTTATTTCCCTATTAATAATTCCCGGCACGTCAGTCACTCGATAAATATTATTTAAAAATTTTTGGTACGCGCACGTAAAAAGGTTCGCCACCACTGATCTAGACCAATTTTCAAAAAATGTACTCACTATGCTCAGTATGCTCACACACAAATACTCACCATCGTGGAATATTTTCAAATACATTAAAAATTGCGAGTGATACCGGTATTCAAAAATAATTTAAACAATAATAGGCCCATAAATTATCCTGCCAATTTTTTCAAAGATGTTTGAAACAGTGATGGTGAACAGCCTGTTATTTTTTTAAAAATAATAATAGCGGAGGAGCAACATGGCTTTATGAAAGGCATATCGGTAGAACAGCAATCGCTCAATTAACAGAAAAAATAATATAATCAATAGATAATAAACTTGTGTCAGTAGGAGCTTTGTTCTGGATTTATCCAAAGCACAGTGGCGGTTCCTTATGCAGGCCGCAGGGCCGTGCGCCCCTCCTGAACATTGAGCGCATCACCGTAGATATATAATTGTATTGCGATATTTTATCTCGGCATTATTTTTCCTAAAAGATAAAGCTTGCGCCGAACAGACATAACACTCATGACTCAACACGATATAGCAGCTAGCAAGTACCAGTCAAATGCATATGCTCTATCTGTTGGAAGCAGTAGAGTTAGAGCGACCGTATGCAGTATATCTTCGCAATATAGCTATATCGTAAATATGTTGTACAAATTCCAGCGCCACCCAGCCACACAGTACAGGTTAAATGCATATGCATTCATCTCACTCTATTGCAAGCAATAGGTGAGAGCGACCGTATGCAGTATGTCTTCTCTATTTCTTCGGTCCGCTTGTACTATACAACGACTAGTGTGCAACATTCCTGTGGCTTTTGATGAGTCATAGCAACGTGACGTCACGCTTCTTGTACAGCGAGCATATATATCGTTGTTTATGCTATTCTGGGCTACAATTCTTTAGCGTTCTAACAGAGAAGCCTAGTATACAGTAAAATTGATATAGATATAGTTGCATTGTTCCGTGTAGTTACGTATGTACGATTTTGCCACGTGTTTCTCTAACAATATATTTAATAGAAATAATTTAATATAAATGAATAGTGTTAGTTCTTTATTGAAAATAGAATTTTATAGACTTTCTCTTGTGGACAAAGTAAAAATTAAAGAATTAGGTAGGCCATTGCCTGATTTAAATTTATCGCAAACTTGTGCAAGGAGTGCTCAAAACCGGACATTTACGCGGCGTTTTACAAGAGACATTTACAAAAAAAAATTATAACACAGATGACGGACAGATTCTTATATCGTGGCCATCTACAAGCCGCTGAGTTATTTAACACGAAATCGATGCCAACATTTTCTAAACAATTTCCAGTGGACCTTTTGGAAACCGTGTGTCATGCATATCCATTTTTGAATAAAACCAGATTAAAAACTATTAGAAGTCATTTACTCGCGTCCGGAATTTTTATCAAATAATTGGAGCCACAAATTTTCTTTCGTTATTGCTACAAAATAATCTCAGTGAAACTTTCCCGGAAACTACAAAAATACTTAAAATTATTTTAACAACCCCGATGACCACTACCGAATCAGAGCGTTGTTTTTCAACACTAAAAGAATCAAGACTTTTTTGCGAAATGCTATGGGTAATGATCGTTTAAACAGGTTGGCGATGATGTGTATTAATAAAAATGTGGTGAGAGATATTTACAATTTTAATAAAAAAGTTTTAGAAAAGTTTATATCAATGAAAGATAGAAGAATGGAATTCACTTTCAAGAAATGATTGAATTTAATCATTTTGCATCCATTTTATACCTAAAATTATTTATACCTAAAATCTTGCCAGATTTCTCACTATTATGTTATTTTTTAAGAAATGCGTCCCCCCAGATTGAAATGGCACGAGCCGCCACTGCCAAAGCATATGATTGTTTCAATCATGATATACTGTTAGAAAAACTAGAACGATTTGGGATAAGGGGTAAGAACATAATGACAGAACACAAAAAGTAATAGTAGATTTAAATGGGTGAAAAGTGCATTCGAAAAATGTTTGCCCAACCATTGGAATAGCACAGGCGAGTATAATCGGACCTGTGCAAATAAAGTTTGATAGGTGTATGACAGAAATAGAAAATATCTTTATAAGCAATAAACTCGCACTTAACAAGGGAAACAACTAATATAATGTTATTTGAGAGAAGAACGGTTGTAGTAAGTGAATACACGAGAAAGGATCAAAGTAAATGATCACGTTAGGGAAATTACAAGAGAACTCGAAATTCTTGGGATGTACGATCGATAAAAAGTTAAAGTAAGTATATACATCAATCACACGGTCAAATATGTACATACATCAAAACCGTATTTGCCATTATGCGATTGCCACAATTTCAACACACGGCACCGAAATTCACTCCACCTACCTTCGCAACAATTTGTGGATTACTGGGGTGTAAAGTTTTATAAGAACTTCCACAAATTATAAACGCACTACCGACGCGCACATTCCTCACCACAGTCAGAAATATACTGATCAATGCTGCGTATTACAATGTTGAGGATACCTTGAGACCAATCTCCGATACATATTTATTGTTCTTATCAGTGTTTAGTGGTCATTATACTTCGAATAATAATACTATCTGCATAGTCGTTTATAATATTGTTTATTTAAAATAGATTTGAATGTATTTAACCATGGATTTTGTCTTTGTATACTGTAAATGTGATTTTTCACATGAGTTTTATTTTGGAATAATAAAAGTGTATTTTAAAAAATAGTTTTATTACCCAAAATATTTATTATGGATTTACGATAAATCTACAACTAATTATTCTTTGTTTTAAGATAAAAACAACGAGATAGAAGCAATTACGGCATGTACTCATATTTATAACTTTTAGTTACAACTAAACTATAGTTAGTTAAAGAGTCCGCAATCCTAAAGATTGGTTGGAAACAGCACGCCATGCCGATCTATCCTGAGCTAATCCCTTCATCTCCCTATAGCTATTCATCTCAACGTCTTCAACTATCTGACTCACATACTCCAATCTAGGCCTACCTACCCCTCTCTTTCCCTCCACCTACCTTCTATGATCAATTGCATAATCCCCCCATGCCTAAGAATATGCCCTACTAATCTGTCTCTCCTACGCTGTAACACTCTCCAAATACTTCTCTTCTCCCTTACTAACTCTAGTACAGCTTTATTTGTTACTTTATCTTCCCAACCAATCCTCATCATCCTCCTATAACACCACATTTCGAATGCTTGTAATCTACGCTTCTCTTCCTTTCCTATAGTCCACGCCTCACACCCGTACAGTGCTACACTCCAAACATATACCTTCAGTAATCTTTTTCTAATACCCAAGTCAATATTTGATCTTAAACTCTGTTCCTTTTCTACGAATGCCTTCCTACCCTGTGCTATCCTACACTTTATATCTACCTTGCTTCGATTATCTTTTGTGATTCTACTGCCTAAATAACAAAAATCTGACACTTCTTCGATTCTATTATCTCCTATTGTGATCCTCATTTTTCTACTGCATTCCTTTTTGTCACACCTCATCACTTTAGTTTTACCTATATTTATTTTCATGTTAAAATCCCTAGTCAATACTGCCTGCATACCATTCAATACCCTTTCTAAATTCTTTTCGCTTTCTTCCAATATAGCTATATCGTCGGCGAATCTCAACATATATATTTTCTCTCCCTGTACATTCACACCTACACTATACTCTTCTTTTACTTTGTTTATTGCATCTTCTATATATAGATTAAATAATAACGGTGAAAGTGTACATCCCTGCCGAACTCCCTTCCCTATTTTTGCTACCTCTTCTTCCCCCTCAATTCTAACTAAGGCAGTTTGGTGTTTACATAAATTAGAAATTATTCTCCTATCCTTATAATCTATACCCGTTTCTTTTAAAATTCTAAACATTATGTCCCAATCTACATTATCAAATGCCTTTTCTAAATCTACAAAAGCTATGCAAGTTACCTTTCCTACCCTCTTTCTTTTTTCTACTACCGTTCTTAGTGCTAGAATCGCCTCCCTCGTCCCTCCGTTTTTCCTAAAACCAAACTGATCTTCTCCTAGCCTTTCCTCTACTTTATTTTCTAATCTCCTATAAATAATCTTTAACAATATCTTCGATGCATGTGATAGTAGACTAATGGTCCTATAGTTCTCACACAAATTAGCTCCTATTTTCTTCGGCATTGTTACTATTCTACTACGCTGAAAATCCTGTGGTACTTCTCCCTTCTCATATATTTTACAAACTAACCTGTATAATCGCTCCTGCATTTTTTCCCCTGCGTGTTTTATTAATTCGGCTGGTATCATATCAATCCCCGCTGCTTTGTTATTCCGTAAATCATTTAATGCTCTATGAAACTCTGACCTAAGTATGCTAGGACCTAAGTCATCCTCATCTATCTGTTCCACACTTTCTAGCTCCTCCATGTCCTGCCTACCTTTATATAAATCTTCAAGATACTCCTTCCATCTTCTAGCTTTTTCCTTATTTTCTGTGAGTTCCTTACCCTGCTTATCACATATAATGTTACCCTTTGGTTTTACTTTAGAAAAATGTGACTTAATTTTCCTATAGCCCAAATCTACTTTACCTCTTCTCATATCCTCCTCAATATCCTCACAATTTCCTTTTATCCACTCTTCTTTCGCTAGCTTGCATTTCCTATTAATTAAGTTCCTTAGTTCCTTATATTTTTTCTGTCCTGCTTCTGTGTTTCCTATTTTAATTTTCCTTCTTGCTTCTATCATTTCAACTATTTCTTCCGTGATCCATTCCCTCCTACCTGCCCTTTTCTTTGTGCCTAATACTTCATTTGCTGCTGTAGTTAACCCATTTCTGATTTCCCTCCATTCGCAATCTATGTCGTTCCTAGATGTTCCATTAAACTATAATTCCACTATGTTCCATTAAACTATAATTCCACTAAACTATAATAATAGTAAAATGATTAATTAACATATTATAGTTCATGCACTAATTCTACAGTGGTAATTAAAGTACTTAAAAAATAAAAGGTTTATATATCATTTTTATATAGCTCATGTGATGTAATTTTGGATCATAAATAAATACTCTATACTCTATAATTTATTAATATATTTTCGTGAAATCGAATCTAAAAAATATCAAGAAAATGCGAACGATAGCGAATGTGGTATAAGTCATTTTTTATATCTTGGCGCACCTATTCATCTTCTACTGCGCATAAGGGTTGAGCTTCCAGTACCATTGTTGCCATATATGAATAAAAACTTCAGTACAAAGTGCTCAAATTGTAAACTGCATAGCAAAATTCAGTTTGATAATATTTAATGTACGAATATAAAGGGCTTCGATTAAAGTCCACTATTTAGTAAAAAGTTTCCAGTTATTTATTATTTGTTTTGATCAATTATGCTAATATAATACTCTCTGTATTTGTTGGCTGTCGATATGACAACATTGCAGTAATTTTGACCACACCCTCAATATGACAAAAATGCAGTGGCGAGCATCTCTTCACGAACATAAGGTTTCGGGGTGTTGAAGCGGCCAGTATATTTTCAATTTTTTTTGTTTAGTACTTGTGCTTTGTTTCTGCTAAAATGGTCAAACCAAGGAAACAATTACGAAGCGAAGCCCGTGTAATTGTGTAGAACGTGTTCGAATATCTTCGCAACCAAAATATCCAGGTCAGACAAAATTGAAAGAGCGTGTTTCAGAAGCCACAAAGGTTTCCTATCGTACTGTGGAGCGTATTGTTTCCGAGGGGAATAAACCGCGTGAAGATGAAATAATTATTACTTCTACTTAGATTACTTAGATGAATAAACAATACTTCACTTAAAAAGAAAAAAGATTTTAAATTTTAGTTGTGCACATCTTTTTACTACTAAAATGTCACCTATCATTTTGTCACTTATTTTAAAAAGTGATCAACTACATCATTACGCACTTAAATTTAAACTTCAAGTTCAATATTGCGTAAGAAGCATATGAGCATAATATAAAATGAATTAACTAGCAAAATCGCTTCTAGCAAATTCTTGGTATGGCAAAAAAAACGAGAAATAGCCGGCTTTCTTATTTAGTCCACCATTGATTACCTACAAAATTATCGTCTTTCCAGTGTAGTTACCTTAATTTGATTATGTTGGATTACAATCTGCATTCTTAATGATGTAACTAACCGCAATATTGAATTTACCTTGTATAAATTGAACCCGCATATTTTCGCGGAGTGCTGGATATGGATATTGGCCAGCTATTTCACACTCTATTAACTGATCCGTGAAGTGTGTACACTTGAATCAATACGGATATCAAAATATATTGCATTCTGCGGACGTTGTCCAACAATTCCCATTGTTTCTGTTTTTAGTTTTCTATTTTCAAGGAATTTTTAAATTATCATTACGGTGTTAAATAATATCACCCAAATAGCGTAACACAAAGCTAGATGCGCATTTCTAAGGCTATGACCCCATCTTCAGTACCACAATATAAAAACTAAATAAAATACTTCTGTCACTAGCTATAATTGCTATATACCATTTGAGTGACATTCTATACACAATAGTAATAAATTTATAATATTCAATGTTATAAAAGAATTTCAAAAATTTTTCTTACAATGACTACCTATATTCAAATAATCAAGATTGAACAGAACGCGTCTTGGGACAGAAGTTAATATCTCTTGGAATTTTTATGATATTTCCAAAATTTTGCATAATATCTAAAGAATCATAAAATGTTGCAAAATGAATTAAAATTAAAAAACCGAAACATTTTAAATTAATTCGCTGATTATATAGTTAAAATTTGGTTTATTTCAGATTAAAAAGCAGGCATAAAAGTGCTGTAGCCGAGCATATTTTTGAATCAGGTCATCCTATTCAAATTTAATTTATTTAATAAGGACTATTTTTAAATTTAAGTTTAACATTTTAGGTTTGACAAACGAATGTGTATTTAGTATTTCGTTTCGTTAATTGTTAATTTGTATTGTTTAAAAGATTTATAGGTCATATTATATGCCAATTTTTAAGATACTTCTGTCATGTTGACTTCTTTATTTAATTGTATAGCAATCACGATTAGTGACATAGGTATTTTATTTAGTTTTTATCTTGTGCTACTGAAGATGGGGCCATAGCCTTCGAAATGCACATCTAGCTCTGTTACGGTATTTGGGTGATATTTTATACAATTTTCATGGAAAACAACTAAATGTACAAAAAACTTGCAGAATTTCCATGCAGAAACTTTAGCGCACACATAATTGAAATATTCTGAGCAGGGTCCCCAATCTCTGCAGCTGTTGTCATTGGCATAAGTTTCAGCGAATGCAGCATACAAGTATGTGCTCGTTTTCATATAACCACTATGCTATTATTCTGGTGCAATACATAATATGAAAGACTGTCATCAAAGGCAAAGAATTACCATAAACATGATTATATGGATAAGGGTCGTATTTTTGTCTAATTATATAGAATGTAGTGTTACTTATGTGTAGACTTATAATCAGATTTCTTAAACTTACGTGTTTATTAATCAAAAATTGGCAAGGACAACTATTAACAAAATTAATTACTGAATCAAATTATTCTCTTGTAATATGCACATTTCGATGCAGGTCTTCAGAAAAACAACAAAAAGACTAATAATACATATCCATTCTCACTCGAATTGTTTTTATAAATTATTTTTTCTAATGTTTGAAGAAAAAATATTATGTAGAATTACAATAACCTTCTGTGGTACACTTGTAGTTGTCTGACCGCTTTGCTCGTCCTAAAGATTGATCTTAAGTGTCACCTTATAAAATAATATGCTACATTTAAACTAATTTTCATATAAAGAATCTTTATTTAATATTTTTAATACAGCATCAAATTACTTTACTACCTTATTTCTATAGTGAATACTATCGTATTGCTGAATATAAAACTTCTTCGATATTTTAGAATGTTGTTACAATCAGCTGACTAGAAAAGTACACGTCCAAAGTTAGACGATAGTGCGTTCTAGCCGGCGCATACAGTCAAGTCTTTAACGAATATCGAATCCGTGCAACGTTGCCAATAATCGTAGAGATTCCACGTTTAGGATAAATGACGAATAGGATATTTAACGAACTGTGCACTTTAGGATATTCGACGTTTAGGATAAATGACGATTAGGATACATGGGCATTAAGATAAATGACAATGGGATAAACGACGAACTGTGTCGGACGGCTATTTAAAGCGTAGGATAATCGACGTTTAGGATAAATGACGAATAGGATACGTGACTGTTATGAGCAATGGCGGTAGGATGAATGACGAATAGGAGGAATGATCGGTAGGATAAATGGTGTGCGCCGGTACTATCATTATATGTATACACCGTTTTATTGAAAGTAGCGGAAAGTGACAGAAGTTCACGCATCATAAATCAAGACCTGTAGAATAGCTTGACCAATACAGTACAGATCAGTGCTATTCAAAACAATATGGCGTCAGTCGTACGGCACATTGAATAGTGCTGTGGGTACGCTTGTGTATTGTCAATAGAAAAACTAGGTGTGGCTGAGTACCTTGTGTATATAGTATATGTATGTGTATAATTGCGCAGTAGTGAACGATACTGGTCCGCCATTTTCAAAAAAACGATGTATAGTATTAGTAAAAAAAATAAGTTCTCACATTCATTGAGTACCATTCTTAAGGAAAAACAAATTGCACCACGATTCAGTATGACAGACAGAAGAAGATCGTAGTTACATTAGATATTATATGCATTTTTATAAGGTACTACCGGGTACTGCCATCGCGTATTACAAAGCAGATGCGTATTTATGAATAAACATTAGTTTCCTTCGCACCACAACAACTCAGCAACTTAAGAAAGATGTAATCAACACGATTAGCAACCATTAAAACTATATATTCACCATTTAGAATGCGCTTGTGGTACTAACTTGTTTCGATAGAGATTATAATTTAAAATGCACAATGGTGCTACTCGTATTGAAATAACAACCATTGGTAGAAAACATGAATTCCTTGAAATAAATAAGTTAATAATGTTTTGCGCGTAGAGTAGTTTTATTTATTAAAATAACTAACTAAAAAATTGAATACGAAAGCATTTCTGATATGCAATAGTACTACAGTACTACTAGTCTGATATTTTTAAAAGATTTTATAAAAATCACTATTCTACAACATTTAGATGACAATCTTGCGAAGAGTTGTAATACTATTGCCCATTTGATGGCATAGGATAAACATCTCGGCGCAATACATCAAAGTGGGTACTCGTATAAATCCAACAAGTGGAGTACCATCACATGGAGTGACATGGTTGTCTCCCCCACATGATTTGTATTTGTTCTGTTCATATATGAAACAACGGATGCATTCTTGTTTCTGCTAAATTGCATCTAAGTTAGGTGGTACTGCCTACTATTGTGTCTTTCCAAATCTAATCACGTACATTTAACTACGTTTTCGTGATGGCATCAAAATGGCATCACATCACATGAGATAAAAATATACGTCTTTCTTTATATAGTATACAAGAAGTATACACTCTATACCAGGATAGGCTATCCACTGGGTATGGGTAAATTAAAAAATTAAAAAATTCTAGTGCATAGTAGGATTCATTTTCTATAAATATATAATAATTGTTGTATTATAATGTTTAATGCATGTGGCAAATATATTTCACACTTACGAACCCATACAATGGAAAACCAAGGAGTAAAGACATATTTTGTGCATGCCATAAAAATAGGAGACTATGATTGGTGAGATAATTTTGGTTTAATATTTGTTGTGTGATTTGTATAGAACTTAAACTGACGAATTTATATTCGACTTGAATTGTCTTCACGCTGCATATTCGAAATAACTATTACAATGTTAGAATTAAAAGAAATTGCTAAAAACACAATTCACCAAGTTAATACTGATGATTTTTACGAGCAACCGATTTATGGAAAGGTACTTCGAAATCGTTTCTCATCAAATTCGCGGCAAACTATAATATATACCGCCCAGGACTTTACCACTCAGGGACGGTTCCTTATGCAGGCCGCGCGCCCCTCCTGAACATTGAGCGCATCACCGTAGATATATAATTGTATTGCGATATTTTATCTCGGCATCATTTTTCCTAAAAGATAAAGCTTGCGCCGCGAACATACATAACACTCATTACTCAACACGATATGGCAGCTAGCAAGTACCAATCAAATGGATATGCACTCATCCTATCTGATGGAAGTGCTAGAGTGAGAGCGACCGTATGCAGTATAGCATCTGTTTCTATCGGTCGCGTGTCGCTATATATCTATCGACTAATGTAACACACATTCCAGCGGCAGCCAGGCTACCCATACGGGTTAAATGCATATGCACTCATCTCATTCTATTGCAAGCGCTAGAGTGAAAGCGACCGTATGCAGTATGTCTTCTGTTTCTTCGGTTCGCTTGTCCCATATATCGACTAATGTAACACACATTCCTGCAGTTTGCGATGAGTCATATCTACGTGATGTCACGCTACTTCAAAGCTCAGAATATATAGTTGTTTTAATATATTGAATGCCACGATACTTTAGCGCCGAACAGCCATAGAACCACAGCCACAGTTCAGAGAACAGAGTAGTCTAGTATATATGTATACAAATTGATATAGAATAGTCAGATAAGACAGTAGCATTTGTTCTGTGTATGTACGATATGTACGTATGTACGATTTTGCCACGTGTTTCTCCAAGAATATATTTAATAGAAATAATTTAATATAAATGAATAGTGTTAGTTCTTTATTGAAAATAGAGTTTTGTAGACTTTCTCTTGTGGACAAAGTAAAAATTAAAGAATTAGGTAGGCCATTGCCTGATTTAAATTGATCGCAAACTTGTGCAAGTAGTGCACATAACCGGACATTTACGCGGCGTTTTCCAAGAGACATTTACAAAAAAAAAATACATGGATATGTGGTTGTGAAGTTTCCAACTTATTGTACTGCTTTCCATGTATATTAAATTACAACCCTTCAGCAACTGGAATGGATCGGAATTGGGCCAGAATAGGTATGAAAGATTTGCATCACCTTCCTAATAAAATAAGAAAGCATGAATCATCTCGAGTCCATATCAGTTCATGCGCACAGTTGGCTATACTTGGCAAAGTAAACATCATGGCTCAGCTTAGTTCTGCATATCGCAAACATGTAATAGAATATAACGAACAAGTGAGGAGGAATCGCTATATTTTAAAACGCATTTTTTGTTGCGTGAAATTTTGCAGTGGTTTTAAATTAGCTCTCAGAGGTCACCGCGAGAATGAAGAATCGGGAAATCGTGGAATATTTAGAGAATTGGTCGAGTTGAGAACAGAATTAGAAGTCGTTTACTCGCGTCCGGATTTTTATCAAATAATTGGAGCCACAAATTTTCTTTCATTATTGCTACAAAATAATCTCAGTGAAACTTTCCCGGAAACTATAAAAATTCTTAAAATTATTTTAACAACCCCGATGACCACAGCTGAATCAGAGCGCTGTTTTTCAACACTTAAAAGAATCAAAACTTTTTTGCGAAATGCTATGGGTAATGATCGTTTAAACGCGTTGGCGATAATGTGTATTAATAAAAATGTGGTGTGAGATATTTACAATTTGAACGAAAAAGTTTTGGAAAAGTTTATATCAATGAAAGATAGAAGAGTGGAATTGACTTTCAAGAAATGATTGAATTTAATCATTTTGCATCCATTTTAGGTAAGATTTCTCACTATTATGTTATTTTCTAAGAAATGCGCCCCCCCAGATTGAAATGGCACGAGCCACCACTGTTACCACTGGATCTTGGATCCGATTATTGTTTGTTACACTGACAATCTGATAGATTACCAAGAAATACTGTACGTAGGTACTCTAATCCGTTCACTTTGCATGGTATAATAGTACCTGGTCATTAATAGCATATTTTATGTATGATAACAAAAGAAATGGTACAGTCTAAGAATTAACACCTACTGCTTCGAGTCCTCACCATTTACGAAATGTATTGTTAAAGTTCAAACTTCCAACTTTCCTTCCATAGGCCCCATAATTTTATTACAGCAGTACCAATTTGTTGCTAGTCGATATTTTTTAGTCCTATTCACAGTGACATCAAAATAAATCGAATTACATTTTTATTTAGAAATTGTTGTATAAAAAGGGAACACTTAGCAGAAAATGATAGCAGATGAAGCGAATATTAATCGTTAATACTGATCTCTTGTATATTCATATATACTTGATGTATAGCCGCAGGATTGAATGATTTGTAATTGGAGCAATATAATAATACTATAAAAAAATACTTGGAAGAAATTGTGTAGGAACAATACAATAAAAGTACGACTAGTAATGGGTGTACCACAGTACCTCACTTAACAATTTCCACAAAATGGTACCAAATTAACCAAAACGTAAAGAGGACGCGAAAGCTTAATTTAATGTGATGCAGTTTACATTATCATAAAATTTGAAGGAAAACATCAATTTTTGTACTAATTAAAATTAAATGTGTTTTTAGTGCGATACGTTTTATTAAAGAACGCCGCTCTACTAATAGCTTGTGTAGTACTTGCGGCTAATAAGATATTATCATAAAAAGCCAATAATAGTCCGATTCCGATATTCAAATGAGATGAGTGTAACTGCGACAGCAGTGAGTACCCACAACCTGCTGGATGTTACAGTACTATATGGGCAGTACCGAACAGCCACTCGATGCCCATACACATGCATATAGCAGGCACCCGCGGGCTACTATCCAGCAAGATGTGCCAGCCGTATCCAGAGTACTGTCGAGTAGTCGATACAAAATCGAATATGTAATTCCTGGTGCCTCTCTCGATAATATGCAGAATACTGAAGCGAAATCCATTAATAATTTAGTTAAATAGTCCTCAATCCTAAGGATTGGTTGGAAACAGCACGCCATCTGTCGATCTATCCTTCATCTCCCTATACCTATTCATCCTAACGTCCTCCACTATCTGACCAACATACCCCAATCTAGGCCTACCTAGCCCTTCCTTTCCCTCTACGTTACCTTCTATAACTAATTGTATAATACCCCGTGTCTAAGATTGTGACCTACTAGTCTATAACTCCTGCGTTGTAATACTCTACAAGTACTTCTCTTGTTCCATTCTAACTCTAGTACCGCTTTATTTGTTACTTTATATTCCCAACCAATCCTCCTGTAGCACCACATTTCAAATGCTTCTATTGTTCGTTTCTCTTCCTTTCTTATAGTCCACGCCTCACACCCGTACAATGCTACACTCCACACACATGGCTTCAGTAACCCTTTTCTAATTCCCAAGTCAATATTTGATCTTAAAATTTGCTCCTTTCCTACGAATACCTTCCTACCCTGTGCTATCCTACATTCTATATCTACCTTACTCTTCCGTTATCCTTTGTGATCCTACTTCCTAAAGAAGAAAAGTCTGACACTTCTTCTATTTTATCGTCTCCTATTCTTATCCTCATTTTTCGCTTGCATTCCTTCTTAGCACACCTCATCACGTTGGTCTTGCTTATATTTATTTTCATGTTATAATCCCTAGTCATTACTTGCTGCATACCATTTATTTTTCTTCCAAGATAGCTATATCGTCGGCGAACCTCAACATATATATTTCCTCTACCCGAATTTTCACACCTACATTATACTTTTCGTTTACATTATTGTTTATTCACAAATCATATGTACTAAAACAAATGTGAAAATAATTAATAAAATTTTTACAAACAATATTTGAATACTTTCAGAAGCACTTCCAATCTAATATTATGTAATGTTGAATACAATGCAATATACGAGTAAAAAACTTTTTAAACTTTTCCATCTAAAATTCATTTCGCCTTTATTTAAAACACAACTGGCAAATAAAGTATTGATGGATTGATTGATTGATTTTGTTCGATTTGTTTATTATTTGTAATTTTTTAGCTATATCTAAAGCCACGTATTAGCCATTTTCAATAAACAATTTTTGTACATTAGAGACAACGCTGTCATTTGTTTTTGCTACTGACACCGAAAAGTAATTTTAAATGTAATAATAATAGTAATAATACATTTATTGATCTTTTTTTAATTGCATCATCTATACTATATATATATATATATACATTACATTTTTTATTTCATTTTTTATTATTAAATATATCACGTACATATACGTAAATATTTCATTATTCTTATAAAGCTCTATTCTCTTATATATTACTCATAAATTTACTTATAAATTTCATTACTCTTATAAAAAGGTGTCTAATCTGATATAATTGTGGTTTTCATTAGACCCTATAATTATAACTATTAAACTTAAACTAAAATTCGACCTCCGCAAAGCAAAGCAAAAAATATCTATAATATATATACTCGTATATCTAATATATATACACATCATTTTTTTTTAATTGGATGTACGCTTTACAGATTAAATTCAATCATTTCTTGAAAGTGGTATTCCTCTCTTCTATCTTTCATTGATATAAACACTCCTTGCACAAGTTTGTGATAAATTTAAATTAGGCAATGACCTACCTAATTCTTTAATTTTTACTTTGTCTTCAAGAGAAAGTCTTCAAAACTCTATTTTCAATAAAGAACTAACACTATTCATTTTTATTAAATTATTTCTATTAAATATATTCTTGGAGAAACACGTGGTGAAATCGTACATACGTAACTACACAGAACAATGCAACTGTCTTATCTGGCTATTCTATATCAATTTTCCTGTATACTACACTAGGCTTCTCTTTTGGGACGCTAAAGAATCACGACCCAGAATTGCTTAAAACAACGATATATTCTTAGAAGCAGCGTCACGTCACGTTTCCATAGCAACGCGGGCTGCTAGTTTGTATGCGACAGGTGAAACAGATGATATACTGCATACGTTCGCTCTCACTCTACCGCTTGAAAGGATGAGTGCATATGCACTTAACTCATATTTGCTCGCTGCCACACCGTGTTGTGTTGAGTGCTATCGCAACAAAAGCTTTTCTTTTAGGAAAAAGAATGGCGAGATAAAATATCACAATACAATTATATATCTACGGTGATGCGTTCGAGGTTCAGGAGGGGCGCGCGGCCCTGCGGCCTCGAAAGAAACCGCCACTGCTTCGATTACATATAGGATTATATATGTCTGTATATAAGTCGATTATGTATTAATGTAAGAAAAAATGAAAAATCTCCCTGCAATTGTATATAGAATATAATGACTGATTGTTGTATCAAATTTCACAGGTCTAGTATATGCAATTTAGGAGTTGAGTTGTACTTTTGCACCCAGGATCTTTAAAAACGTGTAAGGTACTTTAAATAGTTTTTTTAGAAGAGTTCTTAAATATCTCGCAAACTCGATGGCCAGTTGTCTCTAGTGATATATTATTCTTCATACAGTACAATAATAATATGTTTTGTAGGCTTTTAGTTGTAAGTACCTCATATGTAGTACATTTTATACACACATACAGTTCACCATATAATTACGCGCCTAGTATATGAATGTGTATATTTATAATCGAGATATTTTAGCCATAAGCATCCTGATGGTCGTTTATCTTTAATACATAATTGATAGCTTGCCGAAGTACTACAGTATATAGTACCTATACTACTTTATATATAGGCTCAATACTGCTGCAGAGTACGTACATAATCCTACTTCATGTATGTTCAAGTACAAAATTTATTTTTTTGAATTTATTTGTAAAGACTAAATAAAATTATGTTTGCAGCGAATGTCTGAAAATAAAAAATAACTAAAGTTGAACTAACCTCCCCACAAGTGCAGTTAAGCTTATCACTGAAAGTACTTATTATTTCAATTCAATTTTTGTCATCACAATAATTATTAATCAATTTATTTTTAGTCGAATAAAAGTTTTATGATTTTTCTTCGGAGATTGCTCTATAACATTCGAACGCGCAATTTCATAAATGAACAAGCTTGACGTACCTGGTGGTACCTCAAAATCAAATATGTTGTTCTGCATCGCATTCGGTTCACGTCCGTCAATTTATAGCAAAATAAAGCAAAAACTCTTGTGATCAAAAAATTCCTGCATATTACATCACATCGCGCAAGAACAAGAAGCATATAGTACCACGTTGAGGTGAACACATGGACCCAGTACTTATTATATAGGTATATATACCTCATATTAAAAGTTAATATCATGTTCTCGTAAACATAATTTTTTTTTCGATGCAGAAGCGTATAATTTCGAGGGTCGCTTATTCGATGTTGGATATGAGTAAAAACTATCATTTTCTTAAATTTAATATATACTGTTAGTATGTAAACCATATAGTACAAAGTGTCTAATGTAGTACCTCCTCCGACTGATCCCAATTTTGTAATAACAATAATAATAAGGCCAGTTTAATTAGGGGGTGGTACCATTTACGAATTTCATTATAACAATTTTGATATTGATTTTATCTCTTAAAACAAATGCCGTGCCTATGGCACCTATAATTTATAGTTCTTATTTACCAAGTTTGTTATTTTTGACATGTTTATTGCGAAATATTAGTAGTATAAAATCGATATCTTGAGAATCGCCGGCGAGGCAAGACTAAGGAATATATTATGAACATAAATAAAACCGAAGTGTTGAGGTGTGAAAAGAAAGAATCTAGGTGAACGATGAAGGTTGGAATAGGTGATGATATATTAATAAAAAGATGGAGTATCAAATTTTTGTAATTTAGGAAGGACAGTTGCCATGAATATTGAACTAAAAATGTAGAATATAGAAATATATTGGTATAGAATGATGGGTAGATAGGGAGACAAATGAAGAAACATTAGGTACAAATAGATTAAATTTAGGTCATATTCTTAAACACGAAAGTATTATACAATTAAAAGTGAAATCTTAAGTAAAGTGCACCTGTCGTATGTATACAATCGCAAGAATAAATATATACATTTGTTTCGTATTGCTATCATTTATACCTTTATATTAAATCATAAAAAGAAGAAAATTGTTGATGTAGTACCGTCAAGTCGCGCGGTCTATATAGGTACAAATACGTCAATCCGTTTTAATGTGTCAGACCGAAGAAATACAATTTGTTATTTATATTTTGATAGGTTATATTTTAAGTGGTTTATTGTTCGAAGTGAACCCATCATTCTATATTGTAGTACCATACACTCGTTTATACAACATACAAAGAGAAGAAGGAAGGTGTTGGTTAATCTCCAACTCTGATGCGTTATCTTACATATTGTATCTATGCACATATAACTGTATACAGGGTGTTATGTTTTGTATATCGTAAATATCTGCCATTCAACAATATTACAATATTTAAAAAATTGACTTACATTGTTTATTTAGCGTACGGTCTCTTTAGATAAGATCGTACAAACGACTGTAGCTAAAATACACGAACAATAAATGATTTAGAACATTTTGTGTAGACATTAAAGAATCAAATAAATTTAATAATACGACAAGCCTCCGTTAGATAGCGTTGTTTCATTCGTATCGAATGTTATTAGCAAAGAAAAAGTGTTTCATCTAATTATGTGAGCAACATAAATATATAGTTGGATGGTACGTAGGCAGCTTTTAAGTGTATCATACGTTCAGTACTTTGAATTCTATCCATCAGATGGTACAGCGTATAAACCTGTACATAACATTTCTAATAAAAATGTTATGTACAAATTTATTAATATAACATTTACCTATTTCCAAATGTACCATACACCTAAATATCATAGTGAAAAAGTGTTAATATAGTATAGTACCTAAACGCTCTGTATGTAATTGGTAGTACCTCTACATAGTGAAAAACCGCAAGTAAGGCTGCCTTTAATGAGATTGTCTAAAGACAACAGGGGTCTAACACCTTCACCCTGCTGTACGGACTACGATGGTACTGTACATACCATCACATGGTACTACCTTCGACGTGTCATGATGACGTCGTCCAATAAGCAAGAATCGATCACACGTTATTCGTTACTTCAACGCGAGACAAGAGTGATTAATATAAATGAAAATTTAAATTAGCTTGCTATGTGTTTAGTATAGTAATCAAATCGGTATCGCACCTTACAGAGGTACTACTAATAGGCTAATTGTACTTACTAACACAATACTATAGTGCAAAATAAATGATGAGAAAGGCAAAGGCTCTGTGTCGTATAAAAGCATTCTTTACGATCTACCAGTAAGTGGCAATCACTAATCTGATAATTAGTCCATAATTATTTTGACTAATACTGCTATAGTGTTGGTACTATAGTATAGTTCCTCTTAAAGTTGTACCAATGTAAACATGAAAATACTTTATATATGTATATATACGGGAGAGTAAGTACGTGCATTTCAAGAACCAATCAGCGTTCGAGTTAGTACCGCCTCACTGCACGTACTATGCACCAATGGTGAGTACTGCCGGTACTAAATTGTACATATCGCGTGTAGAAATACATTTTAGTTCATTTTATAGTACAACTTTGTCAGTGGCGGCTCGTGCCATTTCAATCTGGGGGGGGGGGGGGCATTTCTTAAAAAATAACATAATAATGAGAAATCTTACCTAAAATTGATGCAATGGATGTTTAAATTCAATCATTTCTTGAGAGTGAATTCCACTCTTCTATCTTTCATTGATATAAACTTTTCCAAAACTTTTTCGTTAAAATTGTAAATATCTCGCACCACATTTTTATTAATACACATCATCGCCAACGCGTTTAAACGATCATTACCCATAGCATTTCGCAAAAAAGTCTTGATTCCTTTAAGTGTTGAAAAACAACGTTCTTATTCAGCAGTGGTCATCGGGGTTGTTAAAATAATTTGAAGTATTTTTACAGTTTCCGGGAAAGTTTCACTCAGATCATTTTGTAGTAATAACGAAAGAAAATTTCTGGCTCCAATTATTTGATAAAAAACCGGACGCCAGTAAATGACTTCTAATTCTGTTTTTAATCTGGTTTTATTCAAAAATGGATATGCATGACATACGGTTTCCAAAAGGTCTACTGGAAATTGTTTAGAAAATGTTGGCATCGATTTCGTGTTAAATAACTCAGCAGCTTGTGGCCACGATATGAGAATCTGTCCTTCATCTGTGTTATATATATTTTTGTAAATGTCTCTTGTAAAACGCCTCGTAAATGTCCGGTTTTGAGCACTCCTTGCGCAAATTTGCGATAAATTTAAATCAGGCAATGGCCTACATAATTCTTTAATTTTTACTTTGTCCACAAGAGAAAGTCTACAAAACTCTATTTTCAATAAAGGACTAACATTATTCATTTATATTAAATTATTTCTATTAAATATATTCTTGGAGAAACACGTGGCAAAATCGTACATGCGTACATACACAGAACAAATGCTACTGTCTAATCTGGCTATTCTATATCAATTTATATACATATATGCTACTCTCTGTTCTCTCTGAACTTCTCTAGGACGTTAAAGAAGCGCGACATCCAATAGATGATATACTACATCGGTCGCCTGCACTCTATAATACACTCATCTCATCGCATATGTACTGTATATATGTATTTAACTTGTACTGGCATTGGATATGTTCAGTGGGAATCAGTGACACATATTAGACGATGAAGCAATGTGAGAACCGAAGAAAAAGTAGATATACTGCATACGGTCGCTCTCACCAATTGCTTGCAATAGAGTGAGATGAGTGCATACGCATTTAACCTGTACTGTGTGGCTGGGTGGCGCTGAACACGCAGCGACACCAAATTAGCTATATATCTATACCACGCGAACGATAGATACAGATGATATACTGCATCGATCGCTGCCGTGACTTGCAACGGATACCATAACGAACGCCACATGTTTTGTGTTAATTGTTATCGCGACGCAAGCTTTATCTTTTAGGGAAAATAATGCCGAGATAAAATATCGCAATACAATTATATATCTACGGTGATGCGCTCAATGTTCAGGGGGGGCGCGCGGCCCTGCGGCCTGCATAAGCAACCGCGACAATTGTATTATGTTGTTCATACGCGCGAGATTAAAATAGATTATACATACAAAATTTACACATTAATGCTTTTAGAACTTCTTTTACTTTACCTATCTTTTTTTGTCTTAGAAATATCAAATGTGTTTATCAGCATATTCATTTTATGAATTTCTGTAAAATATAGTAAAATATAATATTAGTTTAGATGATATCTAAAAATTATGCGGCTACCACGAATTTCATATAAATGTTCTAAGACCAATTTTTCTAGGAAAACCAAAAGATTTGATTGATTTCAATCAAAAATCGGGTATTTATGAAATATGTTGTTCTAGTTGTCCTAAAGTAAATAAAGGACAAACACGTAGACCAATTGAAACTAGATTTAAGGAGCATATAGCTCATTTCATATTAAATAGAAAAGATAAAAGTGCTGTAGCCGAGCATATTTTTGACTAACTCAGGTCATCCTATTCAAATTAGTGCACTTAAATTACTTAAAAGTGGTTTTGAATTATTCTGAGTTAAATGCTAAAGTAGAGGGAAATGAACTGGTGGGTAGGCCTAGGTTGGAGTACTCTGGGTCAGATAGTTCAGGACATTTTGTCGATAGCAATGTTAAGACAAACTAATATGAATAGATTTCATCAAAATAAAGGAATGTCCTTAGTTTAATCATTGTATAAAAATCCGTTTGGAAGTAAAATAATCATTTAAGATCTATCTCCTTTTGTACAGATGGTATTACCATTTTGTTTAAATGTATATGAATGATAGGTGGTGGTACCACCTTCATAAGAAAAATGACGATTTTCAAGAAAATATATGAGGACCTTGATAATCTTTGTTTTTAATAAATGCTAACCAATTTCATGATACCCAATATTATTTTTTAAATATATTTATTTATGGAAAATGATCAGCAGTATGCCAGTAAATATCCTGACGCAACTGAACAATATATAGATGATCTAAACATGCATTTGTCTTCTTCGAATTTAGATATACATAAATGTTTATACATATAGATCGAGTCAATTTGCATAATGATTGGCTACTATTATACTATTCGCACCTTGTTTCGGTACAGAACATCGTCCATCATCAGTCAGTCACTCTCGCTATAATTCATTACGTAGATAATAAATGATCTTAAAGTGAAGGTATTATGGTCTACATAAGAGGTTTTACTAATATGTTTACACTCCAAAAAGTATTTAGAAAGCAAGAACGAACGTAGTATTTTTAAATTGGATTAAATCGAATAAATAAACCTACACCCCATTTTGTAACTGTCCAACAATAGAATAGAAAAACGTTGATTTGCAGCAATATTTGGAGAAAAAATCATTTGTCTGATTGTTTATGTTATGGGATCAGATTGCAAACTGTTCGAAGCCAGTTAAGCATATCTGAGATCTTGGGGAGATATTAGGAACATATGGGAAGGGTGGGAAGCCTGTTACTACAGCGGTTCGCTACTCCGCTAAAGCTTAGCCAATTGTATCCCAACTAAGAATGGTACCGAGTATAGAGGATAGGTGGCGGGCTGAGCTACGGTCACCCATCCACGCACTGACACCTAGCGGGACGTTACTTAACTTTGGTTATGGATACTCAATGCATAACCTCAATGATTAACTTTACAAAAATGTGTATTTACCTTTATAATTATATATTACTACCACATTTGGCATTGAATTTGTCACCTTGTATATTAGAGGACAAATTATATATGAGTCTGTATAATGAGACGCCGTACTTTATCTCATATAAGCTAGAAGACGCATAGCATTTTAAAACTATAGTACCATCAGCGTACCACTTAAAGGGAAATGCACACCGCGGGGGTCCTAATAGCTACTATAAATGGTACTTTATGTATTGGAGCTACCTTCTAATATGATGGCCCATTTTATTATAGCCCACGCTTTTTAAGTAAAATAGATTACTACTTTGGGTAATCAGTAATAATGATGCAAACTAGGAAATGTTTAGTTGAACATCTCTATCTCTCTCACTGCTATCAATCTCTCCTGAAGCAATTCCTTCATTTCATTATAGGTATTCATTTTAGCGTCCTCCATTATCTGACTTAATACTCTAGTGGAATCCTTTCCCTAGTTTTGCCTTCTATAACTAACAACTTGTAATAATACCCCCCATGTCTAAGAATATGACCTACTAGTCTATCTCTCCTATACTGTAATACTCTCCAAATACTTCTCTTCTCTTCTCTCCTACTAACTTTAACAGTTGTCATTTCAACCTTGATCTTTCGCCTACTTTCTTTTTTATCACACCCCATGACTTTGGACTCATATTTATTTTCTCATGATCTTGCTTAAATGTAGAAATGGATTTGCCAAAAGATTTCACTTCATCCTATAATAATATAAAGGGCAAGTTGTTCCAATTTTCTCCCTTTATCCCACAGTTTCGATAAAAGATAAATCTTGCGTATAGAGGACATTTTTCAGATAACCAAGCCAATGATCTGTAACTAAGTCGTTTAAATATTTCACTTTATAAAGTGCTTATCGGATGTCCTAAAAAATGATCAATAACATAAAGGAAATGTGCAAGATATATCAAATAAAACACAAAATTCATATTTTTTTTCTTAATGCGTCACTTCACAATAACAATTTAACCTAAAAAGGCGTTAACAATTGAATAAAAAATATATATGAATTTGCAATAAACTATTTTTAAAAATACTACTCTTCGCAGTTAAATTGAAAGCTATTAGCAATCTTCCCTTTCCAAACTACATAAATCTTGACATAAATCAAAAAATTATTAATAATCATTATGTACTTTGACCCTTAACCAAAATAATGGATCAAACACAAATATTAAAATATTTTATCTGTATGCAACTCAAAGTTACTATTTTCGTTTACAGTGTACTACAATTATTAATGAAGAAAATTTAATACTTCTTTTATATTTTTGTATATTTGTAGACGTTTTGTATATTTTCTACAATTATATGATAATATGAATAACAGTCTCGAACCTGCAATTTACGTCTATTGTACATCTCTAACAATACGAGAGGATGAAAAGGACACTTCACACTCGACTTACTACTTATAAACAGATTCCGATTATATGCCATTGTCCTTAAACCGAATACCTATTAATAATATTCACGTACGCAAATAATGTAGCAAAACCTGACTGGTAATGAGAGAAAATTACAATCAATAGTATATTAAAGAACGAATTTCATAAGGCAGATTTTATTGCACGAGTTCAAGTTTAGAACGAGTTAAAGAACGAGTGTTATAAATGACTTGTGAAATGAGTTTTTTATACTATTTTTTCTATTTTGCGTCTTTTATGCCCTTTTTAAATAAAAAATCGAAATTTAAAAATTTAGGGAATTTTTTGACTGTTGGTAGTCAATTCAAATTAAACTATTTGTTGCTTTCTTTTGTAGTTTGACGTACATTTATACATTTCAGGGTCAAATTTTAAATGAAACTATTTGTTGCTTTCTATTGTAGTTTTACGTTTGATAACTGGCAAGCAGAGCTACCAACTTTGAAACAGTAAATTGCCCTATGCTATAAGCGAACTCAAATTCGCTATAAACGAACTCATTTGGGTTTGTTAATAGCTCTATTAGAAACGCAAATTAGAAAAATATTTTTAGCGAATTTTTTTCTTATTCAATTTAAAATTATCATCTATTTAATAATTACTTCTACAAAATAATCCTATTAAAAGTTTTTGTGACAGAAAATAAATTATCTCCTTTTGTAACGTATTTCTTATAAATACATTTATATTGTTGAGAATTTACTAAATATTTTTTTGACAATTCGTACATTGTTCAAATTTGGAAGTTACCCTTTTCAATTTTCATCTGATTTTATAATGTCGTATCCGCATGCAGAATATATTATATACATAGTAATCTATATCTCTGGCTGATGGAAATGCAGAGGCAGTACCCACAGTCGCGGTAGTACCTTATAGTAGTGTAAATTGCTACCATTCCAACCGCGAGGCAATTGTAGCTCTTCATAAGATCGATAGTGTATGCTCGATACTAGTATTGTTTTGCGCCACCATTAAACATTAATTCCTATACAGTACTATAAATGGTGCTGCTGTCATTTTTATCACAACATCGATATACAAGTGTCAAATGAGAAAATGCGGCAGTTAAGATACAATCGAGTACTATATTTATGAATTACTTTTGGAAAATCAAATTACATATGGTACTATTGTATTGTAGGTAGTAAATAATACACTAGTAGTACTTAATTTATAGTTATTAAACGCTGTGGTCCGAATGGATGGTTGAGTATTTAGAAAACAATGGTTTAAACAAAAAGCAATTCAGAATGGAGGCAGGTTGTTTAGAATACGGATGGTACCATACTACAAACTAGCGATGGCAAACTGTAGGTCACTTTGAGGACCTAGTTCGTAGTTCGTAGTTCACGCAATATAGGTCGTGAACTACTACATCTTTTAAAAATGAACTAGTGTCTCGACCTATATGAAATACATGCGCATACTGAAAATAATCTCATTTTTTCTCAATATAAAAATATTAAATGGTAAAAAATAAATAAATTGAAATATTACAATACTTATTTTGAATTAAGAATGAGGAAGAAAGGACAACAATGTTTATAATTTATACAAAACATATATAAAGAAATATAATCTTCTCTAGGTACTTACGATTATTTATATGAAGTTCTAAAATACTTATTGGTAGTTACTGATGAAAATGTTTACTACTTTACTATCACTTGAAAATTAAATGTACAAACTATAATAAAATGAACTAGAAAGAATCGTTTTGATTGGCGTTATAAGTTATATTTTCTATTCCAAATTTTCTCTGTTCAAACTTCAAAGCTTTGATTTGATATTAAGTGATTGCATTGCACTCAGTATGAAATAGAAGAATTATAAGATTTAGATATTTATTTTTGCATTATCGCAAAATTTGCTACGGCATGACATATTTAAGAACATATTTAATCTTGCAAATATATTAATTATATTATTCCAAATGAAATCTGATACCAACATATAAAAATTGTGACTCAACTCGGTAATGCTGCTGTTGCAATATTGCATCGAGTTTCCTATTTCGTTCCGTTCACCAACACACTTTATCACTAAATAAATGTTAGTACTGTATATGTAATGTATACTATACTGCATCGTGTACGAGTCGTTGTGATTCATGAACAGTTTAGTACACGACGGATTCAGGACCTAGTACAAATACATCAATACGTACACCGTGCACCATGTAGTTTATAGTTCACGAACTAGGTCATAGTGACCTATAGGTCGTTGCAAAACATCGTCATAGTACGCCCGTCATTTGATTGAACTACGCATCGCTACTACAAACGTATGAAATAAATAATTAGAAAAACAACTGATGTCCTAAATGTAAACGAATCAAACCTATAGACTGTGTTATAATATCTATGCAGAAACTGATAATAAAACAAAATATGCATATCCCGGTGTAGTAAAAATATTATAAGAAGTTGAATCTAGTAGTAGTTCTGTACCAAATTTATACTAATATATATTTTTTGTAATGCCAGAGATAATCTCTTATCTTATATAGTTACAAAATCCATAAGCTGAGCAAATAATATTCAGTCTTTTGAAGCTTTTGCCCCCCCAGTCCATCTCCATCCGGTACATGATGCTATGACGCGGCAGTACTGAATATCTCGGTACTACTCGTATGATGTTCTACACCGATTTTATAATCTTTTACGATTATCTTTAGATATATCTGAATTTAATCCGATGGTAACGCACAAGGATACAAAATGACAGGCAGGCAGGTACTACCTATAGATAAATGTGACTTGAAGGAATTCGGCTCTCTTTTTTTGCTGATGCTTACATTGTTAATGCACAATAGTGATACATCATGCTAATTGCTAAGGTAGTACTTTAATTACGACTTTAGTTGATTATCTCTCGCTTCAGGTATAGCTGTTACATCGGAGGCAAAGTTAGTAGGTAGCTATTTGACTAAACATGTCCCGGGTACGTTCGGTTCAGCCATCGCCATACCTTAGCTAATCTGCCACTGGGAATCTTTGCTTGTTATATTATTGCGCGTGTATGAGTTATTCCCAGCTGTCTCCACCACGAGGTACTACCAGTACCAGGACAACGTTTCTCCTACATATTCGATGATCATCAGTCATCGTTCGCTGCTCGCATTCTCACGACACACACACACACACAAAATATATAACAACTCATCCATATAGGTACTAAGCTAAGGTAGTACTACCAAGGATATGAACGTAGTAGTTATTAATTCTTAATACAATGGACAGAAGACATAGTTTGTCAACTTACAGCATATTTCATAAATGACAGATCCTTATCGCTATGATTTTATTTATATTTTGTCATGATATGGAGTTGTACAGCTTAGTCTGGTACTACCCAGAGTCGAAACACTACATAAAATAATGAGCTTCTTTAAATTAAGATTGAGCAGCGTTCTTTGAAATCTAGATCTTGAAATATAAAGCTCAAGTACAATTTTGTTTTTATATTTATTAAACTATTCCTCTTTTGCATTAATAAGAGATTTGTAGCGTACTGTACAATTATACGACTATTTACTTCTGAAATATTTCTGCTATAATTGCATTTTTAATGCCGTACCTTAATAAAATTAATAAATTATGACACGATTAAAATCTTTCGCTAATTATTTCAAATATTATGGCAAGAATAATTTGTTAATATGCACATGGTACTGCCTATCTCATATCAGATGGCTATATTAAATGAACGATTTAGTACTACCGGCATAGTATATATTATTCAATCTAAACTGATTTGAAGCGGATAAAAATAAATTACTACAAATTCAAGAAAATTAATTCTTGAAAAGGTACTAACTTCAAGGTATTAATAAATATGTTCGCTTAATAGTATTTTATCTGTTTTAAATGCTTATTTTTATTAAGTATATATAGTACTGTAAATCAGACTACAAGCTTCCGAAGTACTACCTATGAACAACCATTCGGGAAGAAAAACTATTATAAACATGCGATGAGTTTTATTAACTCCTTACTTAATGAATGCAACAATTAAAACAAACTATGCGCATGCTACATCATGGGTTTCTGTGGGGTGGTACTTTAGAGAACCGAATTATTTTCTGTCATAAAACTGTGTGTCTATAAAAGTATATTGCCACATGGGAATATTATGTATTGTACTATATAGTACAATTCCTTAATTTTGAACTTGTATACTGCGCAATATCTCTACTGTAATATTGGTAAAAAACTGACTATACTGCATCGTTTACGAGCCGTTGTGATTCATAAACGGTTTAGTACAAAACGGGTTCAGGACCTACAAGTACATCAATAAGTACACCATTGACCATGTAGTTCATAGTTCACGAACTAGGTCCTAGTGACCTATAGGTCATTGCAAAATATCGTCACAGCACGCCCGTCATTTGATTGAATCGTTCAGAGTGAACGGTGAACTACACATCGCTAGTTGGAAACATCACGCCAAGCGGATCTCTTCTGAGCTAACCCCTTCATATAGCCAATCATCCTAAGTCACACATTATCTGAGTTACATACTCGAATCTAGATTTACTTACTACTTCCTTTCCTTCTACTCTATCTTGAAAAATGAACACCAAAAGAGTCCTCTTCAAATTGCATTGATAAAAATATATTTTCGATTTATAAAATTGGCATTTCTCGACTGATATTGGACCCAAAGCCAATATAAACAAATCAAGCTCAAAATACCTTCATGGTATATTTCTTCCATTTTTAGATCTATTATACTATCCATACTATTTATAAAAGTACTAATGCGGAAAAGTTTCGTGTATAAAAAAACAAGCAATAATTCTGTATATTTCACGAAACGTGCCACATTATATTATGCATGTAGTTCCGTCTAGACATCTATGATCTCTATTCTACGCATAATTAGCCATCATCCTTGTATTGTGATGAAGTAGTACTTTCGCGGAATGTACGAAAGATCCTGACCACCCATAACTCGAAACACTAGTACCCAGACAAAATATGATCTTAATCAAACCATTCTATACAACGGAAATAGCAACTTGCTTTAATACTATTAAGTACCATTGTAAGTAAATGTACTGGTACTGAGTATACTGAATAGTCAGTCATTGCTAGTAGGGTGGCGCAATATGTCATGTCGCTTCTACAATTTAGCATAATTATAATTGTGCCCACAACACCTGAAGCTACTATCTAACATAGCAGTGATATTTCCTCAAGTAAAAGTGCTGCATTTTACATTAGGTGGTACTAATATCCATAAATTGTTATCTCGGATATTACGCAATGCATATTGCATAATATCGACCGAATACAAGGAAGGAAAATGATAAACTGTCGTCTCTGCTTACAGGTACAGCAATCACAATCGAGCACTGTGTGGTAGTACTCAAGGCACAGCACACACGTTGACATATCACTGACCGCATAATAAATCCGTCAAATTCCGAGAAATGTCAAGCCGACAACATAGCAGTATAGGGCAGTGCGGGTGGTACCAGGTCTCACCTCGTGGTTCCTCTGTGTAGTAGTACCTATATGCTACTCGCGTGTGTGCTGTTTGCCCTGGGAACCCACCAAACAACAAGTGATTCCATAGTCAAAAAGTTCAATTCGATAGTGGATACAATCAAAATCCTTATATGGAAAATGTCATATGTAGCAGCGTTACTTAAATAAGACAAAACGTTAAGCAGTTTATTCATATTCATGTAGTATAATTCGAATTTTGGTAATAGAATACTAAGGTAAAATATTTTTGTCTTCGAAACTCTACGAAATTTTCGAAATTTGTGCATTTCCGAGACATATGTATACGGAACAAAATTTCGAATATAGCTGAAACTTATTTTTCTTAAAATATATTTTTAAAATATCATTAAAATGACCATTCGACCAAAGTCCAATACAACATTTTCCATCTACCCCTTCAAAATTAACAAAAAAATCATATTATCCTTTCTATACAAGTTTGAGCCCTGTAACCAGCACTGTAAATATCTAAGGATTTTTTTCGATTTTTTTTGTGGATTTTTGTTATAATAATTTATGATCAATTGAATTTACCTTTATTCTGGACTCTAATTCTGCATCTTGCTCGATTTTAGTGCATAAATTCCATTTAAAGACGGGTAGATTTGGTTTTGATCTATTTCTAGCTATAAGCATACAGTTTTCGTATTTTACATCGAATATATTTTCAGACTATAAATAGCTACAATGGATACCGCTTTTGCATCACACCTTCTCATATATTATCAAGGATTAGGTGCGATTCATTTATGTGTGTCTGTATGTGTGTGCGTATGTGTATTGTCTTCCTAACGAGATTTATACATGTCAGTTATAATGGTGTCTCGCATCGTCCTCTGCTGCAAGGAACACAGCATAACAACTATACCACGAAGGTATTCCTTGATGCAGCTTAGGTTGCATAAAGGTGGTATGGAAACAACGCGGGATACCATTGTGTCAGCTAAATTGTTTGGAGTGGTGAACATGTACTATAGCTTCCACGAATTAGGTTAGAAAAGAAATGGTATTACACCACTGAGTGGTACTATTTAGATAAATAGGTGCAGTTTTTAAAACATATTTAATTAAGGCTATGCTATCAAAATAGGGCGCTATGAGATATCATCGATCTTTTGTGACGTTAAGATTAAGCAAGTTGTATCTACAATACTCTTCGATATAAGCATTATTAGCATTAATTTGCACAGAATCAGAAATTTGCTGGTAAACATCTAAGTCACTATACCTTCAAAAATCGAACATTAATTTTTGAAATTTTCTAAAATTGGATCATCAACACTTGTATATGTACAAATAATCAGTTAATTATATAATCCTAAGAGAATATTGAATACAGGCGGCGAATCACTATAAAAATTTGTACACCAGATTTTAGATTCACCAATCCTTAATAAGATTTGAAGATATTTGCTGAGATTTGTAGATATTTGTTGAGATTGGTAGGTATTTGCTCGGATTTGTAGATATTTGTCGAGATTTATAGATATTTGCTGAGATTTACACATATTTGTTGAGATTTATAGATATTTGCTGAGATTTACAGATATTTGTTGAGATTTGTAGATATTTGCTGAGATTTACATATGTTTGTTGAGATTTTTAGATATTTGCTGAGATTTACAGATATTTGTTGAGATTTGTAGATATTTGCTGAGATTTACAGATATTTGTTGAGATTTGTAGATATTTGCTGAGAATTACAGATATTTGTTAAGATTTGTAGATATTTGGTGAGATTTGTAGATATTTGTTGAGATTGGTAGGTATTTGCTCGGATTTGTAGATATTTGCTGGAATTTACAAATATTTGTTAAGATTTGTAGATATTTGCTGAGATTTACAGATATTTGTTGAGATTTGTAGATATTTGATGAGATTTGTATATATTTGTTGGGGTTTACAGACATTTGTTGAGATTTGTATATATTTGCTGAGATTTACAGATATTTGTTGAGATTTGTAGATAGTTGCTGAGATTTACACATATTTTTTGATATTTGCTGAGATTTACAGATATTTGCGGAGATTTACACATATTTGTTGAGATTTGTAGATATTTGTTGCGATTTGTAGGTACTTGCTGAGATTTACAGATTTTTGTTGAGATTTGTGGATATTTGCAGGGATTTGTAGGTATTTATTCGGATTTGTAGAAATTTGTACACCATATTTACTAGGTGAACAACCCCTCGAATGAATATAAATTTTATAAAATATTTGGATAAAATAACCGAAATTTGCTTTTTATATCGTAACTTTATTTATAAAAATATATGTAAATGGATTAGCTTAGTTAGTTCTAGTATTAAAATCTATAGACTGCGAGTGCAAATTCCAGTCGCAGTAGAAAATTAATGAAATATAAATATATTACTAAATGCATGTTTGTTGATAATTGAGCAACTAACTCTGTGCATAACATTTTGATTTATGAACAACATTTATGTGCAACAGTCGCCAAAAAGGAAGAAAAATTAAATTGGTTTTGAAAAATCTAAAATATATTTAGTTAGTTAAAGAGTCCGCAATCCTAAAGATGGTTGGAAACAGCACGCCATGCCGATCTATCCTGAGCTAATCCCTTCATCTCCCTATAGCTATTCATCTCAATGTCTTCAACTATCTGACTCACATACTCCAATCTAGGCCTACCTACCCCTCTCTTTCCCTCCACTCTACCTTCTATGATCAATTGCATAATCCCCCCATGCCTAAGAATATGCCCTACTAATCTGTCTCTCCTACGCTGTAACACTCTCCAAATACTTCTCTTCTCCGCTACTAATTCTAGTACAGCTTCATTTGTTACTTTATCTTCCCAACCAATCCTCATCATCCTCCTATAACACCACATTTCAAGTGCTTCTAATCTACGCTTCTCTTCCTTTCCTATAGTCCACGCCTCACACCCGTACAGTGCTACACTCCAAACATATACCTTCAGTAATCTTTTTCTAATACCCAAGTCAATATTTGATCTTAAAATCTGTTCTTTTTCTACGAATGCCTTCCTACCCTGTGCTATCCTACACTTTATATCTACCTTGCTTCGATTATCTTTTGTGATTCTACTGCCTAAATAACAAAAATCTGACACTTCTTCGATTCTATTATCTCCTATTGTGATCCTCATTTTTCTGCTGCATTCCTTTTTGTCACACCTCATCACTTTAGTTTTACCTATATTTATTTTCATGTTAAAATCCCTAGTCAATACTGCCTGCATACCATTCAATACCCTTTCTAAATTCTTTTCGCTTTCTTCCAATATAGCTATATCGTCGGCGAATCTCAGCATATATATTTTCTCTCCCTGTACATTCACACCTACACTATACTCTTCTTTTACTTTGTTTATTGCATCTTCTATATATAGATTAAATAATAACGGTGAGGGTGTACATCCCTGCCGAACTCCCTTCCCTATTTTTGCTACCTCTTGTTCCCCCTCAATTCTAACTAAGGCAGTTTGGTGTTTATATAAATTAAAAATTATTCTCCTATTATAAAATATATTTATGGATAATTTTTAAAAAGTTTATATTTCCAAGAAGCTAATTTTCAATTACAATAGAGCAGTGATTTTCAACCGGTGTGCCGCGGCACCTGGTGTGCTTTAAGAGAATCTTAGGTCTGCCGCGAAATTTTTTAAAGATCATTAATTAAATTATTTCCGATAGAAGTCCAAAGCACAATAAGTGCACATATCAAAATTAAAACCTGTTCAAATTGATTATACGAGTATATCATTGTTATAATAACCGTATATATAATATAGTAAAAACACCGGCTCATTTCTAAAGTTTTTTTGAGCATCATAATTTAAATGCCGCGGAAGTTTAACTATAGGCTCATTTGTGCTGTGAAATAAAAGAAATTTAAAAAACACTGCAATAAAGAGATGAAGAAGTCACTGCATTTTCGATGTCGGCAATTTATAACTATGTCTAACCACAAACATGGTGTATTGAAACTAACTCCAGAAGTATAATTAATATACACAATTTTTATTGATATAAATATTACATATTTATTTACCCTGTGTATACTCTTTAATAGAATCAAATCGAAGTTTAATCATAAGAATATTCTAAAAAAACAAAAACAGAACTAATGTTACGTGTATCAATATCTATGTATATATATGTTGCCTTACTACTAACCAAAGCGGGTTGCAAAAACCAAAAACAATACAAAAACGAAATCTGCCATTGGTGTTCACAGATTCCACAACCTTGTAGATCAGAATATATTATATGTATCGCAATAAATAAAACTATTTTAATTCGAACAGAAATCAGAACAGCCGCAATTATACACAGTGAATCAATGAAAGTAAATTTCCAAAAATAGTAAACTAAGTTTTATATGTGTTGCCAATAAAAGAATAGTGTTGCAATTACTCAAAATTTTGTAATACTGAGAAAAATGTCTTCTAATACAGTATGGAAATTAATCATATAAATCCGAAACAGAATGTAGAAATGTTACGTTGGACAGTTTGATATAATCATGGAACCAAATTTAAAAATACGTATAACATGATGTATAACAATACGCATGACATATCCCTCAATTGTTTCGATTCTGTATTCGACGATAAATAATTTAATATTCAATAAATAAAGTGTGACGACGCAATAAGACGCCGATTAGTTCACTAGAGACTACCTTTACGACAGCGTAGCTTTGCTGTTGTACTTCTGGCGCACATATAAACGATTGTATTCAATTCGCATCCGAAATCGGCGATGTAACCTCCTCTATAATTACCATAGGTATAAGATCAAGTGAAGAAGTACTATGATTAAACCTATACACGATTATATTAGGCCTAAAAGACAATCAGAATCGCGAGGCCCGATGGTGCGTCCGATAATATAACGAACAATATATAAAAAAGTGAGCAGCGATGAAGAATGCGTCGCTTGTAAAGCGCCAAAACATAAAT
Organism: Leptodirus hochenwartii; assembly: GCA_947310635.1. Classification (NCBI taxonomy): domain Eukaryota; kingdom Metazoa; phylum Arthropoda; class Insecta; order Coleoptera; family Leiodidae; genus Leptodirus; species Leptodirus hochenwartii. The sequence continues at coordinate 42,554,019 of OX371176.1, forward strand.
AGTGCAACACTAAAGTTGTGGTGGTACCATACAAAGAGTTATATATGTTGTAGTGATAACACTTTACCTCAAGCTCTATAAAAAAAGTCTTGATTAGCGTCCATTGTTGTAAAGTGTTTGGTAATATAGTTAAATTTGTGTAAATTTAAGAGGTTATGTGATATTTATACCAATGACAATGTATATATAGACATTGCAAGTCAATATAAAAGAGAGAATCAGAGGGGAATCACATTTCCACAAATTTCATAGGCCAAGAAGTGCTGCACTCTGTTGGTGATATATAAATTATGGTTGTGTTGAAATATTTGATATCTAGGATAAAGCCTGCTTGAATGCATTTATTATACAATTTAGTTGATTCAAAAGCCACAGCGGTACATGCGCTGTTTGCAATTTCTTTCGTTTTTCATCGGGCTAGTTCGCGGAAGAGTTCGGATAATCAATAAAAAGATATTTATATTTCCAGATCATATTCATTTACCGCAACCAACGCATAGTTGTCAAATATTACATGATTTGTATAGATTGGAAGAATTATGATCAATTCATGTATGCGACTATTATATATATATTGTCATTGTCAGTTATATCAATGACAATGTATACATAGACGTTGCAAGTCCATATACGAAAACGAATTAACTTTAAGCGGTTGATTTTCATGTGGCGACATTTGTCGATATCTTCCCCACGAGAACTTGGTGAAGATAACTGAAAACTGCGCTAGTATATTGACCAAATACACGGGAACGAAATTTTGACAATTTTCCACTTAGTGTGGCGCCATTGTCTCCCCATAAGCAATATGTTAATTGAATTCAATACGCGCGTTGCGTCCCCAATCGACTTAAACGTCTATTGTATAAATTCTATTGTACGTTGTGTATAAATATACGCTTACATTCACGTTCATCTCCCCGAAAAGCACGTCGACTAATTCAACTACAAAACCCAATAAGGGTGAGCCACATATAAAACTTACCAAAAAATGTATAAAAGCACCTATTTATCTATCCACAGTTCTTCACAGTGTACAAATTAGTTGAAACATTAAAAAAAACTACACACTTGTCACTGAAAATATCTGTAAACTATATTTTTTGCAATAATATGAGCATTCGCTTCTTTGAAATAATAATACACACTGACTTATGTCAGAGTAACAAATAAACTGCTGTCATAGACTAAAATCTAATTTGTCAATGCTGTTGTGCTAATATTAATGAATATCGGCAACCAAACTAACAAAGCAGATGTGATATTGCATAATAATATTAACATTATTTAATTGTTCGAATACAAAAATGTAACTGTAAATGTTGATCTAAGTTTTTATTTTCTCTTAAATGCTAGTTCGCACGCTTTTTGCATATTTGATAAATGAATTTTGACTTATTATAAATTTTATCAATAAATATTATCAAAATATTGATTAACGCCAAATCAAATTTATTATTTGTCTTTAGCTCACTCTCCACATATTTTCACAACTTAATAAATTAAGAATAACGTTAAAAATTTACACACTATATATTATATATATATATCATTATATATATATATATAAATCTGGGTCTATTATTTCTTCCTCTCCCTCTACTCTGCCTTCTATAACGTTTGCATAAAACCCCCATATCTAAGAATATGACCTACCAGTCCATATGTAATACCTTCCACTACAAACTCTAGTACGGCTTCATTTATCACTCTATTTGCTCACCCAATCCTCATCATCCTTTTATAGTACCACATTTCAAATGATTCTGTTCTCTAGTTTTACTATTGTCGTACATATGCTGTTAATAACCCATTTCTAATACCCAAGCGAATATCAGACCTTAAAATTTTCTCCTTTTCTACGAATACCTTGCTAATTCGCGCTATCCTATCTTTTTTGTTTTACTGCTGTTACTTCTATTGTCCTTTGCAACTTAAATTCTTAATTAACACAAGTCCTATACGACATCTAGTTTATCATCCCCTAACCTTCATATTTTCCTTTGTTTTCAAACTCCATCGCTTTTGCTTTACTTATAATTTATTTTTATTATTTTCAATTGTATTAAATTCATCCAGTGATTAATCGAAAAAAAACAAGCAAATGGAAACGCAAAAAGATGCCATTATATTTTGTACCACTGACAAAACTACACTGAGTATGCAATTTCGATGCAACATAGTAAATTGACGATTTTGATAAATTATCTAAGGTGTCGAACAATCAATTTGTAATTTTCAAAGCCATAAATCAAAAATGTTGAAATATTATGGTCAAACTAAAGTTGAATCCACATCAAATGACTCTCAGTTCAACTACAAATACATTTGTGGCGTTTTGAGAAAAGTTTCATACATTGGCGCACGATACGCCATGAAAGAAAACACATTTCATATTTAATCCTTTGCTTACAGTGAATAAATAGATATGTTTTCATTAATTTGTCTTTATTTTTAATCTGAAATATTAGGAACAGAATACATCTTAAGAATAATATAGAGAACTATTAGAGAAATGAGTACATTGTTGCAAAACTATAGATCGAAGAATTTAATAATGTTTCATCCTTATAATAAAAAAATGAAAAAAGTTTGAAATTGATGAATAAAATTTCGTCATGTATATTTTTTTATTTTTCCATTTTGTCAGTAGAAATTATACATAATTATGTAACATTCTCATATTGTTTAGAAAATGCTTTTTCAGAATGATATATTGGTATAGTACTCGCCCATCGTCAACGTAAACATCATCAACTTCTTCCTCTAGTACCACATAGTACTACTGAAGCTTCAGGAGCACCGCAACATCAACCACGCAGCCTCTTATCACCGGGGAGCCACCTCATTAACACAGATGATAGTTTATAATATAACAAGGTATAAGGTATGGTAATGTAGTACCGCATCACACGATCAAGGGCACTAGCTGCGTTTAGCCATATTAGCGTTCCTATAAACAAAGCCGCGCTGACATAATAAATAGCTTTACCACCTGTGTGTGCGTGCTGTGGTAATATATACGCATTTGAGTGATACCTTTCAACAGTTTCAATAGACTCACGAGTACTATCATAAGTACCACAGTTCATAGCGTAATAATCTAGTGTAAAACTCGTTTGAATCGCGGCCAATTTTCCATACATGTGCAAGTCACGTGGACCACACACTATATTATACAAGTTGAGCCGAAAAATGTAATCCTTTTTAAAACTTAATAATTCACTGTGCAATTGTATAAAACATCACCCAAATATCTAGCTAATAAATGCGTTGTGTTACGGTTTTTGGGTGATGTTTTATACAATTATTTAACGCCGTAGTGACGATTTTACAACATTTTCCGAAGATTTCCATCCTCTATAGCACAAATACATAAATTTCATTATACCTGACGAAGCTATCCATACTACGCACAGTCATTCCAATCGTGTAATCTGCCCATTCGTCCGCTGACGAAGAAAAATTACCAACAAAAAAATGCTTTAAAAAAAACTCCCAAGCTTTTTCTTTCGAGTCTTCGTTTGAAAACCGCATTAGTTTATTACAATCATTAAAATTTAAAAAATTCCACATTCTAGTTACAGTGGTAACAGAACTTCTAATTTCAGTAAATCATCGCATTAAGAATTTAATTAATTAATTAATTAATTATTAACGCCATCGGCATTTTTACAATATACACATATGTAACACTTACAAAGTAAAGGTAACAACACAACAAACATTTTAAATATGTATTAACCAAATAGTGTTATTTTTATTTTTTTTCGAAAAGCGAGCTTATCAACTGATACAAGATCGATGCTATAATTATTAATTGTGTTACATGCTCTTATTAAGGGATTATTTAGGCTATTGTTTGATTTACTACAGAAATAGGTCGTAATGTATTATTTGCGCCCAGATTTTCCGAGACTATCTGTACTTTGCAAAATTTACTTTATCTCATATAAATTGAGCTATTGGTTTGCAAATACATTTTTTATCGTTTGCTGAAAAAGAAAGGTGCTTACCAATGCTTATTTCCAGTGGCGGCTCTTGACATTTCAATCGAGGGGGTCGCATTTCATAAAAAATAATATAATAGTAAGAAATCTTAACTAAAATTGATGCAAAGTGATTAAATGCAATCATTTCTTGAAAGTGATATTTCGCTCGCATTAATATAAACATTCCTTGCACAAGTTTGTGATCAATTTAAATCAAGCGATGGCCTACCTAATTCTTTAATTTTTATTTTGTCATCAAGAGAAAGTCTACAAAACTCTATTTTCAATAAAGAACTAACATTTTTATTAAATTATTTCTATAAAATATATTCTTGGGGAAACACGTGGCAAAATCGTGCATACGTAACTACATAGAACAATACAACTGTCTTATCTGGCTATTCTATATCCATTTTCCTGTATACTAGACTAGGCTTCTCTGTTGGGACGCTAAAGAATTGCAGCCCAGAATAGCTTAAAACAACGATATATTCTTAGTTGTAGAAGCAGCGTGACGTCACGTTACCATAGCAACGCGGGCCGCTATTTTGTTCACGGCGCATACGATACGCGAACCAAAGAAACAGATGATATACTGCATACGGTCGCGCTCACTCTACCGCTTGCAACGGATACCACACGACACACCGCACTGTGTTGTGTTGAGTGCTATCACAACGCAAGCTTTATCTTTTAGGAAAAATAATGCCGAGATAAAATATCGCAATACAATTATATATCTACGGTGATGCGCTCAATGTTCAGAGGGGCGCGCGGCCATGCGGCCTCGAAAGAAACCGTCACTGCTTATTTCCAAGCGCTTCTTTTGAAATATATTATTGAAAACACACAGTATTCATTATACAATTTCCTGTTGATTATTAAAATGATCAAACGGCAACAACTCCCAAGTTTTTTTACGCATTGTTTATTTACTTAAATAATTCTTTTTTTTGTAAAAGGCAATAGATATAATAACAAATCTTATAAAATTACTATACTGATTTACGACTTCTATCAATATTTATTGTTGTGTAGAATATTAAATTGGCTATCGCATTCTTTATGTCGTAATATATTAGGATACTTTGTCCATTCTTTCAGATATAAACATCCTTTGTTGGTTACACGGAGCACCAATTCTTGGAATTTTTAATTCCCAAACGTTTGAGATGCCTGGAGAAATCTATAGGTGTAGCGCATCGATACATTACAATATATAGAAAAAAAAACTTAAATAAAAAGCAGCCATAAACGAAAAAAATGTGCCCAAATGAGAATTTTTAAACAAAACGTACGTGGGGATTTAAGGAATTATAAAACAAACCCAATAAAATCATTAGAGTACTTATACTAAACTATAATCTGTCATAAAAGAATAATATATTACTTAAATTCGATTTGCGATGGAATACAAAATTGAAAATTTTCCAAACGCTAATCTTTCAAAAACACTTGTTCTTTTTACTAGGGATTATATTCGATTAAATAATTACTTGGGCAGATAACAAATGATAATGTGAATCAGAAAGGATATAAAAGCATAATAGGAAATTCAGAAAATCATTCTTTAAAAATTATCTTTGTTGTAAAAGTGCATATAAATCTCCAAATATGGCTGCCCTTAAATTATTTTCTCTGTTCGTATTATTAGTTGTTTCAACAAAGTCGAGTGCTCAAAACCAGCTGGAGAAAGAAAATGCTTTTAGAAATATGGCTACAGTAAGAGTAAGTACTAAAATAGACGAATACATAAATACATAATAATATATTGCTGTGTTATTTAGGTAGTTTTTTGTACAACTCTATTGATTAATCTATTTGTGATCTCATAATATAATCTCATAATTGTGACTAATATTTGTGATCTCATCAAATGTCATTATAAGTTGAAAATCCAGGTTTCTATACGCCCTAAGCAAACAAGTTTAAAACAAAATAATAATGTGAATTTTAACTGTCACTTACATAATATTTTTCATTTCTGATACGGTTCTTGAAAACTCAAAAGTATATTAAATAATCATTTAAGTACATCCAATATGTCAAATGTCATCAAATGTACATATGTCAAATTTGTTGCCAAAGTAGACATTTTAACTCATATACCGTCAATTATGAAACAACAGATTCATATAAAAGCGTGGCACTTGACACATAGCGTCACATTTATATTCGATTTTATTCGATTATAGCTGGATTTTATTATATTTGCACATTTTTCGTGATCCAACATTTTATATATTTCACTAAAGATATATTATTTTAACTATTTGTTGAAGAACGTCCTGATTTTTAATGTTTACTATAGTTAAATCAATAGTTCAAATGCTTTATCGTCATCGTATATGACCTACTTGTGCAATATTCCTACTTAGTAGGCAAAATTGTATATATTATAATTAGTGTGTGATATAATATTCTAAAATCCAATCGATTTCTAAATAAAACGATTAAATTACATCATTTATCATCGTGGATTTTATTATATTTAGACATTTTCGTAATCCACCATTCTATATATTCCACTAAAGATATATTATTTTAACTATTTGTTGAGGAACGCTCTGATGTATAATGTTTACAATAGTTAAGTCACTAGTTCAAATGCTTTATCAACATCGTAAATGACCTACTTGTGCAATATTCCTACTTAGTAGGCAAATTTGTATATATTATAATTAGTGTGTGATATAATATTCTAAAATCCAATCGATTTCTAAATAAAACGATTAAATTACATCATTTATCATCATGGATTTTATTATATTTAGACATTTTCGTAATCCAACATTCTATATACGTTCTATATATTCACATAATATTCTATATACATTCTATATACATTATAATACATAATATATAATATTCTATATACATTCTATATATTCACTAAATATATATTATTTTAACTATTTGTTGAGGAACGCTCAGATGTATGTTTACAATAGTTAAGTCAATAGTTCAAATGCTTTATCATCATCGTATATGACCTACTTGTGCAATATTCCTACTTAGTAGGAAAATTACACAAAATTATATATATAGTATAATATAGTGTGTGATATTCTAAACTCGAATCGATTTCTAAATAATACGATTAAATTACATCAAAGCGAAATAAATTCAAAACCATATGTGTATGTCTAATACAAAATCTTCGTCCATAAATGTCGCCACTCAGATGTACCCTGAGTGTGCATTGGTAACAGTGCAAGAACTAATTAATTGGTGGCCGAAAATGAGGAAACGTAGTAGCCTTGAGGATGGCAGAGCCTTCAGCGCCCATCCTCTTAAAAAGAGGAAAAAAAGAAAAAATTCAAAATCGTAATTTCTAACACTTTCTAACACTGAAACGCTGCCTGTTTATAGATCACACTCGTTTCATCCAACCTCCCGTTTCCCAACCAATTGTCAGCCCTGGATATACTGGAGTCCTTCTATGAACGCCTGGAAAATGACAGTATGCGTGCGATGGCTCTTGCTCAATCATTCATTTACAAACCAACTCAATGTCAGTGGAACGTAGTTGCTGGCGTGCGAGGCTTATATATGGCGGACAAAGGCCACGGACATGTCACCCTTAACGTCACGCCCATCACAGATCCAAACATCAGCCCTGAAAATAGCGAGGTGGTACCGGAAACAATCGCTCATAACTTTTATTTGTTCAGTACGGCCATAACTGGGCAAATATGTACTATATGAAGCTAACTATTTTTGGTGTATTTTAAAACTTATTATAACTAAATAAAGATTTGAAAACTAACATTTCCCAAATATTAATTGTTAAATAATCGATCTTCATTTCGAAATTTATTTAGGTTTTTCACGGGAAAATTAAACTTTTCTACAGATATTGCATACAGTAATATATATATCATGTATTTCATGTGCGCTCAAAGACTAGGAATATTTAAAAGATTGTTTTTAAACACTTCAAAAATAGGCCATTTGCATAATATTTGAACCAATGTAAATTCCCCTATGATGACGTAGGTAGTATTTAAATGTCTGATATGCACGGTGCGCATGTGTCATAGCAAGAGTCCTATTCACTGTTGCCATACCAATTCTAAATGCTGACATGGTTATTTAAATTGCTCTCATAACATATTGCACTCATTCTTATGGTTGATAATTGTTATTTAATAATCGTCTTAATGAAAGTATTTACTATATATTAAAAAATAGTTTATTTTATAGATGACTGCATCTATATATTTATTCTTTAACTTATGCATAAGTTATTGGCAACCATGTCAGGAATATCACATACGTCACAGAAATATTATAAAATGGGAAACATTTTTAAAGTATAAGTATTTCGTTTTTAAAATTAGAAGATATGATATATATAATAAATCTGGTAAATATAATGGATTTAGATCTATCAAAAAAAAAATGGATTGATAATTGTTTTTGATGTGGAAGACCCCATTGCTAATTTTCGAGAAAAAAAATTATGGCAATCCAATTGGAAAAATAGAATAAAATCATACGTTTATACAAACAATCAATATGTTGTTATAACAGTGATAATATAACAAACACAAACTAATATAAATTGACATTACTCTAGCGACATCTTTCGATTTCCTTACTCACTACATGAGTAAGGATATCGACAGATGTCGCTAGTTGTAAAACAGCCGCTTAAAATTGATACGCATTTTTATATAGAGTTGCTCTGTCTATAGTAATTGATGATGGCAATATAATTAGATTAAGTTCAGTGGCGTATGTAGAACTTTGATTAAATGACGAATATTATTTTGAGAAAAACTCTATAAAGTATAGTCCACAATAACACATGTAGTCGGTGATTTTTATAATTTAGCGATTCAAATCACAATTATTAAACAAATTTAAAAACTTGTCCATACATGCCCCCCCCTCTTCCAATATGCGAATGATTTTGTTAGTTTACGCACTTGTGAATGTTATCTAAAAAATATAGTACTACATTTGAAGCGAACCGTTTACTCCCACAAGCTGGCCAAACGATCCTTCACAAGTCATAAATAATCGCGATAATAATATGGTACTACCCGAAATCTTCGCGTCTCTGCGTTAAAACCATTTCTGATCGAATCACTGTCCTTATACAAGATGTTCCGTAACGAACTAACTAGATCGGCAATATTGAATTGAATATAATAGCGCATTAGCTGCAATTATGTACAGTTTTTCAAGAACAATTATTGCAATTTGTAAAGCTTTGGAAATTGTAAATACATTAGGAGTTTTCTAGTGTAACATCATCTAAGCTATTAATCTAATTAACTTAAATAAAATATATCAAAACTAAGCTCCAATATGACGCTTTAATATCTTCCTGTAAAACGCAAGGTACTATATTATACTCCATCCGAATCCTTTGGTTTTCTACTTTTCTATTCTCCAGTTAGTACTTCAAGATATAAAAGAATACATCTACAATAAGCTAGCCAACAGATAAGTCAGATATAGCCAATTACCATTCTATGCGTACCAATGGGCGATTTACAAAAAGCAATTCAAGATTTTTTTATTATATTATATCATCTATTATGAATGAAATTAAAATCAGAAAATTGGAATTTTTTTTTAATAAGTACCTAGCATCTGGATTATGTTTGGCTTTTTGCATTTTATGTATTGTATTTAAATTTGAAGGCGCATACTAAAAACAACCAAATTATTTAGTAATAAAATTGCGACAATAACGTCTCTATTATGCATTAGTTAACATAGGGCAAAGAGGTTGAAAGGTACAGATTAGTTTCAAATTAAAAGCATTTCAAAAATCTGCAAATCCATTTTTAATGGACCAATATGTTATTACGAGTTGTGCATCTCACTAGTATTGATGATATACAGTGGCGGCTCTTGACATTTCAATCGAGGAGGGCGCATATATTAAAAAATAACATAATAGTAAGAAATCTTACCTAAAATGGATGCAAAATGATTAGATTCAACCATTTCTTGAAAGTGGTATTCCGCTCTTCTATCTTTCATTGATATATACACTCCTTGGACAAGTTTGTGATAAATTTAAATCAGGCAATGGCTTACCTAATTCTTTAATTTTTACTTTGTCCTCAAGAGAAAGTCTACAAAATTCTATTTTCAATAAAAAACTAACACTATTCATTTTTATTAAATTATTTCTATTAAATATATTCTTGGGGAAACACGTAGCAAAATCGTGCATACGTAACTACACAGAACAATGCAACTGTCTTATCTGGCTATTCTATATCCATTTTCCTGTATACTAGACTAGGCTTCTCTGTTGGGACGCTAAAGAATCGCGGCCCGGAATAGCTTAAAACAACGATATATTCTTAGTTGTAGAAGCAGCGTGACGTCACGTTACCATAGCAACGCGGGCCGCTATTTTGTTTACGGCGCATACGATACGCGAACCAAAGAAACAGATGATATACTGCATACGGTCGCGCTCACTCTACCGCTTGCAACGGATACCACACGACACACCGCACTGTGTTGTGTTGAGTGCTATCACAACGCAAGCTTTATCTTTTAGGAAAAATAATGCCGAGATAAAATATCGCAATACAATTATATATCTACGGTAATGCGCTCAATGTTCAGGAGGAGCGCGCGTCCGTGCGGCCTCGAAAGTATCCGCCACTGATGATGTATCATTTTTATGAAATTAATCTATAATTTCCTATTTAATCCACTATAATGGCATATAAATAATGAATAATATTTACTGATAGAAAAGTACTTAATTTTATTTTGCAAAAACCTCTAGGTCTTAAAGCAATTATATAGTTATGAAAAGTCATACGGTATTTGTAATTGAGTTTATCAAGAAAACGCGATAATACCCACCTAAAAAACTCAGGGTTAATTTTTTTTTGAGTACTTAATACGCAGCCATTATTTTGAGGTACTTATATGAGCCGAAACGTCGGAAAACTACAACAATTTGAACAGACTATACCATAGTGCGAGTAATGTATATGCATAGAACTTTTTATAATAACAGTAATAAAAAGATTTGGAACGTGTCATTCCGATTCAGATTATCATATAAAATAAAATATATAGAATAAAAATGATTCTATAATTTCCACCACCATATACCTATACTGGAGAGCTATTGGCCTGTGGTGATATCGCTATGTTTGTGTACCGCTTCTTTGTACTTTTTTTTTTTTATATTGAACATCTATTAATTATGTATTTATGACAAGTTGAATGTAAGAACATATAATTATAATACAGGAGAATCGAGAAATAATTCTCATCTGTCCATAATTTCGATATTACAAACTATTAGTTGGTACTATCAAACTAATTTTTGTTTTCATATCACAATAAAATATTTGCGGAGTATGGAGAATATTGAGCGATTTTTTCGAATGAAAATTAAAAAATATATACGCATTTCTCAAAAAATGAAAAATATTAAAAATCACCCTCTTATAAATATATAAAGGGTTGATATGCCTTGTTAATTGTCTTATTGTTAATTACTTTTTTTTAGCTCCACAGTTGAGCTTCTTCTTTCAAATTTTTTTATACTTTGGTCTGTGCCAAAAGATAAAGAACCTTTAGAAAAATTTGCCTACCTTTTAAGGCTACCAATGTTGGAATATTCGCAACAGTTGAGCAACAAAATTATATCATTGCACAATATTTATTAAAATTTTTTGACTCAAAATGACAAAATTATTTTTGATGTTAAAAAATCACGTTAAATATTCAAGTTGTTGTGTATTGAAATTGTAAATTTATGACTAAAATGCTTATGGAACCTAAATCCAATTATGATCAAATTCGCATAAAAACATTGTATCTTCAGGTGCTACAAGCGCCCCCTTTGTACCGATGGCAAACTGTAGGTCACTTTGACGACCTAGTTCGTATTCACAGTTCATTTCAATGTACCGTTCACGAACTATAGGTCGTGAACTACTAACATCTTTTTAAAATGAACTAGTCCACGACCTATATAAAATACATGCACATAATGAAAATAATCTCATTTTTTGTCAATATAAAAATATTAAATAGTAAAAAATAAATAAATTGAAATATTTCAATACTTATTTTGAATTAACATTGAGCAAGAAAAAACAACAATGTTTATAATTTATACAAAACATATATACATATAAGGAAATATAATTTCGTTCCGTTCACCGACACACTATCACATAAATGTTAGTATTGCTATTGGTACTGTATATGTAATGTATACTATACTGCATCGTTTACGAGCCGTTGTGATTCATGAACGGTTTAGTACACGATGGGTTCAGGACCTAGTACAAGTACATTAATACGTACACCGTTCACCATGTAGTTCATAGTTCATGAACTAGGTCATAGTGACCTATAGGTCGTTGCAAAACATCGTCACAGCACGCCCGTCATTTGATTGAACCGTTCAGAGTGAACGGTTCGCGAGTGAACTACACATCGCTACGCCATTGATATACTTTTTATAGTATGATATACTTTTATATAGTATGATATACTTTTTTATTACTAGTTTGAAATTACTATATATCAAAGTGGTTATTCAATTGCTAGACATACAAATATACGTACAAAATATGGTACCCACAAATATGAATGTGCCGATCAGGTTAATCAGACATTATAGATTACACAGTCTGCACAAAGTCCGCAATACGGTAAAGTGTCTGCTCGCACCAAGATAATAAAAGTGATTATCAACTTAGAAGAACAACGCGAAACGCATATGTATAGTACCATTATATCAGCTCGAGGAGAATGTGTGTGTGTGCATTGTGCAGTACCGGACGAAGTGGTACCTCTGCTGCATTAACGTGGAAGTCGTGACTATCGCTACCCACCGTGTAATGAGACTCTTCTTAGTATAAGTAAGTACCCAAAGCAAAAGCAGATTGTCGATGAGTACTACCCGGTTTCCAGGTATTTGGTACCACCAAAAAGTGCATGCACTTCACTGTTATCTCAACATCATGCTTCTTAATTAAAAAATATAAAAAGGAGAAAATTAAAGCCATCTTTGATACTTTCTGTTGGGTACCCTCATCTATGTACGTGGAAATAAAAAAAAAATTTTTGCTAGATACTATTACTTAAATAAAATGTAAAAATATAACGTAAATGTAAAAATCGAATGATTAATAGTGGTAAAGCGCTGGTAGGGCTCATCCATCATTTTTCTCTTCATCTAGTAGCCACTTAAGAAGCAATGTGGTACCCTGTTTTAGGATCGCATCGGTTGCGCTATAAAACGTGGTGTTCGTAGTAATACATTTAGTAATACATCAGCAAAACAATTTTAAAGCCTCAAATTGCTGTGTTTAAAATGTCAAATTTATGTCATATTAGCATCTCAAAAAGAAATATTATACAAGGTTACTATGGCTATAGTAACATAATCTCCTCTTCGTGTTTTTACGTTTAACACATTTTATTATAAAACCTTATAAGATTCATATTTTACATGTTATCTACAAAACGAACTATTTCAATCGCTTAAAGATTTTTTAAAGACGAAACCAAACATAACAATAATTCGATTTATATATGCTTAATTAAATTTTTAATAATGCTACCGGTATTAAACCCCATGGTACCATGAAAGTGTAGTACAACCATATGACGACGAATCAACTAATTTAAATATACATCTAATATTATATACATGTATACCTGCTGCCTACCTTTCCACAGCAAATTTAATAAATACGAAATAGGAATGCCTTTTTTTCTTGCTCGGCTTCCAGGTACTGCCTGGTTGACAGTTTAGGTACTGTTTTAGTACACTGTCGCAACATTACGGCTCTAGCTCGGTTGGACTGACTCGGTCATTAAGAATAAGAATGTATTGGCATGCTAAGTTTTAAGCTTGGAACTTTTGACTTCTTCGAGGTACTACGCCGATGCTGCTACAGCAAACTGAGAAATATGTACAGAATTCCGACTTATAACCATATTTCGTCACATTCTTCTTTAAAGACGTGCACTCAAGACTCCGCTGCGATGTCTCTGAGAATAAATATAGGTATACCTAAATACTATACCCAACCATCAGCAAGATGTACAAAAACTTTTATTACAAATTTTACGATCATAGTGAATTATAAGTTTGTTTAAAACTTTATACCAATTAAAATTTGAAGCTTCTGCATTTTAACTTTATTATGGTAATATTTTATGTGTGGTACCACATTGGAAAAACAAACAACCGACATAATGGTTTTGTTAATATTTGAAAAAAGGCCGCTGCGTTGTGGATATAATACATTCGTACTAATACATAATAAAGTTTTCATAGTTTGAATTAAATTAGATAGTACTATGTCGTCTAAGTAACTAAAACTAATTAATTTTAATAGTACCATACAATATACCATGCTTTAAATCTAAAAGGATCTTATAACGTATATCTTACACATGTATGTTCAAAATAACATACTATACGAAGTTCTCATATAACACCCGAGAGAAACTATATAACATGGTAGTACTCGAATAAAATTCCACACTGTTCGATACGGAACGATAGTACGCATCGTTAATAAAGTACCAATCGGCGATCGGTTGGACCAGCTGTGCAACTGCACATTATTCAAGATCTAGGTAGTGAATAGTACCGTACTGGGCTGCTGGGCCGATTATTGGTGTACCAAAACACTATACTTAGCACAATCGTGACATGATATCTCCCGCGACCATAATTATATATTTTATGAGGCAGTACCAAGGTACTATAGGTATAGATTTACAATTTTTTCCTCTAGTTAATACAGTGTCTATTTGAGCGCATATACATGCTAATTTTTTATAATTTCTGTTGTTCGTAGGTCTGTCTTAGAATTTCAATTTAATATTTATAACTTGCTGAAAAATATGCACAACATTTTTATTTCTGTATCTTTAACTGAAATTACCAAACGTGCATTAGGCTGGTCAGATTACCTTGTTGCCAGTATTGTAAAATATGCAGGATATGCCCGGCATTTTATTTGTTTTAAAACAGCATTGTTAAATATGTATGTAAATCTTTAATTTTATTAAATAATAGAAAGCAAGTACAAGGGAAACACTTTCACCCGCGCTTTTCCTTCATTAAATAAAATTCGTCTTACTTTAAATAAATTTATTTTCGTTTTATTTTCCTTCATTAAATAAAATCTTACTTTACAATATACGTAACAAATTTTTTAGCGCAATATTCCAATACGATGTTAACAAATAAATATTCTTTCTAGTTACATTGTCATTTAATGTCGAGCGAAAGTGCTTGAAAAAGAAATTTGTCCAGCATTCAATGTTTTATTAAATTGTTAGTCATTTTACATTTTTATTATATAAATAATATAAGTTTTTGAACACTAAAAACTTGCCAATTTTATAAAATTGAACTGCGCCATCTATGGCATTACATGCGAACGAACAATAGGCACGCCTGCGGCTACATTTAATAATGGGAGCTTTATTTTAATACAGTGGTATTTCATAAATTGCAGAAATAAAGGTAGGTACCACGAGTACTACGGCAGACGGTGGTTTAAATTAAAGAGTTCTTCTTTTTAATTAGGAAAATGAAACAGCCTGTTTGATAGTGATCTTTAATTCTTTAAATCGCATTTGATTGAAATTAACCTTTTTAACAAACTTTAAACAAATGAGGACTAAATTTAATTATAAAATTATAAAACTTGTAAAAAAAAAACATTCATATGCCGAAATATGCAAAATCTTTTACAATTATGTGAAGAGTTCTAAATGTTGCAGATTAAACGGGCTTGTAGTTATATCGAAAAAAAATTTCATTGACTGTCAATTTGTGACATGGCATTCGAAGTATGTCATATTAATGCTGACAATCTACGATGCTGACATCTTTGTTTTTATGTGTGATTACGATGAATTTTTAGAATATAAGCGCAACTTATTATCCTCTAAATAAATATAATCTAACTAAGTGCCACCATTATGTAAATCTACAAATAAAAAACCTGCCAATAAAAACAACATGTCTAGTAACGGTGACAATAACAAGAACAAACAGCCGTCGCCTGTAGATCAGATGGTGAAGAATCTAGCCGCAGATTCGTATACCGCAGATGGCCAATACAATCAACTAGGGTTTGCTCAACCGCAACCCCAAAGTGAACTGTATAGCTTACCCCGGGTTGTGCATAATGGATATAATAACTACATGTTACCTGAACAGCCGTTACCGCAGGAACAGCCAATGTATAGTAGCCCAAATGGGCACTACGTCCAACAAAACTACGTTCTGCCACAGCAGAATATCTTTCTGAACGATAGCCGGTATGAAAAGCATGCAAATACTGATTACATGTACCAAAATTTAAATATGAGCTATCAACCTTATTTAAATTTTGCTGCCGATAATAACTTTGTTTATGATGCAGCTCCTCAACAATTTAATGCACCACAGTCTGCGAATTCAAATCAATTTCTCGAAAGTCTAAGCGGTCATTGGAATACCACTAACAATACAGGAACTTATTCCCCTTTTGGAAACAGCAATTTGTTCGATTCTGACTCCAAATTGCCTCATAACAACCAGAATGAAATTCCTGTTAATATTGAACTTCCCACTTTTAATCAGTTCGGTACTGTTCGCGAAACTTCGAATCCAATTAGCGTTACTATTACTGGACAACAACAACAGATGCCCAAGAAACCACGAGCAATTGCCGAAGTTAAGCCAATGCGCCCTAGTTATTCCGCTGTTCTATTGAAGAGTGCACCTGCGGTAGGAAATTCAACTAATAAGATTGGAAATTTGTATAATAATACCTCCGAAAATAAGGAGAGTAAACTTAAAGCTAAAGAAAAAGACAGTAATAATAAAAAGAGCAATAAATCGAACGACAAACTAAGCAAAAATAGCTTAAACCGCAGTAATACAACGAATGAAATTAAAGATATACCCACAGATAAATGTAATATCAAAAAAGTGAATGCTAAACCTGTGGTTCACCACCAACTAAATAGAAAATGGGCTTCTCTGGATAACGTAACTAATGAACAAGTTCATAGTTTTAATAAACCAGAACCCATTGACCCTAAACCAAAAAATGTCACAAAATCATCGACACCCAAATCAGCCAAAAAAACTCCAAAATCATATGATAAGCTTCCCAATTTCACAGATACTTCTAATAAACAAACCAGTAATACATGCTGTTCTCACGCAGATTCTGAAAGTAGCTCCTCCCAGAGTAATTTTAACACAAATAATACCAAGACTGCCTCATCTAATGATAATGGTAATAATAGTGGCAGTAAACAAGTTGGCGGAAATATTGGATTGAAAAAAGGAAATTCTGGAAGCGGTATTAGAGTTGTTAGGCAACGCAATTATGAACAACCTGAGAGGGACCGTCAAAGTGCGGGTAAAAGGGGCGGCCAAAGAGGTGGGAAGGTTAAAAAGGACTGTAATATGCCATTAGGTCAGTATTGAAAAAATAAGTGAAGATACTTTATTAAAGCTGTCTATATAAAAAAATATATTGCAACGTAGACAAAGAAGATATATTTATAAATTTACTACCAGATAATTAAAATGATGGATATTTTAGAACTGATGTAACCAACTTTTTGACCACATACTCCTTATTTTTGAGTTATATTTATAATATCTACACTGATTATTATATGATATGAGAACCTATTCATTTGAAAACTGTATTAGCTTTATTCTGTTTCTTATAATTTGTTCTTTTAAATTTAAGGTTTCCTTATTCAATATTGTCGCCAATATTTGAGTGAATGGTGGAAAATTTTAATACGATTTATTTTTTGGCTCTACCATTTAATCTTTGACATCTGCAGTATGAGTACTACCATTGCGGTTGATTTGTAAGTCTACCTCGAGTTCTAAATAATTTAAGAATAAATAATAGATGTACGTTTGAATATCTCGTAATAGTATATTGTAAGATATAAAATTAATTTTTAATTTCAGTATGCAAAAGATTTTTTTCATGCACTATTTAAACATGTACCTATCTATGCCTTCTGTATCTCTACAAGTTACAATATTTTTTGTAAGTTTAACTTTATTGTTTTTATTATAGGTTGTACAGTTTTCGTGATTGGATTTTGCACCAATACGCTTTATTTTCCGCCTGTGTGAGTAATGTCGACCAGAATCCTTTCTTATATCTCTGGAATAAAATACGACGTAAAAAGCCGATACCCGATGAAACGACACGAACTAATTTAAACACACACGTTGCCGGACTTCAGCATAATATCAACATGCCAACTACTGGTAAAACGTGCATGTGAAGGAATAAATTTTTCTTGTATCAAGTGTATTCATTTTGATTTTATTTAATATCTTCCGACATTGTTTTTTTCTCTCTTTTAAAAGGTGAGGAAGCTATGAAACGATTACTCGCTTGCAAAGGTAAAGATCCGTACAGCATCTTGGGAGTAACAGCAGACTGCTCCGACGAGGATATAAGGCGGTACTACCGCAGACAAGCGTTCCTAGTACACCCGGATAAAAACCAACAACCAGGAGCAGAGGAAGCGTTCAAAATCCTTGTACATGCATTTGATATGATTGGAGTGGCGGAACGAAGGGAGGCTTATGATCGGGGCGTGGCTGAATCTGTGCAGGTTAGCTTTATTTGTAATAAAAACGAGCTGTTCGAAAAAATGAAATAACCACTTTTAGGATATCTGCCACTTTTAGCAGTGGTAAAATCGTTAAAAGTTCGCTTTTACGTATTTGTCGCTTGACAGATATTTATGTCAATAAACAAATACTTATTTTAGCCTACATAATTTCAACATAATAATTATTTCATGCCTCATCACTTCTTTAATATATCTAAGGAAACATATGACTTACATATGTAAGAAAGTTTAAAACAAAAATTAGATAACATCAGCAAGACAACTATTGTTAACATATCTGCATACCTTTTGTTATTGCTTAGAATACTTTAATTGAAAATCAATTCCACTTCCTATTACACAGTATTGGCCAAAAGATAATCAGTATTCAGTCCTGGTGATACTGGAATAAAATTAAGTTTCAAGTTTGGCTAAAATTATTTAAATCGGTTAGATGGTCGATAAACATCTTTGCAAAAAATATTTTAGGATTCAATCGACCGATTGATACTCCGATTATCTTGGTTATTCATATAATAACCGCGGCAACACATTTATCGCATGTATTAACGTGAATGAAAACAAAAAATAGTGACACAACTTTTTGAAAATACAAAAAAAAAAGTGTGAATGTAACATTATTTATAGCAACACAAAATTAAATTAATTATATGCTTAGGTTTTTTGTTCGGCCTTTCCGGTTATGTTAAGAATTTTTAAAAATTTGTAATGAAAACGTAGAAAATAATATGCTATATGTATTAGCAATTACTTAACTTCGAAATTATGTTTATTCCCAGGTTACATAATTCGAATTATAATAACGAATATGTTGCAATATTTCTAGCTGCATTGTTTTCGGTCATATTTCGTGACAGTGCAATCAGATTTGTAATATTTTATAGGTCTGTCCAGGGTCTGCCAATGTACCTATAGAATTAGACTTGTTCTATATTTTATAGCTAATTGCATAACACCTTCGTGTTTATAAGTATGACTTACTAGTCTATCTCTCCTACGGTTGCTTCCATTTTCTTCAACTAACTCAACTTCCAATAGCAGCACATTTCAGAACCTTATTTGATCCTAAGCTTAAATTCTTACAAATTATCTACGCCTCATAGCTATATAATACTATACTGCGCTTTTAGTAATATCTTGTGCCAGTCTAACTATACAATGGTAGTCGTTATGCAATTACTATTTGTAAGTCTATAAATATTCGATTTTACATGCCATGGGCTCTAATAACATATGTACAATGAATACTAACTATATAGAGTATATAGAGTTATTATTAGAGTTATATATCTATAATTGTATAGTTAGTATATATATATATATATATATATATATATATATATATATATATATATATATATATTAATAAGTCCTAAAAGAAACGCATCGAATCTCGATCGGCTTAATAAATACATTTATGGGTATTATCCAACACGCAGATATATAACGATTTGAACATTAGGTCGAACAAGCTTGGTCCGAACTGACCACCCTCCTCGCCCAGCTGCAAGCCAAAGTAGCTGCCGCTGCAAATACGATCCGTTGCTCCACGTGCTCATCGCGACACAAGCGCATGCGCCTTACGCCTCCGCGCCCAGTGTACGCGGCCCGCTGGTGTGCGCAGTGCCGTATCAGGCACGGGGCACGCGAAGGCGACATCTGGGCCGAATCGGTGGCGGCCCGCATTGCGGAGCGAGAAAATGGCAATGGCAACAATCACCACGGCGGTGTCAGTACTGATAGTAGTATGAGCGATGGCAGCGGCGGTGGTCATAATGATGGTGGAGCCAACATACTGGGCAAGTGGTGGGTGTATCTGAGCGGTGGTTGGCGTTGGCGGTACTACGCTTGTATGGAAGGGGCGGTGTATGATGTTACGGAGTGGGCTGCATGCCAACGGGAAAGTCTGAAACACCTGAAGGCGGATCAACATTGTGTGCAGTACCGCATTGCTTTGGGTACGTACATTGATACTACCGTGAATGAATACTAACTATATAAAGAAGAGCAACGCAGTGTAATTTTTCATGGTAAATTATTTCTACCGAGAACGGCGTCGACCCCTGTAGAGTTAATCGAGGTACTAGTAATCGTATATTGTTGGCAGAATTCTACGCATTTTACTCCTTTATCTTTTAATTACGGCAGCCAGTGTTGTCACGTTGTTACTGAGACCGTGTTTTTTAAATATAATATTGTTTTAATCGTATACCTAATCATTTCTGACTATAGAGAAGTTCAACGCCAAATGATACTATTCATCACTTAATTTAGATAAAATTCTAAACAATTTTTAAATTAAGAAAACAGCTGTGCCAGAAACTTATCGACATACTCGATCGTAATCGTAACACTATTTACGGACATAAATAATGCAAACAGATAATCGGGTGCTAGTTTTGTATGTTTATTGTTTAGATATTTACGAAAAAGTAATATTCGTTTCCAAATTTTCCAAATCAGTTTAGGTGGAATATTATTCGATATTTGTTAAAAAAAAATTATATTGAATTACTGAGTTCCAAATACAAGGACATCTAAAAATTATTTTCTATCCTACGCAAACGTTTTTCCCGCTTGCGTTAGCATTCTTATATATGGTTAATATTCATTGCTACTATGTTTACTTCCATTACGGAATTTATTCGATTAAATCTGATTAGAACTTATATTGAATTAGAATATAAAACCACTAGCACTTATTTCATCCATATACACATTTAATATGTATGTCCTCTATACGTGTTATTAGATTACTGTTGTGCAAAGCAGATAAAATATTCTTAGGCCATTCTTTCGTCTTAATTCTACACTAGGTAAGCAGCAGCACCAATCGAGCAATTCTTCGAATAACCATCATACCAACTCCGGATCAAGTGGAAATAACTCTTCAGCTAGTACTAGCAATAGTAAACGTCATCGTAACAGTGGTGCCAACTATGCCAACCAATCAGGCGCTTCTCCTGACTTGGAACACCTCCTAAATAGTTTATACGGCCAAACTGAAGCTAGTACCAAAGCTGGTACTACTTCAAGTAATGGTAATGCTACTGGTCAAGATGGCGGCGGTTCTAATTGCGCTACAAGTCATATTGGTCAACGTAGGCGCAGTAGAAAGAATAAATAAATAAGGTAAGTTTCACAGCAGGTTCTACTGTTATTTTTAAAAATACGGCTATCTTATATGGAGTTAGCGCTCTGTAAACTAATATGGCTATTAAAAAAAAACGATGACCGTTAAGGAAATAAACGAAAATAGAATATTGAAAAGGCTTTTTTTCAATCAGTATCGCTAACGAAGACTTATTTATATTATGTCTTAATTATATGCAGAAATGGTTGCTTTATTTATAGTTATTTTGACGTGATAAAATTTCTTAGTTTAATCAATTTTTACCAAGTTCTTTTTTAAATTTTAGAATCGATTCTATTTCTTATATTTCTTAGAAACGATTTTTGCGTATTGTGAAAAAATATATTTTCAGTTCTATATTTTATATAATATATAATTATAAATGAACGTCCCTTGGATAACTTATGTGTAAATTGTTGCTGTGCTATACAACTACTGTTATTATTAATAAAAATACATGATTATTTTAATTTAAGATAAAGTTGTGGTTATTCACGTGTTTAAAATTATATTGTGAAAATTTAAAATATAATATACAGCGACATAACTACAAAATTATGATAAATTTATTCTAAAAATTATACTTTAAAAGTCAAATGTATTCTAACTTGTTTTCCTTCCCAGTACAAACAAAAACAACCAATAAAATATACATGAATAAAATCTAATTTTGTTTCTACTTGTATTTCGAGCATGAGTTGCATTTCTAATTCCTATTTTCTAATATCTAATTTCTATTCCGAATTGGATTTCTAATGAACTAGGTGTAAAGATAATGGAATGGTTTGCCATGTAAATTTTTCATAAGAAACGTATGTTTTGAGTCAGGATTTTTTTTACAGAAGAATCGTAAGGGCGTAATATTAGGAATCATATTAAAAAAGTTTATATTAGGTAATGATAGATTCAGAAGGTGTAAGCAATCTTTTTAAAAGCGCAAAATTGAGCTTATCTTTATTAAATAAAAAAATTATTGAACAGTTTAAATTATTTAAAAAATTATCACTACGGTGTTAAATAATAGTATAGAATATCATCCAAATACCGTAACTTAAAGCATTAAGTAGCTAGATGCGCATTTCGAAGGCTATGCCCTTTTAATATCAATCACGGGTATTTTTTTTAGTTTTTATCTTGTACTACTGAAGATGGGGGCATAGCTTTTGAAATGCGCATCTAGCTACTTAATGTTTTAAGTTATGGTATTTTCTTGATATTCTATACTATAGTTTAAATTATGTTAAAATATGTACAAAAATATCATCAACAGGTGTTGTCCACCCCTTAAATTATCTATATTAAAATACGCTAAAAAAGAGACGTATTTAGTGTAGCATTTCTCTCTAAACCAACTATTGTTTGATTTTTGCATAAATACCTAATTTTACATTACATTTTAATGCATCGGAACATTACATCAGAAATTAATTCTGATACGACGCATGTTTATTTGCATTTCGTACATTTAGAGATGTATTCGATAAGATTACTTAATTATTATAATTTTCAGATCTACCTTATTAGTTCAAATTAAATACTAGTTACAATCATCAACCATTGTGCAAATTGATGTGTATTAATTCTGTTTTCAGTATTTGAATGAATGTTATTATTTATTTACTACCACAAATTTATCATTGCAATATCATAAATCTTCACCTGCTTAAGTCTAGTGCCGATTTGTACCGATTTTGTTCGTATTGGTACTAGTGCATTTTCAACCGGATGTGTACTTTTGAACTAGTTCGGAGTCAATTTGACAATACTGGTCTCTTGAACCAGTTAGAAATATATTTAATAAAATGAATTTCATATATATATCATCCGAACTAAGAGCAATAATTAATGCATTTCTATCAATGTGTTTTGCGAGAAAATCTTTACACCATTGGAATGGAAGTAATAATCAATAATTGATTTCTTATCATACTTTCTTACATTTATTGTTTTCATATTTTTTTTTTGTATTAGGTACTATAAATATATCTTAAAATTTTGCGTTTATTAAATTTATTTATTTATTTTATTTATTTATTAAAATATATAAATTAGAGCGTATTTTTAATTCATATATTTCAGATTATATATTGAAAATTGGAATGAACATCATTCCATCAATATTTCTTCAATCGTTTTATCATCCCTATCTGAAGAGTTTTGACCTAAATTTGGAGCATTCTCCAAAAATTGCCGTAATTCTGATTCCAAATCCACTTCCACCTCTTGCTTCTAAAACGCAATATTATATCAAATTTAAAATAGTAATAACTGGTCTATCAATTGTAATACAAATAATAGAAGAAACAATAGAATCTGGTCTAAGTACCAATATAAATAAGACTACATACATGCACTTGATTTATTTGATCCTGTTGTGGCAGTACTGAAGTTACAACAGTGTGTTGATTAGATGATGTAACCGTTGTGAGCGGGGTCTGTTGTTGCACATTCGTGGGTAGGGCAACGCCCATAGCTCGCCTCAGCCCCGTTAAAGGAGCCACATCACCAGGCTGTACTCGTTTGCTAATATCAGCCAGTTGGTCGGTTACTGTTTGGGCTAAAGTCAACTCCTCATCATTCGGTCCAGCAATCTAAAATTCATTATATTTTCATATAGCTACAAGGGTTTATTTATATTTATATAATTGCCTTCTCCAGAAGGTAAGACATAAGCTAAATAATATAGCATTGTTTTAACTTCCTTCTGTGACTTACATGTTGATTAATATATTCTAAATCGCTCTAAAGTACTTTTTTCCCAACCTTTTCAAAACTTTATAACGCTACCTATAATAGTTACGACCATGATTATTTTACATACGCTGAATTATCTACTACATCGCCTTAAATTCATATTCAACTTGTATAACAAAATTGGTTAAATTAGGTAGCAAGTAGAATATAAAAAATATTCTTACGTAGATATATGATTATATATAGATATGTATAGAGTTATTTAATTTACCACTCATAACATTCTTTATTTAATAGTCCTTATTCTCAGAAAACACTTTTTTGTCACACAAAATACTTCCTGTAACTTACCAGTGATAGGTGTTGTGGTAGCGTCTGACTCAACCTGGTTTGTTGCACTTTGTGCAGTCGATCGAGCATTTGGCTACAGTTATCCAGGCGTTGTTGCAACTGTTCACGTTCCTGATACTCGTCCAGGAAATCAACATCAATACCGAGATCAGATAAGCTTCTTAAACTGTGTATGTCAATACTAGAATTGACGGCGCCGTTTTCTACAACTGCCATTTGTGATAGCAGTTGACTGGATTCTAAGGCGGTACGTACAGCGGACTCTTCTTCACGGAGACGCTTATTGTCCTCGAGGGACTGTTTCGTTTTGGAATGGTCGCCGCCTTGATTGAATGTAGGAAATTTTAATACAAGATATATCTTCTGTAATATTGTATTTGACATATATTACATAGAAAAATGCACCAAGTTTACAATGGAATTAATACTGGTGAAAAAAAAATTATAATTCTTAACTAACTGATATTCTTATAAGAACTATATTCAAAGGTATTAAACCTTCACACACCTGTTAATAAGTCCAGTAAGCTATCTACCATCCATACAGTATAGTCGCAATCCTTGGAAAAGTCCAGTATACTCTCAGCATATTGCACCGCCGTGTCTGAACCATACGTTTGCAATAACAGATCTGTTTCTTCCTTCGTCAAATTAGCAAACGCTGAATCATAACTTGGAGCATATGACCCAAAAGCGCCATAATGTAACGGTTTTATAGGTTTAGCAAGATTTCGACGATCTTCACGAAACCCTTGCATTTGTCCAGTGCCTTCAGATAACTTACCTAAAGTACACAGAAAAATTGTTGTTGAATAACCATAAATCCAAAAAAATTGTTAAGCGCATACGCCATACCAATTAGATCTCTCTCATTTCCCTTTTCATCATTTTTCAACGACTTTCGCTATCTGACTGGAATACTCTAATCTGGATTTACCTAGTATGGACTTCTTGTCCAATACCCTATGTCTAAGAACATGATTTCTTAATTCCCCTTTTCCACAACTAAGCCAGACAAGTCAATATTTGTCATTTTATCTACTTTTTCTATCTACCAATCTTTTTCTATTGCGCGATATTTTAAAAGCTTATATTCCATATTTATTTCCCTTTTCTTTTTCTAAGAGAAGTATATCGTTAGCAATGAAATTTCATGCCTGCATTTCACTCTCCTCTGACCGTATTGATTGATTTTCTGTATATAGATTAAAAGGTTACATGTCATTAATAATTCTCTTATGTATATAAAAAAAAAACACGATTCGTTAATATCCTACGTTATCAAGTATAAATATTTTATATCGAAACATTATCTCTGTATATCCCACATACCCATGAGTTGTCCCAGCAATACTGATCGCTTCTTTGTTCCAGGAATCACTCCATCCCCACCGACAATGATATTCAAGTTGGTAGTACCATCTTTTCTTTGTCTTAAGAAGCCCATGCTCGGACCACCGGACTTCTTCGCTTGCAGTTTAGCTTTGGCCATTCGGGCGGCTTCCTTGGCCTGAGCCAAAATCTGATCCGGTTCTAAGTCATCTGGGATCGCCTCGAACTTTGTTAGGGGCATCAGACGTTTAATAGGCGAATAGTTGCTAGTACTAGTCGATGGAATCTATAATTTTAATACAGTTAACGAACCAAAGATTTATTGTGTTAGCAGTATAATATAACCATTATAGTTCCACTAACTACACATACGCTTTAATTGTTTCATATATCTAATATAGAACTGTTTTAAGTAAGAAAATATTATAAGTTAATTGTATAGAATAACACCAAAATATCGCAACACAAAGGATTTAATAGATATCATTGCGATTTCCATGCCTCATCTTCATAGCACAACAATCGGACAAACATACATTTGTCATTCAGAGATATTTATACAATTGAAATGTACACCCAGTTAACATATTTTGTGTTACGGTATTTATAACCGTGACAAAAATGGTGATATTCTTTATTTACAATTATAAGATCGGATTCCCACTTATTTACAATTATAAGATAGGATAAGTTCCCACTTTACACAGGTATAAATTATACAGGGAACGGTTTTATATTTTACAAAATGAATCACTACGACGGTTTATATAGCACTACACATTGTAATGAATATTGTCCATAAACAAAAACATTTTTAAACAAAGAAGTATATATTTTTCATAAATTATATCAAAGATCTTTACCTATTCCTTTATAAGTCTTATAAAATACTACCTTATATTCTGCTCGAACATCGGGTGGCACCTCAAAACCCAATTCTTTATTTGTAACTTCGGGAATTAAAGCCAATAACCATCCTAGATTGTAAGATGCAAAAGATATTAATACGACGAATTCGTACATCTTACAATAATAAAATTTATTACATCTTTGAAATGGTAAATGAGAAATGAAACCATATTGACGAGATCCAAAAAGGAATAGATATTTCAAAATGAGTAAAATTAAGAGATTGTGCTATTATACATTAAATTAAGGCAAACCTGTATACAACTCATTAAAAAAATAATGCCGATAAGATTTAACGCATTATTTCTTTGATAGACTTAATTATTAATTGTAAAATCGTCAATACGGCGTTAAATAATTGTAGAAAACATCACCCAAAAACAGTAACACAACGCATATATTAGCTATATGCGCATTTCGGAGGCTATGTCCCCATCTTCATAGCACAACCATCAGACAAACACATTTGTCATTCATAGAGATGTCTATACAATTATAGAATCAATTGTATAGCAATCCCGGTGAGTGACAAAGGTATCTTTATTTGTTCGATTATTGTGCTACTGAATTATATTATTAAATCAAATATTTGATATCTCAAAAGCAATTCAGTCTCCTCGCACTTACCAATCTTCTCTGGTATCATCATCTTCTGCCCGGCATGCAATAACTTCCTGCTGGCTTTATAATACACTGTATCCGCATGATTATACTTCATAGCATTCTCGCACATCAACTTGAAATCCTCCATAAACTCCTGCAGATCCGCGTATTCGTTATCATCAATCTTCTGACGCATAGTACTCAAATCCATTGGATTCGTGATTATAGTTGAATAACCGGGCGCTATATTATCAGTCACTGGCCAAGCGAAGAAGTTCTGCGGATCGCGTTTCTCCAAAGCACGATGAACGTGTTCCAACATTCGCTGGACCAGATTGCGTTCTTGATATTTCTTTATCACGCATGTACGAGGCTCGCGAAAAACGCTTGAACTTGGACTGCCCAAGTCTATTGCGTTTAATACCTGAAAATATGAGTTCAACTGCCATGATAGTTTTAAAATGATTTTAATTTAGAAGCAAGAGTACCACATTATAACGCGACAAACTTAAGGCTTAGTGATAAAATTAGAACATTGTCCAAAATTTTCTATTTTATACAAATTCAGGTACTTTAGATATTTACTGGAATCAAGATATCTTATTTTTCTGTTTTTTTTTTCCTCGGTCGAAAAACAAACAAAAATAAAATATTTACTGAATTGGACTGCTTAGTTTTTTGATTTCCTCTCATAAAAAAAAACCATGTTAATCTTGCAAGTGCAAATTTATACTCGTAACTACTTATATCAAACGAATTTTTCTGTTAATTCCATAATCAAAATTCCAAAACAAAGTTCAGTTTTTGGATAAAAATTCTATAATTTATGGCAACATTAACGTTTACTTTGACAAATTCTAATTCATAGTCGAGTAATGTCTTCGGTGTGTTCACCTCATCTAATTGTTGCAACTGCTCTTCAGTAGGCTCATCCTCCTCTTCTTCCGCTTCTACTTTTTCAACTTCCTCTCGTTTCCGTTTTTTTTCTTTATGATGATGTCTATGCTTCCTTTCTCGGTCACGCTCCCGATCTTTAGATTTATCTTTACTTTTTTTCTTTTTCTTACTTTTCTTATGATGCTTTCTAACTCCTTCTCCTATGCTTCCTTCAGTAATATGCAGACCCTCTTTAGGTACTCCATCTTTAACATAAGTGATTAAAGACATTTCGGTTTTAAAGCGGTTGAACTGTTTATAAATAAGTTTTAAGAAGAATGATAAATATATGATTTATACAAATATTATATTTATATCGAGAAGTTTTAATGTACCATTTCAACAATATTTTACAACTATGAAATAACTACGCGATATGTATTATTTAAAACTTTAATTTAGCATACCTGATTCATGTTCCGGTGAATTTTGTCCACCAACTTTAAGTATTAATCGCAAACCTTGCTGTTGAGTTTGAGACGGTTTTTCTTCATCGTGCTTACTTTTATGCTTTTTGTGCTTTTTCGTACCACTTCCCATTATTTGAGGGAAATTTAGCACGCTCTTAATTTTATAATGCTTGTTTAAGGCCTATTTGTATTTAGAAATTTTATGGAAACACGGAAAAGTTGACAAATCAAAATATTTACATAACCTAATCTGACATGGATTTTTAAGCCCTGAACGAAAATTTACGACGTGTCACGACTCCATGATTAAAAACTATATAACCACAAATTATTTAATGCACTTCTAGCTTCATGCGTTTCGTATTCGACGTTATGTTCGTGTGCCCGTAGGGCTTCTACAAAATATCCTTGCTTATTCAATAATGGATATTGAACGTGTGAATTCAAAAAATCCCGTAGAAGAGAACATTGAGGTAGTCGATGAATCGCCTAACACTGATGCATTTATGAGAAGTTCTGAAAATGTAAAAAAAAAACGAAACACTAAATTACCGATTGCGAGAGTACGGCATATAATGAAGATGGATCCGGAATGTCAGCTCATCAGTCAAGATGCCGCTTTAATACTTACTAAAGCTACGGTATGTCGTATAAGATAGAAAAATCATGTCTGCATCCCATATGAAAAGTATCATGATTCCTTTATTAGTACTTGACATAAATTTGCGTTTAGGAGATATTTTTGCAAAACCTTGCTCGTCAAGTGGTTAAATATACCTTACAAAACAAAAGAAAAACTATTTTAAAACGCGATTTGGAAGCAACAGTTGAAAGCAACTCTAACCTGTGCTTTTTGGATGGAACCATCGATTAAAAAATATTTTATTTAATGTGAGTAGTTACAAACTTATAATACTACTATGCTGCACTAGTGATACATTTTAAATTAAAATAATGAAAAAAAATGTTTAAATATAGTAAAAATAGTAAATAAGTTTACAAAGTAATACATTTATAAAATGCAAACAAAAAAATATCATTTCACATTAACATGTTAATTATAAAATCATCCGTTGAAAACTGATTAATGAACATTAAAATCGTTACTATTGCTGCAAATAAGAAGTAATTGTATAGCTACAATTTATTTTTATAAACATTAGAATGATTACATTGTTTCATATATAATTCAATTGAAAGAAATTTCGGGTAAATCGAATAATATTAGCACAACTATTTATATTATTAAAATGTATTGTCCAATTTATCCGGCATCATCACATCATTCTTATTTTTAATTCCATCCATATTTTCTTATTTAATCCGCCACTCTACCGCTAGTCCTCTTTGTAGTACCTTTCAAGAACGGTCGTGGTTTATACAAATCGTCGCTTGTATACCTCTGCGTCGCTTTGCTATTGTTTAGCCTTCGCTGTTTAACATGTACATGCGCAGTAGCAGACGTCACGCCTGGAGTATCCCCACCACTGGACATCGGCTCTACGTCACCTTTACTTGCTGGAACACTATCTGAGGTACTGTTACAGTTTGGAGGTATAGTAACTTTAAAATTCGTAAAACTTTGATCAGCTAAAAAATATCGTAAAACTACATTGAACTAAATCATTATGGAATTACTTACGATTATTATCATTATTTATACTAGAATCAGATGAAATAGTTGAAATTTTACGTTTTTGCGCTTTACGCTTTTTATTAACTCCTTTAATTTGTGGTGCAGATATTTCTTTGCCGAGTGTTTCTATAAAACTAGACGTATAGTTTAAATACCGAGTGGTTTTCTCACTTATTTTACCTAAATATAAACAATCGCTACAAAGAACAATTTGACTCGTTAAAGTACTTGATTCTGAAACTAACGTTAACTTACTCATTGCTGTTTTTTTTAATAATTTCTTCGTTGGTATTAACATTTTCCATATTTTCAACAGTTTTAATAGTGGCATCAATGCTTAAATCCTGTTCTAATATAGCTAAGCTCGTGTTACTCGTATTATCATCCGTATTTCCGATATGTACTACTGCATTTAAGGTGTCACTACTTTCTCTATTAGGACATTTTTCAATACTTCCTTGTTCGATGTCAGTAGTAATGTTATTGCCCTTAAGCATTATCTTTCTCAATTTGCTCTGTTTCTTCAACTGTTTCCGTAACTTCATTATTTTTCGAGCTTCGCGAAAATTTGACGCAAACTTTGGTAGCGTAATTGTTGAGAGGATTTTATCTTTTTGATCATGTAATTTGTATTCAGCAAGATGAGATTTAATAGCATCTAATGTCTCTACAAAATCAGGAACATTGTTTTTCGGCACTTCAGAACTTTCAATCAATGCTAATGGAACAGCCGAGTTATTTTTCTCTTCATTTCCTTTCACACTTTCAACTAATTTAGTTTCTGTGTAATTTTCTAAATCTTTCATGTTTGTTGCAACAATAGGTTCCAGATTATCGCAAATTTCAGTCTGTATATCTTTAACTTGTATTTCGTCTGGCGCTATTTTTGCAGTCTCGTCTCCAGTTTGACAACAATCGCTATTGGAGCCGTCTTTACTATTACTGTTACTACTGCTGCTGTCCTCAGTAGTATTATTATTGCTTCTTTGTTCCTCACTGTTTAACAATAATGTAGTACCAGTATTACAAGTACTACCGCCTTTATTCTTTGTTTGACCATCGTTAGAGTCCTTATCTGTTGATCTACGATCTGTTTGCTGTGTTTTAGACGAAAAATTATCGTGTTTCATATTTTTATCTCGTTTATCCTTGTCAGTACTACTTGATATTTGTGGTTTTGAAGAATCTTCACGAGTAGTATGTGAAGTGCTATGTTTACGACTGGATGAAGAGCGGTGTTCGGATTTGTAATATTTATCAGTCGAAGGAGTACTTTTGCTTTTGCCGTCCTTACTATGATCTTTTGACGAAGATTTATCTCTACTAGAGGAGGTACCACCTTTACCCGATGAATGGTCTTTGGCAGATTCTTTGTATTTGCTGGAAACGCTGTTCTCCTTGTCTTTACTACCAGAAGTAGCAATATTTTTATCTTTATCCTTACTACTGCTACTTTTATCCTTGGTGCTACCGGAACTAATTTTATCTTTAGAACTGGAAGAGGAGTGTCTTTTATTGCTACTATATTCTTTATCAGAAGAATGTTTATTACTCGCAGACGAAGAAGTACTCTTACTTTTGCTATCCTTGTCTCTATCTTTAGTACAACTAGACGATTTGCTTTTCGAGGATTTCGATTGGATTTCTCGATAAGCTTTCGCATCTTTAGATTTATCTCTCGATTTAGAACTATTATGATGCCTAGAGCTATCTTTTTTATGGTCTCTAGAGACATCTTTTTTATGAGAACTAATATGTTTCGAATTACTATCTACTGCGTCTAGTTTTATTGTACTATCTAAAGTTTCTGAAGAAAGAATTATTTTCGAATCCTCTACCACTTCATATTTAATTTGTAAATTACTAGTTTCTTCACTAGCTTTAAGATCCGTCGAGTCCTCCGTAACTGATTCATCTATCGTAACTTTATCTTTGTTAGCATGTTTATCTTTAGATTCCTGGAAAATTTCATCACCAACAGCCCGCAAATTCGTTAGCTTCTTATTTTTACTATCGTCGTTATCCTCACTTGTTTCAGTGGTTTCCATAGCACCGACAACTCCATCATCACCTACCAAAATATCAACTTTCGCGCTACTCGCTTCATCAGTCACGATTGACAACCTGTCATCGGAAGAGCTATTCTTAGAAACTTGACTGTCACTTTCAAGCAAATGTTGCATAGCAACCGTGTTATCTTTATTGTTTTGTTCTGAATTATGGCTTACTAAGCCAGACATTCCCGACAAATGTGAATCGATAGAATTATCCTCTGTAGTAATTAATTTAAAGGACAAATCTTCGTCTATTGGTTCAAATGGTGGTGAGGTATCGTCGTCGTCTATGGCCATAGAATTGGAATCTTCAGTTGCTTCAATATCGACATTATCATTTTCAGGGGAAATTGCTTCTAATTCAGTTTGGAGTAGAATTTGTGTAATGGGTTCATCTTCTATTTTAAGTGTTGTATCAACATATGAATTTTCTTCCGTTGTTACAGGTGTCGTTTGTAGTCCTATATACTTATAGAACACTTTTTGAACTTTCGGTAGGAATACTGTGTTTATTTTCGGATTAACTACCTGATTGACAATGCGTTCTACGCCTGTTTCCAAAAATCCACTTTCATAGATGTTTTTTCGTAACATTTCCCTTAACTGATTCTTATTCGATTCTGGCTTCCACTTTTGCTCTTTCAAAAAACTACTCACACTCCCTTCTACTCGTTGTCGCAGGTTTTGGTAAGCGGGCTTCGTATCCACGTCCGCAATACATTCTTTCCGGAAACTATCGAAAATGCCTTGTGATTTAAGTTCGTACACAATCTGATCCGCCAATATTTGGTCTGAGATATATGGTGCAGCAGAACCGCTTACCAAGCTCATTTTATAGAGGGAATGATTTTTGTGAACTATTTCCTAATGAACAACACTATAAATACGTGCGTAATATTTTTGTTTATAATAATGTAATACTATTTCATCGTTTAAGGCTATGTATACTATGAAATGAAGTTGCAGATGTAATAAGTGCAGGCTATGTCAATGACAATGTCATATACATTGTATTACCCATGACAATGTATATATAGACATTGCAAGTCCATATAAAAGAGACAATCAGAGGGGAATCAAATTTCCACAAATTTCATTAGCCAGAAGGTGCTGCACTCTGTAGGTGATATATAAATCATGGTTGTGTTGAAATATTTGATATCTAGGATAAATCCCGCTTGAATGCATCTATTATAATAATCTAGTTGATTCAAAAGCCACTGCGGTACATGCGCTGTTTGCAATTTATTTCGTTTTTCATCGGGTTAGTTCGCGGAAGAGTTCGGATAATCAATAAAAAGATATTTATATTTCCAGATTATATTCATTTACCGCACCATCGCATAGTTGTCAAATATTACATGATTTGTATAGATTGGAAGAATTATGATCAATTCATGTATGCGACTATTATATATACATTGTCAGTGATATCAATGACAATGTATACATAGACGTTGCAAGTCCATATACGAAAACGAATCAACTTTAAGCGGTTGATTTTCATGTGGCGACATCTGTCGATATCTTCCCCACGAGAACTTTGTGAAGATAACTGAAGACTGCGCTAGTATATTGATCAAATACCCGGGAACGAAATTTTGACAATTTTCCACTTAGTGTGGCGCCATTGTCTCCCCATAATCAATATGTTAATTGATTCAATACGCGCGTTGCGTCCCCAATCGACTTAAACCAAGCATTCAATTACTGTGCGCGGGAAAATATGATATGGCCACGGTCAGCTGTTCGACATCAGCAACATCAAAACAATGAATAAAATGTGTTAAACATTGAACCCGGGAGAAATGTATCAAATTTATAAAATTCTATTAAATACATTGTCATTGGCAATAGTTACAATGCACATTTAATAAATATACGAGCCATATATTAACTTGTACTCCTCAATATATTCCTCCTCTTATACTCCATCAAAAACAATATTTTAAATGCCCAATTCGTAACTTAAACTTCCGTCATCAACAAATTTTTCACTTCTGCCACTCATTACAATTTCTTTATAATTGTACCTAAAGAAGTATTAATAATTGTACCTAAAGAAGTATACAATTTACTACCTTCAAAACTCTTCAATTTATTTTCTAAAAAATCTTTAACAATTTTCAGTTTAGCAAAAAAAAAAAAAAGGAAATTACATTACATATATATTTATAATTTATACAATTACATATATAGTAACAGGCTTCCCACCCTTCCCATATGTTCCTAATATCCTCTATAACTACACACTGTAATTGGGATTATATCCTGTTGAGGTAGTTTCCACAAACACAAATAAATAAATAAATTAATAAATAAATGGTGCTCGATGCTACGTACCTCGTTTTCTGAAGAACGAGTGTTATAAATGACTTATGAAATGAGTTTTTTTACTATGTTTTCTAATTTGCGTCTTTTATGCCCTTTTTAAATAAAAAATCAAAATTTAAGGTATTCTTTGACTGTTGGTTGTAACTATTGACACATTTGAAACATTTGAAATAAATTGTCAAATAAATTCAAATTAACCTATTTGTTGCTTTCGTTTGTAGTTTGACGTACAATTGTACATTTCAGGGACAAAATTTAAATCAAACTATTTGTTGCTTTCTTTTGTAATTTGACGTTTGATAACTGGCAAGCAGAGCTACCAGCTTTGAAATAGTAAATTGCATTATGCTATAAGAGAACTCAAATTCGCTATAAACGAACTCATTTGGGTTCGTTAATAGAGCTCTATTAGAAACGCAAATTAGAAAAAAATATTTAGCAAACTTTTCACTCATTAATTCTTTTACTTTAAATGCATTTTACTATTTAATCCGTAGATAAATCTTTGATTAAAAATAAAAATATAGTAACTTACATAGAAAAAATCTTTTTTTTGTCTAAAATGTATAAAAAAATAATTCTCTAAATATTTATTTATGTAATAGTATTTCTATATCGTTATTCAACTAAATATTGATTACTAAAAATGGCTTTATGCAATAATAATTTAATACAAATTCGTAATAAATCGCAAAATAACTTTTTCTTCATTGAATATTCTAGAAAAATTTAGTACACAAAAATATTACGCAATATAGTTACATCTGTTTTCACATGTCTTCAGTATTTGAATGAATGTTATTATTTATTTACTACCACAAATTTATCATTGCAATATCATAAATCTCCACCTGCTTAAATCTAGTGCCGATTTGTAACGATTTTGTTCGTATTGGTACTAGCGCGTTCTCTACCGGATATGTGTACTTTTGAACTAGTTTGGAGATAATTTGACAATACTACGGGTCTCTTGAACCGGTTAGAAATATATTTAATAAAATAAATTTCATATATATCATCCGAACTTAGAGCAATAATTCATTAAAGCCATCAGATGTGTTTTGCGAGAAAATCTTTACATCATTGGAATGGAAGTAATAATCAATTATTGATATCTTATAATACTTTTCTTACATTTATTGTTTTCATCATTTTTTTTTTGTATTAGGTGCTAATTTTATCTTAAAATTAAAATTTCGCGTTTAACATTAAAATATATAAATTAGAGCGTATTTTTAATTCATATATTTCAGATTTGATAATTACTATTGAAAATTGGATGAGCATCACTCCATCAATATTTCTTCAATCGTTTTATCATCCCTATCTGAAGAGTTTTGACCTAAATTTGGAGCATTCTCCAAAAATTGCCGTAATTCTGATTCCAAATCCACTTCCACCTCTTGCTTCTAAAACGCAATATTATATCAAATTTAAAATAGTAATAACTGGTCTATCAATTGTAATACAAATAATAGAAGAAACAATAGAATCTGGTCTAAGTACCAATATAAATAAGACTACATACATGCACTTGATTTATTTGATCCTGTTGTGGCAGTACTGAAGTTACGACAGTGTGTTGATTAGATGATGTAACCGTTGTGAGCGGGGTCTGTTGTTGCACATTCGTGGGTAGGGCAACGCCCATAGCTCGCCTCAGCCCCGTTAAAGGAGCCACATCACCAGGCTGTACTCGTTTGCTAATATCAGCCAGTTGGTCGGTTACTGTTTGGGCTAAAGTCAACTCCTCATCATTCGGTCCAGCAATCTAAAATTCATTATATTTTCATGTAGCTACAAGGGTTTATATATATATATATATATATATATATATATATATAATATTGCCTTCTCCAGAAGGTAAGACACAAGCTAAATAATATAGCATTGTTTTAACTTCCTTCTGTGACTTACATGTTGATTAATATATTCTAAATCGCTCTAAAGTACTTTTTTCCCAACCTTTTCAAAACTTTATAACGCTACCTATAATAGTTACGACAATGATAGATTATTTTACATACGCTGAATTATCTACTACATCGCCTTAAATTCATATTCAAGTTGTATAACAAAATTGGTTAAATTAGGTAGCAAGTAGAATATAAAAAATATTCTTACGTAGATATATGATTATATATAGATATGTATAGAGTTATTTAATTTACCACTCATAACATTCTTTATTTAATAGTCCTTATTCTCAGAAAACACTTTTTTTGTCACACAAAATACTTCCTGTAACTTACCAGTGATAGGTGTTGTGGTAGAGTCTGACTCAACCTGGTTTGTTGCACTTTGTGCAGTCGATCGAGCATTTGGCTACAGTTATCCAGGCGTTGTTGCAACTGTTCACGTTCCTGATACTCGTCCAGGAAATCAACATCAATACCGAGATCAGATAAGCTTCTTAAACTGTGTATGTCAATACTAGAATTGACGGCGCCGTTTTCTACAACTGCCGTTTGTGATAGCAGTTGACTGGATTCTAAGGCGGTACG
The DNA here is from genome assembly GCA_947310635.1 of Leptodirus hochenwartii. Taxonomy (NCBI): domain Eukaryota; kingdom Metazoa; phylum Arthropoda; class Insecta; order Coleoptera; family Leiodidae; genus Leptodirus; species Leptodirus hochenwartii. The sequence continues at coordinate 42,591,562 of OX371176.1, forward strand.
TACAGCGGACTCTTCTTCACGGAGACGCTTATTGTCCTCGAGGGACTGTTTCGTTTTGGAATGGTCGCCGCCTTGATTGAATGTAGAAAAATTTAATACAAGATATATTTTCTGTAATATTGTATTTGACATATATTACATAGAAAAATCCACCAAGTTTACAATGGAATTAATATTTGTGAAAAAAAAAATTATGATTCTTAACTAACTGATATTCTTATAAGAACTATATTCAAAGGTATTAAACCTTCACACACCTGTTAATAAGTCCAGTAAGCTATCTACCATCCATACAGTATAGTCGCAATCCTTGGAAAAGTCCAGTATACTCTCAGCATATTGCACCGCCGTGTCTGAACCATACGTTTGCAATAACAGATCTGTTTCTTCCTTCGTCAAATTAGCAAACGCTGAATCATAACTTGGAGCATATGACCCAAAAGCGCCATAATGTAACGGTTTTATAGGTTTGGCAAGATTTCGACGATCTTCACGAAACCCTTGCATTTGTCCAGTGCCTTCAGATAACTTACCTAAAGTATACAGAAAAATTGTTGTTGAATAACCATAAATCCAAAAAAATTGTTAAGCGCAGTACGCCATACCAATTAGATCTTTCTCATTTCCCTTTTCATCATTTAACGACTTTCGCTATCTGACTTGAATACTCTAATCTGGATTTACTTAGTATGGACTTCTTGTCCAATACCCTATGTCTAAGAACATGATTTCTTAATTCCCCTTTTCCACAACTAAGCCGAACAAGTCAATATTTGTCATTTTATCTACTTTTTCTATCTACCAATCTTTTTCTATTGCGCGATATTTTAAAAGCTTATATTCCATATTTATTTCCCTTTTCTTTTTCTAAGAGAAGTATATCGTTAGCAATGAAATTTCATGCCTGCATTTCACTCTCGTCTGACTGTATTGATTGATTTTCTGTATATAGATTAAAAGGTTACATGTCTGCCAGACTCTGTCTATTTTTGTAAATAATTTAATAATTCTCTTACGTATATTTTTTTAAAAACCAATTCGTTAATATCCCAATCTATTTTATCAAGTATGAATATATTATATCGAAACATTCTCTCTGTATATCCCACATACCCGTGAGTTGTCCCAGCAACACTGGTCGCTTCTTTGTTCCAGGAATCACTCCATCCCCACCGACAATGATATTCAAGTTGGTAGTACCATCTTTTCTTTGTCTTAGGAAGCCCATACTCGGACCACCGGACTTCTTCGCTTGCAGTTTAGCTTTGGCCATTCGGGCGGCTTCCTTGGCCTGAGCCAAAATCTGATCCGGTTCTAAGTCATCTGGGATCGCCTCGAACTTTGTTAGGGGCATCAGACGTTTAATAGGCGAATAGTTGCTAGTACTAGTCGATGGAATCTATAATTTTAATACAGTTAACGAACCAAAGATTTGTTGTGTTAGCAGTATTATATAACCATTATAGTTCCACTAACTACACATACGCTTTAATTGTTTCATATATCTAATATAGAACTGTTTTAAGTAAGAAAATATTATAAGTTAATTGTATAGAATAACACCAAAATATCGCAACACAAAGGATTTAATAGATAGCATTGCGATTTCCATGCCTCATCTTCATAGCACAAAAATCGGACAAACACACATTTGTCATTCAGAGATATCTATACAATTGAAATGTGCATCCAGTTAACATACTTTGTGTTACGGTATTTATAAACGTAACACAAATGGTGATATTCTTTATTTACAATTATAAGATAGGATGGGAACTTTTCACAGGTATAAATTATACAGGGAACCGTTTTATATTTAAATTTTTTTTTAATGTTTTCTATAAACTAACTGAAGAAAGTTAGGTATATTTTGCAAAATGAAACACTACGGCGGTTTATATAGCACTACACATTGTAATGAATATTGTCCATAAACAAAAACATTTTTAAACAAAGAAGTATATATTTTTCATAAATTATATCAAAGATCTTTACGTATTCCTTTATAAGTCATATAAAATACTACCTTATATTCTGCTCGAACATCGGGTGGCACCTCAAAACCCAATGCCTTATTTGTAACTTCAGGAATTAAAGCTAATAACCATCCTAGATTATAAGATGTAAAAGATATTAATAGGACGAAATCTTACAATAATAAAATTTATTACATGTTTGAAATGGTAAATGAGAAATGAAACCATAATGACGAGATCTAAAAAGGCATAGATATTTCAAAAATAGCAATTCCGGTGAGTGACAGAGGTATCTTTATTTGTTTGATTATTGTGCTACTGAATTATATTATTAAATCAAATATTTGATATCCCAAAAGCAATTCAGTCTCCTCGCACTTACCAATCTTCTCTGGTATCATCATCTTCTGCCCGGCATGCAATAACTTCCTGCTGGCTTTATAATACACTGTATCCGCATGATTATACTTCATAGCATTCTCGCACATCAACTTGAAATCCTCCATAAACTCCTGCAGATCCGCGTATTCGTTATCATCAATCTTCTGACGCATAGTACTCAAATCCATTGGATTCGTGATTATAGTTGAATAACCGGGCGCTATATTATCAGTCACTGGCCAAGCGAAGAAGTTCTGCGGATCGCGTTTCTCCAAAGCACGATGAACGTGTTCCAACATTCGCTGGACCAGATTGCGTTCTTGATATTTCTTTATCACGCATGTACGAGGCTCGCGAAAAACGCTTGAACTTGGACTGCCCAAGTCTATTGCGTTTAATACCTGAAAATATGAGTTCAACTGCCATGATAGTTTTAAAATGATTTTAATTTAGAAGCAAGAGTACCACATTATAACGCGACAAACTTAAGGCTTAGTGATAAAATTAGAATATTGTCCAAAATTTTCTATTTCATACAAATTCAGGTACTTTAGATATTTACTGGAATCAACATATCTTATTTTTCTGTTTTTTTTTTCTCGGTCGAAAAACAAACAAAAATAAGATATTTACTGGCTTGATGATATCTTGCTTAGTTTTTTGATTTTTTGTCTCGAGAAAAAATGCATGTTAATCTTACAAGTGCAAATTTCTACTCGTAACTACTTATACCAAACGCATTTTTTTGTTAATTCCATAATCAAAATCCCAAAGCAAAATTCAGTTTTTAGATAAAAATTCTAAAATTTATGCCAACATTAACATTTACTTTGACAAATTCTAATTCATAGTCGAGTAATGTCTTCGGTGTGTTCACCTCATCTAATTGTTGCAACTGCTCTTCAGTAGGCTCATCCTCCTCTTCTTCCGCTTCTACTTTTTCAACTTCCTCTCGTTTCCGTTTTTTTTCTTTATGATGATGTCTATGCTTCCTTTCTCGGTCACGCTCCCGATCTTTAGATTTATCTTTACTTTTTTTCTTTTTCTTACTTTTCTTATGATGCTTTCTAACTCCTTCTCCTATGCTTCCTTCAGTAATATGCAGACCCTCTTTAGGTACTCCATCTTTAACATAAGTGATTAAAGACATTTCGGTTTTAAAGCGGTTGAACTGTTTATAAATAAGTTTTAAGAAGAATGATAAATATATGATTTATACAAATATTATATTTATATCGAGAAGTTTTAATGTACCATTTCAACAATATTTTACAACTATGAAATAACTACGCGATATGTATTATTTAAAACTTTAATTTAGCATACCTGATTCATGTTCCGGTGAATTTTGTCCACCAACTTTAAGTATTAATCGCAAACCTTGCTGTTGAGTTTGAGACGGTTTTTCTTCATCGTGCTTACTTTTATGCTTTTTGTGCTTTTTCGTACCACTTCCCATTATTTGAGGGAAATTTAGCACGCTCTTAATTTTATAATGCTTGTTTAAGGCCTATTTGTATTTAGAAATTTTATGGAAACACGGAAAAGTTGACAAATCAAAATATTTACATAACCTAATCTGACATGGATTTTTAAGCCCTGAACGAAAATTTACGACGTGTCACGACTCCATGATTAAAAACTATATAACCACAAATTATTTAATGCACTTCTAGCGTCATGCGTTTCGTATTCGACGTTATGTTCGTGTGCCCGTAGGGCTTCTACAAAATATCCTTGCTTATTCAATAATGGATATTGAACGTGTGAATTCAAAAAATTCCGTAGAAGAGAACATTGAGGTAGTCGATGAATCGCCTAACACTGATGCATTTATGAGAAGTTCTGAAAATGTAAAAAAAAAACGAAACACTAAATTACCGATTGCGAGAGTACGGCATATAATGAAGATGGATCCGGAATGTCAGCTCATCAGTCAAGATGCCGCTTTAATACTTACTAAAGCTACGGTATGTCGTATAAGATAGAAAAATCATGTCTGCATCCCATATGAAAAGTATCATGATTCCTTTATTAGTACTTGACATAAATTTGCGTTTAGGAGATATTTTTGCAAAACCTTGCTCGTCAAGTGGTTAAATATACCTTACAAAACAAAAGAAAAACTATTTTAAAACGCGATTTGGAAGCAACAGTTGAAAGCAACTCTAACCTGTGCTTTTTGGATGGAACCATCGATTAAAAAATATTTGATTTAATGTGAGTAGTTACAAACTTATAATACTACTATGCTGCACTAGTGATACATTTTAAATTACAATAATGAAATAATAGTAATTATAAGTTTACAAAGTAATACATTTATAAAATGTAAACAAAAAAATATCATTTTACATTAACATCTTAATTGTAAAATCATCCGTTGAAAACTGAGGAATGAACATAAAAATCTTTACTATTGCTGCAAATAAGGGAAAAATCAGATCAACTATCGAAGTAATTGTATAGCTACAATTTATTTTTATAAACATTGGAATGACTACATTGTTTCATATATAATTCAATTGAAAGAAATTTCTGGTAAATCGAATATTAGCACAACTATTTATATTATTAAAATGTATTGTCCAATTTACCCGGCATCATCACATCATTCTTATTTTTAATTCCATCCATATTTTCTTATTTAATCCGCCACTCTACCGCTAGTCCTCTTTGTAGTACCTTTCAAGAACGGTCGTGGTTTATACAAATCGTCGCTTGTATACCTCTGCGTCGCTTTGCTATTGTTTAGCCTTCGCTGTTTAACATGTACATGCGCAGTTGCAGACGTTACGCCTGGAGTATTCCCACCACTGGACATCGGCTCTACGTCACCTTTACTTGCTGGAATACTATCTGAGGTACTGTTACAGTTTGGAGGTGTAGTAACTTTAAAATTCGGAAAACTTTGATCAGCTAAAAAATATCGTAAAACTAAACTAAAACTAAACTATTGAACTAAATCATTATGGAATTACTTACGATTATTATCATTATTTATACTAGAATCAGATGAAATAGTTGAAATTTTACGCTTTTTATTAACTCCTTTAATTTGTGGTGCAGATATTTCTTTCCTGAGTGTTTCTATAAAACTAGATGTATATTTTAAATACCGAGTGGTTTTCTCACTTATTTTACCTAAATATAAACAATCGCTACAAAGAACAATTTGACTCGTTAAAGTATTTGATTCTGAAAGTAACATTAACTTACTCATTGCTGTTTGTTTTAATCATCTCTTTGTTGGTATTAACATTTTTCATATTTTCGACAGTTTTAATAGTAGCATCATTGCTTAAATCCTGTTCTAATATAGCTAAGCTAGTGTCACTCGTATTATCATCCGTATTTCCGATATGTACTACTGCATTTAAGGTGTCACTACTTTCTCTATTAGGACATTCTTCAATACTTCCTTGTTCGATGTCAGTAATATTATTGCCTTTATCCATTATCTTTTTCAATTTACTCTGTTTCTTCAACTGTTTCCGTAACTTCATTATTTTACGAGCTTCGCGAAAATTTGACGCAAACTTTGGTAGCTTAATTGTTGAGAAGATTTTATCTTCTTGATCATGTAATTTGTATTTAGCAAGATGAGATTTAATAGCATCTACTGTCTCTACAAAATCCGAAACATTGCTTTTTGGCACTTCAGAACTTTCAATCAATGGAGACGCTAATGGAACAGCCGAGTTATTTTTCTCTTCATTTCCTTTCACATTTTCAACTAATTTGGTTTGTGTATAACTTTGTAAACCTTTCATGCTTATTGCAACAATAGGTTGCAGATTATCACAAATTTCAGTCTGTATATCTTTAACTTGTATTTCGTCTGGGACTATTTTTGCAGTCTCGTCTCCAGTTTGACAACAATCGCTATTGGAGCCGTCTTTACTATTACTGTTACTACTGTTGCTGTCCTCAGTAGTATTATTATTGCTTCTTTGTTCCTCACTCTTTAACAATAATGTAGTACCAGTATTACAAGCACTACCGCCTTTATTCTTTGTTTGACCATCGTTAGAGTCCCTATCTGTTGATCTACGATCTGTTCGCTGTGTTTTAGAGGAAAAATGATCGTCTTTCATACTATTATCTTTTTTATCTCGTTTATCCTTGTTAGTACTACTTGATATTTGTGATTTTGAAGAATCGTCACGAGTAGTATGTGAAGTGCTATATTTACGACTGGATGAAGAGCGGTTCTCGGATTTATAAGATTTATCAGTCGAAGGAGTACTTTTGCTTTTGCCGTCCTTACTATGATCTTTTGACGAAGATTTATCTCTACTAGAGGAGGTACCACCTTTACCCGATGAATGGTCTTTGGAAGATTCTTTGTATTTGCTGGAAACGCTGTTGTCCTTGTCTTTACTACCAGAACTAGCAATATTTTTATCTTTATCCTTACTACTGCTACTTTTATCCTTGGTGCTACCAGAACTATTTTTATCTTTAGAACTGGAAGAGGAGTGTGTTTTATTTCTACTATATTCTTTATCAGAAGAATGTTTATTACTCGCAGACGAAGAATTACTCTTACTTTTGCTATCTTTGTCTTTATCTTTAGTACAACTAGGCGATTTACTTTTCGAGGATTTCGATTGGCTTTCTCGATAAGCTTTCGCATCTTTAGATTTATCTCTCGGTTTAGAACTATTATGATGCCTAGAGCTATCTTTCTTATGGTCTCTAGAGACATCTTTTTTATGAGAACTAATATGTTTCGAATTACTATCTACTGCGTCTAGTTTTATTGTACTATCTAAAGCTTCTGAAGAAAGAATTATTTTCGAATCCTCTACCACTTCATATTTAATTTGTAAATTACTAGTTTCTTCACTTGGTTTAAGATCCGTAGAGTCCTCCGTAACTGATTCATCTATCGTAACTTTATTTTTGTTAGCATGTTTATCTTTTGATTCCTGGAAAATTTCATCACCAACAGCCCGCAAATTCGTTAGCTTCTCATTTTTACTATCCTCGTTATCCTCACTTGTTTCAGTGGTTTCCATAGCACCGACAACTCCATCATCACCTACCAAAATATCAACTTTCGCGTTACTCGCTTCATCAGTCACGATTGACAACCTGTCATCGGAAGAGCTATTCTTAGAAACTTGACTGTCACTTTCAAGCAAATGTTGCATAGCAACCGTCTTATCTTTATTGTTTTGTTCTGAATTATGGCTCACTAAGCCAGACATCCCCGACAAATGTGAATCGATAGAATTATCCTCTGTAGGAATTAATTTAAAGGACAAATCTTTGTCTATTGGTTCAAATGGTGGTGAGGTATCGTCGTCGTCTATGGCCATAGAATTAGAATCTTCAGTTGCTTCAATATCGACATTATCATTTTCAGGGGAAATTGCTTCTAATTCAGTTTGGAGTAGAATTTGTGTAATGGGTTCATCTTCTATTTTAAGTGTTGTATCAACATATGAATTTTCTTCCGTTGTTACAGGTGTCGTTTGTAGTCCTATATACTTATAGAACACTTTTTGAACTTTCGGTAGGAATACTGTGTTTATTTTCGGATTAACTACCTGATTGACAATGCGTTCTACTCCTGTTTCCAAAAATCCACTTTCATAGATGTTTTTTCGTAACATTTCCCTTAACTGATTCTTATTCGATTCTGGCTTCCACTTTTGCTCTTTCAAAAAACTACTCACACTCCCTTCTACTCGTTGTCGCAGGTTTTGGTAAGCGGGCTTCGTATCTACGTCCGCAATACATTCTTTCCGGAAACTATCGAAAATGCCTTGTGATTTAAGTTCGTACACAATCTGATCCGCCAATATTTGGTCTGAGGCAATATATGGTGCAGCAGAACCGCTTAGCAAGCTCATCTTATAGACGGAATGATTTTCGTGAACTATTTCTATAAATACGTGCGTAATATTTTTGTTTATAATAATGTAATACCAATGACAATGTATATATATAGACATTGCAAGTCCATATAAAAGAGGATCGGAGGGGAATCACATTTCCACAAACTTCAAGGAAGTGCTGCACTCTGGTGGTGATATATAGATTGTGGTTGTGTTGAAATATTTGATATGAAATCTGCTGAATGCATCTATTATTTACAGGTGCTCCTCATTTAACGACCGAATTCCGTTCTCACGACTTGATCGTAGAAGGAATTGGTCGGTAAGCAAGTAACTTGTTCGTATCTATTTAGAAAATATTGGAAACAAATTTGGTTTTAATTTTAATTTATAAATTTAAATAACAATTACATCATGCAAAACAGATAGAAATTAGAGAAGAATACTTTGGTATTTTATCTTTAGTTCTTCGATACAACACAAAAGATTATTCTCAAATTGTAAAATAATTGAACTGCGAGTAAAAATGCGTAAAATATAATAAAATAAAATTGAATTTTGTTTATTATAACAATTAATATAATGATATTGCAGTACGTTAAAAAAAAAGCATGCAAAGAGCGTGGAAAGGGCCCCTCTCCCGCCCCGTACAGTAGCGGCGACCATTTGACATCAACACAATGTTTTTACTTTCGCATCCATTTAATTTTTAAATAAATAGATTCTTCCGAACCTATCCAACTTTTATAATCTTAATATAATTAAGTGAACTCAATATCAATGTTGAAATAAAACAGTTTTTTACAACATCATGTGGTTAGGGCAGGTCGATTTGTATCAGGTCAAGTTGATCTGTCTGCTCTGGTAACTCTGATCAACGTCGGTTAACTTCAGCCAGTGCTAGTCAACGTCGGTTAGCATTTGGTGTTAACTTGATTCAACTATTGTCAATTGCGGATAACTCCATTAACTTCGGTGTACTTTATAAGAAAAAAATTATAATTCCGACAATAAGTGAAAGACGGTGTTGAATTCCATTAATTAGTTTTCAATAAATTTCATTGATCATGGCTTATAACATTAATTAATTATGGCCCATAATATTCAATAATCGTGGCTCTCATAAATCGATTTGTTTAGTTAAAGAGTCCGCAATCCTAAAGATTGGCTGGAAACAGCACGCCATGCCGATCTATCCTGAGCTAATCCCTTCATCTCCCTATAGCTATTCATCTCAACGTCTTCAACTATCTGACTCACATACTCCAATCTAGGCCTACCTACCCCTCTCTTTCCCTCCACTCTACCTTCTATGATCAATTGCATAATCCCCCCATGCCTAAGAATATGCCCTACTAATCTGTCTCTCCTACGCTGTAACACTCTCCAAATACTTCTCTTCTCCCCTACTAACTCTAGTACAGCTTCATTTGTTACTTTATCTTCCCAACCAATCCTCATCATCCTCCTATAACACCACATTTCAAGTGCTTCTAATCTACGCTTCTCTTCCTTTCCTATAGTCCACGCCTCACACCCGTACAGTGCTACACTCCAAACATATACCTTCAGTAATCTTTTTCTAATACCCAAGTCAATATTTGATCTTAAAATCTGTTCTTTTTCTACGAATGCCTTCCTACCCTGTGCTATCCTACACTTTATATCTACCTTGCTTCGATTATCTTTTGTGATTCTACTGCCTAAATAACAAAAATCTGACACTTCTTCGATTCTATTATCTCCTATTGTGATCCTCATTTTTCTACTGCATTCCTTTTTGTCACACCTAATCACTTTAGTTTTACCTATATTTATTTTCATGTTAAAATCCCTAGTCAATACTGCCTGCATACCATTCAATACCCTTTCTAAATTCTTTTCGCTTTCTTCCAATATAGCTATATCGTCGGCGAATCTCAGCATATATATTTTCTCTCCCTGTACATTCACACCTACACTGTACTCTTCTTTTACTTTGTTTATTGCATCTTCTATATATAGATTAAATAATAACGGTGAAAGTGTACATCCCTGCCGAACTCCCTTCCCTATTTTTGCTACCTCTTCTTCCCCCTCAATTCTAACTAAGGCAGTTTGGTGTTTATATAAATTAAAAATTATTCTCCTATCCTTATAATCTATACCCGTTTCTTTTAAAATTCTAAACATTATGTCCCAATCTACATTGTCAAATGCCTTTTCTAAGTCTACAAAAGCTATGCAAGTTACCTTTCCTACCCTCTTTCTTTTTTCTACTACCGTTCTTAGTGCTAGAATCGCCTCTCTCGTCCCTCTGTTTTTCCTAAAACCAAATCGATTTGTAAGTGTTAAATATAAACTATGCTGTTGTCTGTCGCCCAGAGTTAAATTAATAAAGATCACAGTATTTGGATGTTTATACATGTATTTTTTTATATCTTTAAGATATTACGTCACGAATATTTTGTGTAATTTTACATTCACAGAAAACAGATTTGATTCTCAAATAAGGATTTGTAGTTCAACCATCCTTCCGAAAATACGAATTTCTTAACAAGCACTCGAAAGCATTGATATAAATGGGCATCAAGTATTCCATTTTTATCGAACGGATTATTAGTGGAAAGGCGAATAATAAACATGATTAATGAATCCACATTTGTACAAGTTAACTTAAAAATAAAAGAACAAATTATATAATGAACTACATTTACTTTACTTGTATTTGTAATTTGTATGCTTTGCAATTGCGAAATCTATCGAATTTAATTCTTGCGGAAACTGAACAATATATGTGATAATTGGATAATGTATCACATATTATCGGCTTGTAGATTTTATACATATATTTATTTACTGTGTTACATTGTACTAGGCATTTCGCAAATAAATATTTCCATATTCGTTACCTTACTGGTGCAAACTTTGCAAGCCGATTGTATTTTAATTATACCGAATTTTATCAATTTGATATATTTCTCCCGGGTTGTTGAATGTTTATTCATTGATTTGATGTTGCTGACCGTGGCCATTTCGTATTTTCCCGCGCACAGTAATCGAATGCTAGGCTTAAGTCGATTGGGGCCGCAACGCGCATATTGAATTCAATTAACATATTGCTTATGGGGAGACAATGGCGCCACACTAAGTAGAAAATTGTCCAAATTTCGTTCCCGGGTATTTGGTCAATATACTAGCGCAGTTTTCAGTTATCTTTACCAAGTTCTCGTGGGGAAGATATCGACAGATGTCGCCACATGAAAATCAATCGCTTAAAGTTGATTCGTTTTCGTATATGGACTTACAACATCTATGTATACATTGCCATTGATATCACTGACAATGACAATGTATATATAATAGTCGCATACATGACTTGATCATAATTCTTCCAGTATATACAAATCATGTAATATTTGACAACTATGCGTTGGTTGCGGTAAATGAATATAATCTGGAAATATAAATATGTTTTTATTGATTATCCGAACTTTTCCGCGAACTAACCCGATGAAAAACGAAAGAAATTGCAAACAGCGCATGTACCGCTGTGGCTTTTGAATCAACTAGATTATTATAATAGGTGCGTTCAAGCAGGATTTATCCTAGATATCAAATATTTCAACACAACCATAATTTATATATCACCAACAGAGTGCAGCACCTCCTGTCCTATGAAATTTGTGGAAATGTGATTACCCTCTGATTCTCTCTTTTACTTGGACTTGCAATGTCTATATATACATTGTCATTGACATTGTCATTGACCCCGTGTTTTCATCGTGTAGTTTCAGTTGCCCATATATTTTTTCTTTCTCTATCCGGCTATTCTCAGCCAGAATCGTACCGTTAATCAAACTTCAAGTGAATTTTGAAAGTCCTAAATGTCAAACGAGAGTGTCATTGAAAAGCATCAAAAATATCTTAAAACGAATTGGATTAACTTATTTTAGAATGAATTCCGCGCCTTTAATTGCAAAATGCGCAAAACCCTATAGAAATGATATTATGTCTCTATGTAGAGAAGTTTTTGCTGATAGTTACAAAAAACATTTTCAAACAGATAATCTAAATAACATAATCGAATATCGCTCAGAATGTGATGATGTTAAACTTTGTGCACTTGCAGTAAATCAGGTATGTTGTAGCATTATTTATATTCAAATTGAGGAAGTTAAGTTTTTGTTGCGCTAGATACATTTAAAAAATAAAATGTCGATGAAACTGTTTGATGAAGTGGAGGAGCATGTCGTTCTTCGTAAATCTGAGTTTTTTACGAGTAAGGATTATCTAGAGGCAAGCGATATTCTAAAAGAAAACATTCGATTGAAACAATGGCAAGCAATAACTGATTTATCCCAAGAAGATGTTCTTAAATATGGTCTTTTACAAAAAAACGACATTTTACCGAACATAGTATTGCAAACTTTAGGTACAATACTTTTGTGAGTAGCTTCCAAAAAAAATTACAATAGTACAACGTTTTATTAGATTTTACACAGAATGATAGTCACGAACATCATAAACCAGGCGCCTGCTGCAATGAAAGTTTATTAAATTTTAAATCGGTGCGCCAGACACACAATAGCACTGATGATATTTTACCAGAAATCATCAATAAATCGCCTGATTCGTATGATACTAATGAAACTGTTGAGAAGGAATTTATTCCCATCTTTAACGTTCTACCAAATCCGTATGTTGTATTCTACAATTACGAAATAGGGACTGTCTATAAGGTATCATTTGAACGTATCAAAAAGTATATATACAAGGTGGTTCCTTTTCTATAGATGAATTTTTTTATAATTTTAAAGTGATGTATTAATTTTAATATATATTGTCCATAAAATTTGCTATCAATTGCTATATTGAAATCCTATTGTTCGTTACTATTTTTATTTAGAAAATGATTATTTTGCGAAAATGTTACATTATGGGGCTAGAAACGGTACCACCCTATATATATATATATTTGCCAATTCGTCTTTCAATCTTCAAGATAAATCAAAATTTTAAGTTAGTTAGTTAAAGAGTCCGCAATCCTAAAGATTGGTTGGAAACAGCACGCCATGCCGATCTATCCTGAGCTAATCCTTTCATCTCCCTATAGCTATTCATCTCAACGTCTTCAACTAACTGACTCACATACTCCAATCTAGGCCTACCTACCCCTCTCTTTCCCTCCACTCTACCTTCTATGATCAATTGCATAATCCCCCCATGCCTAAGAATATGCCCTACTAATCTGTCTCTCCTACGCTGTAACACTCTCCAAATACTTCTCTTCTCCCCTACTAACTCTAGTACAGCTTCATTTGTTACTTTATCTTCCCAACCAATCCTCATCATCCTCCTATAACACCACATTTCGAATGCTTGTAATCTACGCTTCTCTTCCTTTCCTATAGTCCACGCCTCACACCCGTACAGTGCTACACTCCAAACATATACCTTCAGTAATCTTTTTCTAATACCCAAGTCAATATTTGATCTTAAAATCTGTTCCTTTTCTACGAATGCCTTCCTACCCTGTGCTATCCTACACTTTATATCTACCTTGCTTCGATTATCTTTTGTGATTCTACTGCCTAAATAACAAAAATCTGACACTTCTTCGATTCTATTATCTCCTATTGTGATCCTCATTTTTCTACTGCATTCCTTTTTGTCACACCTCATCACTTTAGTTTTACCTATATTTATTTTCATGTTAAAATCCCTAGTCAATACTGCCTGCATACCATTCAATACCCTTTCTAAATTCTTTTCGCTTTCTTCCAATATAGCTATATCGTCGGCGAATCGCAACATATATATTTTCTCTCCCTGTACATTCACACCTACACTATACTCTTCTTTTACTTTGTTTATTGCATCTTCTATATATAGATTAAATAATAACGGTGAGAGTGTACATCCCTGTCGAACTCCCTTCCCTATTTTTGCTACCTCTTCTTCCCCCTCAATTCTAACTAAGGCAGTTTGGTGTTTATATAAATTAAAAATTATTCTCCTATCCTTATAATCTATACCCGTTTCTTTTAAAATTCTAAACATTATGTCCCAATCTACATTATCAAATGCCTTTTCTAAGTCTACAAAAGCTATGCAAGTTACCTTTCCTACCCTATTTCTTTTTTCTACTACCGTTCTTAGTGCTAGAATCGCCTCTCTCGTCCCTCTGTTTTTCCTAAAACCAAACTGATCTTCTCCTAGCCTTTCCTCTACTTTATTTTCTAATCTCCTATAAATAATCGTCCTATAGTTCTCACACAAATTAGCTCCTATTTTCTTCGGCATTGTTACTATTCTACTACGCTGAAAATCCTGTGGTACTTCTTCCTTCTTTTAAGTACAAAAGTATTTTCTATGTTTATCTCGTTTTCTTTAGAAGACTATCCATATACAGAATACTTCGAAAAAATGCAGTAATTCAATCCTACTAATGGAATCCCCTACTACACCTAATTTCAAAATATCTTGTTTCGATCCAGCTGATTGCGATAATATGAAAGTAGCACCTGGTTTAAGTATTCGTTACTGCATCACTTTTCAAGCTGATTGTTACCTTAATATTATGGACGAAATTTTATTTCGAGTTACTAATTATTGCAAAAATTTGGATAAGAAAGAATACGAAACAATGACGGTTCGATTGTGCAGTTTTCGGGAATCACCATTGTTGAGAGGTAAATCGGAAAATTGAAAGAAAACTTGTATTTATTCATAGTCCTCCGTCATTGATGGGTACGAATTTTAGGTCTGGTAATTAAAGCTTCTTTGAACTTGAACGAATTTTCATTATATCATTCAACTTTTTGTAAAAAACGAGGGAAAGCTCTCTGCGAAACTATAGATTGTGGCAATTGTTTCCAAGGTGAGATAACTACTTCACATGTAATATTTCGCAACTATGGTAGTACGGGAACATTCGCTTTATTAACTGAAATGGAATGGTTCTACAGCTCTGTAATGGTACGACGAAATTATATTTTAAACAAATTCGTAATACAATGCAAATAACTTTTATTTATAACTTCACTCACATTGTTTTCAATGATAATGATTGATTATAAATAGCACGTTATTTATTCTAGTTTACTTGCTGTAACTAATTGAAGTATCCATCCTACAATTATCTTCCATTTCTCTTATCCACTTCGCACGGTTGTATGCGTTTAATTAATAATGTTTTTCTAATACTTAAGTTAATGTTAGACCTAAAAATGTGCTCTTTTTCTTCGAATCCTTCTTACTTGTTCTTGCACATACATATATTTTATATATAAGAAAAATATGATAATTTATCCATTTTATCATCCTCATAAAATCTTCATTTTTCATCTACTTCCATTCTTCAAAACCTCATCTCCTTGGTTTTAGAATATATCAGTTCACAATGAATTAATACTTCCTTCGTTCGTAATATCGCCAGCATATTTTAAATTAAAATATGGAGAATATATTGATATTGTAATCAATTTTAAACCGAAAATTTTTGGATTGTACTGCGAATATTTGTACATGTTGAGTGATAATAACACTGCCGAGCGAATGGATATAATTGCAGATAGTATCATATTTAATCGAAATATTTTACAAGTAACCTGTGTTGACTTTGAGTACTTAGAAAAATCGAAAAGCAACTTATCGGATGTTGACGTTGAACTTGACTTTGGCATGTGTTTATATCCGCAAACCGTAACGAAGCAAATCATTTTAACAAATAAAAGGTATACCAAAATCTTCTATGATAAGATATAATAATACTTCTCTATTCCTCACCAAATAGTTCCAGGCAGTTAAAATATCGATTTGTATTAGAAGAATGCAATACACATGAGTTCCCATTACGTAATCATTGGCTTACATTTAATACTGCCGGTTTGATATCTGAGTTTGGAACTGTTGTCGTTGATGTGATATTAAAAGCTGATTCTTCTACAATCGGTGAACACGGAGTTAATTTAATGTTAGAAATGATTGAAATTTTCAGTAGAGGGAGAGGTAACTTCTGGGATATTTGGACGGGAAATCGAAGTATGCATGCAGAGAAACTGTTCATTAATCATCATCGTTATAATCATTAACATTTCCCACTAACACGTACTTTGGCTAGTTGCTGGATATTTTCGTAGCGACGCATGCACACTGAGGTTTGGTCCTCCAGAGGTTCCTGAATTTACAATATTTTTTGCTAATTTTATTTCAACACACTTTTAATGGACGTTTTTAACAGATTAGTAATAGAAAATATACCTGACGTTGCCATTGATATCGACTCTGAATTTCTTGTAATAAATACTAGAAAAAATATTTTAGGTACCCAGGTACTATTTCCAGATTTCTAAAATATAAAAGAACCTAACATATATTTTTAAACTATTTTAGATGCTTGATATTAAAATGTTTACGATCGAAATTTTCTGTACTATTTACGAGATGCATATGGACTTAAAACCATGTAACTTATCGTTGGAGTTATTACCAGAGTACTATAATTTGCAATATTTCCAAACGATTACTTTTACAACAGGAATTAATTTGCAGCATATCCAGATTGACTCATTTGCAATGTCACATACAATTTCAAACTTCCGGTTTATATGCATTACATTGTAAATGGTCACTACCTGATACTGCCGATATTTCTGTTGAACCTACTGAATTCGAATTAACATCAACCGACCATGTTCAAGACGAATTCCAAGATTGTTACTTCCTTATTGCTGAAGAAGCTTTAAGAACAAGCACACAATTATGCATGTATGTGAGAAAATACTTATAAGATATTGCACTCATCTGCCTTTTCAATCACTCACATTGTATTCATTCACAATGATTATAAAAAAAAACCAATATCTAAGTTTAACAAAAATCTGATACTTCATCTATTTTAACCTTTCGTGAAATTCTTCATTAATCTTCACCGATAGTCTATTGTGTATATCTTTTTTAAGTCTCATCATAAATAATAAGCAAGATCTCAAGTTCGAGTTAAGTTTGACATCGGGATGTATATCACCTGATATACCAAATTCGTCTGTGGTTAATTTATCCCAAAATTTTGTCACCGATCCACAAGTAAGCAAAAATATATTTTTTAATGTCCATATTTTCTCTGCAATTGCAATAAAAAGTCAGCGTTTTCGTTCGTAATTTTCACGTAAATTTCGCGATCATTTGACAAAAAAAAAAAAAACCAATAAAATTTCATAGGATAACAATTTTAGTTGCCAAATTGTTGTAACAATACTGTTACAATAACAATAAAGATTAGATATAGCAGATTGCATTAGTACGATTAAAATTGTTTATAAAAATGTCTAACAATAATAGCGAGATTGAAAATACTGCTCTAGACTCTAAAAATACCGCTAAAATGACAATTATTAATTTACTTCCCGAAAAGTCGAAGGAAATAAATATAAACACAATTAAATCGATATCTTTATGGTCTATTTATTTAATGCTGCGATCGTATCTATAATTACGAAATAACAATGTTGTATGATTAGTATAAATCAAATAAATTGTATATGATTTTTTTATAATAACATGCGTTTGTCATAGGAGCTAATTTGTGTGAGAACTATAGGACCATTAGTCTACTATCACATGCATCGAAGATATTGTTAAAGATTATTTATAGGAGATTAGAAAATAAAGTAGAGGAAAGGCTAGGAGAAGATCAGTTTGGTTTTAGGAAAAACAGAGGGACGAGGGAGGCGATTCTAGCACTAAGAACGGTAGTAGAAAAAAGAAAGAGGGTAGGAAAGGTAACTTGCATAGCTTTTGTAGATTTAGAAAAGGCATTTGATAATGTAGATTGGGACATAATGTTTAGAATTTTAAAAGAAACGGGTATAGATTATAAGGATACGAGAATAATTTTTAATTTATATAAACACCAAACTGCCTTAGTTAGAATTGAGGGGGAAGAAGAGGTAGCAAAAATAGGGAAGGGAGTTCGGCAGGGATGTACACTTTCACCGTTATTATTTAATCTATATATAGAAGATGCAATAAACAAAGTAAAAGAAGAGTATAGTGTAGGTGTGAATGTTCAGGGAGAGAAAATATATATGTTGAGATTCGCCGACGATATAGCTATATTGGAAGAAAGCGAAAAGAATTTAGAAAGGGTATTGAATGGTATGCAGGCAGTATTGACTAGGGATTTTAACATGAAAATAAATATAGGTAAAACTAAAGTGATGAGGTGTGACAAAAAGGAATGCAGTAGAAAAATGAGGATCACAATAGGAGATAATAGAATCGAAGAAGTGTCAGATTTTTGTTATTTAGGCAGTAGAATCACAAAAGATAATCGAAGCAAGGTAGATATAAAGTGTAGGATAGCACAGGGTAGGAAGGCATTCGTAGAAAAGGAACAGATTTTAAGATCAAATATTGACTTGGGTATTAGAAAAAGATTACTGAAGGTATATGTTTGGAGTGTAGCACTGTACGGGTGTGAGGCGTGGACTATAGGAAAGGAAGAGAAGCGTAGATTACAAGCATTCGAAATGTGGTGTTATAGGAGGATGATGAGGATTGGTTGGGAAGATAAAGTAACAAATGAAGCTGTACTAGAGTTAGTAGGGGAGAAGAGAAGTATTTGGAGAGTGTTACAGCGTAGGAGAGACAGATTAGTAGGGCATATTCTTAGGCATGGGGGGATTATGCAATTGATCATAGAAGGTAGAGTGGAGGGAAAGAGAGGGGTAGGTAGGCCTAGATTGGAGTATGTGAGTCAGATAGTTGAAGACGTTGAGATGAATAGCTATAGGGAGATGAAGGGATTAGCTCAGGATAGATCGGCATGGCGTGCTGTTTCCAACCAATCTTTAGGATTGCGGACTCTTTAACTAACTGTCAAAAGAATTTTGGGCAAAAATATATCATTGTTGCTTTCGAAAGATATTGCCTCTCGAGCAACAACCTATAATTTTCACTTAATACATAAATAGCAGATTAATTCGTCTAATACTTGCAAGGTAGATTTTTTCACATTCGTTTAAACAATCCAACCATCATGCATCCTATTTTAGATAGCCCTTCGTCGTAACGTGTATTCAGAAATCAATTTCCGATTGAATATGTTATTTAATTCAACAAAAGATTTTACTTCAATAACGGATGCTAATGTCAGTATAGACGGAGAGTGGAGATTCGATTTAAAATCAATGGAACAAGAGAACCTTAATAGTTCGATTGAGCAAGCAACCATCGAGGAAAAGTACCACATTCATAGTTCTCATAGTTGTTTCAATATAATCTTTGTGCCAGAACTACTTTATCTGGACCAAGTATGGAGGTATAAATGACTGATCGGTCATTTGGTTAAAATCACATATTTATCACAACAGAATTTAAAAAATCACTGCAAAATATTATAAAACGTATTTGGGATACCCAACGAGTAGCCCTGAGAAAATACATTTTTGGGATTATATGAAAGTTGGCACTACAAAATGAACAGGAAAAAAATATTAAAGCATGCTACTGTAATAATAAACTTTTTAGATCTCAAATATGCGTGCACAATTATACAAACATCTATACTAAGTTTTTATGGATATTTGTAAGTGGTGAGCAACGTGATAATGTTGACATACAGGTCCTCCCAGAGAGAGGTTTATTACCCCCCTTATCCCGTACTAGATTTGATGTTTATATAAAGGCAAAAGCTGTGGGAATATTAGGTAATTCTGAATCTAATAGTCTATATTCTATATTTAACATTAACATAATAGATGAGATTTATTTAAACTGTTATATTGGAAATGATGCGGAGCAACTGCAGATGAAAGTTATGTGTGCTGTTGAAGATATTGCTTGTAAGATAACTTTACCAGATGATGAAAATACTATCGTACTTTGGCCTTTAGCTATGCAGTGTGATGACGAAAACCATAATGTAAATCGTTTTATAATTCTGAAGTGATCTAAAAACACAAGAACAGTTTTTCCACATACGGTTTATTATTCCAAAGTATATATAGTTTCCAAAGTTTATACAGTTTATTCCTCATATAAATGTTATGGGTCCCCATTTACATACATTCATCAATGATATTATATCACGTTAGCCTACAATAACGCCATAACTTTAAAAAAGCTTTTTATTCTTCTCATCTCAGTCGAAATGGCGTCGATTTCGTGTCTGATCCTTTCCTTCAATATCTTAAGAGATCGAAGGCGGTCAATGATGTAGTACCATGTAGTGTTTGAAAACCATTTCCTTTAGGCATCCCTAAAAGGGCCACAGCTCACACAGCACGACGTTCGCTCGGAGTCTTGAGGGAAATGTTCCCTGAGCGTTTGATCTCGGTTTTCGGAAAAGGTTTTCAAACACCGTTCTCGATCTCTTGAGGATTTGAAAGAAATGATCAGACAGGAAATCGACGCCATTCCGACCCGGAGAGTGATGGAAAATTTCCGGGAACGTCTTCAACAATGTATTGCCAACGACGGCCGCCATTAGTCTGATATGATTTTTCAAACCCATCAAAACAACTCCTTTTTTATGTACTTTTCAGAAATATATACCATTTTTTTCTAAATAGCTTATTAGAACCATATATTAGCTGAGATTTTCGGTAATAGTACGATGACATCTATTATTATTACACCTCCTATGAAAAGCTATGTACTTTTTATAGAGTATAAGGTCAATCTATCTAACAGTCCCGAATGAAGCATGCGAAGATCAAAGCATTGCTGAAAATCAAGTACAATCGCTAGATCATATTGAAGATGACGTGGCGTCTGTACAATCCGAGGAAAGTGTCATCGAATCAGAATACTGGAAAGTGGTACCACCGCCCAGTTTATTCACAGTGGTCAGTGACGAGACATCCACGAACTTCACCACTGATATTTTACGGTTAAATGAAAAATTCCGTATAAGTACTAACAATCTGACTGGTATAAGTAATGATAGTGATATCAGTAGTACCCTGAAAGTTAATGCTTTAAGAGAGTACTTTGATCCGAATGATTTAATGGTCCAGGATTACGTGATCGAGTTTAAAGAAGTTCCAACAAAAAGCCGTAATACAAATTATTTTGTTGTTATTTGATCATTTACTTTAGTAATGTTTATAAAATTTTAGCTGTTAAGAAGACCATTACAATAGAAAACTTAACACCTCTGGTAGCAATTATTAAGAGTGAAATTATTAATTTCCCAGCTTTAGATAGCGAAGAGAATAAATTAGACAAAGTACTAACAGAAATGGGTTTAAAAAAGAATAGTAATTTCCTTAAAACAAGGAATATTGCACGAGGTATTACTTTATAATATTTCTGTAGCCTTTTGGGATAAACAACTGGATACACACGGAATTCTTATAAAACCCGTACAAAATAAACGCATACTAAAAATGAACGAACAGTTGCAAATTGATATTTACGTTTATGCGGACACATTTGGTATTTATGCTGATGAATTGCTTATTGAAATAAATGATGTAGTACCATTTTGCGTCACAATATTTGTTGAAATCGTTGGCTGTCCCATTGAGTTCCCCATTGCGCTGAATACAATTCGCCCATATCCAATTTTAAGGTAAATCGTCGATTTAGGCACTTCTTTGTTGTAAAACAATCATACTGCATTTGTATTGTGAAATAAATGTTAAAGGTTTGGCAATGTCCATTACAAATCGAACGATATTACACGGAGTCTGCGCATATACAATTCTAGTTCTATACCAATTTCCATACTCTGGCATGTCCTTTTGAAAGACAAATCACACAATAACGAAGAATTTAATGTTCTTTTCGATTTACATGGTAGAAATATTCCGATAATCGAAGATAATGAAGATGTTTCGCCCGATGGCGATATTATTATTACTAGAAGATATTACGGTACTTCTAATCAAAGTGCTTTCAAGGTATTACTAAAAATAGGACAAAAATGCTTGGAGTAAACTGGGAAATCAATTTATAATTAATATTCTAAACTGTTTATTTGGAGAACCTATCACTGGACGTAAGTGCTTAGTGTAGTCCGCAAGATTGAACTTTTAAAATTGCTATTTGCACCGCGAAATTTTGCCCAGCGTTTTAAAATTGATGAAGTACTGCTTATACGTAGAGTAGTAGTTAGTTAGCATTTGCCAAAGGAATGCAGGCCTGTTGCTATGTACCGTAACCATCTTTGAAAAAGAGAAATGAAACGAAATGTTTGAAGCCATAAAATATGTACAAATTATTTTCCCACTTCGGGAATGTTTGTTTTCCATTTTTTATAAGATTCAATTATTGAAGAATAAAAACGAACAGAAAATATTCTTGATGAACGAGGTATGAAAATTCAATATTCGTTTTCTATGATAAAACTTCAAACACTCGATATTATAGTCATACTATTCTACGTATAGGCAGTACTTCATCAATTTTAAAACGCTGGGCAAAATTCACAGTGCAGTGTATAATAGTTTTCAAAGACTGCAGAACTTAACCTTGCAGTCTACACTGCAGCGCAGAGTAATAAGTCCATTGCATTGGACATAACAGACACGATTATATCCAATTTGACAATGATCTGTATAGATCAAATATCGTATACCGAATGAAAGATGTATACATACAAGAATATGATCTTGTCGATCATATCGCATGATTGATTTCATGCCCAAAAGACGCACTCCAATTTATTGGCTATTTTGATTTTATAGATCTTTCCCACGGAAACTATAATTAACCCAAAAACATACATCGAAATGAAAGTAACATTTTCTAGTGTAACATATTCTGCAAACCTATCCAACTTAAAAGTCGAAGCGTATTTATTGGGTTACATTTACATGAGCCAGATTTATATGTAATTTTTTTTTCAAAATTTGCAAAACCACATTAAAAAATAAACCTGTTTTAGTTCTCAATCTTATTTATATTCTCGACCATATGGCAAGCATTTGTCTCCAGTTAAAGTACTATTAACCAGCACTTTGGAGCTTCCTCGATTAAAATTGAATTCTATTTCAACGGAGAATGTATTTAAATTCTATGCTACCGATATATATGCCAATGGCGACAGTTTCCAAACCAGGAATATTTTACTTAAAAATAATGATAATACTACAGCAAAAGTCAGATTCACAGCTGAACCACCATTTAGTATTGTGTCGTTGAAAACCCGAAAATTTAATATGACTAATAAGGTACATTCAATTGTTTATTTGAACCGATTATATATAAGATTTGAACGTGCTAAAAAGTAGTTTGCTTAAAATTGAATTATTAATTAACTGCCGTTGTCACAACCTGCATTTTTGGATCTATGTTCGTGACCAATAAAAACCGAACACCAACTGTATACTCTTTAGTTTTGTTCCTCCAAATATCATTCCGTAAATGGAGATTATGCTCTAAGATTACGTAATATTAAAATTCATGTACTTAAATGCAGTTTTATTTTTATCTAAAGTATTTCATAGCTGTTGAACCGGATGAAATATTACAAGTAACAATTCGTTGTGAACTGACCCTTGAAAAAATTAAAGAGATGACAAAGGTGTACTTCCTAAATGTTGAGTACGACACTGATTCCGGAACAACATCAAAAATGACATCCACGATCGTCAAACCACTTCATATCGAACAAAGAGCAACCCGACATCAATCATTCCCATTGAATTTAATAATACTGTATCCAAGAATTGAACTTAGCGTTGAACAAGTGGAATTTGGTTACTGTTTACTCAATGTGGAAAAAATGAAATTAGTTACGTTATTCAACCCAATAGGTATCACGTAAATAACAATTAAGGCATTAGATATCACAAGAGATATCACTTTGTACATTGCAAATAGCTGATATGTATTTAGCTATAATGTAAAGAGAAAGATATGTTCATGTATTTTTAGGATGTAAAGTACCATTTAAAATTGTCACTCCCGAAGATATTTATGTGCTGCCAAGTTCTGGAGTAGTACCGGCTTGTACAGGCTCAGGAAGAGGCTATTTAGATATTAAAATATTTTTTGTGCCTAGGCAAGTAATAATAACATGAAAGATTTTTTTTTATGATTCGTATGTTAACAATACCGGTGCACATTATTCTACCATGTATCCATCGTACTCGTCATTTATCCTGTCCATGTATTTTAAATTAACAATATTCAGCTGCAAATTTTCATCTGAAGTGCAGATCTTTCATTCTACTAATTATGAAATAAATGATGATGTGCGATACAGAGCTATTCATGACGAATGATAATGTCTTTCAAAATAAATGCCGGGTAGGATACTTGAGCGTTAGCAATATTGGCATTAGAAATAATGGCGAACAATATGCTTGCTTGGTAGGATAAATGATCAAATCTCCGGAATTAAAATCTATAGCAATAAGGGAGAGAAATAAAAAATACAATGTTTTATATCACGGTTAAAAAAGAGGATTTATTCGCTTATTAACCATTAGCAAGAATAACGAATTACAGAAAACTTATTTATATATAAACAATCGAATAAATCCTCGTTTTTAACCGTGATATAAAACATCAGTGGCGGTTTCTTTCGAGGCCGTACGGCCGCGCGCCTCCCCCTCATCGTAGATATATAATTGTATTGTGATATTTTAACTCGGCATTATTTTCCTAAACGATAAAGCTTGCGATAGCACTCAACACAACACGGTGTGGCGGCGAGCAAGATGAGTTAAATGCATATGCATTCATCCTGTCCGCTGCAAGCTGTAGAGTGAGAGCGACCGTATGCAGTATATCATCTGCTTCTTTGGATCGCGTATCGTATGCGCCGCAAACAAAATAGCGGCCCGGGTTGCTATGGCAACGTGACGTGACGTCTACAGCTAAGAATATATCGTTGTTTTAAGCTATTCCGGGCCGCAATTCTTTAGCGTCCTAACAGAGAAGCCTAGTATAGTATACAGGAAAATTGATATAGAATAGCCAGATAAGACAGTTGCATTGTTCTGTGTAGTTACGTATGTACGATTTTGCCACGTGTTTCTCCAAGAATATATTCAATAGAAATAATTTAATAAAAATGAATGGTGTTAAGTTCTTTATTGAAAATAGAGTTTTGTAGACTTTCTCTTGAGGACAAAGTAAAAATTAATTAGGTAGGCCATTGCCTGATGGAGTGTTTATTTCAATGAAAGATAGAAGAGCGGAATATCACTTTCAAGAAATGATTGAATTTAATCATTTTGCATCCGTTTAGGTAGGATTTCTTACTGGTGTGCTTTTTATAAAGAAATGCGCCCCCCTTCGATTAAAATGGCAATAGCCGCCATTGTAAAGCTTTGTATTTTTTATATCTCTTCCTTAATATGGAATATCACAACATAAGAGCAAACTCTATAACCGATAACAATAAATTTATTTAAGTTTTTTTGGTCTAGAACTGTTGGTTTACTGAAGCAAATAATAACGTTTAGTACGAACATACTCGAGTATTCTAAGACGATTGCAATTTTTGGTGTAGGATCATGCGACACGATGTATAACTAAATGAAAACTACAATATAATATCTTTTTATAGTTTTAATATTTAATAATACATATGATCGTAATAAACATATCAATTCCTACATAAAGTGCTATTTTTCTGTTTTTAAATGGTGTTCTAATAGGATTATATTTTATTAATTTTTGGTACTATAATTATCCTAAGTTTAAATAATAAATAATATTTCTACGTAACATACCGTAGAAATATTTTATACTATTGGGTAAATTAAAATTATGTAGTTATCGTTTTCGGTTGATGGAATATACACTAATCGCACATAAGAACAATATCCATGCCAGTGTGATGAGTATACCACTGAAGACTTCCCATTGGTAGATAGCGTATCCCTTCTGAATAACATCCCGAAGACTGATAATGGGCAAAGTAAAAGGCAGTAACATAGAAATTGTACGTAGTACTATTGGTTGGCCCTCTAGCGGCCAAATCATACCTGTTTTACAGAAAAACGTTGCAATTCTGTACCGTCAAATTTTTAAACGAAAAAAATTGACTGTTAATGAATTCTTCTATAATCTAATAATTATATATTTTCATCAATTTACTTTGACTTACCACAAAGAAGAATCATTGGATAAAATAAGCCGGTGACAACCACATTAGCAGCGCTGTGACTATCGGCAATAATAGACACCCAAAATCCTATAAAAAAATATTACTTCGTATTTTTTAAATGTCACTTCATTTTTAAATCGATCTTCAAAATGATTTTGAATTATTAACAAGTTAGTGGTGGATTCCATATGACCAGTTTGAATGAGAATGACCAGTCTGAGAAAATATTATCTATTTACAGGGTTCATACGATACAGTTTTGACATGCGTATACAAAGAATATTATAAATAGAGTATTCCATTTTCCTGTGCGAGGTATGAACTTATTTAAATTTAATGTATTATTTTTTTCTTAGTTAGTTAGTTAAAGAGTCCGCAATCCTAAAGATTGGTTGGAAACAGCACGCCATGCCGATCTATCCTGAGCTAATCCCTTCATCTCCCTATAGCTATTCATCTCAACGTCTTCAACTATCTGACTCACATACTCCAATTTAGGCCTACCTACCCCTCTCTTTCCCTCCACTCTACCTTCTATGATCAATTGCATAATCCCCCCATGCCTAAGGATATGCCCTACTAATCTGTCTCTCCTACGCTGTAACACTCTCCAAATACTTCTCTTCTCCCCTACTAACTCTAGTACATCTTCATTTGTTACTTTATCTTCCCAACCAATCCTCATCATCCTCCTATAACACCACATTTCGAATGCTTGTAATCTACGCTTCTCTTCCTTTCCTATAGTCCACGCTTCACACCCGTACAGTGCTACACTCCAAACATATACCTTCAGTAATCTTTTTCTAATACCCAAGTCAATAATTGATCTTAAAATCTGTTCCTTTTCTACGAATGCCTTCCTACCCTGTGCTATCCTACACTTTATATCTACCTTGCTTCGATTATCTTTTGTGATTCTACTGCCTAAATAACAAAAATCTGACACTTCTTCGATTCTATTATTCTATTTTTTTCTTAACGTATATTATTGTCTATAGATACAATTTGCTATCCAACCTGATATTAAAATCTTATTTTCGATTACTTTTTTAGATAATTATTATTTTGTGAAAAATTTGGCATATCTACACAATAGACTAAAATTTGCTATCCAACCTGATATTAAAATCTTATTTTCGATTACTTTTTTAGAAAATAATTATTTTGTGAAAAATTTGGCATATCTACATATTAGACTATTACAATTACACATATTAGAATTTTCAGGCAACTGTCCATCTCCAACTATATTATACAACACTAATCTTACTCACCGAAGCACATGCCTACGACGCCCTGCAGCACCACCATCACCCATATAGTACCTAAGCTGCCCGCGTACTCTATACCCCATAATGCAAATGTCGCTATCATCACTTCTAGAACTTGTAGCAGCACAATCGCCACTTGCATAAGAAAATGCATTAGTACTATTTCTAGGGATGAAACTCCAGCAACAATACTGCGGTCCCAAACACCTTCCAAACGATCGTTGATTATGATTGTTGCAGATGAGGTCGTACCGAGGAACGACATTATGCTAAACACAAATATTATACAATTTTCTTCGTTTAACCTAGTACAAATTTAAGCCGATAGTACTGTAAGTTATTTAATTGCAATTCTGCGAGTGATTTATTTTTATTTGGCAAACCGTAAACGTATCCTATAGTCAAAGAATTAAATAAAATCGAATTATTTTTCTTGTTGTAGCACTTACGTGAGTAATACCCCCGGCACCATAAACACAGTGAACGAATCTGTTTCGCGGCCATACTCATATTGAAACCTCATTGGAATATCTCCAACTTTTTCTGGTAAGTTGCAGTCCTTTACTAAACTTTTTGAGAACTCTGTGTACTTTTTCAACAACTTAAATTTGATAGAAGATCCAATTTGACGATCTGCAATAATAATTGGAAATCATAAAGTTATTTATTTCCCATTCATAAATAATTATTTAAGAAATTGGTATAATAGTACCTGACATATCTAGCCATACTTTCACTTGACTATATTCAACAGCTGAATTAGCCACGTTTAAAATATCGTTAAAACGAGCTTCGAAAGATTCTGTAAAATTTTCGGTTATATATAGTACTCCTACAATAGCACCATGCGTCACGTCACTTAAAGCCTTTTCTACGTCTGTATAATATATCTAAAATTATTGTATGAGAAGCCATCAAAATATAGAAAAGTAACAATAATATATTGGTAAATTTTTTCCAACTGGCGAACGTCCGCGGCTGCAAGGGTATGCGCACTCGTCTTACAGCCCTGGAGTAAGCACAGCCTCTAAAGCGTTCCTCTTAATGGTTTTTGTTGTCTGTGCAGCGGTTATCGGTGCGCGGACGTTTGCCAGTTGGAAAAAATTTACTTGTAGTTATTTATATTTACTAAAAAGAATGGTATACGTTATCAATATTGTGATGATATGATATATGAACGAGGTATACTATAAATAATCTTAATTAACAAACGACCTACAAATTTTTTGCAACTAAATTTAGTCATGCGTACACGCCTAAATGCAAAATGACCATTCAGTCAACTGATTTCATTACATTTCTGATTTCTGATTTCTCAACACAAGGTAGTATGTAATAAATATTAATAATTTATTGAAAAATATTTTTTATAATAAAACGAGCTTTTTAATTGGTGGTAAAATAAAGTACCGACGTCGCGAGAGACAAAGCGCGACGCTGAAAAAAAATTTAAATGGGGAGGGAGGGAAATTGTAAAAACTAGTATATTAGGAAAAAGTTTACTTTATTAATCTTTTCCATATAACTAGTTCCTTAATTCCCTCACATGACAGTACCAACAAGAAAATGCAACCAGGTATTACATTTAGATACATTTAATATTTAAAGTTATGATTTTATACATCCCATCATCCAAATCCAACTGAATAAAGAATAGTATCACAATGATCTCTAACATAAACATAAACCAACAAAGTTCAACATCGATGGATGATAAGTACCTTATGAATCATGGGATCTTCTATCTGATCCAAGAATCGACAGCCCAAATCCATGAAATGACAACTCGTATAGTCATAAGGTATAGCAGTGCCATTACTACTTGTATAATTATTACATTCAAATATCGAATTTTCACTGTTTACTATGGCTAACTTAATACCACGAACGTCCCCACCTATTGCCGCTAGGAAAGCGAACATCTCGAAAATGGGGAAAGAGAATGTAAACGCTATAGCACTGCAAAAGAAGACAAATTAAGATAATGAAATAAATATACTGCCAGTTTTAGAAATATTTACTTAATAGGGGAATTATGAGATATTAAATGAGAAAACAAATAACTTGTAATAAGCAATCGTTGGATAAAAAAAAATTCGAATGTTATTTTGCATTAAAAAAAATATATATCAAATAGAAAGAACGTACGAGATTGAGAGTAGTATAAATATAGCTTAGAAGATAATTATGAATTACAAGAATTGAGGTAACTGTTTTTTTTTTAATCATTTTGGATAACTTTTTGTAGGATCCTGAACCAATTTCGCTTGCTATTAAAATTTCGATTCAAACGAAAAATTCAGAAAATAGTAAGTTTTTTAACATTTGAACTTCTATAAATGTTTTTGTATGGTGCAGAAATGAATAATACTTGAAGTTACGTACAGAACAGAGACCTAACTGACCATATTATATCCTTACTGATCACATTACGAGCAGAAAGTTCACTACACTTTAAAATGTGGACATTAGACATTAATAAACTAAATATTGAAATGAGGAGTTGTGGACTTCCATAGATAAAAGGGCATACCCGGTGTTCCTTAAAAACTGCATTGTATTTTTATACGCTAAGGATTTTAATCTATTTTTATTCAAACTTAAAGCTCCATAAGTTTCATATTTCTTCTTTTTCACAGGTGAAGAAACCACATTCTAAAAATACAAATTAATCAATCAAAAAAGTTTATAACTCATATATGAATAATGAAAATAAGAACGTGTTAACACTAAAAAAAAAAATTATATTAAAATATTTCTTACTTTTATATCATTGATATTTTCCATCTGGAAGTTATTTTCCCTTTCGATGACCGTGTTATTCATATCATCAGCAATTGACGCACCTATGTCCTTTAATCTGCCTTCTTCTTGTTGTCTGCTGAGGATTAAAAACACATCCTCTAATTTATCAGTACCGAAGAGATTCATTAGGCGGTTTGGTGATTCTTCGGCTAACAGTTTGCCATTTCGCATTAAACCAATCTTAAACATAAATAAACTTGTAACGTTAAAATTACGTTTTGAATCTTTAATGCAACATAATACAAGAATGTATGGTAGCACCCTTTTATGGAAATACTTGTGTATTTCTTCACCGATCATTATTCTATTGGCAACCGTTAAAATAATTGTATACCTACATATTTATTTGCAGTTTATTAGATTGTATATTTATTGATTTAATTAATTTTGTCAATAAATAAATGTCTGTTAGCAAAAATCAAATATCACGTTCTTCTTTACTGTAGATATTTTATTATCTTTTTTAACAAAGAATTTTTTTAATGACTTACTCGATGAGCTTGACGTGTTTCTTCAATATAATGCGTTGTTATTATTACAGCTACTTTTTCTTCTTCAGAAATTTTGACTAAATAATTCCAAATGCTGTAAATAAATAAAAAACGATGCACTACTACAAATATTATTAAATTTAAAAAATACACAGTTTCAAGTTCCGAAATTACCATCACATACTATGATCCTATTAAAAAGTGAGCGTTTTTTGGAATATTTCTGTTTAGATATCAAAGAATTTATTTTAAATCTAGACATAACAAAATAATATATGACCTTTGCGTTTGTAAGAAACTTTTATGTTGTCCACGGGCAGCATTAAAAATAAATAAACTTTTATCATCATTACCTATATAATTATGTTTTAGAACATTGTAATAAACAATAGAATAAACAAACACGGCATTGTCGCAACTATTTTTCTGAGAATTCACAGAAAAGTAAATACTATTTCACATAATGAAGAAAATTGTTAGTGCAAAATTTTTCATCTGCAATTTATACTAATTTTCGTATTAGTATCGTTTCTATAGTAAGCTTTTTTATTTCTTCCTTTTGCAGGAAGATTTTTTGCAAATCTTTGCATTTCACTTATAAAAAGAATCGTAATAAAAAAATATATTTTTCGACTAACTCTATTTTAAATTCTAAATATATTTTCTATCCAATATTATGAGCAATATATTCATTTTGCGTAAATATAATTTACCTTTCTCTCAACAACGGATCTAATCCAACAGTTGGTTCATCTAAAATCAATAATGCTGGTTTATGCACCATCGCGCATGCAAAAGATACTCTTCTTTGTTGACCACCGCTGCAATTTTTTATAAATCTACAAAGCAAAATAACATAAAATATCAAAAGAAATAATCATGTATAGAATATCGCCCAAATACCGTAACTTAAGTAGCTACATGCGCATTTCGAAGGCTATGCCCCCATCTTCAGTAGCACAAATTAAAAACGAAATAAAATACCTCTGTCACGAATCGTGATTGCTATACTATTAATTAATTTTATAGCAATTACGATTCGTGAGCAAAAGCAAACATTTTTGGACAATGAAATTTAATAAGAGCTCATGGAACTTATTTAAGCTTCTAATTCTCAAAATAATCCAAAAACAATTAATATTTGTAAACTTTATTTCGTATTAACCTGTCGTCCGGTGGTAGATCTAATAAATCTTTTAGTTCTTTAAATCTGACTTCTATGTTGTCATCGGACATGTCCAAAATTCTCCCAAAGTAGAAAACAGCATCTCTAATAGTAAATTCAGCAACTAACGCAATATCCTAAAAGTTAACCAATTGCTTTATATGTATTGGAAGTTTTTAGAAAATATGTTTTTACCCTGTATATATAATACAGAATGATGAACACTTTTGCAAATTTAATCAATTTTATAATATACATAGAAAAACATATCATTTGATTAAATAAACAATTTTGGAAAAATCAAGGACCATTTTTAAGTAGCTATTTATATTATAATTTCAAAGTGTTATGTTCTTAATTAAAAATAATTAAGAAATAATTAACACAATCGCTAAAGTTGGTCTAACGTTGTAAGGTTATGATTTAATTATGAAATGTTATAATTTAGTTTGTATAGAAGTGTGTCGTTTGTATAATGATTTCCTGTCGTAATAATTATGTAGAGTATACTAAACTTCTAATTTTTAATTGATACGTCGTATTAGGTCCATTTAAAATTAAAATTTAAATATGTGGTAATAATATTTACTTGAGCTTATATAGTATACATTTCAGTTGTTTCATCATATATATTTTATTGTAATTTATATATGGTATTACCGTATTACCTTGCTTTATGTTATTAATTTGTTACTTAAATAGTCATTGTCTTTGAAATAGACTCAAAATGTTTTTTTTTAATTAATAGAGTTAACTAAAACTAAAGTTTTCTTGATATTAATAATGCATATATATGTAAATAATAAATATATATACTATAATAGCTATGCATAACGCCAATAAATAGTTTAAATTTATTTTAAATTAAATTATTAAAGTTATTTTAAATTTTTAACTACCGGACGATAAGACGCACCCCAAATTTATCACACGATTTTTAGAATTTTTTTTTTATTATATAAAGATATTTACAAATTCTTACTTAATTTTTATTTATTGTTACAATGATTTGTATTAACAATATTCAATTCATCTTCACTTTCGGTACAATCACTTGTCTCGTTAATGTCGCCGTTCTTGTAAAGACTTGTAAAGATTCGTATTTTAATGTTACCTTTAGACCATAAGACGCACCCCAATTTTAAGTCGATTTTTCTATGTCTTATGGTCCGAAAAATACGGTAATTTACAAATATAAACTTTTGAATGTCTAATAATTATCATCGACATCATTAATACGCGTGAAATATTTACCTGTGGCATATAGCCAACTTTGGGTCCCGGCACCCCACTACCCGGTGTACCGGGCTTTCCACCCATGACATAACAGTCCCCTGAATCAAATTGCTTACGTCCAACTATTCCACTCAGTAAGGTGGTTTTCCCACAACCACTAGCACCCAATAATCCATAACTACAAATAAATATCTGTATCAGCATTAAATAATAATATATACCTAGGTGTACATTTTTAGACAAGTGCATTCATAGATTATTTAATTGATTCTTAATAGCTTAATTATATCATGAAGATTAGTTGGGTAGATTTCACAAATGTAGCCGTGCTGGAGTTAATAGTAGAGAAGAGAAGTATCAGGATAAGTTATTACAACTTAGGAGAGATAGACTAGTAGGTTACATTCTTAGACATGGAGGTCTTATGCAATTAGTTATAGAAGGTAAGGTAGAGGGAAAGTAAGGGGTAAGTAGGCCTAGATCAGTGGCGGTTCCTTATGCAGGCCGCAGGGCCGCGCGCCCCTCCTGAACATTGAGCCCATCACCGTAGATATATAATTGTATTACGATATTTTATCTCGGCATTATTTTTCCTAAAAGATAAAGCTAGCGCCGCGAACATATATAACACTCATGACCCAACACGATATAGCAGCTAGCAAGTACCAGTCAAATGCATATGCTCTATCTGTTGGAAGCGCTAGAGTTAGAGCGACGGTATGCAGTACAGCTATACTGCATATACTTCGTAATATAGCTATATCGTTAAAATGTTGTACACATTCCAGCGCCACCCAGCCACATAGTACAGGTTAAATGCATGTGCACTCATCTCACTCTATTGCAAGCAATAGGTGAGAGCGACCGTATGTAGTATGTCTTCTCTATTTCTTCGGTTCGCTTGTACCATATAACGACTCGGCTTTGGATGAGTCATAGCAACGTGACGTCACGCTGCTTGTACAGCGAGAATATATATCATTGTTTATGCTATTCTGGAACACGATTCTTTAGCGTCCTAACAGAGAAGCCTAGTATACAGTAAAATTGATATAGATATAGTTGTATTGTTCTGTGAGTTACGTATGTACGATTTTGCCACGTGTTTCTCCAAGAATATATTTAATAGAAATAATTGAATAAAAATGACTAGTATTAGTTTTTATTGAAAATAGAGTTTTGTAGACTTTCTCTTGAGGACAAAGTAAAAATTAAAGAATTAGGTAGGCCATTGCCTGATTTAAATTGATCACAAACTTGTGTAAGGAGTGTTTATATCAATTAAAGGTAGAAGAGTGGAATACCACTTTCAAGAAATGATTGAATTTAATCATTTTGCATCAATTTTAGGTAAGATTTCTCACTATTATGTTATTTTTTTAAGAAATGCGCCCCCCCCCCCATTAAAATGTCACGAGCCGCCACTGGCCTAGATTGGAGTATGTGGGTCAGAGGACGTGCGGGATGAATAGCTATAGGGAGATGAAGGAATTAACTCAGGATAGATCAGCAGATGCTGTTTTCAACAAATTCCTAGGATTGAGGACTATCTAACTGAT
Organism: Leptodirus hochenwartii; assembly: GCA_947310635.1. Classification (NCBI taxonomy): domain Eukaryota; kingdom Metazoa; phylum Arthropoda; class Insecta; order Coleoptera; family Leiodidae; genus Leptodirus; species Leptodirus hochenwartii. The sequence continues at coordinate 42,626,353 of OX371176.1, forward strand.
TGATTTTTAGGAAAGTCCGTAAATTCAATAAAAATCAAATTTTAGTACTACAGAATTTGGTACAAGATGGAATTTTGTTTAAACAGTTTTATTAATATTAAGAATTATTTTGATTCCATTTGCCTTTATTAAGAATTTATAAGAAAAGAATAAGTTTCTATTATATAATTGAAAGTAGAAAAACGAAAGTTTCCTTATAAGGTATGAAATTATATATCATAGTGTCAAATTTACATTCGACTTCTGTCAATTATTACAGTTAAAAAATTAATGCATTTTAATCGAGCGGTTGGTAGCATCTGTTAATATTTTATGCGTTGCACGGCGATAGTATATATTAATTAATTAATTAATTAATTAATTCAACAATTAAATTCAACATACTTCATCTATTATTTTTTCAATAAATTTAATTTATATTTGTCATTAATATTTAGTAAACAAGCAATAATTTAAAAAAGCACTCGTAATTCCATGTAATAAAATTAATTAACATGTTTTTCTTATTTGCGTTTCTAATAGAGCTATTAACGAACCCAAATGAGTTCGTTTATAGCGAATTTGAGTTCTCTTATAGCATAGTGCAATTTATTGTTTCAAAGTTGGTAGCTCTGCTTGACATTTATCAAACGTCAAACTACAAAAGAAAGCAACAAATAGTTTGATTTAAATTTTGTCCCTGAAATGTACAATTGTACGTCAAACTACAAACGAAAGCAACAAATAGTTTAATTTAAATTTATTTGACAATTTATTTCAAATGTTTCAAATGTGTCAATAGTTACTGACAACAGTAAAAAAAATCCCTAAGTTTTGAAATTTCGATTTTTTATTTAAAAAGAGGCATAAAAGACGCAAATTAGAAAAAATAGTATAAAAAACTTATTTCATAAGTCATTTATAACACTCGTTTTCTAAACTTGAACTCGTGCAATAAAACCTGCCTTATGAAATTCGTTCTTTAATATACTATTATACAACATTTCATTTGGACATTTCATTCATTACAAAATATAGATTTTCTTAGATAATTAAACGGAATAAAGGTAAGATTTTTTTTAAAGTTGTTTATATGAGTAAATTAGTAAACATAAGAAAAACGAAATAATTGAATTTGTTTTATAATTATGAGAATGAATTTGGGTTTTTATAAATTTTAATTTACTGGTTTTTATATGTATTTACTTTCGTTAAATTACTATTAAGAAAAGTCTATATATCTTTAAATTAGTAAGTCGAAAACAGAAAAAAATATTTCTAGTACCACTAAAATTAAACATCAAAATCGCTTGAAGGTGGAAAACAATGATTTTTTTTAAATATTTTAAGATTACATTATATCGTGGGGCATTAATTTAGAGGTTTTAATCAAGTATTTCTAAAATGTGTGTGGGATCTAAAGTTTCGGAGCGAATATATAAATCTTAATTTGCAAAAACACCTTTATTAATAAACAAATTTCAAAATACAGATTATCATATACTGAAATGAAAAATAATAATTAGTTATTACCTACACAATAAGAGATATATTATTCTACGTAATGAATTCAGAAGTAATACGTAGAATTTCGATGCATTTTAAATTAGAACAGTGTCGGATTTAGACACTGGGAAGTTATTATAGTTTGCGAATATAGTAAAAATATTTGCTACAATATAAAAAATTGCGCATATGAATAATGGATTTAAAAATCATATATTCGTGAATGACTTTTGTGTGTTCGATATTCTTTGAGTATTGATTCACTCGATTCTCTAGTATGTAATACAATTACATGTTTAACTTTTTGAATTTTATAAATACATTTTCTACATTACATGGAGCATATAATTGCGCCATCTTTGGAAACCAAATAAGTCCCCTTTTTACATTGTGCCTAGGTCAATGAATACTAACTATATAGTATTATAATTAGTATTGATAGGCCTAGGTGGTTATTTGTTGGTTTTATTTTCTTAAGCTGTAATCATTTGCTTAAAATTACGCATTCTCGCGTTAAATTACGTAAATTGAAATTACATTAAATATAGAAAATATGACGAGAAATGTAATGCAAGATATTTAATTTTTAAGATTTTCTTCCTCATTTTAATTCAAACAGAAGGCAATCAATAATAGATGATTTTAAGATGGTTTTTTATAAGATGTAAGATGTAAACATTTGTAAGGTGATTTTTTTTTGTAAAGATTACTCAATTTTTCTTACAACTTAAAAAAAATATTTCTGTTTGCCGTTTTCTCCATTTGTTTTGCGGAAATGCAGTTTTTAGAATGATATCTGGATCATAAAGTAAATATTTTCACGACAAATCAAATGCATAAATTCAATAATTTAATTGTTGCAGAAGTAAAGTTGTGCCTTAGTTCATTATGCGTTTACATTTATTTCTACATTTTAAAAATTTCGTAGGAGTAATATTTAATCGTAATTATTTAAAGGAAAAAAAAAATGGTACTTACATGCATCCCCTGGGTACTGTCATACATAAACTATCCAAGACTACATTTTTGCCGTAACTCTTCGACACATTTTTCACATAAACTGCGTAATCATTCATTCTAAATTCGATAAGAACCAAAATTTAAATAATAGAGCCACACAATTACTCTAGCTAAATATTCACTATATATTCATTTACTTACATTTTTAAATCTAATTTTACAAGATCGTTAAAAAAAAATTCTTGTGTTAGAAATACAGTGCGAACTAATGCGATGTACAGGTGTTTCGTAGTAGCCTTAACACTGACAATCATCAAGAATCAAATAACCTTGTAAACTATGTTTATGATTATAAGTAACGCTTGTAGATTAAATTTGTTCTTGTACAACTGTTAGAAAACTACTAGTACAGATATATAGAATAATCCGACACCTTGCACTTGGTCTTGAGAACTACTACCAACTTTACCTCTTACTATTTCAATTACCTCACGAATTAAGAGTTAGCAGTTTTTACTTTTTTATAATATAATTGTATTAAGTTATATTATACAGCAGTACCTCTATAAAAATATATACGCGTTTTAATAACTAAAATCCGCCCAATTAACAATTGTTTAGTTCTTTAAATCACACATTAGAAAATGTGGTATAACCTGCGTCCAAAATTAATTAATATAAATTTTCGTTTTATCGGCATTTTTCTCGTCAACGTTTCGATTTATTATTGAAAAATCTTCATCGGGGCTAACATAATTTGAAAAGGGAGAATTTTTATTAGTTATAAGTTTTAAAAATTATCACTACGGTGTTAAATAATAGTTAATCTAATATTTCTAATATCTTATCAATAATTACAGTATTACCTTTAATCCTTCAATTAATCCCGATAAAACGAAAATCAATTAGAAAATATATTTTAATCATTATTATTATTAGTAGTATAGAATATCACCCAAATACCGTAACTTAAAGCATTAAGTAGCTAGATGCGCATTTCGAAGGCTATGCCCCCTCTTCAGTAGCACAAGATAAAAACGAAATAAAATACCTTTGTCACGAATTGTGATCGATATACTATTAATTAAATAAGTCAACATGACAGAACTATTTCAAAAATGGCATATAATATGACTTGTAAATCTTTTAAAACAATATAAATTAATAATTAACGAAACTGACAAGTAACAACAATAAACATTTCTTTGTCAGACCTAAAATAACTAAAAATAAATTAAATAAAAACAAATTTAAAAATTATTCTTATTAAATAAATTAACTAGACAAAATGAAATTGGGCCTGAATCTAAATTCACTAATTTTGGTTTAGATTTATACATGTATATACATTCTTAAGCATTTAACTCGGAATAATTCAAAACATTTTTAAGTAATTTAAGTGAACTAATTTGAATAGGATGACTTGATTGAAAAATATGCTCGGCTACAGCACTTTTACCTTTCTATTTAATCTGAAATGAGCTAAATGCTCATTTAAAAAAATTAAAATGTAGTTTCACTGGGTCTACGTGTTTGTCCTATATATACTTTAGGACTAGAACAAGATATTTTATAAATACCAAATTTTTTAGTGAAATCAATCAAATCTTTGGAATTTCATAGAAAATTAGCAAGACAATTAGAACAATTATATGTTTCTTTAAAATTATATTTATTTAAAATACTATCTAAAAAACCACGTGCAATTATAGGATCATATGGTAATTTAACGATTTAAAATTTAAGAACGATAAATCAGTTCATGAAATTTTAGAAAATTAAAAAATCTTTCATTATTTGGTTGAAGAAACTGAACTGTTAAAAAATTATGTTGATAAATGTTATGAAAAGTCTCTGGACGTTCTGAATGAAGATGAAGAACTTAGGAACGAAGTTTTTTAAATAAGAAGTTAATAGAAGAAATTTTTCGATTTCAAATCAAACAGATAGACCTGCTGAAATTTATAGTAGAAAATAATTATAATGAAATTTTCCCCAATATTTCGATTGCCCTAAGAATTTATTTAACACTTCCCGTAACTGTGGCTAGTGCGGAACGCTCGTTTAGTAAATTAAAGTTAATTAAAACATACCAAAGATCTACCATGTCACAAGAAAGACTTAATTCTCTATCAATACTATCCATAGAAAATTCAAAAGCTGAAATGACAGACTTTGAAGATATAATTGAAAAATGGGCTGTTCAAGTGCCAAGTTGTGAAACTGAGGAAAGTCTTACAAAATAATAACAAGTCAATTGTTGTGGTTATATTGTGATGTGTTATGTTTTAATAAAAACGATATTAAAACTAACTCTGTTACAAACTCAATATGTATCGGTGTGGCAGAACAGACAACTGGCGTCCAATTATGTAAATTATTTGTTTTACTTTATCATTTTACTATATATATATATATAAATAAAATACAAAGTTTATTAAATCAAACTAAAAAATTTCCCAATGAATTTTTTTAGGGGGGCCCCAAAAACTTTGTTGCACCCGGGCCCCGGTATATATAAGATCGGCCCTGCCACAAATTAACCCAATACTTCTTGGAAACAAAAGATATTGAACTCGCATAGTAGGGGATCAAAATTAAGTAAATTACGTAATTAATAAATAGGAATTGTATCGAATTAATTATTTTTATTCAATAGATTCTTCTGCGAATAAATTATTTCCTTAATTATTTTTTAAACAATTAGAAATATATAGTCTGTTATAATTAAAAGAATATACATATTCATAACATCCTAAAATCATTTAAAACAGGTACACATACTTTGTTATTTATTTATCAATGACAAGTTTCAATATTTACACAGCAAAAAGAATACCTATTCTTTATTTAAATATTTAACTACTGAGATTAAACATAGTTTCAGTTTTCTTTGAATCTACCTTCTCAACAACTATTAAAGATCATATTTACATTGTGCTATTTGACATATTAAATCACCACCTATACAGCGGAAAATAAATTAAAATTACCTTGAATCTAAATTAAAATAATAGAAATATCTTGCCGGTAATACATGAAAAATACGTTAGTATCGAAGTATATACCTTTCTAATTTGAAAACGCATATTTGCAATTACATAATAATAGTCACAGCCAATATCTCAATATAGAAATACATTTAGCTTTTATATGTGGCAATGGCCATATGCAACAGTAAAAACTAAAAACAGGATATTATAAATATTATATGAAAAACGATGGAGATAAAAATAAGAGAATTGCGATCAGTTTAAACAAATTAAAAATTGAAACAAAATAATTAATATCATTGAAGCGTAGTACCATTGGTAATACCACTTACATAAAGTTTCTTTCTCTTATTAACAATAAATTTATTTATGAAAGTATCATACACAACAAATTAACAACATTTACTGTGTTAAATATCATTTAAAAAGTGCTAACTAATATATTTATTAAAAAATACCTACCGACCATACAATGATTTTTTATAATGCGCGAATGTTAATAAACTGGATACTCATCTGAACAATTAGCTCTTAAAGATAATAACTGGGTAGAATAAGAAATGCAATATCGCTACAATACTACTTTTTAAGTACTCCATGGTACTGTAAGAGTACGATTCTTCTGAATGCTTATTCACGTTTTTAATTGCACAATCAATACATGACAACTCATTTACAATTACCATTTGATTTAACTGTTTTTTAAAAGTAATTTGGGTATGGTGGCTGCTTAAAGTGCCTTTAAACAACATTAAATCTCCTTTATTTAAATATTTCGTTGTATTTGTGAAGCTATTCGATAAAATTAGATCGATTGTAATAGTTTCATCTTCGGTACTATAGTTATTACCACCCCATATAGTTGAAGTACTACCATAATCATAAAACAAATTATTACCTATTGTAACAGCAAATGTATATTTAGCATATTTTTCCAAAGAACATCCATTTATGTACTTGATGGAATCATAGAAGGCTATGCAATCGTCATCATTAAATTCGCAATTGTTCTCTATAGGGTCGCCATAGTAACAATAAAATGGTTGCCGAACAAAATGGGGTAACTTGTCAAAAAGATATTTGACAGTATTTTTGGTGGATGTCATTTTTATAGAGTGAACATAACCTTCCCATTGAACTTGAAGACCATTTAATTCAGCACACTTTATCCTTGTAGATATGTCATTTACATTGTTGCATAATCTCTCAAATTGATCAAATGATAAGGATTTTGAGATACCCTGCTCGGGGGAGGTAAAGTGTTGAATTTGATTTAAAGACAAAGATTGCGATAAAAAATAAACGCTTATTATTGTAAATAGTACTTGTAAGAAAACGCTGTAATATTTAAATCTGCTTTTTGCCAAAGTAACGTAAGTTATAATAGCCAAAATAGATACAAAAATAAACAAACTGTACGTGAAATAAACGTGATTCGCAGTAGTTACTGTCAGTACGTATTTTGTCACAGCACTGACAGGTATCAGTACGGTCATCAATCCAACTAGTGGAAGAAATAGTACTACTCCAACTAGGGCCAAAGTACCGCGTATCAAACCGTACATGGTCGCACCTTGCGAACTAATTATTACCATTTGTAACCAACTTAAACTGACGCAATGCGGAATTAAATATTTATAAATACCACGCCAATTTTCCCTCGATGCAATACGGACAAATATAACAGGTATCACTGCATAAAGTAATATACGGAAGGTAATACAGAATTCTATGCCATTACCAATAATATAGCTAGCAAAAGTGGGAATTTTCAAATCTAAGAATCGCCATCCTTGCGCTACAACTTCATCTGATTCGTAAGGATATTTCGCTAGAACATTTAACCCGAAACTTAATAGAATTAAATAATCCATAATTATTTTTCCACGCTTTTTATACAAGAAGCCAATTAAGGTCATTATAGTTAGACAAAATGACAGGACAGTAATTTCACTTTGAATCAGAAACTGACTTGCAATCAACGGATAGCACATTAAGTTTAAAATGAGCGCAACAAAATAGTGTACATAAGGGCGCATATTACTTCTGATAAATTGAAATTCTGCCTGTTCAGCATTTAGTTCACCTTCCGAATACGTTAAAAACAATCCCGACCAAAGTCGAAAATCACCGAAGTCTCGGTTTGAACAAAGCATACGGCAAGTTGTCACAACTAAACAACCAATGGTAACATAATATAATAATAAAGGTACAATGTACAACGGATTATCCGTTGCCATGGTAATATAAACAAGGAAAATAAATAATAGCCGCACGTCACTACTAACCTGAAACGTCAATAATGACAAAAAGTGAATCAAGTTTTGATACAGTAATTTTAAGGCTAATAAAGGGTGGAAAAACGTTCGCTGTATTACTGGTAATCTATCCAAAGCCCTTAAATTAGGGTCATACAAACACAATGACTTGTTCAATATAGGCAGCTGACCTTGAGTGTAATTTACTGCTGCCGATATTATATTTTCTTCAGTCAATTTTTGATTACATTCGGATCTTTCATTCCAATCAATTTCTTTCTGCGGTTGCTGGTTATTTTCTATAATGCCCGCGTTCGGGAAGTGTCCGTTACGGGAAACACCTACCGATGCATCGCCCCGCTGGCAAGCTGATACATCTTGCAAACGGCAGCTACCTGATTGATGTGATGCGCTACTACCAGCTTGCGTACATAGATCTATTTCTAAGATGCGCCGTTCTAGTTGCGTTGACGTTATGTAATCACAACCGTTCGATAAACTGTAAGAGAAATGAAGTGCATAACAAAAGCTACTATGTATCCTAATTTTCATTACGAAATATGATCAATATACAGTCGATCTCTCTATAACGACACTGAAGGGACCAACAAAATTTCGACGTTATATAGTCTAAATTACAGATTTAAAAAACGACCTGAATGCAATAAAATAAAGTATGTATGTATTATATATTTATATAATATATAATCATCTTTATTGATGCACTCGACATTTTACAAATAAATTTACATTAATAATAATGTATTAAACACCAGACACAACTATTTAAAAAATATAATTTTTCAAGCTTTTGCGAAAACTATATTGATAACGACTTCAATTGTTCACAACATTGCAGGCCATAACTAACGCATGATTCATACTATAATTATATAAACAATATTTAATGTCTTGAAGAGGCGAATTATGCACATCGTACGGAGCGTGTATAGCAATAAGCTCGTTACAATTAAATATATTATTCATTATTTTATAAATAAAATAACAATCCATACATTTTCTCCGTTTTGCTAGTGAAAGCAGATTCAAATATAAGCCAATAGTATTAGACGTTCATATGTTCCATTTCGATTTATTTTATTTAGCATAAATTTTAGAAATCTATTTTGAACCGCCATTCACAGATATTTCAATAGAAAAAAATCTGAAATTTTGGACTGTTTACGTGATCTCCAAAAGAGTTCTTCTATCTTATTTCCCATCTCGGACGACTGACTTAAAGATTTTACTTCTAAATTCTTACTTTGGAAAATTGTGACAGCAAGCGAGCTGCATCTAGTGACTGTTTTATAGTCGGAGATTCTATTTCTCAGATATTATGACGTTATCCGGATAGTTACCTTTTTTTAAATGTCGTTATAGAGGAAGGAAAAATGCATTGTAGATATAGAACATGATAAAAGACTGACGCATTTTGTCTTTATAGAGAATAGCGTTATAGATAATGTCGCTATAGAGATTTAACTGTATATAAAACGTACCATTAAACTTAAGAACATTATTTACACGTATGCGTACCTCGCAAATACATCTCTAGCCGCTTTACGTCCAACCTTTTCGTCCTGAGACATATTAATGCACATTTTAACGTCCAAATAATTGTGTTCGTTGATTCCTTTTCCGCTTTTAAAACATTCTTTTAAAACGTCTGTAGCTTCGCTATTCCCCTGCTCGGAAGCTTTCATTAGCCAATATACGCCTAATCTGGCATTTTCTTCGTGATCTACAGTAAAGTTAGTGCATAGACAAAATTAAAATATTTACTATACATTTTGATAAAACTATATATGTATAATAACGATATTTATCCACATGTTTGTTGACCTACCATAGTCTTCCAATAGTTTACTAGCTAATACAAATTGAGATTCCGGACAGCCATCGTTAGCTAATTGATTCCGAAGACGATTTAAAGATCTTTCTATAACAGAAATGAATGTATTCGGTATTTATTTTTGAATGTGAATTTTTATTATAACCGTGATTGCCATTTATGGACCACTGTTTTCGACCAGATGGTGTTTTTCTTGTCGGCAAATTGCCAGACATCTTATATACACAATATAATCTGCACGGTTTTTTTTAGAACACAATAAATATGACATTAACTTATAAATTCAACATTTATTTACTAAAGTTGTTAAAAAAATGCGAGTTGTCAAAACAAACTCATTAAATAAAATAAACAAAAATGACATCTGTAATGACATTGAAAAGCATTGTGTGATATAAGTTGCCTATGGAAAACATCTACAGCAATGATGATACTTTGCTTGATTTACTATGAAATAGGTATTAACCTTTATCAATTTCAACTAAGTAAATTGGATCATCTTTAAGCATTAGGTTATATACTAAAAACACAACACTTGCAAGCTAAAAGAATGAAATGTACATTCAACTTAGTTTAAATGTTTGTTTTTTTTTGTTAAAAGTTTTTATCATACCCAAAATACACCGAAACCAATTGCAAGTATTAATATTAAGCTTCCATGTTTATATGCATTATCTTTTATTGTAGTGTAACATCCTATGGTAAGTCGAATTAAATTTGATGAATGAAATTTATCCCTCTTCATAGGGAAATTAGTTATTTAATCTGATAAAATTAAACAAACCATCGTCTTCCAAATATTCTTTTCCAATATTTGCGTCAATGCACATTCTATTCTTATACGCATCTGGATTTGAATGGTATCCATAATTAGTTAATGAGACGCTAGTGCAACAACTTATAGGAGCCGTTTTTTCTTCATACCCAAAATATATATTATAATCGGTAAAGTTATAGTATCCACAACATCCCATCTGAAAACTCATATTACACTTTCCCAAAATACTTCACTGTGACAATATGATGTAATTTGAATAAGTACATAATAGTGCAATTCATCAGCTGTATTATTATTAGGTTCGGGAAAATAGACTTTGTAAGCATACTTTTCCACATTATCAGGTACTGTTGCCAAAAAATATATCATTGACAAACCTACTACTATCGATATCAATCCCCAGTAAATTAACAATTTCAAAAACTAAAAAATTAAGCGTATGTTCATTGCTTTTCTTAAATATATGCTGAAGGAAAGAGCAAAAATGCAATATTCAAATATCTTTACAATGATTAGTAACCAGATATTTTTTTTTAGTTCGCTGATTAAACCTAGTAAACTGTTTAGTACGATGCATAATCCAATGATCATGACGCCACAAGTTGGAATTAACCAACTGTAAGTACCAACGTACTTTCTGATGTGCCATAAAGTCAAAATAGTCCAAATAGGCATGCACAGCAATACTAGACCAGTTACCTAAAATTCATCAAATCTGAGAACTTACAATGTATGTAATGCAGGTAAATAGATGAAGGAAGATTGTTTTTGCTTACTAATATAATGGCGCTAAATGCCCGTAAGAAACTTCTGGCCCTGAGTACTTTGTACATTATAGATGAGTTTCTTGGAACCCTCTAATATTTCTGTAAATTATAGATATATTCATCATTTGACAAAATCACTTGACTTTTAGTTCTGTTCATTTTGATTAAATAGCATAAAAGTCATTACTATTTTTTTAGACGAAAGATATTAAATGATTAAATAAATGAAGTACAAGATGTTAGAAAATATACAGGAGGGAATTCGGAGCGATTTTTAAGGTGATAAGGTTAAATATTCGAGTTTAGCATTGTATGGGTGTGAGGCGTGTACTATAGGAAAGGAAAATAGACGTAGAGTAAAAGCTTGAGGGATACTGAGGATTGGTTGGATAAATTAAGCCATGCTAGATTTAATAGAGAAGAGAAGTATTTGGAAAGTATTACAGTGCAAGGGAGATAGACTTCTTAGACATGGAAGTATCACGCAATTAGTTATAGCTACCTTCTATAACGAAAGAGTGGAACGAAACAAAAGATTGACGACTTTTCAAGAAATAAAAAAATAATCATCAAAAATCAAATTTATAATATTCAATTATCAAATAACTTTTGCTACAATATAATTTGAAACTTCACTACAGATTGTCCAAAACGATCCCAGACAGAGACTGGTTGGCTTTCATGTGTAAATAAAATATGTTAAAAATCCGAATGGAAAAGTTTTGTGCATAGCATACACAATGTAGAAATGGTTTCATTTTTAAAAAGTAATTCGCTAATCTGTGTCGATTATGTTGGCATATTTTTTTATGGAACACCATATGAATTATGAATATATTTTTTGTGTTAAAACGACTTGTTTTACATTTGATTAAGCTATGGAATTCGTCTAAAATGGGCACTATAATTCTATACATCTATGATTTTACAAGTATTTCTCGGTGTAAATAATTTTTTACAATTTATGTAGTAGGTTTTTTGGTATTATATTATATTACTTAGAGAATATGCATTTTCAAACATCTACAATAAGTTTCTACAAAATTTTAAACAATTATTGTTTCATATAATAATATTTTTAATACAATAAATTAATATTTGAGCGAAGTATAGCACAACTGGAGTTATATTTTCATAATATATTATTAGAATAATTATAACAGTACAATCATCAAGATTTTTGGTTATTATAATTTTCAATATACAAGTATCATCTATATAATTTTCTGAATAAATTCAATTTAATTTACTTTCAGGTTTGTCTTTCGAACAAATGCTTGTATAAAATATCAGCCAAAAACCGTAACTCAAAGTATTTATAAGTTTTGCGACTTACGCATTTCGAAGGGCCAACTTTCATTTTCAGTAGCACAACAATCTAGTAAATAATGTACCTGTATTGAGCTACGGTTTTTGTTGTTAATTTTATTTATTATTTTTTAATATTGAAATCTGCACAATTAATTCTTTGAATAGTAATTTTATAGCGGCTCTTTCTTTCTTTGTATTTGAATTTATAAATTTCAAGCTGATGGTGCTTCGTCTTCTTTAATCCGGCTGGCTAAAATACAGGCCAGGACTATACCTATTATCTGAAAAAGAAATTATAATTAAATTCCATCGTTTATTAATAAATGCTTTAACTTTTATTTTCAGTAAATTATTTACAGTTTTCAATATGTTCACATTTCAAGGTCCCTTCATTTAAAAAAAAAAGAGGTTCACGCCATGTGAATATGAAAAATTATTCAAATTAAAAGTTGCCTCAAATTCAAATATGAAAAAATAAATTAAAATAAATAAATTATTAAATAATATTAATAAAATAATTTCTCCATTCGCTTTAAATCTGTTCTGAATAATATTTGATCTTAGCCCATTTGAACATTTCCTTTTTATTCAATTTCCTTAACTTCCTAGTTATGAAAACAATAGTTCGTTTTGACAGTTATAGTCCATAGACCAATCCCTTGAAGAGATTTAGGACGTACTGGACTTTCCTAGTTCACTGTTTTAATAAATGGATCGCCAAATATAGAATGACCTATACATTACTCTTATGCTTCTTTATTTATAGATTTTTATCACCATGTGCTGTTATCTTACTTTGAGACTCTTGTCTTATTTTTTTATTTAAAATAAATAATAGTTCTGCAATTTATGCATATAAATTATACTCTATTTCCTAGAAAATTTAGTAGGTAATTTAGCAGGCTTTAAAATTAATTAGTAAAATAACTTTCATTTCCTCCAATGAACATAAAGCAAATATAAACGTAGTGGTCAGCAATATATTCATTTAAATAATACACACATAAATGATTGCCATATGAATTTATCTCAAGGAGAAACCACACTTTCAGAATTTTGAATCGATAATAATTCAGTATGAAATTGATTGCCCATCTATTATTAGTTGTGTCCAACAATAAAGTACTTTCTTAGTATAAACATCTTACACAAGCAAATGTAGATGTCGCTCACAAAAAAGAGCAAATTTAGGTACCAAACTTAGTTAAGTTATAACATAAGACTATGTTTAAAAGATACAATTATATATTGGACTACAATGATAAAGATTCAAAATTACATTTTCAAGTTACTGAAAAATGGCAAATTTGATTACGTATTAAAAAAAATCTGTGTATTTTCATGCGAAATAGAATGACTTAGTATTATACAAATTTTCACAGATCTAACGTATGTAATTTGGGTGTAAAACTGTATCTCGCTAACATTGCCAACATATAGTCCTAATTGTAAGGCACTGCCTTCAATTTTCTCTATTTACAATTTCAAATTAATTTAAGCAATAGTAATTAAATATACACCTCGCAGAATGTTTTTTCAAAGCTTTGAAAAGTTATTTTAGTTATACTGAAGCAATTATTGACGGAAATACGCTGGTTGCTGATATTGAACAATACTTCAGAATAACGAGGACGATTTTCAAAAACCATCATTATTACTTGTTTATAATTTTTTTTGTGATTAATTCCAGACATACTTTATTTTGATATATTAAAAGGTAGATATAAACAATTAATTATATATAGAATACCTTCAACTGGTTTAGTCATTTTCTTTCAAATCTCTTCATGGAAACAATTATGTGACATAATATAATAGATAAAAGTCATGACAATCACAACAGAAAAAAAAAAGAATTACTACTAGGAGCGCCACTGCCATGGCCTCTAATTTAAACTTTTAAAGTAATTCAATATTTCATTGAAATCTAAACTAGCACTAATATAAGCCCATTTCTATAAATGGTAACAAAAATCTATATATCCAATAGTGAGCCGTAGTTTGTTTCGTGACCTATTGGAAAGATTCAGTCTAAATCTATATAACAGATACTGATGCTAGTATTTCTAATATATATATATATATTTTTAAAGGATGGGCGCTGAAGGCTTTCGCGTCGTTAATGGCCTTACGTTGCCATTATCATTATGGCCAGCTCATAAACTTTTTATTAACATTTAAGCTCAAGTCAGGAAACACCCGAATGGCGGCACTTAGGGACAAAGACTTTGCATTTGACATACACAGTAAGCATATCCATGGTCCGGAAGGGACTTTTCCTCAAGAAAATATCCTCCTGACCGTAGCCGGATTCGAACCCGCGAACAGCGCGACGTGCTAGCATAGCGTTGGCATTACGAATTAATATACACTATACAAGAAAATAAACGTATGATCAATCAATCCAGCATCGTCAGTTTTGTTGTTAGATTTATAAACTTTTGTATTTCTAAGAGTTTTGAAATATTTGCTTAGGAAAACTTTGTTTTAAAAATTTGCCTGCGCGTATTAAAGAGGACTACGTTTGTCCTTGAGAAAGTTTGTATAAAAAAAAATACCCACGGTGTTTATTAAATGGACAATGTTCTGCTTAAATATTGATTTTTACTCAAATTTTTTTTTTCATAATCTATCAAAATCCTAGATACGGCATTGATCAGGTATATCGACACTTTTATTGCTAACTAATTTCTCAAGAAGTGTTTCGTAATTGCTGACAAATTTTCTACCAAATTGTATATCAATGTCAAAACATTTTATCGGATCGTCCCGCTACTATCGTTATTACGCTTTATCTTGAATATTGAATATTTTCTAGATGAAGTGGCACAAAATCATTATATTAATAAGTAAAGAGTTAGACGGATCTATTGTATAACTCACTTCGACGAATGCAATAGTAATCCCCACCGCAATGAGAATATTCGTGGTACCATGAGTACGATCCTTGAGCTTGGCGTAGCACCCCATCCGCCGAAGATAGTTCTGATTCTTGCCGGCTTCTGCGCAGTGCCTGCTTACTGCTTCATTTGCCTCCGGCATCTCCTGACAGCAGGAATACGGTATGTTCCCTGTTACCGCGTTCCAGTCATCACTGCCATCCACACCGCAACATTGCAACTGTTAAAATACAAATATTTACATATGTAGTTCGTTTGTATCGAGCTCGTTTAGTTAACAAGCTAATTATACTATATATATATATATATATATATATCAGTGGCGGCTTTTGACATTTCAATCGAGGGGGGCGCATTTCTTAAAAATAACATAATAGTAAGAAATCTTACCTAAAATTGATGCAAAATGATTAAATTCAATCATTTCTTGAAAGTGGTATTCCACTCTTCTATCTTTCATTGATATGAACACTCCTTGCACAAGATTGTGATCAATTTAAATCGGCAATGGCCTACCTAATTCTTTAATTTTTACTTTGTCCTCAAAAGAAAGTCTACAAAACTCTATTTTCAATAAAGAACTTAACACTATTCAGTTTTATTAAATTATTTCTATTGAATATATTCTTGGAGAAACACGTGGCAAAATCGTACATACGTAACTACACAGAACAATGCAACTGTCTTATATGGCTATTCTATATCAATTTTCCTGTATACTATACTAGGCTTCTCTGTTGGGACGCTAAAGAATGCGGCCCGCAATAGATTAAAACAACGATATATTAGATGTAGAAGCAGCGTGACGTCACGTTGCTATAGCAACCCGGGCTGCTAGTTTGTTTGCGTCTCATACGATACGCGAACCAAAGAAACAGATGATATACTGCATACGGTCGCTCTCACTCTACCGCTTGCAACAGATGAGATGAATGCATATGCATTTAACTCAACTTGCTCGCTGCCACACCGTGTTGTGTTGAGTGCTATCGCAACGCAAGCTTTATCTTTTAGGAAATATAATGCCAATCATACGCACAAAAAGAGAAAACACAGGAAGCAAAATATTAAAATATCAGCAGTTTTGATCAATTGAATAGAAATATTAACAACGCCACGTTGTTAAATTATAATAAAAATCGCAATTAAATATGTCAAAACACAAACAAATCTCTCGGCAAACAAACCTCTGCAATCAAAGCAAATGAATGATTTAGGATATAGATGTTTTATTCCGGAATTCTTAGTTAGAAGGCAATGTATAGTTCGCAATGTAGATACCTCTTTATCTGAAACTGAATTATTAGAATTAATTAAACCAATGGCGGGTCAACGTTTTAAGGTTATTCAAGTGAAAAGTAAAAAAAAAAAGAAAAGTGTTAAAGGTAGTTCTATCTGTGAAAACACTCCTGTTATACAAGTGTCATTTAAGGGGCAGACATTACCATCAATACTATCAATATTTAGTGTCGTTTGTACTGTTGAACCTTTTGTGCAAAGAGTTTTTAGTGTGGTGAAGAACACACTGTTAATGTGTAAGGCTACGAAATTAAAATGTGTTCATTGTGTAATGAGTTATACAACAACAGATAAAATTTGTAAGGAATGTAGTAAGCAAAGGAAAATTAAATAAGTAATGGGGATTGAAAACATATCATATAAAGAGGCAAATGAAAAAATTACAAACAGCTTTGCTAATATTATAGTTGATAATAGTAGCGAAAATCAAAATAATTTCCTTAAGAAGTATAATCCAGTGTTCGGTACGTTTAATACTAAACTAGTAGCTGAAGCTGAAACAGACACTAAAGCAATTGAAATGGAAAATGCTAGGAAAGATATTGTAAGAGAACATAGCAGTAGCGAATATGATAAAGTGTGTAAACTGTGTGTACGTCCATCGTTGTTGTCACACACATGTAATACTAGAATTTGCAGACGCCGATACCTTCTCGGTCCGGTGTTAACTATAACGTCTTAAATTACTCGCGCTGTTAATTGCCTCTTCAATTTCATAAATTACAGATTTTCAAAGTAAGCATTTAAAACATTTTTATATGGACTGTACCTGCAAAAATTTTCAATTTTTATTTTACGTGAACAAATGATTGAATGGAACATAAGACATTAAATAGAAAAACCATAAAATGTATAACGAATGTAAAATAATAGAGTGAACAAATTCGTGCCGAAAGTTTTGTGAAAATTTAATTAATAATCCGAATCTTTGTGAAAAAGTGAAAAATATGCGTATCAAAAACAAGGAAATTGATTTATATCGCAAATATTAATAAAGTAAACTTCTTTTCTAGTTCCTAATATATTAGTTTTACAATTTACCCCCGCAACATATAAAATTTTTTTTAGCGTCCCGCTTTGTCTCGCAAAATATGGTTACTTTAAATATGCTTACAACCTTGGTGACAAATGTCACATAGAAAGAACATTTCACTAAAATCACATTATTAGTAAAAGTTATATCTGAAACCAGGCTAGAAAAGAATGTTTATGTTTAATAAAAATAATTCTCTGTGAAAAACTTCTGGTCGTCCAGACAGCCAGTCCACCCCTGTTTTTTTAAGTATACTCAAACGTTTCTTTTATTATTCGTCTAACAGTAATACCATCATTTGTCATATGTCATATACCTATATTTCTTTTTTACTTAAGCTCAAATCCTGCAATGTTATAATCTGTATTCATAGCACAGGGTGGTAGCATGATTTGTCCACCCTACAATTGTTCTTGCATTTCTTTGTTTGTTATATCTGTGGCGTTGAATATATAAGCATGGGGGTCGTTGCTACGACAACCTCGAACGCGTTATTCGATGTCCACATGACATGGTGTGAAACATATCAAAGACTAACTATATGGTAAATATTGTCATGTCGGCTGAAAAAAAACGCTAAAGCGCTAAAGCTGGTAGTTTCATTTGTTATGGGTGATAATGCTATATGCTGGTAAAAAGCGTACTGTTGTATTTTGATAAGTTAAATCATATAGCTTTTAGACTGAATTTACTTGGGTATATTTCTATATATAGAGTGATTATAAAAATATTTGAAAAAAAAACGTTTAGATAGTTTCCAATTAATAAAAACTACGTTTTAAAGGTAAAATGTGGAAGATGCAGATTTTCAGTGAGAAAAATTAATTCTGATTACTGAAAAATTGTGGTAAATTCGATTATGTGTTCGATTGCCAACATGTGTGTATGTACACATAAGGCGATTATGTATTGATTAGATAAAATGAAGAAGCTCCTTGTAAATGTATGCAGAATAGAATAACTTGATGTTTTATCAATATTCACAGGTCTAAGCGTATGTAGTTTTTTATATTTATTTTTATATATTTTCCTATATATCCAGTGGCGGCTCGTGCCATTTCAATCTGGGGGGGGGGGGGGGGGGGGGCATTTCTTAAAAAATAACATAATAGTGAGAAATCTTACCTAAAATGGATGCAAAATGATTAAATTCAATAATTTCTTGAAAGTGAATTCCATTCTTCTGTTTTTCATTGATATAAACTTTTCCAAAACTTTTTCGTTAAAATTTTAAATATCTCGCACTACATTTTTTATTAATACACATCATCGCCAACGCGTTTAAACGATCATTACCCATAGCATTTCGCAAAAAAGTCTTGATTCTTTTAAGTGTTGGAAAAACAACGCTCTGATTCAGCAGTGGTCATCGGGGTTGTTAAAATAATTTTAAGTATTTTTATAGTTTCCGGGAAAGTTTCACTGCGATTATTTTGTAGCAATAACGAAAGAAAATTTGTGGCTCCAATTATTTGATAAAAATGCGGATGCGAGTAAATGACTTCTAATTCTGTTTTTAATCTGGTTTTATTCAAAATTGATATGCATGACACATGGTTTCTAAAAGGTCCACTGGAAATTGTTTAGAAAATGTTGGCATCGATTTCGTGTTAAATAACTTAGCGGCTAGTAGATGACCACGATACGAGAATCTGTCCTTCATCTGTGTTATAATTTTTTTTTGTAAATGTCTCTTGTAAAACGCCGCGTAAATGTCCGGTTTTGAGCACTCCTTGCACAAGTTTGCGATAAATTTAAATCAGGCAATGGCCTACCTAATTCTTTAATTTTTACTTTGTCCACAAGAGAAAGTCTACAAAACTCTATGTCCAATAAAGAACTAACACTATTCATTTCTATTAAATTATTTCTATTAAATATATTCTTGGAGAAATACGTGGCAAAAGCGTACATACGTAACTCACAGAACAATGCAACTATATCTATATCAATTTTACTGTATACTAGGCTTCTCTGTTAGAACGCTAAAGAATCGTAGCCCAGAATAGCATAAACAACGATATATATTCTCGCTGTACAAGCAGCGTGACGTCACGTTGCTATGACTCATCCAAAGCCACTGGAATTTATGCACATGACTCGTTATACAATACAAGAGGACCGAAGAAATAGAGAAGACATACTGCATACGGTGGCTCTCACCTAATGCTTGCAATAGAGTGAGATGAGTGCATATTCATTTAACCTGTACTGTGTGGCTGGGGGCGCTGGAATTTGTACTACATATTAACGATATAGCTATATTGCGAAGATATACTGCATACGGTCGCTCTAACTCTAGCGCTTCCAACAGATAGGGCATATGCATTTGACTGGTACTTGCTAGCTGCCATATCGTGTGAGTTATGAGTGTTAGGTATGTTCGCGGCGCAAACTTTATCTTTTAGGAAAAATAATGCCGAGATAAAATATCGCAATACAATTATATATCTACGGTGATGCGCTCAATGTTCAGGAGGGGCGCGCGGCCCTGCGGCATGCATAAGGAACCGCCAATGTATATATCATATATATCCCATTAACAAGTTCGAAGAGACATGTTAAAACTGTTAATTTTTTGTAATTGCAAATACATTTATAACACTCGTATAGAAGGAAAATTTCTTTCAGCTGCATAATTGATTAGTGAACGGAATATTTACAAGTTGAATGAGTAAAAACACCTGCTCATTGAGGTGGGAAAGAAAAACACTTGCAAAATATTTATTTGCTGGAAATAATCATAAAATTGGTCGTTTTTAATCATATTTTTACTCTTGGCAATGTTGTTGAAGCGGTCAGTTTTGGTACTTTATTAACCAAATTTCAAGCTGTGGCAAATTTAACTGTCCAAACTACTTCGATAATATTAAATTTATACAATAGCAACATTATAAATTTATTTTGGTTTTAGGTTTTTTGACATTTAATTTTTGTAAATATAAAATGTCTTAACGTAGTAGATTATTAATAATAAATAATAAATTAATAAATAATCATATTTAAAAAATATATCAATGTAGAATATTATAACATTTATTTTTTAACAACAAATGTATAATATCTTTCAATTTCATTTATCTTTCTTCAGTATTTTGAGATTAAACATTACTAAGAAATTACTTACATTTAGTATATTATAAACCAATTAAATATCGCTTAACAAAATACTAAAAACAATTGATTTCTTCTTTTGATAATCTTATAACAATTTTCTAGTTAGGAAAAATGCACTTGATATTATACGGAGTGCTTAAGAAATCAAATTAACTGTATTTTGGTTTACTCTTTTAAATTAATTAAATTATTTAGTATTTTAAACTAAATATGAGAACAGTAAAAATTTTGTTGGTAACATTCACAAATTTTAGAAGATATTTTATAATTTTAAATTCGACCTATTTGAAATAAATTTCTTTCGAACTCTACTTATGTTTATTTTTATTGTTTTCATACGCTGTACAATTTTATGCTTTAATGTAGAGGGTGGGACATATATGTCCCATGTCCCATCAAAGTCCCGCGGTAGTAATATTGTACGGACGAAAGACAGCGCACTATAAAACGATTAATACTCTAATGATTGCAATGGATCGATTTTCCACACAATGTATGTAGATATCATTAGATATAGGGTGTTCCATTATCTATATCTATTAAACAAACGATGCTCTTTACATTTGAATCAATTGAGGAAGTGTACAAATGTACATTTGAAAAAAAAGTAAAAAAAACACGGATCTGTTTTGTAATAGCTTTTACACGATTATGCATTTTTAAATAATTTAATAGTGCAATTATTCATTTAAAAAAATATGTACTTGAAATGATAAAATATAAGATTATCAGATTTCAGTTTCTCCCTGTACTATAAATATTGTGATAATAGATTTGTAAAAACAATGTCTGAGTAAAAACATTGTTATATGTTTAACAGAAATTGACCCGATAATGAGGCATGTTCGAAAGAATAAATGGAATATTATTTTAGTTAGAATTGGAACAAAAACCGATTGAGGGAAATGACATTTATATTCGCAGTAATGTGACTAATAACCGAAGCAATGTATAATGCAAACGTTGCCTCAAGAAAATATGTAAAAACAATTTTTTTGTTGTACAATGAAAATACAATTTTCAATTGATGTCTGGTATAATATCGTACATAGTCAAAATTCATTGACTTATTACAGCCACATTGTAAAAAATATATAGTCACGTTTTTGCTTATACTGCATTAATTATTTGCGGCCATTTAAAAATCGACTATCTTTATATTCGAAGCCACCTTCAATAAAGACTTTTATGAAATGTTACTAATATATTGAGTTCAGAAAACATACTATATAATTAATATGAATATATACTTATACAAGCAGTTAACTACAGCAGCAAATGAAGTATTAGGCACAAAGAAAAGGGCAGGTAGGAGGGAATGGATCACGGAAGAAATAGTTGAAATGATAGAAGCAAGAAGGAAAATTAAAATTGGAAACACAGAAGCAGGACAGAAAAAATATAAGGAACTAAGGAACTTAATTAATAGGAAATGCAAGCTAGCGAAAGAAGAGTGGATAAAAGGAAATTGTGAGGATATTGAGGAGGATATGAGAAGAGGTAAAGTAGATTTGGGCTACAGGAAAATTAAGTCACATTTTTCTAAAGTAAAACCAAAGGGTAACATTATATGTGATAAGCAGGGTAAGGAACTCACAGAAAATAAGGAAAAAGCTAGAAGATGGAAGGAGTATCTTGAAGATTTATATAAAGGTAGGCAGGACATGGAGGAGCTAGAAAATGTGGAACAGATAGATGAGGATGACTTAGGTCCTAGCATACTTAGGTCAGAGTTTCATAGAGCATTAAATGATTTACAGAATAACAAAGCAGCGGGGATTGATATGATACCAGCCGAATTAATAAAACACGCAGGGGAAAAAATGCAGGAGCGATTATACAGGTTAGTTTGTAAAATATATGAGAAGGGAGAAGTACCACAGGATTTTCAGCGTAGTAGAATAGTAACAATGCCGAAGAAAATAGGAGCTAATTTGTGTGAGAACTATAGGACCATTAGTCTACTATCACATGCATCGAAGATATTGTTAAAGATTATTTATAGGAGATTAGAAAATAAAGTAGAGGAAAGGCTAGGAGAAGATCAGTTTGGTTTTAGGAAAAACAGAGGGACGAGGGAGGCGATTCTAGCACTAAGAACGGTAGTAGAAAAAAGAAAGAGGGTAGGAAAGGTAACTTGCATAGCTTTTGTAGACTTAGAAAAGGCATTTGATAATGTAGATTGGGACATAATGTTTAGAATTTTAAAAGAAACGGGTATAGATTATAAGGATAGGAGAATAATTTTTAATTTATATAAACACCAAACTGCCTTAGTTAGAATTGAGGGGGAAGAAGAGGTAGCAAAAATAGGGAAGGGAGTTCGGCAGGGATGTACACTTTCACCGTTATTATTTAATCTATATATAGAAGATGCAATAAACAAAGTAAAAGAAGAGTATAGTGTAGGTGTGAATGTACAGGGAGAGAAAATATATATGTTGAGATTCGCCGACGATATAGCTATATTGGAAGAAAGCGAAAAGAATTTAGAAAGGGTATTGAATGGTATGCAGGCAGTATTGACTAGGGATTTTAACATGAAAATAAATATAGGTAAAACTAAGGTGATGAGGTGTGACAAAAAGGAATGCAGTAGAAAAATGAGGATCACAATAGGAGATAATAGAATCGAAGAAGTGTCAGATTTTTGTTATTTAGGCAGTAGAATCACAAAAGATAATCGAAGCAAGGTAGATATAAAGTGTAGGATAGCACAGGGTAGGAAGGCATTCGTAGAAAAAGAACAGATTTTAAGATCAAATATTGACTTGGGTATTAGAAAAAGATTACTGAAGGTATATGTTTGGAGTGTAGCACTGTACGGGTGTGAGGCGTGGACTATAGGAAAGGAAGAGAAGCGTAGATTACAAGCATTCGAAATGTGGTGTTATAGGAGGATGATGAGGATTGGTTGGGAAGATAAAGTAACAAATGAAGCTGTACTAGAGTTAGTAGGGGAGAAGAGAAGTATTTGGAGAGTGTTACAGCGTAGGAGAGACAGATTAGTAGGGCATATTCTTAGGCATGGGGGGATTATGCAATTGATCATAGAAGGTAGAGTGGAGGGAAAGAGAGGGGTAGGTAGGCCTAGATTGGAGTATGTGAGTCAGATAGTTGAAGACGTTGAGATGAATAGCTATAGGGAGATGAAGGGATTAGCTCAGGATAGATCGGCATGGCGTGCTGTTTCCAACCAATCTTTAGGATTGCGGACTCTTTAACTAACTAACAAGAAGCAAAATATCAAAAATTATAATTTTTTTCATATTGTATAATAATAATTTTATGTTATTGTACAGGGTGTTTTAGTGTCGACGTGGTGGAATCTTCTCTCTATACAAGTTTAAATTTTTGGAAAGTTTTATAAGGTTTTAAAATTTATTCTAAAACTATTTGCATGTATACAGAGTGTTTTTTTAAATTTTATTATTTTTTTACAACATTTTTATTTTATACGTGATGTCTTCTTTTTCTTAATAAATATTATGGTGAAAAAAAATATCTATCGGAGGATATTTTAAAATCCTATTTTCGGTTACTATTTCTTTAGAAATTTATTTTGCGAAAAATTAGATATTTATAGGGATCTATAAATAAAGGTATAATTTTGACATATAATAACGTATGATATGAACTTCTCTAAACTTTGTACGCTAGATGCAAATTTAATTAATTATAATAGCAAAATAGCATTATACAGTGTACAAATTTGCATATATTTAATTACGGCCAACTTAATTATTTTTTATGGAAGATCTTATATATTTTCGCTTGATTTTATATAAAAGTCTAATTATCCCAATATATTGTTTGCTGTTCAGAAAGTGTAGAATATTTTTATTTTTGAAAAAAAAAAATTGCAAAACATTCTAGCAAAGAAATCTCTAAAATTACTATGCGGCATTATATATTTAAAAAAACCAAAATAATTAACTATGAGTACGAAAATATAGTTAATTTATTAAAAGTTTGTGTATTTATAAAAAATTGTAAACAAACTAAAGCAACTTTTATAAAGTCAACGAGTATATCGATGATTTCATAACTGTAAGTTGTTATTGCACAAAATTTTGACAAATTTAAACAAAAACTAAGGGAGAAGTCGTAAAATTAACTTAGCTCATTTTTATGGTGATCTAACACAAACTATTAAATTGCGAATAATTGACATGGATTAATAATCGCCAATTTGACAGTTCAAATCAATGATTTAGCCATTTAATGTATGAATTTCTTGTACTGAGTATCCTGAATTTATGGGACCTGATAGTCATGTCCATACTATTGATATCAATTCATCCCAATCATCATTTAATTTCCGCCACTTTAGAAATAGTCAAATATGAACACACTATACCTGCTGAAGATGCTGCAAATTACCTTTGTTTGGAATTTGTCCCACACTTCCTTCTCTGCATCGTTTATACTATAGTTAGCCATCGATTGTTTCAGAGTATCCTTCAGGACCATTTCGAAGCTATTTTTGACGACCGCCCCTGTTATTCCCACTGCTAGTTCAATTATCAGTATTATTATCAGTAAAACGGCGAACTGAAACAAATTTAAATCAAATAATAAAGTATTTTATCAAAAAATACACGTACACTAATAAATTCTTTATTCATTTTCTGTCTTTTTTTTGATGGAATGAAATATGGATTATTTTGCATTGGAAGTAAGAAGTAGTAAATTCTCACAATTGTTTGTATAAAAAAAATCCAAAATTTGTGAAAATTTACTACGTCCAATCCAAAATAAAATATAACCTCACAGAATGGACTACTACTATTATAAAAATATGGATTATTTTAGAAAGAAAATGTACAGTTCAAAATATCAACGAATTCGTTAGTAGCAAAACAAGAATATCTGGCTTCAAACTAGCGATGGCAAACTGTAGGTCATTTCAATGTACCGTTCACGAACTATAGATCGTGAACTACTACATCTTTTAAAAATGAACTAGTTAGAAATGAACTAGAACTACTGAAAATAATCTCTTTTTTTCTCAATATAAAAATATGAAATGGTAAAAATTAAATAAATTGAAATATTACAATACTTATTTTGAATTGGGAATGGGGAAGAAAAGACAACAATGTTTATAATTTATACAAAACATATATATAAGGAAATATAATCTTCTCTAGGTACTCAGGATTATTTATATGAAGTTCTAAAATACTTATTGGTAGTTACTGATGAAAATGTTTACTACTTTATTAACACTTGAAAATTAAATGTACAAACTATAATAAAATGAACTAAATAGAATCGTTTTGTTTGGCGTTATAAATTATATTTTCTATTCCGAATCTTCTCTGTTCAAACTTCAAAGCTTTGATTTGATATTAAGTGATTGCATTGCACTCAGTATGAAATAGAAGAACTATAAGATTTAGATGTTTATTTTTGCATTATTGTAAAAATTTGCTATGGCATGACATATTTAAGAACATATTTAATCTTGCGAATATATTAATTATATTATTCCAAATGGAATCTGATACCAACATATAAATTGTGACGCAGCTCGGCAATGCTACTGTTGCAATATTGCATCGAGTTTCCTATTTCGTTCCGTTCACCAACACACTTTATCACTAAATAAATGTTAGTACTGTATATGTAATGTATATTATACTGCATCGTTTACGAGTCGTTGTGATTCATGAACGGTTTAGTACACGACGGGATCAGGACCTAGTACAAGTACATCAATACGTACACCGTGCACCATGTAGTTCATAGTTCACGAACTAGGTCATAGTGACCTATAGGTCGTTGCAAAACATCGTCACAGTACGCCCGTCATTTGATTGTACCGTTCAGAGTGAACGGTTCGCGAGTGAACTACACATCGCTACAGTGTAATAACAGTTTTAAAAGTCTACAGACTTGAATTCTGCAGTCTAAACTACAGCGCAACGTAATAAGGGCCTAAGAAGTGTTAGTAAGTTAGCAATCATTAGCATATGTTATTTATAATTTTACATACATGACCTAAAGTACAGCAAATTTTATTGTATCGTGGGCTTACTGCTAAAACCCCTTAAGTTCACTTTTGACCATTTTCGTGTATTTTTATACCGATAAGTTCGTCTGACAGCAACAACATTTAATTTAATTTAAATAATTTTTCTACTAGGCAAAACATTATTAGTGCTGGGAATGGTTCCGGTAAACCGGTGCAGCGGTTTATTTTTTGTCGAAAACTGGCAACCAAGACAATCTCGGTTCACCGATTTTCGGTGAAAACCGGTTTCCGTTGAAAACCGCGTTTCGGTGAAAACCGGTTATGATTATGTCTATTTTTACCCATTTTGTTCAAAATTTAAGTGTTTTGCTAAATTGGTCGGAAATTGAAAATTAAGAATGACTAATTTTCCTCTACATTCATATAGACTTGTATATCATAATCAAAGTCATAGCGGCCATTTGTCATGTACAATCGCGTCAAAGAAATAGTCAATAATTATGGCTTAAAGTGTCTGACTAAAAATTATTCTAGGCGAGACCTGGCGATGCTATATATATAATTATTTTTTACATACATTTCTTATATTTAAATTTTTTAAATATTTTATTTTGATTTTTGTCAAATATTTTATAGCAAATTATGTTGGATTTATAAATTACAAAATAAATACACAATAGCGTCCTCAATCAATCGGTCAATAATTGTATTTTCTTTTTTCTAATAGTTTTTAAACTATACATTTATGTCTGATTTGCCATATTCTTGGCAGTAGGTGTACTAGTGTATAGATAAAATTCGGATAATAAAAACGCGTTTGTTAATAACGAATAGTCCACTAGAGCGAGAACTTTCTCAGAAAACGGCGAAAGTCTCGCTTCAACCAACGCAATAAGCTTTTTCGAGTTTATATTCTTCGCTTCAACTTATCGTTCAAGGTGCCATTGAAACTGCCCATATAAAATAGCATGTGCAAAGATGAGATTGCATTCACGTAACCATGTAGTTAGACTTGAATTCCTCGCCGCGTTCGTCGAGAATAACTAGTGTGTAATCTGTGTGTGTGTTTATCGTCGTTGTCGCACACACATCTAATATTAAAATATGTAGATGGCGATACCAACACGATCAGCAACTGTAAATTAATACGCGATGTTAATTGCGTGTTCAATTTCAAAGTCAGCATTTAGAAACATTTTTATATGGACTTGTCCATGCTAAGATTATAATTTTTATTAAACGTGAAAAAATGATTGAATGGGACATTTTCTAATGGGAAATGATAATTTTGATGAAAAACGACAGGTATATACCTTGGCTCGTTTTCCATAATTTTTCAATAATTTTGATGAAAATCGACAGGAATATACCTCTGTACTTTTTCGATAATTTTGATAAAAATCGACAGGTATATACCTTTGTAAATAATTCAAATAAATAATAAAAGCGTAATAGCATTGTATACAAGTAATTGAATAAGTACATTGGTAGGAAAAATATTAAAAAAATAAATAGAAAGAAAGTATATAACAAACTTTAATAAATTTTACTCAATTTCCAATATAAAAGTGCGAATATAAAGAAAAATCACTTGCACCGGTTTCCGGTTTGATTGGCAAATATTTCCAGCACTAATTATTATAGTTAAAGGCACTCGGTAACATTTTTCCAAATCCTAATCTGGTAAAACCCATCAAGTCCGGTAAAATTAATTAAAAGGGCACACTAATAGTAATATAATCTTTGAACTAATATACCATTTAATACAGAAAAACATTGGTGGACTAGCTGTCATTTACGTTCCCAATGTTTAGTGACTATTTGATAAAAATAGGATTTTGCACAGGATAATAAAAGTTTAAAATAAAGTTTTTCTCCCAACATCAATAATGTGGACATAATATGTTCTCGCAGTAAGACTATGATATAATACATTTACCTTTTCATACTTACTGTCATTAACATGCAATATATTTCTCGTATCGCTCCAAAGCATCCTAAGAATGCTATGATAAAAACAATTGCTCCTGCGACTATAAGTACTATAGGCGGTGCCAATAAGGCACTACCAACAAAGTGACTGTAATCGTTGATACCAGCTAATACTACAGACCCAGCCACTATGATTCCAATTCCAGATATCTATTAATAAAAAATATTATTTGAAATTTCCGTATACATTTAGTGACGATTTTAATAGCTACAAATATCACATGTTAATTTTCCATAAGAAATACGATTTATTTTGAATCACAATTCACAATAAGATGGTAAGGATATAATATTTTTAAGAAACATTAAGAAAGGTTTAGATTAGGTATTGACAGATTGTGACGGTATATTAGTTGCTTTTTTGTAAAATCTGAAGAATGAGCCTTTTCTTTGGACAATATATATTTTTGCTTTGAAACTGCCAATTGTTCACTACCCTTAATACATAAATTGATATATTTGGAATAGATGGTTTTTTTTTTTGTTTAGAGGTTGAAAATGTATCGAGAACATATCGAATATTTGATTAAAAATCGTTGTAAATTAAAAATTCTTGATTCACTTAAAAATATGATAAAAATACAGATGGAATATATTTTCGTTAATTGTCTTTAATCAAATGCTGACTTGCAATTCATTGGTGTTTAAAAAATTCGTATGAATGAAGATTTACAAATAAATGGTTTATATTATTGAAAAATATACGCACAAAAATGTAGCGACGATTCAGTTTTTGATATTTAGATACTTTCCTAACAGTAATTATTTCAAATCAGAGTTTTATGCTATTTAGGTTTTTAAATGCTTTAGTTAATGTAATATATATTTTAAAGTATTTCGTATTTTTTTAATTAATCCTTTCATATTAGCATATAATTTATATTTGCTTAAATGAACCTGTTTAACGTAATGTATTTTGTATTTGTGAATAATTTCATGTTAAAATTCATTGTTATAAAATCAATTAAATGATCTCTTTCATTGATTGCAATATGTGGCAAAATCGTGTATGAGGTATATTTTATTTTCGGTTATGTTCAATTATATTTTTGTAATATTATTTCTTATTAGATGACGCCACTGTCCCCAATTTAATGAATATTAAATTAATATTGTTACAATATATTTTTCAAGCTAATTGATTTGCCACGAAAAAATAACAATTAGTATCGAAATTATTGATAATTTAATTTAACTGCAGCATGTTTGGTGATGAATCTAATTAGGCATTGTAAGGTGACATTTCGTAGATGCGCTATAATTGACATTTTAATTTTATTTGGAACGAGTTTTATGAATGCGTTTTGCAACTAGTGTGAACTAATATTGGATTATTAAAAAAAAAAAAGATTTTGAATGAATTGTCTCTGATACTATTTAAAATATAAAAATTGCAAAATTCAGATATAATTATATTTTCATAAAGCTCTTTATAATACCCATTTTGATCTAATTTTAACAACGAAAATAGCTTGAAAACTAAAAAATCCTGAAAATATCCCTACAAAAATAATAAATTTATACTGTCCTTTTTTCTAATTTAGCTATTTTTCGTTCATATACTTTATGATTTAATAGATTATTTTCAAAATGCAATTTCCTTGCAATAATTAACAGTTAGTTAAGGAGTCCGCAATCCTAAAGATTGGTTGGAAACAGCACGCCATGCCGATCTATCCTGAGCTAATCCCTTCATCTCCCTATAGCTATTCATCTCAACGTCTTCAACTATCTGACTCACATACTCCAATTTAGGCCTACCTACCCCTCTCTTTCCCTCCACTCTACCTTCTATGATCAATTGCATAATCCCCCCATGCCTAAGGATATGCCCTACTAATCTGTCTCTCCTACGCTGTAACACTCTCCAAATATTTCTCTTCTCCCCTACTAACTCTAGTACAGCTTCATTTGTTACTTTATCTTCCCAACCAATCCTCATCATCCTCCTATAACACCACATTTCGAATGCTTGTAATCTACGCTTCTCTTCCTTTCCTATAGTACACGCCTCACACCCGTACAGTGCTACACTCCAAACATATACCTTCAGTAATCTTTTTCTAATACCCAAGTCAATATTTGATCTTAAAATCTGTTCCTTTTCTACGAATGCCTTCCTACCCTGTGCTATCCTACACTTTATATCTACCTTGCTTCGATTATCTTTTGTGATTCTACTGCCTAAATAACAAAAATCTGACACTTCTTCGATTCTATTATCTCCTATTGTGATCCTCATTTTTCTACTGCATTCCTTTTTGTCACACCTCATCACTTTAGTTTTACCTATATTTATTTTCATGTTAAAATCCCTAGTCAATACTGCCTGCATACCATTCAATACCCTTTCTAAATTCTTTTCGCTTTCTTCCAATATAGCTATATCGTCGGCGAATCTCAACATATATATTTTCTCTCCCTGTACATTCACACCTACACTATACTCTTCTTTTACTTTGTTTATTGCATCTTCTATATATAGATTAAATAATAACGGTGAAAGTGTACATCCTTGCCGAACTCCCTTCCCTATTTTTGCTACCTCTTCTTCCCCCTCAATTCTAACTAAGGCAGTTTGGTGTTTATATAAATTAAAAATTATTCTCCTATCCTTATAATCTATACCCGTTTCTTTTAAAATTCTAAACATTATGTCCCAATCTACATTATCAAATGCCTTTTCTAAATCTACAAAAGCTATGCAAGTTACCTTTCCTACCCTATTTCTTTTTTCTACTACCGTTCTTAGTGCTAGAATCGCCTCTCTCGTCCCTCTGTTTTTCCTAAAACCAAACTGATCTTCTCCTAGCCTTTCCTCTACTTTATTTTCTAATCTCCTATAAATAATCTTTAGCAATATCTTCGATGCATGTGATAGTAGACTAATGGTCCTATAGTTCTCACACAAATTAGCTCCTATTTTCTTCGGCATTGTTACTATTCTACTACGCTGAAAATCCTGTGGTACTTCTCCCTTCTCATATATTTTACAAACTAACCTGTATAATCGCTCCTGCATTTTTTCCCCTGCGTGTTTTATTAATTCACATTAATTCATTATAATTATTAACAATGCACAATAAATTTATTTAATACTTACAGCAAATATTAAATTAAATGTAAACAAGGCATATTTGACCATTGACATCCCACAGGACTGCATGGTGTAAACCTAGTCCTTGAAACCGATTTGATCCTTTATGTAACTTTTTAAAATATATAAAACTCACTAAACACCTGTTTTAATTGTTTAAATAATTGTATTCGCGACTTTTTTAAATATACCATCAGGTGCGCTCAAGTTGATATGTACTCTAGTCCTTGTTCACGAAACAAATGCCACCGGTAGACTAACAACACTCTAACACCCAAAAAGCAGGATTAGTATCTATAGCTTAACTAGCACGAATAGGATAACCGTTAACTGTACTATAACTATATATTTTTGGTTATCCTGATCCTTGTGGCATACATGCACATATATGCGCCTTGCTTCTATAAATCCCTCAGTACTGTATTTGCAGTGGCGTGCGGTGATTTTTAATATGATCGATTCTAATAATTCTATGCAGGCAGACTTGTAAAAAAATTTAACTGTCAAATGTATATGGAAACTATGAATGAAAAATGGATTATTTTGGATTGGAAGCAGTAAATCCTGACATTTTTTTTGTAACAAAAAAAATCAAAAAATTGTGAGGATTTACTACTTCCAATCCAAATTAAAATATAACTTCACACAATGGACTACTACTATTATAGAAATATGGATTATTTTAGAAAGAAAATGTACGGTTCAAAATTTCCAATAAAACAAAAACTCAAATCATCAATATCAAACCTACTTATATGGTACTCTGTTTATTTAGCACTAGCTTTTAGTCTTAAATATATATCATAAATACATCATGAAAAGTATGTGAATAATTCGCTTTAAGATAATAAAAATAGAAATTATTTACTAGAGTGTATATTATTTATTAATAAAAAAAAGAACGGCAATATAGATCGTATAAACCAAGTACAAGTATGATGTCCTTTAAAATTTTTTTTTTAATAAAATATATTTAGCGATAGTTCACTCTTATGCTACCATAATTCAGATAGTATATAATATAATATATATTAAGCAATTTTAGTGGAATCTCTTTTATATGCAACATTTTTGGTATGAATATTGCATATAAAGTAGGCGTATTGCACAGGTCATACAGTGTTGAAAATGCATTAGAACTACAGACTTAATTTTTTTTTTCGTAATCTTGCGAAGAAAATATTTTATTATAGTATAGTACACACGCCGAGTGAGCTATGCGGGTAATGCATTAAGCATCGATAACCAGAGTTAAGCAACGTTCCGCTAGGTGTCAGTGCTTGGGAGGGGTGACCGTAGCTCAGCGCGCCACCTATCCTCTATACTCGGTACCATTCTTACTTGGGATACAATTGAATTGAAATCGATGCAAAATGATTAAATTCAATCATTTCTCGAAAGTGGTATTCCGCTCTGCTATCTTTCATTGATATAAACACTCCTTACACAAGTTTGTGATTTATTTTTATATTTAAATCAGGCAATGGCCTACCTAATTCTTTAATTTTTACTTTGTCCTCAAGAGAAAGTCTACTAAACTCTATTTTCAATAAAGAACTAACACTATTCATTTTTATTAAATTATTTCTATTAATATATTCTTGGAGAAAGACGTGGCAAAATCGTACATACGTAACTACACAGAACAATTCAACTGTCTTATCTGGCTATTCTATATCCATTTTCGTATATACTATACTAGGCTTCTCTGTTCGGACGCTAAAGAATCGCGGCCTGGAATAGCTTAAAACAACGATATATTCTTAGCTGTAGAAGCAGCGTGACGTCACGTTGCTATAGCAACCCAGGCCGCTAGTTTGTGTGCGACTTATTAGTCGATATATTGCGATACGCGAACCAAAGAAACAGATGATATACTGCATACGGTCGCTCTCACTCTACTGGGATATTATATCCTGTTGAGGTAATTTCCACAAAGCCAAAATTAAAAAATACATACTCGTATTATGCCGAAATATTATATAATATTAGTATATATAATATAAATACAGTTAAAATCGAAAAATCCACGCTGACAAAACCATGCTGCTATTATATACGATTTTTTATTTATTTTTGTTATAAATACGATTTATGCGTTAAAATGCCTACTTTGGCGAAAAATTTCATGTTATATATATGCGTCCATAGTACCAACATACGAACTTGCATGCACGGTTTTCATATTAGCACAACTTTATCCAATATCTAAAACATATTTCCATTAGATCTCTTTAGCAATTCGATTTCGAATAGCATTTTAAGTAAAAATTCGCATTGAAAATATTGTCAATTTGAAAATTGCGAAATATTCAATGCATCTGTTGTATATTACGTTTTTGCCACGCCACTGCTGTATAATCCTTATTTATTAGTCCTGTCGTATACTATACCGTGTGTCAACTCTCGTATCCATTTATAAACAAAATAATCGAAGTTAATTGATCAAAATTACTTTTCATTGGTGTAGTAGTTTTTTAAGTCTTCACTGTGTAATACATATGTTGTCGGTTCGAATCCCAGCCACGGTAGAAAATTTGTCAAGTATTTCTATACATGGCAAAGAAACAAATTGTATCTATAAATGACATTTGGCAAATACTAGGAAAAGTATTACAAACGATTACATCTTCAGTTAAAAAGAAATAGGTTGGTTGAGTTTTGTTATACCATTCGGGACCAGATACTTCTTTATAAAAAAAAATAGCCATCATACCACTAATCATTTTTCACGCGTTTTCTCAATAAAAATCCAACTATTTACCTACCCCTTTTTTTCCCTCTACTTTACCTTCTATAAATAATTGCATAATACCCCATGTCTAAGAATATGACCTACAAGTCTATCTCTACTACGCTGTAATACCTTCCAAATGCTTCTCTTTTGGTAATGTTCTTTATTGTTTCATTGTTTCATATTTGCAGTAATATTTAAGATTAAAAGAATTATGATAAATGTTTGTGTGCTGTTCATATAAAATAGGAATCTATATTATCCTCTATTTTTATTAACATATTTTGTAGAATTGCAAATTAATCGAAATCTAATTTGAATTAGACCACTAGCCTAGTTATACTAATTAGAGCAATAATTTAAAAAATCCGGTAATGGCACAGCTAAAATTATTATTATTATTATTAATTAATTAATCATTTCACAATATAATTACACACAGGATGATACAAGAAGAGAATATAATGTCTCTTTTCTAAGATGAACATAAGTAAACATATGTTAATTTAATCTGGAACATAATCAAAAACAGTAAATTAATTGTATAGAATATCACCCAAATACCGTAATTTAAAGCATTAAATAGCTAGATGTACATTTCGAAAGCTATGCCCCCATCTTCAGTAGCACAAGATAAAAACCAAATAAAATACCTCTGTCACGAATCGTGATTGGTATACAATTAAATAAAGAAGTCAATATGATGGAGGTATTTTATTTGAAGTGCGCATCTAGCTACTTAATGCTTTAAGTTACGGTATTTGGGTGATGTTCTATACTATTATTTAACACCGTAGTGATAATTTAAAAAAGTAAATTATTTATGTCCTACAGCAGCATAAACTAATCTAGAACTTATATGGTATATTTATTTTGTTAATTTATGTAGAGACCGTTTAAAAACTTCATAATTACAATTTTTGAACTCCCAAGTTACAATTTGACGCACTGTATATTACAATTACTTTAATAATATAAATTTCGGTATAATTCCTAATGTTGCCGTCATTTTATACTTGTAATATCTAAATTAACCTAATTAAATTATTTTTTTAAGGAGCGGTTTCAGTAATCTACAAAAAAAAGTAACAAAGTAATGCGTAGTAGGATTAAAAAAAAAAACACTATTATTAATTAAATAAATACATTAAGAGAGAAATTGTTTTCCTACTTATTATATAAAAATAATAATGGAATATTTTAAAAGGCAAAAGTACATATAATCGTTTAAGGGGGGCGATTTTCCATGTTAATTTTTTGAGTCGAGAATTTTTTTTTACCGAGGTATTTGTTTACATTTTTAACATATATTAAGAAAGACTTGGATTATGTAATGACAGTTTCTAGAGGTAGTAGATATGTTAGTCTCTTTTTATTAAATTTTCAAAATGGAAATTCTTTTTTGGGAGGAAATTTTTCATCATTGGGACATATCGAAATTGGAATATTTGGAACGGCTGTTTGACAAATTAATTTGCATCACTGCACTTTGTTTATTTAAAAAAAAAAGACTGAGAAATTACAAAACACTCATTTGTTCAAAATTAAAAATCTATGCTTTTTTATATATTAGCCAAAAATGGTTAGAAATCGTAAATTCATGATTGACTAATTGAAATACAGATGGTGCTTAGTAGCGATGGACCTTTGAAGACCTAGTTCGTAGTTGGTAGTTCATTTCAATGTACCGTTCACGAACTATAGGTCGTGAACTACTACATCTTTTAAAAATGAACTAGTTCACGACCTATATGAAATACATGCACATACTGAAAATAATCACTTTTTTTCTCAATATAAAAATATTAAATAGTAAAAAAATAAATAAATTGAAATATTACAATACTTATTTTGAACTAAGAATGAGGAAGAAAAGACAACAATGGTTATAATTTATACAAAACATATATATAAGGAAATATAATTTCGTTCGGTTCACCAACACACTTTATCACGTAAATGTTAGTACTGCTATTGGCACTGTATATGTAATGTATACTATACTGCATCGTTTACGAGTTAGGACAGTCAGTTCAGGACCTAGTACAAGTACATCAATACGTACACGGTGCACCATGTAGTTCATAGTTCACGAACTAGGTCATAGTGACCTATAGGTCGTTGCAAAACATCGTCACAGTACGCCCGTCATTTGATTGAACCGTTCAGAGTGAACGGTTCGCGAGTGAACTACACATCGCTAGTGCTTATGTCCAATTATGGTCAAATAATCGCAAAAATATTTTATCAATTTTATTTTTATTTGTATACTTTAAAAAAAAATCTTAACAGAAAGATTTAGATAAATTATAAAATAAATGATAAATTTATAAACAGGACAAACTATTTTCTATCTTTTTCTATTTATAATGACAAAAATTAATCTGCTAGTTCTACAAATAAGTGCTTTTCCGTCTCAATAATGGCGATATTCTTGAATTTTTACTGGAAATTTGAAAAATAAGCAAATATCGACTTATTAAAATTAAATGTGCTTCTTAAAATAAAAATACATAACATTGACATTCAATATTACAATTAATATAAAACGCAAATGATGAAAATTATATTTAAAATTTTTCATTTATGTAGTATATAAACAATTCTTTATGTATAAATAAAGTTTGTTTTTGAGAAATAAGAAAAAATACCGCAAAGTTCAAAATTTAGATAACAATCTACATTTAATAGGAATTTTAAAGAAATTACGTTTGTATACTACTTCAAAGGCTTTTGGTACTATCTTTAAAATATTTATTGGTAATCGTTTTTCCTTGTATACAATTCCTTGAAATCTTTTACGTGGAAAATCGATTTCAAGTTGTTATTTAAGCAAACATTTAATATGTTGCACAACAATTGCCATCTAGGGTATTAAAATCTATAGATTTAATCTAGAGATTGGTTTTAACAGTGACGTAGTCATTTTCACGGGGTAACCTATATAAACAAATTTATTTAATTCTTCAAGAATATTATTGATATATAATTTTAAATTACGCATAAAAACACATCATCGTTAGATTTGTCGTTCCTCCTTCCCATTCTGAGTGGTTATTACTTTCCTATAGTCCTCACAGCCGTACAATGCTACTCTCCACACATATTCCTTCTATAAACCTTTCATGTCCATGTAATACCTTAACATTTCCTACCTTCCTACCCTGCGGTTTATAAATACATTTTAATTTATGTTCACTCATTGATTAATGACTGAAATCGCTGTAACGGTATATTATAACTTGGCTATTCAAGAGTTTCAATTTCAAGAAAATAATATTCTATGTC
The DNA here is from genome assembly GCA_947310635.1 of Leptodirus hochenwartii. Classification (NCBI taxonomy): domain Eukaryota; kingdom Metazoa; phylum Arthropoda; class Insecta; order Coleoptera; family Leiodidae; genus Leptodirus; species Leptodirus hochenwartii. Next base: position 42,664,200 of record OX371176.1, read on the forward strand.
ACAGGAGGCACGGATCATTTTAAATGCTTCTTGTTATCATTAAATTCAAAGATTATTATTTTTATAATAAATGAATATTTTATTCGTATAATGAGGGCCTTATTACGCTGCTCTGTAGTGCAGACTGCAGGATTAAACACTGCAGACTTTCAAAACTGATATTTGACTGTTTATTTGATGTTTCATCACATCAAACAAAATATATTGAAATTTTTATAATTCGTTCATCAAGGAAATTCTCTGTTCTTTTTTCCAATAATTTCAATCAATTTTTTTGGTGTTTATGATATATAGAGCAACAGGCCTGAATTCCTTTGGCATATGCTAACTACTATTCTACGTATAAACAAGTACTTCATCAATTTTAAAACGCAGCGCAAAATTTCACAGTGCAGTATAATAATTGTTTTAGAAGTCTACAGTTCACTACTGCGGTCTACACTGCAAGTAAGCGTAATAAGACCCTTAGTTAAAGAGTCCGCAATCCTAAAGATTGGTTGGAAACAGCACGCCATGCCGATCTATCCTGAGCTAATCCCTTCATCTCCCTATAGCTATTCATCTCAACGTCTTCAACTATCTGACTCACATACTCCAATCTAGGCCTACCTACCCCTCTCTTTCCCTCCACTCTACCTTCTATGATCAATTGCATAATCCCCCCATGCCTAAGAATATGCCCTACTAATCTGTCTCTCCTACGCTGTAACACTCTCCAAATACTTCTCTTCTCCCCTACTAACTCTAGTACAGCTTCATTTGTTACTTTATCTTCCCAACCAATCCTCATCATCCTCCTATAATACCACATTTCAAGTGCTTCTAATCTACGCTTCTCTTCCTTTCCTATAGTCCACGCCTCACACCCGTACAGTGCTACACTCCAAACATATACCTTCAGTAATATTTTTCTAATACCCAAGTCAATATTTGATCTTAAAATCTGTTCTTTTTCTACGAATGCCTTCCTACCCTGTGCTATCCTACACTTTATATCTACCTTGCTTCGATTATCTTTTGTGATTCTACTGCCTAAATAACAAAAATCTGACACTTCTTCGATTCTATTATCTCCTATTGTGATCCTCATTTTTCTGCTGCATTCCTTTTTGTCACACCTCATCACTTTAGTTAAGACCCTTACGAGAAAATAATTTATTTTAGATTTTTTATTTTAAAAAAGTATTTTTTTTTATTTTGGCAATACAGCGGGATATCTATCAAAAGACATTTACAGATTCAAAATCATCCATCTACTGCTATTTTTATTCCGGTCCCCCTTGGAAATAATTCTGCTTACGGCATTGGATATTGACGATCTTTTATAGTTGTTTTCATACCTAACAGAGTACATGAAAAGTCCATAAAATTCATACAAGTTTTTAAATTATCACTACAGTGTTAAATAATTATATAGAATATCAGCCAAGTACCGTAACTCAAAGAATTAAATAGCTGCATGCGCATTTCGAAGCCCATGCCCCCATATTCAGTAGCACAAGACAAAAACTAAATAAAATACCTCCGTCATATTGACTTCTTCATTTAATTGTATAGCAATCACGATTAGTGACAGAGGTATAAGTCATTTTTTATATCTTGGCTTGAGCTTCCAGTACCATTGTTGCCATATATGAATAAAAAACTTCAGTACGAAGTGCTTAAATTGTAAACTGCATAGCAAAATTCAGATTGAGAACATTTGATGTATGAATATATACGGCTTCGATTAAAGTCCAATATTTAGTAAAAAGTTTCCAGTTATTTATTATTTGTTTTGATCAATTATGCTAATATAATAATCTCTGTATTTGTTGGCTGTCGATATGACAACATTGCAGTAATTTTGACCACACCCTCAAATGACAAAAATGCAGTGGCGAGCATCTCTTCACGAGCATACGGTTTCGGGGTGTTGAAGCGGCCAGTATATTTTCAATTTTTTTGAATTGTATAGTAATATCATTGGTCTTATGCATAAACTAGTTTTAGTTTGTAATGCGCAGTAGAAGGGGCCCGCCACTTAAAAAAAATAGCCTATATTTTATTTCGTTTTTATCTTGTGCTACTAAAGATGGATGCATAGCCTTCGAAGTGCGCATTTACCTGTTACATGCTTTGCGTTACGGAAGTTGGGTGATATTCTATACAAATATTTAACACCGTAGTGACAAAATAGTTAAAAAATTTAATATAAAATTTAATATTAATTTTTTTTTAAATTTCAATAGGCAAAAACATTTAACATTTTGATAACGCTATGTGGATGACATTTTAGCTTATTTTAATGACACTATTAGACAATTAGATTCCTTTTTATCATTTTTAAACCAACAACATGATAATATTAAACTCACTTTAGAAACTGAAATCGATCAATCTATAAACTTTCTTGATTTTACCAAAAAATAGACAGAATTCCCAATTAAATTTTAACATTTATAGAAAACCTACTTTCTTACCTATAACAATCCCAGCCAACTCTTCACATCCTTTGAAACATAAACTTGCAACTTACAAATCCTTGATTCATTGAGCCTTCTCCATCCCTCTAAGTATTGAACATTTTAACCTAGAGATTTCGAATATTCTTCAGATTGAATCGTTTTGAAAAAACATCCAAAAAAACAACACTTTATCTAACCACAATTTAAGTCTATCAGAACGAACATCTTATACCTTATCCAATCTATTATTTAACTATAAAGATGAAACAGATAAATTTAACTGAAGTGGAGTATATAAGATTAATTGTCCAGATTGCAATGCAATATATACTGGCCAAACAGGCCGTAGCTTTAAAATTAGATTTAATGAACATGTTAAAAGTTATAAATAATAAAAAAAACGAATTCGAACTTTGCTAACCACATTTTAGAATCTCACCATAATTTTCCTAGTATAGATAATTTAACAATTTTACATGTTTGTTCAAAGAGTCATGAATTAAATTTGCTTAAATCGCTAGAAATTCACAACATCGTAAAACACCTTAATTATACTTTACTTAATGACCAACAATTTACAATAGATGAGGATGACTTAGGTCCTAGCATACTTAGGTCAGAGTTTCATAGAGCATTAAATGATTTACGGAATAACAAAGCAGCGGGGATTGATATGATACCAGCCGAATTAATAAAACACGCAGGGGAAAAAATGCAGGAGCGATTATACAGGTTAGTTTGTAAAATATATGAGAAGGGAGAAGTACCACAGGATTTTCAGCGTAGTAGAATAGTAACAATGCCGAAGAAAATAGGAGCTAATTTGTGTGAGAACTATAGGACCATTAGTCTACTATCACATGCATCGAAGATATTGTTAAAGATTATTTATAGGAGATTAGAAAATAAAGTAGAGGAAAGGCTAGGAGAAGATCAGTTTGGTTTTAGGAAAAACAGAGGGACGAGAGAGGCGATTCTAGCACTAAGAACGGTAGTAGAAAAAAGAAAGAGGGTAGGAAAGGTAACTTGCATAGCTTTTGTAGACTTAGAAAAGGCATTTGATAATGTAGATTGGGACATAATGTTTAGAATTTTAAAAGAAACGGGTATAGATTATAAGGATAGGAGAATAATTTTTAATTTATATAAACACCAAACTGCCTTAGTTAGAATTGAGGGGGAAGAAGAGGTAGCAAAAATAGGGAAGGGAGTTCGGCAGGGATGTACACTCTCACCGTTATTATTTAATCTATATATAGAAGATGCAATAAACAAAGTAAAAGAAGAGTATAGTGTAGGTGTGAATGTACAGGGAGAGAAAATATATATGTTGAGATTCGCCGACGATATAGCTATATTGGAAGAAAGCGAAAAGAATTTAGAAAGGGTATTGAATGGTATGCAGGCAGTATTGACTAGGGATTTTAACATGAAAATAAATATAGGTAAAACTAAAGTGATGAGGTGTGACAAAAAGGAATGCAGTAGAAAAATGAGGATCTCAATAGGAGATAATAGAATCGAAGAAGTGTCAGATTTTTGTTATTTAGGCAGTAGAATCACAAAAGATAATCGAAGCAAGGTAGATATAAAGTGTAGGATAGCACAGGGTAGGAAGACATTCGTAGAAAAAGAACAGATTTTAAGATCAAATATTGACTTGGGTATTAGAAAAAGATTACTGAAGGTATATGTTTGGAGTGTAGCACTGTACGGGTGTCAGGCGTGGACTATAGGAAAGGAAGAGAAGCGTAGATTACAAGCATTCGAAATGTGGTGTTATAGGAGGATGATGAGGATTGGTTGGGAAGATAAAGTAATAAATGAAGCTGTACTAGAGTTAGTAGGGGAGAAGAGAAGTATCTGGAGAGTGTTACAGCGTAGGAGAGACAGATTAGTAGGGCATATTCTTAGGCATGGGGGGATTATGCAATTGATCATAGAAGGTAGAGTGGAGGGAAAGAGAGGGGTAGGTAGGCCTAGATTGGAGTATGTGAGTCAGATAGTTGAAGACGTTGAGATGAATAGCTATAGGGAGATGAAGGGATTAGCTCAGGATAGATCGGCATGGCGTGTTGTTTCCAACCAATCTTTAGGATTGCGGACTCTTTAACTAACTAATGACCAACTAGACCTAATCTCCTATAGTCGAATAAATCCTCATTTTTAAAGCGTGATATAAAACATTGTATTTTCATTTCTCTTCCCTTCTAGTTATTTAATTACGAAACAGGACGATTAACATAAAAACATTGAAATAATGTATTGCAAAAATTATTATATCAGTTCTCCACGAATTTTTAAAGACAAAAAGCTATTATTCTTAAAGAAATCAATAGCTTATATTTACGTATGATGCTTTTATGTAAATATCTAGATCTACATCGAATTTAATTTTCCGATTGCATAAAGACACTCCGCAAGAATTTAACAGCTTGTAAACACAAAAAGAAATTGAAAAGACTTACATTAACAAAAATATTATTCTTTCAGCAAAGAATGTTAACCGAAGTCTTTCTATATAAATCATATGTATGTGAATGATATATGGGAGTCTGTGTTTTGGATTGGTCAAGGAGGCGGAGTGCCTCGGCCCCAGAGTGGCCCCAGAGCGGCTTGAAGTCTCGACAGACGACTGAAGAGTCGCCGCTTCGGTCGTGATGCGGATGACCCCCGACCTTAACATGTATTTCATATTTTCCTGCGTTCTTTTGATTTCTCCCTTGTTTTGCATTATACGTATCATGTTCTTCTGGATGCCTACATGGCTCGAAATGAATTCTGATGTCTTTACATCATCGCAAGATGTATTCAATATATTCGCCTTATTAAATATTAAAAACTTCGCCCAATGATTCGATCGGATCAGTTAGATGAAATGATAAAGCCTAACCATTCGATGCCTATTTAAATCGAAAATTATTCAGATACATTCGATTCAGAATGTAGATTACATCAATTAAATAGATTTTGATTTAAAATTGATATTTTTTATAAAGTTTCTCATGTTTATGACGTTTTGGTCACAGATATTAATAAAATACTTATTTCTTTTTAAATTGAACGTAATGGATTTTTTTTATCGATTTTTCGAAACATTTCATTGAGTCCTAACCAAATTAAATTAATTGTTGAACCACTTAATAGTTTATGCTGTTTAAACAATTTTTTAAATTTGGTTCTAATCTAAATTGATGAAATATCAAAAATACCTTTATGCACTGGAAAATGAAAAAATTTCAAGTCCTCTTGGGTATTTCTTCTTCAACTTTCACTACTTTTTTCCAATAGATCTATCTATATACCTATCTATACTGAAAATACCAGCTGGTCTATAAATAATGGTTATCCCGAGTTTTATATATTTAAAGTCAACCGAAAATCAAAAATTCGTAGTGGTACTCTTCTAAATATTTTTTGTAGATATTTTGATCTTTTTATTTGCTGTTCCTTTAATGCCAAATCTTCCGAAAATGCATTTTAGGGTTCTAATAATATTTTTACAATATTTACATCAAGTTTACTGAAAAATATGCAAACTTTCCGAAAATATTATCTAAAAATGATTTATTTTTGAGTTGGTTTTATATATATATATATATATATATATATATATATATAAACGATTGTTTTGAATATTATAAAAGAAACATTGTTTCTTTTATAATAAAATATGTCTACAAACTTAACCATCTTTTTTACAGATGAGAAAAGTATCGAATCAAACATTGATTATCTTCATTGCGCAGAAGAGATCAAGAGTGAGATATTAAGGTAGAACGAAAGGTCAAAGAATATAAAAATACGGGTATACAGAACATATTCATACATAAATTGAACCGTTTTATTATATTACGGTGTATAAATGAAAATGGGCACTCTGATGTAGACCAAAGTCCATGGATAAACATGGAAACATGTCATTACAATTATTCAATGAATAAATGTGAAATAAAATATCAATAAGAAGTAAGTTAAGACACGATGACGTTAGAATAACTTTGATTTTTAAGTTATTTTGTAAATTTGTCCCATTAACAAAAAAACTAATTAAACATTATTTCAAAATATTTTTAGAATGTAAATTCTGTGCCAAAATTCAAGTTTTACCAAAATCAACCAAAAATGAAATATTTTGGAAAGGCACGTTTATATGGATAGTTTAAACACTTTTTGAATTATTCAAAATTTAAGATTTTCGAAAGGATACTCTCCACAATTTTAATCGATTTTACCAACATTTTCCGATTGAACCGGACCTCACTCAAATTTATTCCTATAACCATTTATAATCGTTTAAACTGTTTCTGATACTTTTTTGATCAGATTCAGAAAAATATATATATAGTCACAGGGTACCATTTTGCAATTTATTCTCAACTCTTACTGATTGAGCCGGAACTCGTTAAAACTTATTCCTAGAACCAATTATAGTATTCTTATGATACTTTTAGCATATTTTAAATTGTAACTAAAAATCGAAAAATCTCAATGCGGTATTTCTCTACATTTTTTCCACGAATTTTTCAACTTTTTCCACTTGAACTTGAACTTTCCCCTCGAACTTTTTCCAAAAGATTGATTGAACCTAACCTGATCTGACCTGACCTGACCAATCATTTGAATACAGATTTTTAAATGTCCAAGAATTTTCGTTTATAATTTTCTTTAAAACTATTGAAACTTCCATCAACTACATTTTTAAAATAATTAAATAAACTTGTGTCCCCATACAAGACTTTTCATGTTAAATTAGGGTCAAATTATAATTGTAATTTTTAAACAAATATTTACTTTTTAAACTAAACCTTACGCAACCTTAAATATAATTAGTATGATTCTAGTTGAGAATAGCCGGATAGGGATAGGAAAATCAATATAGGCAACTAGAACTACATGATAAAAACCTAGAGTTACCTTAAAAAAAATCAATTGATTTAAATATTAAAATATTCAAAAAGAAAAATAGTCAATAAATAAAGATTTAAATATTTAAATATTGACTAAAAATCAATCCTAGGGCCATTTTAGTCCATTTCGTTATTTAAAATACTTTCTTAAATTTTAACCAAACTGGACCAAAAATTGATATTTTTCAACGAGATTTGCTTTTTCCGGCAATTTTTTAACCTTTTCCGATTGAACAGACACTCACCAAAACAATTCTTTTAGGAGCATTTTACGTTTATTAAAACGCTTTATAAATTTTGCCCAATGTTGTAACGATGTGTAGTTCACTCGCGAACCATTCACTCTGAACGGTTCAATCAAATGACGGGCGTACTGTGACGATGTTTTGCAACGACCTGTAGGTCACTAGGACCTAGTTCGTGAACTATGAACTACATGGTGCACGCTGTACGTATTGATGTACTTGTACTAGGTCCAGAACCCGTCGTATACTAAACCGTTCATGAATCACAACGGCTCGTAAACGATGCAGTATAGTATACATTACATATACAGTACCAATAGCAGTACTAACATTTATGTGATAAAGTGTGTTGGTGAACGGAACGAAATTATATTTCCTTATATATATGTTTTGTATAAATTATAAACATTGTTGTTTTTTCTTGCTCATTCTTAATTCAAAATAAGTATTGAAATATTTCAATATTTTTTTTTTCTACTCAATATTTTTATATTGAGAAAAAAAGAGATTATTTTCAGTATGTGAATGTATTTCATATAGGTCGTGAACTAGTTCATTTTTAAAAGATGTTAGTAGTTCACGATCTATAGTTCGGAACGGTACATTGAAATGAACTATGAACTACGAACTAGGTCCTAAAAGTGACCTACAGTTTGCCATCGCTACAATGTTGACCAAATATTTTTTCTTCTATTTTTCATTCATTTTCTTTTGACTTGATACTAATGCCAAACCAATGAGGGACAGGCTCCAAATATTTAAAAAAAAAAAACAATTATGTGACCTATTTATAATGTTCACTTAATTTGGAGATGATTGGTAATTCAACAAGTTAGACCAAAAAATCCAACTTAATCTAATATCCTAGCGTCTTGACTTTCAACGCAAATATTTCCCTCCTTTTAATTGTTATTTCGCGTCACCATTTTTTATCGAGTTACTGTAATAATAAATGCTTCCATATCTATTTAGGGGCGCATTTGGTTTTTGATTTTGGTCTACTATCATGTTCGAATCCTCCTTCCAATTAATTCCCACATTTGTTAGGATCTTCCAAGTTGCTTAAAAGATAAACTGAAAGCGAGGATGGTAAATTCCTACAAATATGGGGTCAGGTAGAAGAAACCGAAAATGTGTATGGTCAAATTCCTACAAACGCCTGTTGTCCATCGCCTTCCTCTTGCACGAATCATTTATTTCTTGCACATGTAACTTTGTTTCCTCGGGGTGATCATGCAATAAAATGCAGGCTTCTGCATTCTGAATTTCTGTACTTTCACCAACTGGGTCATCTGGGTCATTGTTAATTGGGTAATTGTCACGATCGTTAAATATATGGGAACCTATATCTATGTCTTCTTCTTCTTCAATGTTTGATTTCAATTGGAAATATTATAGGAAACCTTTAGAAATGTACATGTACCTTTGTAGGAATTTGACCATCATTAACTCGACTACCAGAAAATTATAGGAATATGTATACACCCACTGAAAGTGCTTAATGCGTAAAAGTTTCCATGTTACCCATGAGGTACCACACCAACTCGCTAACACTTTCTGATCTATCGTTTGAGTTAAATATGTGAACGTAATTTGGTAAACTGTTCGTCATATATGTAAATACCTCACCATTTCCATTGATACATAATATCAAACAAATAGTGGAAGATGTAGCCTTAAATTTATAAAAAAAATATATTGATGTTCTTTCTTGATGGGTATATTCTTAGCATTTCAATTAGGTCTTCCACATTAAGGAATTTCATAGTAAACTGAAATTTAGAATTATTGTAACATTAAAAAATGAAAAAAAAATACACGGGGCGTTTTTCATATGATGAGTTTTATCACAAAAACTTTTTATCCGTCCAAGAAAAAATGATTGCATTTATTAAAACTAGAAATTTGAGAAATATTGCACCTGTTAATCAGTTTTACCATCAAACCATATATACGACTAATCGAAGACATTACGAAAAAATAAAAGCCCACAGCCGACGACTTCAGATAATAATTAAAGATCTTAAATGTATTATTACAATGGAAGAACGTGTTATTATGGCAATACGGAACGCAAAGCTGATATAAGACCAGTCATTATGGTAAATTAATTTGATTCTTGTCTTAATGTCTTCAATAACCTATACTTCGTTGTATTAATATGTGACATAACAATTCTACAGGGTCCTGTAAAAGAATTTTTAAAGGTATAACTGCTTATCCATAGAAAAAAAATCGCCCGATGTAAATAACACTAAAATAAATTTAATTAAGAGAACTCATTTAGTATATGTCGGAAACCTTGACATGTATCGTTTAGCGCAAGTTGGTATTCATAAGAATCGAAAATATAACTTTTAATTTGATTCTTTATTTGTTAAAAACAATAAATAGTACATATTTAAAAATAATTTTGTTTGCCAATAAATCAGAATATTTTTCATCAGTGAACATTTGGAAGCACACTTAAATTGCTGGAAATGGAGCAACAAATAATATTCATATGTAAATTTAAATTGGTATTTTATTTATCAAAAAATGCCCGTCAGAGGGAATCAAACCTAAAATTCTCAAACTTAAGAAATGGAAGAATGCCTTAAGATTTTACTTGATAACTTGATTCAATTGTAGATACTAGTAAAAACAAAATGAACATAGAGGCCAATATATTTATATTTTTTAAGTTTTGATTTTTTGAAATCTTGAATTTTAAAAATGACATTTTTACGGTTGTAATTATTAAATCGTATAACTTTAGATTGCTATCAAATTGCTTCCTAACTATTGTCGATTTCTTTATAACTTTAGTACCTTTCGAGCATATTTATATGGTGTAATTACGTTGAAATCACCAGTCTGCTTTATAAATCGATTACCCAATAATCTTCATATTTCAACAATATCGTATATACGACATACAAGACATATTGAATCATTGCCCGATCCGAGCTATAACCTCGATAGCATTTATCATATGTAGTACCTTGTGAAGTTCATATCATGCGATACCAAGAAGAAAAGTACCCATGTCTATATAAGATGTAATTTTCCTCAATCAAGTTGGCCAGCAGATCTGGAGAGAATTTATTTGAATGTCTTGGGGAAATTGTAGGTGTGCGTTAGTCCACTGTTCGTGTATTATAACATGCCATATCAGCGGTACTCTACCATAGTTCCGTAAAATGATGCTATTATATTATCGAGCCATGCTTATGCTTATGCTTCGCTGTATCAGCATAGTGATGGCTTTGCTTTGGTGAGGGCTATAGATTATGCCAACACTTAAGCTTTCCATGGAAACACCCACAATACGTGATTTTTAAATGTCAAAACATATATGTGCATTAAATGATAATCGAATCCGCAAAGAAGCATATTAAGTGGTACCTGTCCGTTGAAGATTTATGATGGTATGGATGTTTTAAAATGTTTCATTGAACAGATGTATTCTTTTAAATAAAGATTTTTCAAATATTTGAAAGGCGATTACTTTTCTAAATAAACAGTGCAACTACAAGATATCTCATGGTAAATTTACTTTCATCTTTTAAATACATGAAATATGGACAATCGAAAGTTATCAGTACAAATGATTGACTCCTTAACTTTTTGCAATATCTATACTTGCACATTTCATAATGTTACCAAAATAATTGTATAAAATATACCGTAACTCAAAGCATTTATTACCTAAATGCGCACTTCTGAGGCTATGCTCCTATCTTCAGTAGCACAATAATAGAGAAAATAAAGATACCTTTGTCACTCAACGGTACTGTTTTTGGGTGACATTCTATAGAATTATTTAACGCCGTAGTGACGATTTTTTAATACCGAAGTAAAATTCTTAAAAAGAATTATTTAAAAGTATGTATAATATTATTAAGTCAGTTCTGATAACTCGGAATATGCATTGCTAGCGTCATATTTGACATATTTGTCAAAATAGCAAACCTGGTAGTTTCTACGAATAACAACAATGATTTGAATGCTGCAAATGTACGATATCATATGCAGTGGCGGCTCTTGACATTTCAATCGAGGAAGGCGCATTTTTTTTTCAATCGATAAATCGAGGGCGATTAAATTCAATCATTTCTTGAAAGTGGTATTCCGCACATATATCTTTCATTGATATAAACACTCTTTGCACAAGTTTATGATATATTTAAATCAGGCAATGGCCTACCTAATTCTTTAATTTTTACTTTGTCGTCAAGAGAAAGTCTACAAAACTCTATTTTCAATAAAGAACTAACACTATTAATTTTTATTAAATTATTTCTATTAAATATATTCTTGGAGAAACACGTGGCAAAATCGTACATACGTAACTACACAGAACAATGCAACTGTCTTATCTGGCTATTCTATATCAATTTTCATGTATACTAGTCTAGGCTTCTCTATTCGGACGCTAAAGAATCGCGGCGCGGAATAGCTTAAAACAACGATATATTCTTAGCTGTATAAACAGCGTAACGTCACGTTTTCATAGCAACACGGGTCGCTAGTTTGTATGCGGTCTGATGTAACAGATGATATACTGCATACGGTCGCTCTCACTCTATCGCTTGCAATAGATAGGATGAATGCATATGCATTTAACTCATACTTGCTCGCTGCCACACCGTATTGATTGCTATCGCAAGGAAAGCTTTATTTTTTAGGAAAAATAATGCCGGGATAAAATATCGCAATACAATTATGTATCTACGGTGATGCGCTCAATGTTCAGGGGTGGCGCGCGGCCGTGCGGCCTCGAAAGAAACCGCCACTGATCATATGAATAATTCAAAAGAGCTGTAGGCACATGCATGTTCACCGTAAAATTGTTAAATTGTCTTTCAGGACATTTAGGATTCAGAATTTACGTTGAATGTTGCATTAACGCTCGTAGATTACGTTTGCGTGCAATCGCATTACGTGTATTACAAAAACATGTAAAGTTTATCGATTTACTTAATAAGTCTTAAATAAAGTATTATTTTTGTATTCCCGCTGTTTAGTGTTCATAAAATATTGTAATGATATTATGTGTATTATAATTACACAACATTGATTAAAATTATTTAATCCTAAAGGTGCTTTAATTGCGTCGTATTTAATTTATATCAAAACTCTTGTTTTTTTGTTACTTTTTTTCTAATAAATGCCAAAAATGGCACTACAAAGCACAAATATAAATTTATGGCGTTAAGGAGGACAAGGAAGGATGGCTAGCTCCAGGGAAAACAAGGCACTTCTTTAATTAAGGTACAATTTGTATAATAAAAATTGCAAATATCAAACAGTAAATGAATGGATTAAAATATATAAAAATACACGGCACATTTTTAAATATCAGTTTATAATATATACAAAAGTATTCACATTTTCAGTTTAACTAAATCAACAAAATCAAACATTTTCTATTGAAAACAACATTCATAGGAATCCATGTCCAACAATGGCGGCCGGTATGAAACCTTCAACACCACCTCTTGTTCGCACCCAAAACCACCCACTAGGTTGCCTTGCAACAGCCAACAAACTCACCACATCTCCTCTGTTGACCTTTAACACATTTGCCATGGCTGTAGCTGCCATTTTGGCATCCGTTTTACCGCTATGTTGTTCTAGTGAAGGTTGGTAATCACATCTAGGAACATATACAATTATTAAAGCAAGTTCTTGCTGTGCCATCCATCGGTTCGAATCCCAATTATAACCAAAATGTTCTAAAGTATTTCTGTGCATGGCATGGATGTCCATTCTATCTATAATTGGGACTTCAGTCCTGTTTGTCTTTGGGCAATTTATAAAAAAATATATATTGTGGTACAGTACCTCACTACAAGAAGCGTATCCAATGTCGTGCTACCATTATTGTCAGCAATCATATCTTCAGCATTAGTGGTACCAGCTTGAAGATGACCTAATGTCTTGTTGTGGTGGTCATTGTGTAGTATATTGTCAGAGTAACTGCTGTTGAATTGTTGTCGTAACTGTAGCAGTCGTTTATTGTTGGCAGTTGCGCGAAGATAGAGTCGATCTACTGATCGTTCTCCACAAACGCTTACAGCTTGTCTGCTAAAGGAGTTAATACAAACAAATATGTTCTAACTAAATTATTACAAATGTTTTGTTCGTGTTTAAAATTATTTTAGATATATAATATTTTTTTGAATATCCGCATTCCTAAAGGGTCAAATCAATGTTGTCTGTATCCCAGTATTCTTTCACAATTAATTAGCTCAAATATTTTATACCACTTTAAATATTGTACCATATTTAACAAAAATACCAAAAATTAGTAAAATATGATACAATAGTAATTTAACACTTTAATTACCATGAGAACCGGCCTATGATTCTCAACTATAAGAGATCATCTCGCTCAGTGAGTCGTCATGAGGGGCTTCATAAAATTGAAATATGGGGCCTGAGAGTACCGAGCAAATGCCGAGATGTAACTTTATTGATCGGTTTCCGAAAAAAATAATATGCAAAATAATAAACGAGAATATTGAAATAGTTATATTGAAAAAGAAAATATTTATTATTACAAATATCGTTGCAGTAGATTATATATTTTATAGATTTTAGTACTTAAATTATGTTAGATTTATGGGTTTCAAAGAAACAAGATAAACAGAAATATTTTTGACAAATTTTGCAACAAAATCTAAAGTTTGGTGTTCTAATTTGTGCCGCTTTTCGCCCTTTTTTATTGCTGATTTTTTATAACAGGTTACACATCTACGCCGATCCTTGGATCGCACCTCTTCTAGAAAATGTTGTACTTTTTCATTTATTGGTGGTTGTGGTTGAATTGATGATTTCAATAAACACTCAGCAATTTGCTGTTTGAAGTTCGTTATGGATAATTTATCTTTAGTAATTTTCTTTATAGAGAATATAAGGGCTTATTATAGTCCGGAGTATTAGTTCATAGGCAAGCTTTCGGTACTATTTAATCCCCCTACGCAGTGGTGATGAATAAGCTTTTAGTTGATCAGATAAATCAGATAAACCATAGTATGATTCTGAATGCAAAAATTGCTTTGCGGCTTTGAGACCAGAATGTCAGTTCTCATTTTACACAAGGTTTTTTTGTTGATCAAAATGTCAAGAAATTTATTTTTAATAATATTTTATAATATATTTAGACAATTCTACATCAACTAGAAAACAAATTCGAAATGGGCACATGTGTTGCCAAAATTATTTTGTTCCATTTGGGCAGTTATAGTGTTAATTACAAACTTATCGCCAGTATTGAACTCACCGATTGTGCCGGTGTTGTTTGTTCCCACCTCTAGTCCTTCTCCTCGTTTCAACCTGGACAAGACTCTGGCTATCTGGTGGTGGGAATGTGACAACATCTCCTGCATCATCCACTTCTACATCTTCATCACAATCGTCATCAATGAGTATAGATGAAGTCTTAGACGATGTGGAATTGTTACTGTAACTACTGATCTTCTCCGTATCGGTTTGGTTCCCGGACGGTTTAGGGAACACGTCACTGCAATGCTCCCAACAGTGACGAGGTGAACCGGATGACGTGTTTGAAGTGCTATCTACAGTAGAAGGAATAATGCCCAAGGGAAGGCAGGCTGTGTAGCTGACGTAGCCTTCCTCTGCATGTGGTGTTTGAACGTATAGCCAATGCTGATTCTTGAATACGGCATTGACGACCATCCCCAGAGGCAAGGCGATTTCCGCTTGGTACCCACCGACACGTGTTTGATAAAGTACACTTGGAAAAGCCAAAACGACTGGTATATTGGCGGGTTTATCTAGAGTTGCCTAAAAGTCAAATAATTATCTTTAGAGGAAATAATTTATTGGTTGCTTAGTTAAAGAGTCCGCAATCCTAAAGATTGGTTGGAAACAGCACGCCATGCCGATCTATCCTGAGCTAATCCCTTCATCTCCCTATAGCTATTCATCTCAACGTCTTCAACTATCTGACTCACATACTCCAATCTAGGCCTACCTACCCCTCTCTTTCCCTCCACTCTACCTTCTATGATCAATTGCATAATCCCCCCATGCCTAAGAATATGCCCTACTAATCTGTCTCTCCTACGTTGTAACACTCTCCAAATACTTCTCTTCTCCCCTACTAACTCTAGTACAGCTTCATTTGTTACTTTATCTTCCCAACCAATCCTCATCATCCTCCTATAACACCACATTTCAAGTGCTTCTAATCTACGCTTCTCTTCCTTTCCTATAGTCCACGCCTCACACCCGTACAGTGCTACACTCCAAACATATACCTTCAGTAATCTTTTTCTAATACCCAAGTCAATATTTGATCTTAAAATCTGTTCTTTTTCTACGAATGCCTTCCTACCCTGTGCTATCCTACACTTTATATCTACCTTGCTTCGATTATCTTTTGTGATTCTACTGCCTAAATAACAAAAATCTGACACTTCTTCGATTCTATTATCTCCTATTGTGATCCTCATTTTTCTACTGCATTCCTTTTTGTCACACCTCATCACTTTAGTTTTACCTATATTTATTTTCATGTTAAAATCCCTAGTCAATACTGCCTGCATACCATTCAATACCCTTTCTAATTTCTTTTCGCTTTCTTCCAATATAGCTATATCGTCGTTTATATATATTGGTTGCTAGATAATCCTAAATTCCAAGGATTGGTTAGGAACAGTAAGTTATGCCAATCTGTTTTAACCTATTTTTTGAGACCCTATCCTCTGAGACCCTATCCTCTGAGACCTATTTATGCTAAACTAATAATAAATTCATAGAAACAAGTACACTAACAGCTATTCATTTAATTGTAGATATTCTAAAGAATACTGAAATAAAGTACTTCTTTAAAATCGCGTAACTATCTTCAAACAATTCGTTTCAAATTATTGCATAATATTTTTTTTTTTTTTTAATATAGTATATTTAAATTCTCGTTTGATAGTTATGTGTAAACAAACTCTTATCAAGAGGTAATTTAATAATGTTTCCATTCGTTTTCTTAGTAGCAATGTCAAAAAAATTGTTATGCGACCATCATGGATTCTACTGTAACTTATTAACAACGTTAAATTGGCTTTTCCAAACTCAAAACAAAGTATTAACATGTGTTATTTTATAGTTTCCAAATGATTAAAAAATTGTTGCGAATATTTTTCTACGAATTTAACATACTTCGGTTATCTTTTGTAATCCTACTTCCTAAATAAGAAAAGTCTGCAAGCACTTGTTCTATTCTATCTTCTCTCCTATTCTAATCCTCATCTTTAGCCTGCATTCCTTCTTGTCACAACTCATCACTTTGGTCTTGCTCATATTTATTACTATCAGTGGCGGCTCTTGACATTTCAATCGAGGGGGGTGCATTTCTTAAGAAATAACATAATAGTAAGAAATCTTACCTAAAATGGATACAAAATGATTAAATTCAATCATTTTTTGAAAGTGAATTGATATAAACTTTTATATCAATGAAATATAAATTTAAATCAGGCAATGGCCTACCTAATTCTTTAATTTTTACTTTGTCCTCAAGAGAAAGTCTACAAAACTCTATTTTCAATCATGAACTAACACTATTAATTTTTTAAATATATTCTTAGTGGAACACGTGGCAAAATCGTACATACGTAACTACACAGAACAATGCAACTGTCTTATCTGGCTATTCTATATCAATTTTCCTGTATACTAGACTAGGCTTCTCTATTGGGATGCTGGGTATCGTGTTATTCATAATTTATTGCCAAGTTGTGTCATCTACAGTTTCGTTTAATTAGTCATTAATTTTAAAAGGCATTAATTGTGAGCAAATACTGTTAATTAGGTAATATACTCTTAAACTTTTGACTTTTTACAATGCAGGTATTTTAGAATGTACACTCGCGTTATCGTAAACTGGTGAGGTACTGGCCGACGCCTAACTCATATCTTGAAGTATATTCACCATATATAGCGACATAGATAGAAATATATTCGAATTACAATCAGATGTAAATATCAGTTGTTATGGGCACAAAGTTGTAAAAGACGCCTGCTCGATGAGAAAAATGCATAAATAAGAAAGGACCAAGAGAACGAACTTATGAAAAGCTGTGATTCAAAGTGACATTCAAAGCCCAAAATTTAAGTTCGTGTATTATACATTCTAAACATTATTTTTAAATCCGAATATATTAAAGTAAATTAATAAAAATTTGACAATTATAATTCTTCGGGTGGGTTTAATTTAATTTACGCAATAATACTCAAAAACTAATGGTAGGAAATTAAATTCAATCATATAATCGTACATACAATCGGTTTTTAATAGTAAAAAAATGAAATTCATGAAAATATTATATACCAGTTTAAACAGCCTTTTATTATCTAATAATAACTATGTTGTTTACATTTTTTACAATTATTTTTTTGGAATGTGAATTTCTGACCTTGTTTTTAAAAATTTAATATTGAAAGAAATGAAAGCATTTTGCTCGCCACTACCTCACATAAACTTAGATAAACAAGTAGACGTTTGATGGTTCATAAAATGTTGTACCCGCACTATGTAAAAGTATTAAAGATTGACGATCAATATTTTATTACATATTAAAAATGTAAAATATTACGAGAAAAGTGTTGACCATAAAGTACGTTTTAGTACTAATAAACAAGAATCAAGAATTTACCCCAAAACACACAAAAAATTCTATCAATGGCTACGCGGTTGTTTCTGATGATTGTTTTGAATAAAATTTATTTAAATTAAAAAATTCATTTTCTCCAAGTTTGAATATGCGAATTTTTAAGTACCCTGTATGCGAAGCTAACATCTCGCTTTTAAATGCTGTATAAACAATTGATGAATTTTGTTGGCCAGTATAATTGCGGTTAAGTACGTAATGTGCGATTAATCTGTCAATTTGGAGACAGCAATAATTATCAAGACGCCTTACTACCATCTCCATGGATATATTACATTCTACAGATGGTTTCCAGGGAAACCAACAACGATGCTTAGGTCAGAGATCGTAGTGAAAGAGACTGTTTGCTGTTGTATTCAGTGGCGGCTCTTGACATTTCAATCGAGAGGGGCGCATTTTTTTCAAAAATAACATAATATTAAGATATCTTACCAAAAATGGATGCAAAATGATTAAATTCAATCATTTCTCGAAAGTGGTATATTTCATTGATATAAACACTACTTACACAAGTTTGTGATAAATTTAACTGAGGCAATTGCCTATCTAATTCTTTAATTTTTACTTTGTCCTCAAGAGAAAGTCTACTAAACTCTATTTTCAATAAAGAACTAACACTATTCATTTTTATTAAATGATTTCTATTAAAATATTCTTGGAGAAACACGTGGAAAAATCGTACATACGTAACTACACAGAAAAATGCAACTGTCTTATCTGGCTATTCTATATCTATTTTCCTGTATACTAGACTAGGATTCTCTGTTAAGACGCTAAGGAATACGACTCGGAATAGCTTAAAATAACGATATATTCTTAGGTATAGAAGCAGCGTGGCGTCACGTTGCCATAGCAACCCGGGCCGCTATTTTGTTTGCGGCTCATACGATACACGAACCAAAGAAACAGATGATATACTGCATACGGTCGCTCTCACTCTACCGCTTGCAACAGATAAGATGAATGCATATGCATTTAACTCATACTTTCTCGCTGCCACATCGTGTTGTGTTGAGTGCTATCGCGACGCAAGCTTTATCTTTTAGGGAAAATAATGCCGAGTTAAAATATCACAATACAATTATATATCTACGGTGATGCGCTCAATGTTCAGCGGGGGCGTGCGACCGTGCGGCCTCGAAAGAAACCGCCACTGGTTGTACTGATTATATCTACAGCGTGTTATTGGAATTTCAGCACTAATTCATTTCCGCATTAATATAAAACATGATTATTTAAAAACTTTTTATATAAATACCTATATCTATAAATATATTTAAGAAAAAAGAACGGTGGAATCGATCGATTAAAACGTGTATACCGGTGTTTATGGAAGTATGGAATATAAGTGCCGAGTGACCAATGCGGGTTATTCATTGAGCATCGATAACCAGAGTTAAGCAACGTCCCGCTAGGTGTCAGTGCTTGGATGGGTGACCGTAGCTCAGCGCCACCTATCCTCTATACTCGGTACCATTCTTACTTGGGATATAATTAACTAAGCTTTAGCTAACCGCTAGAGTAATAGACTTCCCACCCTTCCCATATGTTCCTAAAAAATTCACAAGATCCTCAGATATGCTTCATTGGCTTCGAGCTGTTTGTAACCTGATCCAATATCATAAACATTAAAGGGGTGTTGTACAATGATGTAACAAATATTCAACGGTCGTTTTTAGACGTCTATATTTTTTATGTTTTAATATCAAATGAACTCTAACTCAAATACCAATATTATGTAACGTTCTTCCTTAGATAGCACTCTACATTATAATTTTCAGGAATTTCGGAAGGTTTACCCTGGAACGAATGCAAGAAGCAAGTACTAACAACTAACTGAATTTTAGATATTTTATTTTATTATATATATTTTTTTGTTTTTTTTGTTTTCTTGTTTTGTCGAAACTACCTCAACAGGATATAATCCTAATTACAGAGTGTTGTTATAGAGGATATTAGGAACATAATTAATAGATTATATAATAAATATCAAGTTTTTTAAAGCTTATAACATTTTTTTAACGATCCGTTGCATATTATAGAATATTTAAAATAATATAAGTAGTAACATCTATATATTTAAATTGCGACTGCGTTTCTTTAGACATTCGTTAAGCGAAATCGGCTGGACCGATTTCAATGATTTTTATGTTAAATTGAAGCGACTATGGTCTATATTTGCCCAGTTTGTTCAAGATTTAAGTATATTTAGTAAATTGGTCAGAAATTAAACAATAAGATTGACTAATTTTCTTCTACATTCATATTATATGAATCATATAGACCTTAATTTTCTATTCGTCCAATACAGGGATAGCCTGGTGGATTAAAGCGTATAACTTAATGACTAATTTTCATTCCTATTAAAAAATAGGAATGACTAATTTTCCTCTACATTGATATAAATCTTTATTTTCTATTTGTCTAATACCTGGTGGCTTAAAGCGTCTGACTTACGATTTAGAGTAGTCAATTTGTGAACTAGGCTCGTGAAACCTGGCGATATAATAATTTTTTTATTATTCATATAATTTATTTCTTATATTTTGATTTTTTTTTTGATTTTTTTAAATATTTTATAACAAAATATGTAGGATTTATAAATAACAAAAAAAAATGCAATATAGCTAATAATTGAAAAAATAACTTTTTCTTCTAATATTTAAAATTTTTCAATTTTAAATGATGACTTCAATTAATATATAACGTATTTTTAATTGGAGTATTAATTTAAAAAAAATCTAAAATAGCTAAGGAATAATAATCGGTAGTAATAATCAATAATCGATCGGAGAGAATATGAAAAAGTGTGTAATCTGTGTGTATGTCCATCGTCGTTGTCACACACACATAATACTAGAATTTGCAGACGCCGATACCTTCTCCGTCAATGTTAACTACTACGTCTTCAAATTAACCCGCGCTGTTAATTGCCTCTTCAATTATAAAAGTTACAAATTTTCAAAGTCAGCATTTAGAAACAATTGTGTTTTCTTTAAGTTTTTAAACTATACATTTATGTCTGATTTGCCATATTTTGGTAAAGGGTTTACTCGTTTATTTAAACCCCGTATGACATTTATGTGCAAACAAGCTCGTGTCAAAACATGTCAACAAATGATTTAATTTTAAAAATTATTACTACGGTATTAAATTATAATATAGAATATCACCCAAATACCGTAACAAGCATTAAGTAGCTAGATGTACATTTCGAAGGCTATGCCCCCATCTTCACTAGCACAAGATGGTATTTTATTTAGTTTTCATCTTGTGCTCTGAAGATGGAGGCAAAATAATCAATAAAAGATGTACTATTCGCTCCCAATTGAAATATTCCAACTAAATCGGGCCAACGCACTACTCAACTCTGTTCACGGGGCGCATACGGATCCCCTTTACCCGTGCATAATCAGATTGTTAGACACGACGGAACCATTCACGTATTATTATATACAATTTGTAAAATTAATCAATATTTTATAGAAATATTAATTTGGTAATTAGTTTGGTGGAAATGTTCGTTTATTATCCACAAGTGATCGTAATTTTCTTAGTAATATTTAAAACATTGTTAAAGTTAGTTCAGGTTAGGTCAGGTTTTTTGTTATTTAGGAAGTAGACTATTTCAAATGGTCGTTTAATAATAGTATATCAATCACGATTCGTATTTTATTTCGTTTTTAGCTTGTGCTACTGAAGATGGGCGCATAGCGCTTGAAATATACATCTAGCTACTTAATGCTTGTTGCGGTATTTGGGTGATAAATGATTTAATGATTTAACTCATTAATCAATGACATTGGTGTACGTATTGACACTGTCAAACATTTAATCGGCCATCATACATTCACAAAAACAAAAACAGACGGTACAATAATATGTAAATAAACGCAACTTACGAACAAATAAATAAAATATCCTTGAATAAATTCATAGAAGCAAAGACACTATCATCATGCACTCAGCCTCGTTTTTACGCTAGTGGTATTGCATGTAGAAAATTTACAATAAAAACATTAATTGATAGATAATTGTCGCCTGAAACGTAATAATAATGATGATGATATAATCGTTAATCTTTAATTTGCAGTCATGGTGCAATTTTACTGAAATACAAATACCAAACATATTAATATATCTTTTTTTTTTCTTCAACCGTTTATAAGTACAGTATGGGCAACCCACTTCGGGTTCTGTGAAATGCATGTATTCTCATGATGCGAATTGAGAAGAAAAGTATTTTTTGTCTGGCCTGGTCTGGGAAAGTCTTTTGCTGGCTATTGCTTGGAGTGCGTACCCATTCATTACTTCAGTACTCCGTAAGTACTTACGGGCTGGTATTTGCGTATTATATATTATAAAATCTGCAGTGGCATAGTCAAAATGTTAGTAGATGGGAGTAAGTAATAAAGTATTTCTTGAATTTATATATTAAACTAGCATATTTAATTTAAAAACTACTAGTAATCGAGTTTGTTTAAGAGGAGTAGGGAAAAAGGATTTTCTATCGCTTTGATATAGATTGTATGAAAAGCTTTAGAACTTTTATAATGTCTAAATCTGAACACAGTAGTTTTTACTTTTTGATTTAAGTTTTTAAATTTAAATAATTCTAAGAAAATTTACAAAATAATTATTGCATTTTTTTTTATAATGCCTGTCTAGTGACCGATCGTCCTTTAGTAACACACACAAAATATATTCTAGTGACGTTAAAGCGCCCAAAAGACATATAATAAAAGTAAAATATCTATTTTAACTATTTTATATCAATCAGGATTAGTGACAGAGGTCTTTTATCTTGTGCTATTGAAGACGGGGGCATAGCTTTCGAAATGCGCATCTAGCTATTAAATGGTTTATGTTACGGTATTTGGGTGATATTCTATAGAAACTCCCCGCAGGTACACTCCTGTGCTATACCAAAAGAGAACTGTAGTAGACAGACATGAAAGAGAGTACCCTATGGTTACTAAAGGCAGTTATATCAGTCAGGGCACCACGCACTGCAACTCCAAGAATAAAGTACTGCCTTTTGCTAACGCTTACTTCACGATTAACGAAAGATTATTGCCATTCCATTCAAGGAAGGGTCACACGCGAATTATAAACCAAACTATTGACGATATATATATAAATATACAAGATATGTACTAGCAGTACTAGCTTCGCTTGAAATGAAAACGGATATCAAAGAAATTTCATTTTTACTTTTTCCTAGTTTCGTTTTTACATACAAACTTTTACCAACAATAAAGTTGATTGCAATTGATAATATTAAAGTAGCAGCCAATTTTCGGCTTGAAATATGTAGAAAGGCCATGAGAAATTTCTAATATTTGTAACTGAAAAAAATTCGAAATAAAAACTATATATAAATTCATATAATTCCTAGTGAATATTTATTTGAAATTCTTTCTGTCGCATTTGCATTATTTTAAACGTTATATTTACCATTTTGACTTTTTTGAAATACCTTGACGTACTATTTTGTAATTATCAGCAATTTCTCAAAATATTTGAAAATTTTCACGCAAAATGAAATTGATCTAAAATATCATGAATTATTTGAAATTAGAAACAATAAATAGCAATATTTTCGTAGCCAAAGTATAGTTTTTTTAAAACTATATTATGTGAAAAATACTGAAAATAAAATTATACATTTTAGTTTGTTAATTACAGGTAGTATAAATTTTTGAGGAGAAAAAAAATTCTTGAGCCTGATGAATTAGGTTTATATAAAACACTGTTTTATAAATTTATTATAAAATATTTATAATAAATTTATAAAATTGACTAGATTCGAGATTTTTAGAAGTAAATAGAAAATCGTCGTTTTTAGACGTTTTCGTGTTCTCAGGACTAGAACTGAAATTTTTAACGAAAAACAATTCAAATTTTTGAAAAAGTAAAATTTTATTACAAATACTTTATAATAAATTTATAAAATAGCGTCTAGATTTTCCTCTAGTGGAAATAATAGATTCCGGATTATTAGAAGTAAACAGAAGAACATGTTGTTCAGTTTAATTATTTTTCCACGCAGCTATGAAATTATTTTGAAGCTGGTCATGGGAATTTCGGCATGAAAAGGCATCACCATATATCACGAAGACGGTTATATAGGTATATGTACCTATAGCTATTAAGGATATTGTGTAAGAGACTTTGTAAGATATTGGTTTTTGGTTTAACCATATACAGATACAATATTGTTGTACACAATGTCGACTCTTCGAAAATAAAATAATTATCGGTTAGCATAGCAACGATCGTGTGGCGAAACATATAATTTCGTCACTAATAAGAATCGATATAATCCTTTTATACGTAGGACCTGCTATTGGTACTACATTATAGGTACTATCTGTTTAAAGACCAAGCCATGTAGATATGCGCATTCTCTACGCTTAAAAAAATAATACGAATATCGAAGCAAATTAACTAGTTATACATTGGATTTATGATACATCGAATTTTTCAATTGATAGATGTCATAACAAAATTATATAAAAATAAATAAAACTGAATTTACCTGGCGTCTCCACCATGTATATATTTAATCCCTAAAGCCCGTATTACACTTCTAAATGTATCTTTCAATTTCAAGACTTGGCTAAAAACTTAAAAAAATATATTACAAATTGTGCTTTACACGTATCCGTCTTAAATTCAATTTCTAGATTTAGATTAAGTTGGCCATTCAGCATTTTCTATTTTGCGATCAATTTCCTTCAAAAATTTGTACCCATGCTAAAAACGTGTAGAAAATTACAACACATAAGTTCAGGTTGGTAGAAGTGTTGTTGCCTTGGAAAAAAAGGACAAGTGTAAAACGTGCCGATTTCAATTAAAAATTGATTATTATATTGCGCTACTTTAGATTCAACTGAACGAAAAATGACAAGTGCAGTACGGGTTTTAGCCATTTCAAATAATGCGCCTTGATAGGCGTTCCAACCAACCGATTTCAAAGATTCTTATGACAATTTCATACTATATCTATATTTAACTATCAAAGTATTTTTATTATCCACCAATTCATGTATTTTTGCAATATATCTTTATTTTTTCTTGATATGGTATTCAAATGGAAAAAAAAAACGAATTGTGATTAATGCAATACGAATCTCAACGCAGCACGACTGGCATTGCATTGTGCGTGTGTTTATTTTCGTTTTGCGTTTTCTTGTTCCATATTAGCAAACTAAATGATGAGTAAAATTATTGCATTCGAAATAAACGACGAGAACAGCAAATATCTTCCAAAATTTCCCAATTTCATTAACAAAAAAGTACCTTTATATACCCTGAATGCCACGTGAATTCTATCAAATATAATCGTATTTTGTGTTTACTATTGTAAATACGGTTATTATTTAATCCTAAAAATGATACAAAATTTATTAATGGCAGCGAAATACAAGCAAGAAATTACATGACATGCAAATCATTTTATTGGAATTGAATTATTCATATATAAATTCTAAAACATCGAGGTTAATTTAATTGCTCCGTAATTTATTTGTTATACTTACACCTTGTATTAGAATAATGCTCTTAAGTACTAAACTGACCAAGAAATATTCGGTTTCGTATGACCCGAATAATATTAATTTAATTATTTCAGATCATGTCCTATAACTCCAACCTCAATTCATAAATTGAATCAAAACGCCATAAAATACGCTCTGATTAGTGAATTAGCTATCGTTATTCAACGAAAATAATACAGAACCCTTAAACAAAGGAAATTTGGTTCTGAGTAACCATATTCATTTTGAATGAACAAAAACGAATTCAAAAAGTGTCTTGCTAATATTTTTATTTCACGCACATATTAATTTCAGATCATGTCCAATACTCTAATAGGAAGTTATATGATCAAAATCACAAAACACAAATTGCTCAGCAACAAGCTCAGTTCAAAACTAGAATTTTATTCAATTTAAATGCACAAAAGTAACCTAGATTATATATCAATCGATTTCATTTTAGACAATTTTGAATATATATTTTCAAATATAGGATATATTGATGTAAAAGATGCAATAGACTTTATTGGATCGCACGATATAAGTAAGATATTGTAGGCGTACCATCGGTCGGTACGATCATGTTTGAAACAAGATGCTCATGAACATATATCGCTTTTGTTTCGCCGCAAACTCGATAGCTTTTTGTTTTAATACCATCGTATTATTATATCCATAGATACAAGAGGAATTAATCCATGTGGCAGAGGATAAGCTATTGCTATAGCTGCGAGTGTATACCAGATTACAGTCACGAGATTAAATCAACCTACCCGATGGGCACCATCACTTAGCAACGATTAACTCACAAATACATCGTTATTTACGTACAATTTAACGTGAACCCAGCAAGCCGATGAATCGACTACGTTCTTCAGTCTCGTTGTTTTAACTTTGTACGTAATGGTGATGTCTAAATAATAAATAATGAAGAAATTTAGTGAAAATTTAATAAATTTAAATTCGATGTAAACGTTAATTGTGACACATACAACATACAAATTACGTGATTTAAAAAAATTCTTAAAAAATAACATAATAGTAAGAAATCTTACCTCAAGTGGATGCAAAATGATTAAATTCAAGCATTTCTTGAAAGTGGTATTTCGCTCTTCTATCTTTCATTGATATAAACACTTCCACAAGTTTGTGATCAATTTAATTCAGGCAATGGCGGTTTCTTTCGAGGCCACACGGCCGCGCGCCCCTCCTGAACATTGAGCGCATCATCGTAGATATATAATTGTATTGCGATATTTTATCCCGGCGTTATTTTTCCCAAAAGACCAAAAGCTTGCGTTGCGATAGCACTCAACACGGCGTGGCAGCGAGCAAGATGAGTTAAATGCATATGCACTTATCCTATCTATTGCAAGCAGTAGAGTGAGAGCGACCATATGCAGTATATCATCTGTTTCTTTGGTTCGCGTATCATATTAGCCGCAAACAAACTAGCGGCCCGGGTTGCTATAGTTGTTTTAAGCTATTCAGGGCCGCGATTCTTTGGCGTCCCAACAGAGAAGCCTAGTCTAGTATACGGGAAAACTGATATAGAAGAGCCAGATAAGACAGTTGCATTCTTCTGTGTAGTTACGTATGTACGATTTTTCCACTTATTTTTGCCACTTATATCCAAGAATATATTTAATAGAAATAATTTAATAAAAATGAATAACGTGTTAGTTCTTTATTGAAAATAGAGTTTTGTAGACTTTCTCTTGTGGACAAAGTAAAAATTAAAGAAGTAGGTAGGCCATTGCCTGATTTAAATTGATCGCAAACTTGTGCAAGGACTGCACAAAACAGGACATTTACGCGGCGTTTTTCAAGAGACATTTACAAAAAAAATACATGGATATGTGGTTATGAAGTTTCCAACTTATTGTACTGCTTTCCATGTACATTAAATTACAACCCTGCAGCAACTGGAATGGATCGAAATTGGGCCAGAATAGGTATGAAAGATTTGCATCACCTTCCTGAATAAGAAAGCATGAATCAGCTCGAGGCCATATCAGTTCATGCGCACAGTTGGCTTTGCTTGGCAAAATAAACATCATGACTCAGCTTAGTTCTGCATATCGCAAACATGTAATAGAATATAACGAAGAAGTGAGGAAGAATCGCTATATTTTAAAACGCACTATTTGTTGCGTGAAATTTTGCAGTGGTTTTGAATTAGCTTTCAGAGGTCACCGCGAAAATGAAGAATCGAGAAATCGTGGAATATTTAGAGAATTGGTCGATTTTTCAGCAGAATTAGATTTTACATTGCGAGAACATCTGCAAGATGCTACGGTTTTCATGGGGACCTCTAAAACAATACGAAATGATATTTTAGATAGTATGCTTGCGGTATGCAAAGAGGAAATTTGTATTCAAATTAAAAATTCCGATTTTTTGCTATTCAGTGCGACAAAACTACGGATCTCACGAATTGGTGCCAAACGGTATTGATATTTAGATACGTTTTTGATGGAACTGTTTGTGAGAATTTTTAGAGCTTTATAAGAACTCATGATAAATCATCAGGAGGCATACAAAAATGTATTGAAGAAGAAATTGATCCTCTACTTCTGGAAACACCACAAAAGTTAATCGCCAAAACGTACGATGGCGCGAATGTTATGAGTGGTGCTACAGGTGGTATTCAAAGTTACATAAAGAAAAAGATCCTTGCGCCCATTATATACATTGCTATGCTCACCAACTAAATCTTCTAATGCAGAAAGCAGCATCACAACATGTTAAAGTGAGGGTAATTTTTAATAATCTATCGGCAATTCCCGCTTTTTTTCACACTCCTCGAACAGATGCGATGTTTTTGAGGTAACAGTCAACCGCAGGTTAAGAAAGTCAGCTGCAACAAGATGGAATTATAACAACAGAACTGTCAATACTGTGTATGAAAATCGAGAAAAGCTAATGGAAGTATTTGAAGAAATTGAAGAAAAATGCTTAAGAAGTGTAACTTATAATGAAGCTTCTGGTCTCCGGTGAGCTCTAGAAGACCAAGAATTTTTGTTTTGGTAGTCACAAGACGATGCCACATGTGGATATATTGTATAATCAAATCCAGTGAAGAGATAAAGATAGTATCCAACTTCAAACTGATATACAAATTTTTGAAAAGTGTATTAAAAACATTAGATGTCAAACTGATGCTAATCAAAGAGTCACTGAAGAAATTTTTCATTCAACAAAGAGCAGAAGAAAAGAAAATACATTAAAAAGAAGTGTATATGCCAAAGAAGTGTGTGACGTAATTATAACATATTCTCATATCGTGGCCATCTACAAGCCGCTGAGTTATTTAACACGAAAACGATGCCAACATTTTCTAAACAATTTCCAGTGGACCTTTTGGAAACCGTGTGTAATGCATATCCATTTTTGGATATGCATGCCACAATCACCAACATCAGAAATTTTCTTTCATCATTGCTACAAAATAATCCCAGTGAAACTTTCCCGGAAACTATAAAAATACTTAAAATTATTTTAACAACCCCGATGACCACTGCTGAATCAGAGCGTTGTTTTTCAACACTTAAAAGAATCAAGACATTTGTGCGAAATACTATGGGTAATGTTCCTTTAAACGCGTTGGCGATGATGTGTATTAATAAAAATGTGATGCAAGATATTGACAATTTTGACGAAAAAGTTTTGGAAAAGTTTATATCAATGAAAGATAGAAGAGCGGAATTCACTTTCAAGAAATGATTGAATTTAATCATTTTGCATCCATTTTAGGTAAGATTTCTCACTATTATGTTATTTTTTAAGAAATGCGCCCACTCGATTGAAATGTCAAGAGCCGCCACTGGGCAATGGCCACCTAATTTTTACTTTGTCCTCAAGAGAAAGTCTACTAAATTCTATTTTCAATAAAGAACTAACACTATTTATTTTTATTAAATTATTTCTATTAAATATATTCTTGGAGAAAGACGTAGCAAAATCGTACATACGTAACTACACAGAACAATGCAACTATCTGATCTGGCTATTCTATATCAATTTTCATGTATACTAGACTAGGCTTCTCTGTTAGGACGCTAAAGAATTGCGGCCCGGACTGCGATATATTCTTAGCTGTAGAGTGTAGACGCAGCGTGACGTCGCGTTGCCATAGCAACCCGGGCCGCTATTTTGTTTGCGGCGCATACGATACGCAAACCAAAGAAACAGATGATATAGTTCATACGGTCGCTCACACTCTACCGCTTGCAACAGATAGGTTGAGTGCATATGCATTTGACTCGTACTTGGTCGCCGCCACACCGTGTTGTTTGAGTGCTATCGCCACGCAAGCTTAACTTTTAGGAAAAATAATGCTGAGATAAAATATCGCAATACAATTATGTATCTACGGTGATGCGGTCAATGTTCATGGGAGTCGAGCGGCCGTGCTGTCCTCGAAAGAAACCGCCACTGGATATTTTATAACTAAATAATATGGTTGACTATGATAGGGCGGTCATAATAATACAAATTAATTAGATAAATATAATATTTCAACGATGCCAGAGTGGACTGTATATTAAATAAAATAATGAAAGAGTCGAGTTTAATACTTTTATCAAGTATTTTTATTTTTGTAGTTTGTCCATACTAGTTTCGCATATTAATATGCATCATCAGAGGTAACTATGCCATTTGTTATACAGAAAAATCATCGAAATGGAACATCGTTATCACAGCAATTGTCTTTTTTAAATATCACAATTAATACTTTAAATACAAAACGTTTAAAATTAATATTAAAAATTATTATTGACTTGTGTGAATAAATAAATTATTAAACGTTTATAAATTATATATGATATAATTATAATAGTAAGGGCAAACTACAAAAAAAAAATACATGACAAAAGTATTAAACTCAACTCTTTCATATTATTTCATTAAAACATGTATACCAGTCAACAGCAAATAATATATATTAAATATATCTATAAATGAATTTATCTAATGAACGTATAAACAGCATTCCAGTATAAATCTCTTATAAAGAGTTCTTCGCTAAATTAATATGTATCGTTAAATATTCCATCTTCTTAAAGATTGTAGATAACCTTCTTTATGTAGAATTTAATTTCCTACAAATATAAAACTAATATCCCACAAATTCATACAATATTTTTGATCCAAATTTAAATCTACGCTGCACATCTTCAATCGACATGTGATTCATTGAAATCGGTCCATAATTGTAGGAGTAAAATAAAACAAATTGAATGGCACATACCCTGGTTAGAAAGTCATCGATATCCTGAATCTCGTACCCAAATTGAGGTAGTACCCGTTGTTGTTGTGGCTCAATCTTCTCCTTTTGTCTTACTTTTCTTCGATGTCTGTTGTGTCTGTCCTTTTTATTTAAACTCGTTATTTTCAATGATAAGTTGCTACTGTTACTGTTGTTAATATGATTATTAGCCGCCAGTGCGGTAATTGCAGTAGTATTAATAATCTTGGTACCGCCGCTATCCGCTGTCGTATTAGCATCGCTTTCCTGTGTCTTTTGAAGCGATTTTTTATTACGGTACTGGAATTTGATTGGTTGCTCCGGTCTATTTTGTTGCGCAGATACGACAGTAGACGCTTTTCCCACTAGACCATTGCCCAGCAACGTGGCCCAATTCAGCATCATGGAACGACTAGAAGTAGTGGTATTGGCAGCTCCATTGGCATTGGCACTTGTTCTAGATAATGACGAGTTCCCCGATGAACCGGAAGTAACCGAAATGATATTTGCAGTGGATGATGGTTTCTGTCCCATATTTGGTCGTGTCCTGAGGTGTTGTAGCTGTACTATCGGGTAATGATTGCAATGTAGCCCTATATAGAAATAATGACAATATCATAAAGTACGACTATATCATACCTTATCTATTTAATTAACACAAATTTTATTAATTTTTCGCTATAGTCGAAGCAATCAATTTTTTTCACTATATATTTTACGTTTAATGTACAGGGTAGTCCACCTAAGATAATATCAAGTAAACATTAATTTGCATTGACGTTAAAAGGGCAATAATTGGTACGATTGTTTGATCAAACGTTTTTGTATTCTATTTGTGTTTCAATTAAGTAATCATGAATTATACGATTTCTAACGACTCTTGGTCAAATATTTAATGTAATATATGTTAGTCAAAAAGTAATTTTCCTTCATCAAATGTTTTGTAAAATCGGAATCAAGAAATTCTTTGTCAAATATGAATATGAAATATAGGTCAGATAATACTATGATGAAGTACATTTATATCTTGTAAATATTATTTTACAGTTTAGAGATATTAAAACAATGCGTTTTATAACCGAATACTCGTTAGTGAAAGAGTAATATATCGTTGTAAACGTAAATTCAAGTAAAAAAAAACTCGTACCATTTAATTTCTACAACTACATCTCGTTGTATAGAAAAATCTAAATTTTCAGATTTATATCTTCAGGTTTATGGACGAAATACCGAGACCTCTTTTATGGCCTATCCTGCATAATGCACAAATGTGAAAATGGCATATTATGTATGAAGTATTAAATACATATATTCATCTTATTAGTGGGTATTTAATGCGAATTACTATTAAATCTACTAAAGCAAACTAATACTTTTTCCATATGGGCTTAAGTAAGAATATCAACCGGAAAAATAAAGAATCCGCCAAAGCAAGCTGGGCTCAGCGAAGTGTAATTGAACCATTTATCTATATGTGAAGCAAGTGGTCAAGTAGTACCGGCATCACTGAAGGTATCTACTATTATTCTGCTAAAGCAATAATGGTAATAAACATGATCTTTAGAGGAAGCGGTAACATAGGATTATAGATTAATGGCAATTTATTGTCACTGTTGATCTCTTGAATGTAGTATCCAGGAAATCTGACTGAGCAGTTATGCCGCACAGTTCAAGAAATAATAATATTTAATCACCGTTTTCGAATATCCAAAAAATATATATTCGATATTACTGGATATGAATTCATTTAAGAATTATTATAATTCATAGAATTTATGCAACTGCATTTTGTAAATATTCAATATACAGTCTGTAATGTAATTTACGCAGCAGGTAATATGCGAATTTATTTAATACTTCAACGACATTTAAATATAACTCATCTAGGAAAAGAAGTATTTGGATAGGATTCTTAGACATGGGGGTATTATGCTATTAGTTATAGAAGGTAAGTAAATAGAGGGAAAGCAAGGGGTAGGTAGACTTAGATTGGAGTATGTGGAGGACGTGTGGGATGAATAGCTATAGGAAAATGAAGATGAATTTAATATAATATAAAATAAAAATACCCCACTGAGGCATTACCAATATGGACTTACTAAAGTGAAACGAAAACTTTTGGAGGAACATATCATTTGGTTCGGTTTAATATGGAAAAAATTTAAACCAGTGTGACTCTTCTAGTACTTGAATCTTGAAGTACTATCTGATGTACAAAAAGTACATTAGATATTATTTAAATTATAATTGGATCAATTCAATATTACAGCTCCTAATGACATTTTATGAATTCGATATAAAATGGAAATATCTAGAATATATCTAGAAACTATATAAGTGGAGTAGTACGACCATAATTATGTAGTGCCATTTCTTGTGTTGCAGTTTCTAGATATACATATATGAAATCTAATTAGAGAATTTCAATTAGTACACAAGCGTGATAGCAATACTAGGTAAAGGCGGCAGTAGTTTTATTGCTTGTAATCAACACAGTACTACTATAACTATTGATGGTAAATTAATGCCATCAACGGTACCACATACATTCTCTTTTCCTACTAGAAGATTGACTTCGTTCTACTATTTTCTTTATTTTTCTTACCAATATCCAGTTAGTAATTACATCCAAGATAAAGGAGTACTTAAACCTACTATTAACAAATCATCAAATACAGGAAGGATATATAAGAGAAAAGAGCAACAAAAAAGCAAATTAATTACTTTTTAGTTGACAAACATATGGGCCACATGTAGGTACAATACAGGTGGTCCATGTGATAGTACCGCAGCAACAACAGTAGCACATACAAGAACGTGACACATGTCCAAACAACAGATCAAAGCGTCGCGGCACCGCAAATCACTTGTCACACATCATAAATCAGTGATATCGCACCTCACCAACAGATAAACAGCGACTGACGGATGGATGGCCGGTGGCCGGAGGTGCTAGTACCTCAAATCACTAGTCAACAGTACTGCTCATCACACTACTATATCTTGTCTATATGATAACACCACTACAGAGCAGCATCAAGAGACTATCCACTACACAATATCACTCTCGCCTAGCTAACTACTCTACTATACCATACAAATTGATAAGAAGGAGTAGATAGTACCGCTCTGAAATTCAACCGTAATTTAATCTGTTTTAGATCTGTAGGTCTACGTAACAGTACGGTCTGCAATAAGGACGAAGAGTCTTTCGTTTTAATTTTCTATTTTAGTTTTAGTGCCTCGTGTGATCTGTACGGTACTCGTGGTACTCGCAGTGCTCCCACGGAATCACCTGCCTACAATCACGTGCGATATACTACTGATAAAGATACACACGAAAAGCACACGAATTCATATTATGAGGCAGCGCGGGCAGAATGGTACCGGCCGGTCGGGATAATGATATAGGATTAGATTGGGGTATTATACCGCCGTCGCACCGATACCGATACTATGTGGCTATGGAATATAAAGATGACGTTTAATGGGCAGTGGGTACCACACCACAAGTGGAGGAATGAAGAGTAGTAATTATCGGTTGGGAGTTGAGGGCGGTGAGATATGGTACATACACATACGATGGTACGACCTGAACCTGAACACACGGTGCTATCTTGGCGCGGAATGTGTGCGTGTGTGTGTGTAGAGTAGAGTATGAGAGAATACCGGCAGATTACGGAATAGTTGCCTTTTCAGTTGCTATAGTCTTAAAATACAGGTGGTGGTACGCTATTGACGAAATTCTCATGATACTGCTGATGGTAACCAATGCAATGCTGATGGTAACCAATGCAATGCTGTTGGTACCATAGAAAAGGTGTAACGAACAGTGGCGGCTCGTGCCATTTCAATCTGGAGGGGCGCATTTCTTAAAAAATAACATAATAGTGAGAAATCTGACCTAAAATGGATGCAAAATGATTAAATTCAATCATTTCTTGAAAGTGAATTCCATTCTTCTATTTTTCATTGATATAACTTTTCCAAAACGTTTTCGTTAAAATTGTAAATATCTCGCACTACATTTTTATTAATACACATCATCGCCAACGCGTTTAAACGATCATTACCCATAGCATTTCGCAAAAAAGTCTTGATTCTTTTAATTATTGAAAAACAACGCTCTGATTCAGCAGTGGTCATCGGGGTTGTTAAAATAATTTTAAGTATTTTTATAGTTTCCGGGAAAGTATCACTGAGATTATTTTGTAGCAATATTAAAAGAAAATTTGTGGCTCCAATTATTTGATAAAAATCCGGACGCGAGTAAATGACTTCTAATTCTGTTTTTAATCTAGTTTTAATCAAAAATGGATATGCATGACACACGGTTTCCAAAAGGTCCACTGGAAATTGTTTAGAAAATGTTGGCATCGATTTCGTGTTAAATAACTCAGCGGCTTGTAGATGACCACGATACGAGAATCTGTCCTTCATCTGTGTTATAATTTTTTTTGTAAATGTCTCTTGTAAAACGCCGCGTAAATGTCCAGTTTTGAGCACTCCTTGCACAAGTTTGCGATAAATTTAAATCGGTCAATGGCCTACCTAATTCTTTAATTTTTACTTTGTCCACAAGAGAAAGTCTACAAAACTCTATTTTCAATAATAAACTAACATTATTCATTTTTATTAAATTATTTCTATTAAATATATTCTTGGAGAAATGCGTGGCAAAATCGTACATACGTACATATCGTACATACACAGAACAAATGCTACTGTCTTATCTGACTATTCCATATCAATTTATATATATATATGTGTATATATATATATATATATATATATATATACTCTCTGTATAGTTATACTACTCTCTGTTCTCTCTGAACTTCTCTAGGACGTTAAAGAAGAGCGGCATCCAATAGACGATATACTACATCGGTCGCCTGCACTCTATGATACACTCATCTCATTGCATATGTACTGTATATATGTATTTAACTTGTACTTGCATTGGATAGCCACTGGGAATCTGTGACACATATTAGACGATGAAGCAAGGAGCGAACCGAAGAAACAGAAGATATACGGCATACGGTCGCTCTAACCGATTGCTTGCAATAGAGTGAGATGAGTGCATATGCATTTAACCTGTACTGTGTAGCTGGGTGGCGCTGAACACACAGCGGCGCCAAATTAGCGATATATCTATACCACGTGAACTATAAATACAGATAGATACAGCTTCGGTCGCTGCTGTGACTTGCAACGGATATCACAACGAACACCACACCGTGTTGTGTTGATTGTTATCGCGGCGCAAGCTTTATCTTTTAGGAAAAATAATGCCGAGATAAAATATCGCAATACAATTATATATCTACGGTGATGCGTTCAATGTTCAGGAGGGGCGTGCGGCCCCGCGGCCTGCATAAGGAACCGCCACTGGTAACGAATATCTATAACAGAAGATATTCAGTACACCCATTCTGTACTCAATTAACTCAACCATTATAGAATCAATGTTTAATTATAATCGAAAATAATAAACTGTTCAGTGAAGCCATTCTTGGAATCTCAATAATTACCATAGACGAGACATTAAAAAATTGGAAATATTTTTCGTGGAATATATACAATGACAAAATTGGTCCGTAGTCACACTAACATCTACGCAAAAATTTAAAAAATAAATTACAAACCACTTTCAAGCCTGCCTTAAGGAAGAATAGCACATTACCAATTAACATCAAATTAAATGAAATGTCTATCTGATCAAAAAAGTCGCGGGTTCGAATCCCATTGGTCCATAACCCAAGCGCTAATTCAATTTAAATTAATTTAAAATACCGGCTTTGAATTCTGCATCTCACACTGCCAAATGTTAACCCTGCTATTTTCCATATATACAATAATCGATACAACTGTGGGTATTTTATGCGTTCCTCGACAAATATTTCTATACCGTGGAAACATCTTGCACTAACAAACAGTAGAGAAACAGTACTGTAGCCACTATAGTGGAGTCTGTATGCCATCATTCTATCAGAGCCTATCATTCATACAAGAACAGAACAGAAGAGCATCGTATTGTACAACAAAAGATCAATTGTTGAACACAAGCGGCATATGTTCTTCGTCACGATGGCAACAGATAGTAAAAGAAACATTTGTTCAGCGCATTCGAGATTAAATAGAATACGAAATTTTATATAGGGTGCTTCAAAAGGGCTACATGAGATAAGAAATAAGCATAATTAGCATTCATCTAGTTCAAAAAATGATGATACCAACGACGTGATCCAGATAACGAGTAAATATTGTTAGCAAACTTATTACGTACTCAAAGATATGAATTTCTATGGTGTTGTTTTTTTTCTAATGCTGAATTCAGAACACCGAAGCTTTTTGTAATCGGTAGAAGAAAAAAAAGTTGTAATTTCTTAATACTTCAATGAGTAGAAATTAAACCTTTATCATCGTTTGTGCTAGCTATACTACAACTGTGAAAATGAGAAATTTCTTAGGAGCCAGCATTTTTTTTTTTTTGTAATAACGACTGTGGAACTTTATATTTACAAAAAAAAACTTTGAACAATTTTATGGCATTTAGCCTATTTCTAAAAGAAAAGAAAGAATTGAAGGACTTAATTGATTGCGTTCCTCTACACGTCTATTAAAATTGTTCTAATAGACATGATTACATATTTGAATATTTTTTATTTCATGTACGTTTTTACTGAACTATTTACAACATTAATTCGAGGATGAAGAACTTAGCCTTCGGCAATAAATTGATTATTATACAATTATGTTATGCCTTTTCCGTGCCGTTATCTAAAGATGATATTAAGGTATATTTCCTCAACAATTCTTTATTTCCACTATTTTCAATAAACGCATATTGAACCCGAAAAAGGCAAATAAAATTACTTCAGCCAGTAGTTTTAATTTACGAATGATTGAGAATACGTTTGTATAAATTACGATTTACACAAAAATTAAGGAAATATTTTCTCTTGGTATTAACTTCATTATGACGAATACAACACATAATGGATACAAATCAGCAATTTTTAACACTTTGCTCATAATTTATACGGAGTGCTGCAACGGCAGACAAAATATAGCAAATCGTTTGTTAATTACAAAATTCTTTATCTCAATTCTTTAGTAAATTCGTCACTACTATGTTAAATAGTTGTATAGAATATCACCCAAATACCGTAACTCAAAGCATTAAATAGCTAGATGGGCATTTCTAAGGCCATCAAAAGTGTGTGAAAATGTAAGACTAGCCATAACTACGGTAGAAAAACAAAATAACAAATTTAAATAAGTTACAATATCTGTCACTTCGAAAGCTGTTGATGCTTGAAAATACAAATATTTAGTGTTATTGATAAATTTGTAATATTAATTTTCATTCATAAAAACTCATTTTATAATATCACTAAATTGTAATGAACCCTGTCATTTTACCTATTGTCAGTGTCTTCGCCTAACTATTATGCTTTTCTTTGATATCTATTCTCTCATTATAATATAATTTTACCTACCTGTTCCTAAGCCTTTATAATGATGTTTCAAGTACCTTTCAATTACCAAACTTCCCCATCATTATTATTGTATTCTTATAATCCATTCCAGTCCCTCTATAAACTAATATTTTAACTACTCTCCCTTCTTGTTTTGTTGTGTTAGTTTAAGTATATATATAAGACTTGTACATACAGAAAAGGCTCGCATAACTATCAATAATCATAACTATACGCTGCCTATAACCATCAATGACTTCTTTCAAATAAACTTTATGCAGTACGCATAAAAACTCTTCACATCCGTCTTGTGCTTTACGTTAAAACCCTAATTCGTTCTAATAAAATATTGATATTTTATTACTACACAAATAAATCATTTGTATTATTATACAAATTGGTGCAGTCACTCTTATCCAAAACCACCTATCCGCTACGCATTACAAAATAATAAAAAAATATGTCCACCTTTAACAAAATAAACAGCAAAAACTCTTTTCAAAATAACATTATCAGATATTGTAAATACTTAATGACAGAATTATTGAGTTGCTCTTTAAAAATTTCAACAAAATTGCCTAAATCTGAAATTTTTTAAATCACTAAGTATGTCGCTTCCTCAAAGTGCTAAATGTTTACAATTGAACGAGTCCCAAAAAATAACAGCTATCGTTCGAATATTTTGATTTTTTCCTTAAACGGCAAAACAAAATATTATTTAAATTAGGGCGCTCCATGAGAGGCGAGGTGATAATATGGATAATTCCAAATTATTGATGTGTTGATACCAACTAGTCGGACTTTAACAAAGGGAAATTTGCATACAGTATAAACCGATAATCTGCACTTGTAAAAAAATCGACGTCTCGTTTAAAGATTTAAATTCATAAATTAGATTTTTTTATTACTACCTCCATCAGGTGCAACTAGATACATGATACTAGCAACTAGGTCTACATGAAAACGAAAAATTCGTATAATTTTTGATAATATATCAATAGGGATGGGTGAAAATACTATTTTCTCTATTATTATATTATGCCCGTTTTTTTTTCATATTAATCGGTAACATTCAATTTTACCCAACGTTTACAAAAACAGAGAAGCTATGTAAATAAGACAGGAATTTTTAAATTAATATTAAAAACTATAAACTTTTGTATTTAGGATTTTGCAATAACAAAAAATGTTTGCATGATGAATTGGAAATATCATGAAGAATATTTTTCCATTTTCTCAAATTGCAAGCACGAAGTTTAAATATAAAATCTTCAGTGCACACTTCACGATATCAATTTCAACCGTGACATCTACACTGAAAATGCAAATTAAATTTGCATCATTTTGCACAAGTGCTATCACTATATGCAATATTAACAACCTATATAGATACTATTAATGCACTACTCCTAAGAGAAATAATTTAAATAGTAAAACAAGTCGGGAGTTTTTCAGAACTGTCTACTGGCAAATTATGCGTAACATGCTATACATAACGGAAATTAATTTATACAATTCGAAATCGTTTTCTATTATTTTGACTATGCATATAAATAAGCAAACAACAGAATAGATTAATAAATTATAAGTTGGCAGCAGGCTAACAAAATTTTGCCATTAATTACTGCATCGACAACTATGTATAAGATATGCTAATAAAATACTGTTAAGAAGTAGAATTGAATTTGTTGTAACAAATACACACAGCGTAGGTTTAATAAGGCATTTAGTATGTATCACACTTGTAAGTAATGGTACAAATAAACTACGGTACTAATCTATCAAATTTCCCTATTTGTATAATAATGACGAAATATTCGTTCCATTACTGTGGGAAAAAATATCCCATTTTGTAGTCCACAAAGCGGTACAGGAATTTACACAGTTTTGAAGAAAATTAGAGAAATTTAAGAAAGACCAATTTTTTAAACAATTTACTTTATAAAGTTCCAAAAATGTCACTTTTGACGTTTAGGCATAGAATATCGTTTAGTTCTATTTTGACATTTCAGTCACACTATATAGTAAGCGATGTGATAATACCTCCTATTTGCTTTGAAATTTTAAGGAGTTGAGATTTCTGAACATGCGCAATAATTCTAAGAAACAGGTTGATATAATATATCATTTTTAGAATTTTTGTAAGATAGGAGATATTGTCAAATCGTCGACGATAATTTATATAAAG
Organism: Leptodirus hochenwartii; assembly: GCA_947310635.1. Taxonomy (NCBI): domain Eukaryota; kingdom Metazoa; phylum Arthropoda; class Insecta; order Coleoptera; family Leiodidae; genus Leptodirus; species Leptodirus hochenwartii. The sequence continues at coordinate 42,704,948 of OX371176.1, forward strand.
AAAATTGTTGTTTACATGTATTTAATATTATTTTACAACTCGTGTCTTTTTACCAAAAAAATAATCGATCGCGTGCTTAGGTCAGGAGGACAAGCATACATTGCAGAAAATCATTTCCTCTGCAAATCACCACATGTTGTATTTAGCCAGAATTTTTTATTTTACCAGATTTTAATTTTGAACGACATAAAAAACTTTTTTCTAATTTGAGTTTCTAATAGAGCTATTAACGAACCCAAATGAGTTCGTTTATAGCGAATTTGAGTTCGCTTATAGCATAAGGCAATTTACTATTTCAAAGTTGGTAATTCTACTTGGCAGTTATCAAACGTCAAACTACAATAGAAAGCAACAAATAGGTTAATTTTAATTTATTTGACAATTTATTTCAAATATTTCAAATGTGTCAATAGCTACTACCAACAGTCAACAAATTGCCTAAATTTTGAAATTTCGATTTTTAATTTAAAAAGGGCATAAAAGACACAAATTAGAAAAAATAGTATAAAAAACTCATTTCATAAGTCATTTATAACACTCGTTTTCTAAACTTGAACTCGTGCAATAAAACCTGCCTTATGAAACTCGTTCTTTAATATACTATAATAGTATAGAATATCACCTAAATACCGTAACTTAAATAATAGTATATCAATCACGATTCGTGACAGAGGTATTTTATTTAGTTTTTATCTTGTGCTACTGAAGATGGGGGCATAGCCTTCGAAATGTACATCTAGCTACTTAATGCTTTAAGTTACGGTATTTGGGTGCTATTCTATACTATTATTTAACACCGTAGTGATAATTTTTAAAATTGAAAACTTTTGTTAAATATTTTGTTAGTATTAGCGGTTAAACTGCTTAAATGCTAAAGCAGTCACAGATATACAAATATATTCGCAATTTTTTTTAGTATCCTTAAATGAACGCTAATTTTACCAATAAAACGCGCGCAGTAAAATTGTATGTGTAAAGTAAGAAAATAATTTCATTTATGAAAACTGAATTTTAAAGCTACATAAGCATTGATTAAGTAAACAACTTTTTAATAATTTTAAATCAATAGTATACGTAATTGTACATTATAAACGCAAACAAAAAATTCTCCGTTAAAAGGAACCAGAAAAGAAATTTGTTTCATAAATCCATTATTATTGAGTAAATGTTAAAAATAGTTTAATAAACAAATCTAATCACATTTTATAATTTCAATAACTCATTACTAACATATTTAAAGTTCTAACTATTCCCTAAAAATTACGTTATTTCTCTAAATTAAAAATGTGTTTATTTCAAAAAAAGTACAAAATTGCAATACTAATAATAAAAAGTGCACACTTTCTAATTCGGAAACTTTTTTAGAATTTCAGCAAACTTAATCTCTACTAACCTTCACTATATCAATACATTTCTAATATAAATAACAATAAAACACTATATATGTATACTGTTTTGCTTTGCATTCCTGATGTTCATGAAGTCACTGGTGATAGCATCAGACCAATAGCAATTTAATTGCAGCACGAGGCAGGATTTGGATCTTTGCCTGATCTCTTCGTAATGTTTATCCGTGTGATCTCTTCGGCGATAGTGGGATGAATACCAACGGTGTTCATCAAAGCTGATACAGTTACTCCACATCTAAAGCAGAACAGGAAGGAAAGAAGGCAGGTATTATTTTTTACAGCTACCGAAAAATGGGAAGGGAAGCGAAACATAAAATGGAAGCATTCGAAAAGTGGTGTTATAGGATGATGAGGATTAGTTGTGAAAATAAAGTGACAAATGAAGCCGAACTACAGTTAGTACGGGAGAAAAGGAGTATTTGGAAAGTATTACAGCGTAGGATAGATAGACTAGGTCATATTCTTGGGCATGGGGGTATTATGTTATTAGTTATAGAAGGTAGGGTAGCGAGGAAGCAAGGGGTAGGTAGGCCTAGATTGGAGTACGTGAGTCAGATAGTGGAGGAAGTTGGGATGAGCTATTGGGAAGTGAAGTAATTGCTGAGAGATCGGCTTGGCATGCTGTTTATTTCCAAGTATTGTGGGGTATCTAACTAACTAGATCGATTATATATAGATTACTTCATGGCTGCTGCAAAGCCCTGTATCACCTCACCAGCGTGTGGTCCTAGAAAATGGATCCCAAGAACTTTCTGATCACCACTTCGTTCGGCGATAACCTAAAAATATTATATTATATATAATTACTCATAAAGATGGAAAGTAACTTTTCCTACCACTAGTGCATTAATAAAATTCCTCTATTTTAACGATTAGTCACGTCTTGTATAGTCAATATAGTCAATATAGAAATTAAAGGTAGTTATTATGTTGTACTTAAATTTATGTTTTATTTACATTATATTTATAGGTATTCGTATTTCTGACGTTTACAGAAAAATGGCACACTTTTTATGAAGCTAAAGTGACTTTTTGTGGTTCATTTGTAATTGTCAGATTCTCCATGCTAGTTGCTCATTGAACCAACGTCTACAGATTCGTCACAAAAAAAATCGCCTTAGCTTCCCATAAAATAATGTAACAATCAAGTAACTTTTTAATACCTAAATTTTGCATCTTATTTTAATTTAAAGATACAATGTCTAATTTTTACTTTCTTTATACCTTAAGATAACAATGTGCAATCGATCGTTGGGGAATAAAGAACTCTGTTGGCTTGTAGAATGAATGGTAAACCTCCAAGTGATCAGCTCCAAAGCGTGTATTAGCAACTTCCTCACTCATGCCAACAGTTCCGTATTCTAACGGAGTAAAGACGGTCGTGGCAACATTAGCGTAGTCCATTTGTAACGAATGGTTAGCAAATAAACGACGAGCTAACAAACGTCCAGCTAAAATGGCCACCGGGGTCAGTTCCGGTTTACGCTATGAGTAATTGAACAGTTTAGATGATAGATTGTGTGAATATGAAAATAAACATGTAAATTGCTAAATATGGGATTTTTGATGATTTTTGCATCTATTGTATTGATAAAGATGCTAATTATTAAAAATTATCCATTCTAACAGAGAAATGCATAAAAAGCCAAAAAGAAGTACGTTTTTCTATCCATCCGCATTACTTTAATTCTTTTCGTATTTAAATACATTAAAACTTACATATAACACATCTCCTACGGCAAAAATATGTTCGACGTTAGTTTGTTCGTTTACAGCATCAATTTTCTCTTCATCGCCGGCAATCTGAAAGTAAAATATAAGAAAAATGTTAGGCATATAATAACTATTCAGAGGGTGTAACGGCGACAATAATCACCCCTCCTAAGAGAAGCCTAACTATATTTCTCAATATTGAATCTTAAAAAATTGTATTAAAAACTTAGTTTGGTTTCATCATAGAGAAACTTTGATAAATCATAAACTCATCTGGCGTTCTTGTAAAATAGGATCTTTATAAAATAAGAAAAAAGGAAACGCTATATTCTTCTTATTGCTTCTGATGTGTTTTTTTTTTAAGAATTCACAAATAATTGTTTTAGCATCGTTCCTCATAAGCTACTTATCTTGCCTTATTTAATTGTAGTAATAGGAATTTTCTACTTAATCATTTTATTTTATTTTTATTGTAAAGACTTACCGTAATGCCCGCCTTATCTAAATGCATTTCTCTAGTTAAAGCTCGTCTACCAATGGCAATTAAAATAGTGTCGTACGTTTCGGAGAACTCTTCCCCGTTAGCATTCTTCCATTTCACCAATTTAGAACCATCATCTCGCTTCTCTACAGAAGTGGGTTTACACCTAATCAAATATAAAATTAGAAAATAAGAGTATTGAATATATAAATTTCTTCAAGTCAAGCGTATAATATTGACGATAATCTACACATATTTTTCATGAATTCTACATCCACTTACTGCATCAGAAACTTGACCCCCTTCTGTTCCATACTATTCTGAATGAGTAGCGCCATCTGCTGATCGAACTCCCTCAATACCACACTTCTGGCCATAACGGTTGCATCATAACCGAACCCTTTCAGGAAACCGGCACACTCCAGCCCAATGTAGCCTGCACCGATGATCAGCGTCTTACCGGGAGGCTTTTCCAAACTAAACAAGTCGTCGCTGGTAATGCAATGTTCCTGCGCACCGGGTACGTTCAGTGGGTACCGCGGACGTCCACCGACGGCGATCAGAATATAGCGAGCGGAGAGGGTGCGTTCCTTGTCTTTCACGATAGTGTGGATGGTGTGTGGATCCTTGAATACGCCGATACCGTTGATATATTCTACCTTTCTGAAAGATCATAATAATATAGGTAACTTAACCGGATTCTAATAATTAAGTTTGTGGGGAAACCTATATACGATTAGTACCATTAGAAATGATTCCCTGTAGGATTCATTCACGTTTAGAACATATATACTAGTTATATATAATGGAGCGGTATAACAAGGTCTCCCATTTAGATTATTCTATTGCCAGTGATTAATCGTCTGTTTATAATAATCGTTTATTTATCGTACGCTCCAAGTATATTATGAATCCAGTACCTATAAGGGATAATTTCTAATGCTACTAATTGTACGATTAATTTATCTGATACTTTAAAATCACAATTTATGAAATGGGTTCTTTAAAAATGCAAAATTACTTTATAATTTTACTTCACTTTACACCATGTAATAAAATATTATTACACTATCCATCCCAAGAATTGGCATCTATTGGTTTAGTGCCAAAATCTTAAGACAGATAAGGTGCACTCGGGTTACACAAAGAAGGGAGTCAGCAAAAGTTATCGCAATTCAGTACTGATTCCATTTATTAACACAATAATTTACGTACATTGAATTTACGCTGAATGACTTCTTTTCGATAAATAACACTCGATGCTATAGGATATCAGAGATGATACTAGTATATTCTATATATACTACCAATATTTCTATCATGTAAGAATTAATTATAAAAGGTTTTAATAAATGGTTCAATCCTATAGATGCCCATACCACCATTTCGTCAAAATACAGGTACTGTAAAATAGGCCTGGTATAAACTTGTAAGAGTATTTTAATTGATAATTTATCTATAGTGTTTTCAAATCACACATTTATTGGTGCCAGTATTAGAAACATCACAATTATATATTTAGATACAAATATAGTTTTATACACAAATTTTATCTATTATGTACTAACATAAATATTTTCATATCTGTATTTGTCAGCAAGTATCACATTAAATTTTCTTCGTTCATTGAAATAAATTTACAATAATCTTATTGTAATTTCAATAATGACTCTAGTAGTGAGCACGTTACAAATATTTTTAAATACTCACATTCGATGTAAGTCATAAATTTTAAAGCTATGGCATATTTCGTAACATTGCACCATACAACCAAAAAAATGTTATGGTACTAAGGAAAACTATAGAACATGTAATTTGACAAAACTAAATAAGAACTGTGTATTAAAAATTTTTACTAGTATCATACATTACATTACTATTTTATATACTGATTTAATCTCCAAATAATTGTTAAAATCAACGTAATACATAAACTGACGATAGATAATAAGTTCAATTAATTTTATTGGAGAATAATAAATCGTTATAATAATGTTGCTGCTATTAAAATCGCGTGAGAGCATGATTTTTGCAAAAATTACCGTAAAAATATGCAAAATATTTTGTTGTATATTAAAATCAATACTACTTACTTATCCCGTAAGTCGACCCTGGTAACCCAATTAACAGACTTTATATGGTTTTGCACATTCTCCCTCAAAGTTTCCCAATTGTGCTTAATATTCTCCCTTGGAGGAATTTCCCACCCATAACTTGTTGAATCCTACAATAATCAATTAAAAAAATAATATAATTTAATAAAAAAGCTATTCAAAGCTATTTCCAAATGATATAGTTTATAAATTTTAACATTCATGAATAAAATTTAAAGTTCCCTTTATTTTCGGTTTACTTTCATATTTTAACTTACTTGTAAATCCTCTCCCAACAATGCCGCATGGTGCATTAACTTTTTAGGTATACACCCGACATTAACACAGGTGCCCCCAATACCCCACTTCGTACCAATCGGTGTGGGTGTCACATAATCTAGCACAGCCACCTTAGCGCCCAATATGGCAGCTTCCTTGGCGGCACTTAGGCCGCCCGAACCGCCACCCAATACAACGAGGTCATATTCTACATCACCTGTATAGAATAGAATCGATTTTTATTGTTAAAAATATATACAAATTGTCATATACATAAAAACGGAAATAAAAATGTTATGCACATGATTTATTGAAAATCTACTCATCGTATTTAGGAGGTTTTTAAACTATATTTTTAATTATAATAGAATTGGAATATATTGCACTTATATATCAATTTGCAAGTTTATAAGTACTTTTAGTAGTACGATGAGATCTTAAAGATTCTGTATTTCGATCAGCATATATTTCGCGGCAATAATATATATAAGCAACAATAGCTTATATTCTATTAAGAAAGTACCTCGAAAAATACATAAAATATTAAAACAATGTTACGGTATATAATGGTTTTAGCAGTTTGTACAGCTCTAGCAACATACTCTTCGCACAATTTTTTCATGGAAAATAAATCTACTCTTTGTCAAAACACAAAAATAGGACTAAAATTTCAACTTTGACGTTTGTGCGGTTAAATTTCTCATTAAACTGGCATCTGACAAGAATGACATTCCAATAAAACTTTTCAATACCCGATCCAGAGTAAACAATTTTTTAAGAACATTTTGATAGTATATGTAAGCCATTCTACAATTTGTTATGTAACGCAAATTCTGTAGATGCGATTTATTCTAGAACGTTATAAAAAAAAACCTATTTCTTCTGGAAAACGAAACAACATACTGAAGGTTATGAGACCGCGTAGTAATGATGCAAGAATTTTGAACACACGTTGCAATTACAGAAGTTTCGTACAATCACTTACTTTTGCTATAAAATCTTGAAGACGTACATTTCGCGGTTCGTAAAAGCAGGAAATTGGTTTTATGAAGGCGACAAGGGCCATGCAAAATGACATTTTTTATTGATAGGGCGACAGCTGCAGTCGCCATTTTCTAACCTATCTAAAAGTCTATCCCCACTTAGTTAGGTTATCAACAAAAATTCGTCAATACCGTATGTACTTTGGTAATTAGCATCAAAAACGGTGTCGGTGTATAAACGACGTAAGCAACAACGTTAACGAATTCAATGCTGAAATAGATACACTGTAACAAAATGAATTCGATTTTAATCACCGGGTGCAATCGCGGTTTAGGGTTAGGACTGGTGCGACAGCTCGTGCTACACCCCAATGCACCCAAATACTTAATAGCTACTTGTCGAAATGTAGACAAAGCTGAGGTAAGGTATTTAATTTTCCACATTACTTTAAAAACTATGTAAACGCTTCTATTACTATTGGTAAACTCACCGATTGGGGCCATTTTCTAACAATATACAATTTGAGATCACTTGCACGTACTGTAGACAAACCACAAATGTCTACTTGAACAATTACAATTATTCGGTATGTGTTGATAATTGCCTAGATAAGTATAAATGAGTGGAAATATAAAAAAAATCACCTTTCGCCGTAAATTGGCGTTTTAAAAGTGAGAGGAGAATTTGACAAAACTATTATGCGCGCGCATTAAAGCGCACATATGCTCGATAGAAGGCGACTTGCTCGGATGATTTAGTTTTTATAGAAATGTTTTGTATATGCTACTTCCCACTTGCATAGTTTTCATTTTAAAATTCAACATCGAACTCGCATACATTAGAAATTGATATAATAAAATTAGTTTTTAATAAGCCGAATAGTTTCGACTGTAAATTGATAATCATCTGAAACAGAAATAAGTTTCCACAGCTTTGGTATTTCACAAAAGTCTACTACTTGAACGCGTCTTTATGTGATAACGACACCGCATTTTAAAATGAGATGGAAAATACTGTGTAAATATGAAACACAGAGAGACAGGTTTCTGTGCAATAGTATCCATGTCAAAAACTATGTCAATAGATGTTATATTTATTAGAAACGCAAATTAGAAAATAGTATATTAAAGAACGAGTTTCATAAGGCAGATATTATTGCACGAGTTCAAGTTTAGAAAACGAGGTGCGTAGCATCGAGTTTTCTAAAGAACGAATGTTATAAATGACTTATGAAATGAGTTTTTTATACTATTTTTTCTAATTTGCGTCTTTTATGCCCTTTTTAAATTAAAAATTGAAATTTCAAAATTTAGAGAATTTTTTGACTGTTGGTAGTAGCTATAGACACATTTGAAATATTTGAAATAAATTGTCAAATAACTTTAAATTAACCTATTTGTTTCTTTCTTTTGGAGTTTGACGTATAATTGTACATTTCAGGGACAAAATTTAAATCAAACTATTTGTTGCTTTCTATTGTAGTTTGACGTTTGATAACTGGCAAGTAGAGCTACCAACTTTGAAACAGTAAATTGCCCTATGTTATAAGCGAACTCAAATTCGCTATAAACGAACTCATTTGGGTTCGTTAATAGCTCTATTATAAACGCAAATTAGAAAATAGTATATTAAGGAACGAGTTTCATAAGGCAGGTTTTATAACACGAGTTCAAATTTAGAAAACGAGGTGCTTAGCACCGAGTTTTCTAAAGAACGAGTTGTTATAAATAACATGAAATGAGTTTTTTATACTATTTTTTCTAATTTGCGTCTTTTATGCCCTTTTTAAATTAAAAATTGACATTTAAAAATTTAGGGAATTTTTTGAATGTTGGTAGTAGCTATAGACACATTTGGAACATTTGAAATAAATTGTCAAATAAATTTAAATTAACCTATTTATTGCTTTCTTTTGTAGTTTGACGTAAAATTGTACATTTCAGGGACAAAATTTAAATCAAACTATTTGTTGCTTTCTATTGTAGTTTGACGTTTGATAACTGGCAAGTAGAGCTACCAACTTTGAAACAGTAAATTGCCCTATGCTATAAGCGAACTCAAATTCGCTATAAAGGAAACTCATTTGGGTTCGTTAACAGCTCTATTAGAAACGCAAATTAGAAAAAGTATATTAATGACCTACCTTCTTCATTTATTTCGTTTTCTATATCATTTTCGTATTGTTCATCCGTTTCAAATTCAGATTCGCTCATATTTGTTTAAATAATGTTGTAGATAATTTTTCCAATTTTCATACAGCGCAATGTTACCAGTTCAGTGTCACCTTAAAATATTATTTGAGATTTTACATTTCCGTAAATTACAGTAAACGCAATATTGATTTTATATTCCTTAACGCGCCATTAACTAATTATTTTTCATTAGTGAACAGTAAATAATACAAGAGATGTAACCAATATAAAATTTGATGAAATTATCGATTAGAAAAAAACTGACTGCTTGAAAAGTTCATATACTTTTTTTTTACCATATTTATTGGGTTTAGCTTTTTAACTGCTTACCAATTTCTAATTGTAATTGAACTATTTTCCATTTATATTATTATCTATAGATAATACACAGCATCCATGATCCGGGAGGGATTTTTCCTCAAGAAAAAAGTTCATATACCTATTCACTTTATCAAATAATTCATTTTAGGAATTAAGGAAAATTGCTGCAGAGCATAAAAATGTCTACATTCTGCAATTAGGTAAAAGGATAGAACATTTTCCTATACAAATAGATATATGTATATATTTTGTAGATGTAACAAAATTTGAACAATTTGATAAATTTTCGCAAGAAATTTCTCAAATTGTAAAAAGCTACGGATTAAACGTCCTTTTCAATAATGTTGGCGTTTCACCAAAATTCACCCGAATTAATTTAGTCAAAGCTGATCAATTATTGGATACGTATGCTACGAATACAGTTGCTCCAATTTTATTAGCAAAGGTATCCAGAAAATTTAGTTCATTTTGCTGTATCTACCATTTAAAATTATAAATGAAACCGTTTGATTTAGCCAAATTTTAACCCGAACTTGCCGGAACTTTGTTCATTTGATTCACGTACAATTTTTCTGTGGATCTCAAAACATCAAATACACAGTGTAATAATTAAAAATCCATTTTACTATTAATCTTTTTTAGGCATTGCTTCCAATGTTAAAACTTGCAGCCGAAAACAATGCTGATAAACCGATGGGTGTCGAAAAAGCCGCGATTATTAATATGTCCTCCATTTTGGGATCTATTTCAAATAATACTGGAGGAGGATATTACCCTTATAATTGCTCCAAAGTAAGAATCAAAATAATAAATAATTTTAAAAACATATAATTGAATATTATGGTTCAAATTTAATTACATCTAAACACTATTAGTTAAAGAGTCCGCAATCCTAAAGATTGGTTGGAAACAGCACGCCATGCCGATCTATCCTGAGCTAATCCCTTCATCTCCCTATAGCTATTCATTTCAACGTCTTCAACTATCTGACTCACATACTCCAATCTAGGCCTACCTACCCCTCTCTTTCCCTCCACTCTACCTTCTATGATCAATTGCATAATCCCCCTATGCCTAAGAATATGCCCTACTAATCTGTCTCTCCTACGTTGTAACACTCTCCAAATACTTCTCTTCTCCCCTACTAACTCTAGTACAGCTTCATTTGTTACTTTATCTTCCCAACCAATCCTCATCATCCTCCTATAACACCACATTTCAAGTGCTTCTAATCTACGCTTCTCTTCCTTTCCTATAGTCCACGCCTCACACCCGTACAGTGCTACACTCCAAACATATACCTTCAGTAATCTTTTTCTAATACCCAAGTCAATATTTGATCTTAAAATCTGTTCTTTTTCTACGAATGCCTTCCTACCCTGTGCTATCCTACACTTTATATCTACCTTGCTTCGATTATCTTTTGTGATTCTACTGCCTAAATAACAAAAATCTGACACTTCTTCGATTCTATTATCTCCTATTGTGATCCTCATTTTTCTACTGCATTCCTTTTTGTCACACCTCATCACTTTAGTTTTACCTATATTTATTTTCATGTTAAAATCCCTAGTCAATACTGCCTGCATACCATTCAATACCCTTTCTAATTTCTTTTCGCTTTCTTCCAATATAGCTATATCGTCGGCGAATCTCAGCATATATATTTTCTCTCCCTGTACATTCACACCTCACTATACTCTTCTTTTACTTTGTTTATTGCATCTTCTATATATAGATTAAATAATAACGGTGAGAGTGTACATCCCTGCCGAACTCCCTTCCCTATTTTTGCTACCTCTTCTTCCCCCTCAATTCTAACTAAGGCAGTTTGGTGTTTATATAAATTAAAAATTATTCTCCTATCCTTATAATCTATACCCGTTTCTTTTAAAATTCTAAACATTATGTCCCAATCTACATTGTCAAATGCCTTTTCTAAGTCTACAAAAGCTATGCAAGTTACCTTTCCTACCCTATTTCTTTTTTCTACTACCGTTCTTAGTGCTAGAATCGCCTCCCTCGTCCCTCTGTTTTTCCTAAAACCAAACTGATCTTCTCCTAGCCTTTCCTCTACTTTATTTTCTAATCTCCTATAAATAATCTTTAACAATATCTTCGATGCATGTGATAGTAGGCTAATGGTCCTATAGTTCTCACACAAATTAGCTCCTATTTTCTTCGGCATTGTTACTATTCTACTACGCTGAAAATCCTGTGGTACTTCTCCCTTCTCATATATTTTACAAACTAACCTGTATAATCGCTCCTGCATTTTTTCCCCTGCGTGTTTTATTAATTCACTATATGATTTTTATTCCCATATAGCATTTAAATATTCCCGAATATACTAAAGAATATTCTATAAATATTTTATTTCATATATAGAATATTATGGAAAACAATTGTCTATAGACTTAACAGATATTATAATTCTAAGAATGAATTGGAATATTGTACGGGAGCAACCGAAATTAAACTAGAGATCACGCGAGTGACTTTTTCGACTTCTGGTGATAATACTTAAATTGTATATTCGAGGAATATTTAAAATTGCATATTGTAAAAATATTCCATGGAGAACATACATTACACTTTTTTTAAATGGAATGGAATGTTGTAATTAATACATTCATAGGATATTTAGTGAATATTCATTGATGAATATTTTTTTACAGTACATTGTTTGAACATTTACGAATATTCGAAGAATATAGAATGCTGTATGGGTTTCAAGATTCACGAATAGTTTTATCTGTAAAAATAAAATATTGTAATTAATATTACTTTATAACAAAATTGCATTCCCTTATCTACTTGACGTGATTTACTCCTCATCAGTTCTTCATTTTTATGATATCTAATATTTTAAAAGATATTCTAATAAACGTATTTTATTAATCATTATCCACTCATCTAGGCTGCCTTAAATATGGCTACAAAATCGATGTCCATAGATTTACTTAAAGATAATATATTGGCGACAAGTCTGCACCCAGGTTGGGTGAAAACTGAATTGGGTGGTTCTAAAGCACCGCTGGAAGTCGAGGACAGTACATCTGGCATAGTGCAATTGCTGGACAAACTGAACGAAAGTCACAATGGGGGATTTTATGAATGGAATGGAAAGAAAATTGAATTCTGATAAAAAATAGCGCCTTTATTGATAATTAAAATAAGCTCGCAGCAATACTAACATTGATACAAAGTTATAGTTTTATTATTGCTAACAATAGTATAGAATATCACCCAAATACCGTAACTTAAAGAATTAAGTAGCTAAATGCGCATTTCGAAGGCTTTTATTTAGTTTTTATCTTGTGCTACTGAAGATGGGGCATAGCCTTTAAAATGTGCATCTTGCTACTTAATGCTTTAAGTTACGGTAGTTGGGTGATATTCTGTACTATTATGTAACACCGTAGTGATAATTTTTTAAATTGCCAACAATGTTTTATAATTTATAGATTTAATAACACTCTAAAGTCAATCGTAAAATCCCCATTAAATCCTATTGTACCGTGCTATTGTTTTATCGGTGGGAATAGGAAAATATAGAATCATATTTGTATATATTTATATATAAAAAACGGAGACAGGAACGTTGTGATCCGGTAATACTGTAAATATTTAATTATTTGCCTAATTTGGCAACGTTGACGCATCAAATGTATGAAAGGGCCGTTAAAAGTGCAGGCTATGAAGGTGCGTGGCTACACGAGTGCACGATTATTACTATTCAGGCTATGCAGAGCATAGTTATTGGCAATCGTAGCTCTGACAATGCAGAGGCCTATTACAGATATAATGGCGCTCTATAATTAGTACTTCAACTATATAATAATCATTTCATTTAAAATTTAAGACGGCAATAACGGCAAAAAATATAAAAATCTATATCTAAATTGTAACATTCTGCGATTTTTTGTACATCATATGAACTGTACATTATACTTACGCGTGAAACTGCAATTATATCGACTTCCATTAATTGTATAGCAATCATGGTAAGTGACAGAGGTATTTTATTTATTTTAATCTTGTGCTACTGAAGATCATGACCTTCAAAATGCGCATCTCGATCATTAATACGAATAGCGTTGTAAGTTAATATCCCGTTTCTTAATTTTCTTTATATAACAAGACTAACAAATTGAAGATATAATATTAATTTAAACACGACGAAATAACAAAAACCGAAATTAATTTTTAAACGTAAATAAATGAAATTTATATTCATTGAATTATTTTACCACTGGTGTAAACCATAAAAAGATCGTTTTAGAATAATTTATTGCTAGACTATTTTTATCAAAGGTTTTGATCATATATATTATTATTTGCTTTTATCAAAAGCTTCATACTTTTATATATTCTCCAAATTGTTAGAAATTATATTTATAAGTGCAGTGTTAATGTGGATGAATTTTGAATACTTGTGTTTTTTGCAAGCCAAATAAATATATTTTAATATATCCATTATCAGACTACGTATATATATTTCTATTTTCTACATATATTTTTGGTACCTAATGAAAATAATATACTTATACACGACCAATTACATTTTTAATAATACAAATTAACACCGCATAACTAACAAGAATTAAACAATATATAATAGTGATTTTAATTGGTATTTCTTCAAATATTTATAGCTTGATATAAAGTATTCTTTCTTTCTTATAGTTGTGGACCAAATCTTTTAATATTTTATTTAGTTTATTTAATAAAAAAAATTCAGAATCACAAGCGCAGGATATATACGTGGAAAATGCCAGGAGATATAGGGAGGTATCAGATAGATTACATACTGGTTAAAGAGAGGTTTAGGAACCAGATTAAGAATTGTAAGAGTTACCCTGGAGCAGATATTGATAGTGACCATAATTTAGTAGTCCTGGACTCAGAGGTCAAATTCAAGAAATTACAGAAGTCCAAACAGGTCAGAGTAGATGTCGATAGGTTAAAATTAGCTGATGTATATGAAAAGTACAAGCAGAAAGTAGAAATCATGGCTAATGGAACATCAAGGAGCGACATAGATTGCGAATGGAGGGAAATCAGAAATGGGTTAACTACAGCAGCAAATGAAGTATTAGGCACAAAGAAAAGGACAGGTAGGAGGGAATGGATCACGGAAGAAATAGTGGAAATGATAGAAGCAAGAAGGAAAATTAAAATAGGAAACACAGAAGCAGGACAGAAAAAATATAAGGAACTAAGGAACTTAATTAATAGGAAATGCAAGCTAGCGAAAGAAGAGTGGATAAAAGGAAACTGTGAGGATATTGAGGAGGATATGAGAAGAGGTAAAGTAGATTTGGGCTACAGGAAAATTAAGTCACATTTTTCTAAAGTAAAACCAAAGGGTAACATTATATGTGATAAGCAGGGTAAGGAACTCACAGAAAATAAGGAAAAAGCTAGAAGATGGAAGGAGTATCTTGAAGATTTATATAAAGGTAGGCAGGACATGGAGGAGCTAGAAAATGTGGAACAGATAGATGAGGATGACTTAGGTCCTAGCATACTTAGGTCAGAGTTTCATAGAGCATTAAATGATTTACGGAATAACAAAGCAGCGGGGATTGATATGATACCAGCCGAATTAATAAAACACGCAGGGGAAAAAATGCAGGAGCGATTATACAGGTTAGTTTGTAAAATATATGAGAAGGGAGAAGTACCACAGGATTTTCAGCGTAGTAGAATAGTAACAATGCCGAAGAAAATAGGAGCTAATTTGTGTGAGAACTATAGGACCATTAGCCTACTATCACATGCATCGAAGATATTGTTAAAGATTATTTATAGGAGATTAGAAAATAAAGTAGAGAAAAGGCTAGGAGAAGATCAGTTTGGTTTTAGGAAAAACAGAGGGACGAGAGAGGCGATTCTAGCACTAAGAACGGTAGTAGAAAAAAGAAAGAGGGTAGGAAAGGTAACTTGCATAGCTTTTGTAGACTTAGAAAAGGCATTTGATAATGTAGATTGGGACATAATGTTTAGAATTTTAAAAGAAACGGGTATAGATTATAAGGATAGGAGAATAATTTTTAATTTATATAAACACCAAACTGCCTTAGTTAGAATTGAGGGGGAAGAAGAGGTAGCAAAAATAAGGAAGGGAGTTCGGCAGGGATGTACACTTTCACCGTTATTATTTAATCTATATATAGAAGATGCAATAAACAAAGTAAAAGAAGAGTATAGTGTAGGTGTGAATGTACAGGGAGAGAAAATATATATGCTGAGATTCGCCGACGATATAGCTATATTGGAAGAAAGCGAAAAGAATTTAGAAAGGGTATTGAATGGTATGCAGGCAGTATTGACTAGGGATTTTAACATGAAAATAAATATAGGTAAAACTAAAGTGATGAGGTGTGACAAAAAGGAATGCAGTAGAAAAATGAGGATCTCAATAGGAGATAATAGAATCGAAGAAGTGTCAGATTTTTGTTATTTAGGCAGTAGAATCACAAAAGATAATCGAAGCAAGGTAGATATAAAGTGTAGGATAGCACAGGGTAGGAAGGCATTCGTAGAAAAAGAACAGATTTTAAGATCAAATATTGACTTGGGTATTAGAAAAAGATTACTGAAGGTATATGTTTGGAGTGTAGCACTGTACGGGTGTGAGGCGTGGACTATAGGAAAGGAAGAGAAGCGTAGATTAGAAGCACTTGAAATGTGGTGTTATAGGAGGATGATGAGGATTGGTTGGGAAGATAAAGTAACAAATGAAGCTGTACTAGAGTTAGTAGGGGAGAAGAGAAGTATCTGGAGAGTGTTACAGCGTAGGAGAGACAGATTAGTAGGGCATATCCTTAGGCATGGGGGGATTATGCAATTGATCATAGAAGGTAGAGTGGAGGGAAAGAGAGGGGTAGGTAGGCCTAGATTGGAGTATGTGAGTCAGATAGTTGAAGACGTTGAAATGAATAGCTATAGGGAGATGAAGGGATTAGCTCAGGATAGATCGGCATGGCGTGCTGTTTCCAACCAATCTTTAGGATTGCGGACTCTTTAACTAACTAATAAAAAAGTATGCTGGTAGTCAATTTCTGCATTTTATATTCCAATCTATTGAATGACTTGCATCAAAATTCTTTATTAAATGAACAAAAGAACCGCTGTCTGTACTTTTTAGCATTACTAGTGATTATTTAACAAGGAGTATATATCGCACTTTTCCTGGTAAGAGTGATGCTGAGTCTTCCAGCATCACCGCGAAACGACTAATTGCATTACAAAGCCATGATCGCCAATGAGCATGCTCTCCTGCATTATCGTAGCTATATCGATCATAACCAGCGCACCATCACAGCATGCACTCTCATCGTCTACCCATATAAACAGCTATGTAATTGACGGCTCAAGTCATTTAATACACATAACCTTAAACTACATGGTTCGCAAATATGTTTGATTTTACAACACAATAATGTACAAAAACAAATCGTACAAGCCTCAATTGCGAATCGGATTATCACGAAATGATAAACCCCGTGCCAAATCCCCAATTAGAATAACAGCTATGCCTGGAGTAAAGTCTCGGACTTTAGGGATTAGTAAACGGTATAAAACTTCGAAACATATCGGCAAACTGATTAAAAGTCCAATTTTGACCAATGCCATTACAAACAGCTTACCTGACGATATAAAAAATTCAACTAGGAACACAAGGAACAGTGAAGCAAAGACCATGCAAATTTCAGAAAAACAAGTTTTTCGTGAGAACAATAACGAAAATGATAGTTTTGAAGGAATTCATAATAAAATACCAGGTCCATGGGAACAAACTGTAATTGATTCACCTGCAGAAATTCGGAGTAATAATTATCGATCCAAACGAAGTACGGTACCGGTTGAAGAAAATGAAACCATCCAAAAAGTATATAATTCGCCTAAAAATATGCAAAATGAAGATACTAGCATCAGTTACTCACCACTGGAAATTCCGAAAAGTACATTAAATAATATATTAGATGTAAATAAAACGTTTAAAGTAGAAAGATTAATAATAGGAAGTCCCAAAAACACCGCAAAAACTGCGGAAGGAAAATTATCAAATTCGAGTTCATTGAAAATGCGGAAAAGTTCACGGTTATCACTTAAAAGAAGCAGCACAATGGAACTTTCTGATGAGACTGACGATGATGTAAAATCGTTTAAAAAGAAAGCAAAATTGATACGTTTCCCGTCAAACACTTCCTATACCTCAAATATGAGCGATTGCAGTGTTATTTCAGACCGTTTATCACAGGAAGTCGTAAAAACAAATAAAAAAAACGACTCGGATCAAAGCCATACAGAATTTTCCAAACGAGAAGACACTGTTGTACAATTCATCGAATTAAGTAATAGAAGCCAGGAAAAAATCGATAGAAAAACGTTATGTAATGATATTATATCTCTCGAACAACTGTTAAAATCCAAAATAAATCACTTAGATTCGATAAAACGCAGCATAATTTATAAAAACAAACACTGTGTTCAAGATCTGACAGCAGTGACAGAAATTTGGAAAAATGGATGTAAATTAGCGCTGACAGATTTATTAATCAAATTACAAGATGTTTCGCAATTAAATGTGACAATGAGTGACCTATTATTGCAGCTAAACATACCTGAAAATATTTTTAAATATGATGCGGAAACTGAAGAAGTAATTTAATAGAGTATAACTAAAACCATATGCTTTGAATAATTGAACATATTGTACTACTGTGAAAATATATTTATTTAAGTTTTGATACATGTTTTTTATTAGTTTAAATTAGTGCGGGGCTAACAAAACTGTAAAATTATGGGGAAAAGCAATCTAATTTGTGTAATCCATAATATCATTTTTGCTCGAAGAATCCTGAAAATATACGTTTATAATATCTTAAATAATCCGCAACTGTTCCAACTTACAGAACTGCAATCACTTATATCACCAAAAATATATTTTTCTGTAACTTTCTTACTTGGTTTACATTGTAATTTAGCATTAGGATCATCAATAAATTCATACCTAGTTGAAACCTAGTATAAAATGTATAAATTGTATTGTCGGACAGATTATTATCAAATGAAATGTTATTACTGCTTCTAGGTCCATTCTAAGTAAGTAAAGTAGCTCTTTTTCTATTTCTTTCGCTTGTTCAGGTTCCTCTCTATTCCTTAAAGTTTTCCTCATCCGTCTTTGCCTACAGTTTTTCATTGGCGGACATAAGCCGTGCGTCATTCGATATATTTTATTATTAGCATTTATATTACACATGTCGATATTTTCATTTTTTTCATTAACACAACACAATATTTTGCATATATCGGCGACTTTGTATAAATGTACACCATCAACAGTTTTATTCGATTCAACAACTGTTGGTAGATCCTGAACTATACCATTCAAAACTTTTTTATTAATTTTAACCTCCGCAGTTCTCATATTCTCATTGATTTCAATGCTCATATTCTTTTTAAGACGTTTTGGTTTCTTTTGGAGCATATTTCGAATAACATTTGCTTCATTCTAGAAATATAGAGAAATTCAACAAATTTATATGGGATTTCAGCCAAAAATCGGAACTGAAAGCATTTATAAGCCAGAAGCGCATTTCGTAGGCTGAGTTCTCAGCTTTAGGGACACAACAAGTAAACACTTGTGTTTGCTCTATATTTCGAAATGCCCAAGCAGGTTTTAAATTCTTTGAGTTACAGTTTATGAAAATTCTATACATTGTATAACGTAAGTTTAACTTCGTAATTTTAATTAATTATAGATGTATTGTTATTACTATTGGTAAGCGTAGAATAAACTGTTCTTCCAATTCCAAGAGCTTTCCTACGGAATTCATATTCACTGGGAATGTATTTATATGCGTTATCACTTAAACAATATTAAACTATACTTTCATAATTGACAACCATTCAAAACAAACGCGTCAAATCAAACGCTTTAAATGTCAATGACTAGAAATGAATGAATGAAATGACTAATTCATTTGTATAGCAATCCCGGTGAGTGACAGAGGTATCTTTATTTCTTTTATTATTGTGCTACTGAAGATGGGGGCATAGGGCTTTCGAAATGCGCATCTATCTAATAAATGCTTTGTGTTACGGTTTTTGGGTAATGTTTTATACCGTATTGACGATTTTAAAATAAATGACTAAGCATTAATTGAGGAATGTCACCAACTTCACTACTAAATATCCATTTGTAACTGCCCACCAATTACGAATTCACACGTAAATCTACGACGTTTTTGACGTACATATATCACGACTCACTCACAAGATAAAGAATTGTTTACTAATTGCCGTCTTTTTAATAGAAGTAAAAAGCAAACAATTTTAACGTACGTATAATTTTATTGAAAAAATATCACTCTTCGGTTACCGCAATGTATGCAGCTGTACAAACGAAGAATATTATAAGTAGCATAAAATATTTAACACAAGACGAGTTAGTTGAAATATTGAACAATGACGAAAAAATTGAATTGTTATTAAATAGCAGCGATCAAGAACCCGTAGGTATTTATGTTAAAATTTATTTCCATAAACATACTTTTTTTTATTAGTTTATTTATAAAAGTGTAATTTTATGTTGTAGAATTATTTACAAAATTTGGAGTCGGAAAAGGAAGTTTTAATAGCTTCAAATAAATCCGTAGCTGATGCAAATTTAGCCAAAGAACCTCAACTTGTGGAAGGTAGAGAAGATTTGGAGGAAATTAATAAACAATGTGAAGAAATCTTTCTAAGAATACAAGGAAAACATGAAGAAATTAGTATGTGTTCTTACGAACATGCCTAAATTTTATAATACACGTGATTATATAGAATATCACCCAAATACCGTGTTTAATAGCTAGATGAGAATTTCGAAGGCGATATTCCGTACAATTCTGGCTGAGAATAGCTGAATGATTTAGTGCATGTTCCGCGATACAGTTTACGAAGTTGCCTACTCTCGAGGAGTATTTAAGGTTGCCAGATTTTCGATGCATCAAAAGATGTCCTATGAATGCTACATCAGGTCTTTAATACCTACTATTAAGACTTACTTTGACATTTAGATATTTTAAAAATTTACTTAATTTAATATATTTTCAAATATCTAGCTAGAATATCTTAATCAATTGAATTTTTTTTAGGGCAACCCTAGGTTTTTATCGTGTAGTTTTAGTTGCCTATAATTATTCTTTTTTTTTTAATTATCACCACGGTGTTAAATTATAATATAGAATATCACCCAAATACCGTGACAAGCATTAAGTAGATAAATGCGTATTTCGAAGGCTATGCCCCCATCTTCAGTAGCACAAGTTAAACTAAATAAAATACCTCTGTCACGAATCGTGATTGATATACTATCGTATATATATCAATATATATATAGTATATATATATATAAAAGTATATAATAGATAGTATATCAATCACGATTCGTAACAGAGGAATTTTTTTATTTAGTTTTACCTTGTGCTACTGAAGATGGGCGCATAGCGCTTGAAGTGTATATCTAGCTACTTAATGCTTGTTTAAGATCAGTTTGGTTTTAGGAAAAACAGAGGAACGAGAGAGGCGATTCTAGCACTAAGAACGGTAGTAGAAAAAAGAAAGAGGGTAGGAAAGGTAACTTGCATAGCTTCTGTAGACTTAGAAAAGGCATTTGACAATGTAGATTGGGACATAATGTTTAGAATTTTAAAAGAAACGGGTATAGATTATAAGGATAGGAGAATAATTTTTAATTTATATAAACACCAAACTGCCTTAGTTAGAATTGAGGGGGAAGAAGAGGTAGCAAAAATAGGGAAGGGAGTTCGGCAGGGATGTACACTTTCACCGTTATTATTTAATCTATATATAGAAGATGCAATAAACAAAGTAAAAGAAGAGTATAGTGTAGGTGTGAATGTACAGGGAGAGAAAATATATATGCTGAGATTCGCCGACGATATAGCTATATTGGAAGAAAGCGAAAAGAATTTAGAAAGGGTATTGAATGGTATGCAGGCAGTATTGACTAGGGATTTTAACATGAAAATAAATATAGGTAAAACTAAAGTGATGAGGTGTGACAAAAAGGAATGCAGTAGAAAAATGAGGATCACAATAGGAGATAATAGAATCGAAGAAGTGTCAGATTTTTGTTATTTAGGCAGTAGAATCACAAAAGATAATCGAAGCAAGGTAGATATAAAGTGTAGGATAGCACAGGGTAGGAAGGCATTCGTAGAAAAAGAACAGATTTTAAGATCAAATATTGACTTGGGTATTAGAAAAAGATTACTGAAGGTATATGTTTGGAGTGTAGCACTGTACGGGTGTGAGGCGTGGACTATAGGAAAGGAAGAGAAGCGTAGATTAGAAGCACTTGAAATGTGGTGTTATAGGAGGATGATGAGGATTGGTTGGGAAGATAAAGTAACAAATGAAGCTGTACTAGAGTTAGTAGGGGAGAAGAGAAGTATTTGGAGAGTGTTACAGCGTAGGAGAGACAGATTAGTAGGGCATATTCTTAGGCATGGGGGGATTATGCAATTGATCATAGAAGGTAGAGTGGAGGGAAAGAGAGGGGTAGGTAGGCCTAGATTGGAGTATGTGAGTCAGATAGTTGAAGACGTTGAGATGAATAGCTATAGGGAGATGAAGGGATTAGCTCAGGATAGATCGGCATGGCGTGCTGTTTCCAACCAATCTTTAGGATTGCGGACTCTTTAACTAATGCTTGTTACGGTATTTGGGTGATATTCTATATTATATAATTATTCTCTTTTTGCTATCCGGATATTCTCAGCCAGAATCGTACCCTATACTCCCATTTTCAATAACACAAGATAAAACAAAATGAAATGCTTTTGTTACTAATTACGATTGCGATGTAGCTCTTAAATGCTTACAGTATTTGGGTGATAATTTATACAATTGTTTTACACCGTAGTGACAAATTTACAATACTTCTTAATATTTAGAAAATAAGAATGGCGACATGACCTTAGAAACCGCTTTAGTATTACTGCAAACGGGCGCAACTGAATTGGAAGAAGAATCCGATTCTATTGCATCTAAATTCCTCGGTAATGAAATAGAATTAGAGGAATTTCTAGACAAGTTCGTGGCCGTTCGTAAACACATGCATATGCGCAACGTTAAGGCAGATAAGCTATCGAAATTGATAGATGGTGGCAACCCTTATGGTGGTAATAACTATAATAATGTCCCACAAATGAATATCAATAGGAACTATTTCCCGGGAATACCAAATGTTCCAGTTCCGATCCACAGTAATGCTATGCCTTATCCTATGGGCCCGATTAATATGCCCTTGCCAGGAAGTAACTACTTTCATCAAGGGTTTTAATCACATTTAAGCACGTCATCAAAATTCCTGACACATTTTTATGTATATAATTTATTCGTAAATAGCAACAGCATGTTATAATTATAATAAATTTAAGTAATATACAGGTAATTTTTTTCCAACTGGCGAGCGTCCGTGCACCGATAACCGCTGCACAGACAGCAACAACCAAAAAGATATCAATAGAGGATGTTTACATGTGAAAGCTTTAGAGGCTGTGCTTACTCCAGGGCTGTAAGACGAGTACGCATACCCTTGCAGCCGCGGACGTCCGCCAGTTGGAAAAAATACCAATATCTACTGCACTATTGACATTTATTAGAGATTTAACACCTTTTAGATGCATATATAACATTATATTTTATGATTAATGTTACAATGTATTGCAAAAAAAAATATATATATATATATTGTGATTTGTCACGTTAAAACAAATAATAAAATCTTCGTAATTATTCTATATAATATTCTAACAATGACAAATACTGTAATTAATTCTTGGTACGATTTTGGCTGAGAAAAGGAAAATAAAGATAGGCAACTATAACTGCTCGATAAAAAGCTAGGGTTGCCAAAACTATTGAATTGGCTTATATATGTATATTCTTGTTATATACTATATGAAATTCTAAAATTATGATGAAAATAAATAAGAATAATGAAGAAAAAATAAAGAGTTCAATTTTTTTATAAGTAATCTATTAATACCAATGAAAATGTATACATAGACGTTGCAAGTCCATATACGAAAACGAATCAACTTTAAGCGGTTGATTTTCATGTGGCGACATCTGTCGGTATCTTCCCCACGAGAACTTGGTGAAGATATCTGAAGACTGCGCTTGTATATTGACCAAGTACACGGGAACGACATTTTGACAACTTTCATTTAGTGTGGCGCCATTGTCTCCCCATAAGCAATATGTTAATTGCTTCAAAACGCGCGTTGTGTCCCCAATCGACTTAAACCAAGCATTGGATTACTGAGCGCGGGAAAATACGATATGGCCACGGTCAGCTGTTCGACATCAGCAACATCAAAACAATGAATAAATTGTGTTAAACATTCAACAATCCGGTAGAAATGTATCGAATTGATCAAATTCGATAAAATACATTGTCATTGGCATTAGTTACAATACACATTTAATAAATATACGAGCTATATATTAACTTGCACTCCTCAATATATTCCTCCTCTTACACTACATCAAAAAAAATTTATAAAATGCCCAATTCGTAACATGAACGTCCGTCATCAACAAATATTTCACTTATGTCACTCATTACAATTTCTTTATAATGGTATCTAAAGAAGTATTAGATACAATTTACTACCTTCAAAACTCTTCAATTTATTTTCTAAAAAATCTTTTTTATAAAAACTTGTCGATTTTTATCAAAATTATCGAAATAGTACACAGTCGGAAATTTTAATTCTTTTGTCGTTTTTCATCAAAATTTTCGAAAAATTATCGAAAAAAAGCAAAGGTGTATACCTGTCGTTTTTCATCAAAATTTTCGAAAAATTATCGAAAAAAAGCAAAGGTATATACCTGTCGTTTTTCATCAAAATGATCGAAAAATTATCGAAAAAAAGCAAAGGTATATACCTGTCGTTTTTCATCAAAATTTTCGAAAAATTATCGAAAAAAAGCAAAGGTATATACCTGTCGTTTTTCATCAAAATGATCGAAAAATTATCGAAAAAAAGCAAAGGTATATACCTGTCGTTTTTTCATCAAAATGATCGAAAAATTATCGAAAAAAACCAAAGGTATATACCTGTCGTTTTTCATCAAAATGATCGAAAAATTATCGAAAATAACCAAAGGCATATACCTGTCGTTTTTCATCAAAATGATCGAAAAATTATACTGAGTTGCGGTTCAATCGGAGAATGTCGCGGAATTCGTCGAAAAAACGTTGATGGCTATACTATGGAAAAATCGTCGATTTTCGCGATGGATTAAAAAATGCCGAAAATAGGCTAGAACGACTATAAATGGTCCTAGCTAACGTTTTTACTGAGTTGCGGTTCAATCGGAGAAAGTCGCGGAATTCGTCGAAAAAACGTTGATGGCTATACTATGGAAAAATCGTCGATTTTCGCGATGGATTAAAAAATGCCGAAAATAGGCTAGAACGACTATAAATGGTCCTAGCTAACGTTTTTACTGAGTTGCGGTTCAATCGGAGAAAGTCGCGGAATTCGTCGAAAAAACGTTGATGGCTATACTATGGAAAAATAGTCGATTTTCGCGATGGATTAAAAAATGCCGAAAATAGGCTAGAACGACTATAAATGGTCCTAGCTAACGTTTTTACTGAGTTGCGGTACAATCGGAGAAAGTCGCGGAATTCGTCGAAAAAACGTTGATGGCTATACTATGGAAAAATCGTCGATTTTCGCGATGGATTAAAAAATGCCGAAAATAGGCTAGAACGACTATAAATGGTCCTAGCTAACGTTTTTACTGAGTTGCGGTTCAATCGGAGAAAGTCGCGGAATTCGTCGAAAAAACGTTGATGGCTATACTATGGAAAAATCGTCGATTTTCGCGATGGATTAAAAAATGCCGAAAATAGGCTAAAACGACTATAAATGGTCCTAGCTAAAGTTTTTACTGAGTTGCGGTTCAATCGGAGAAAGTCGCGGAATTCGTCGAAAAAACGTTGATGGCTATACTATGGAAAAATCGTCGATTTTCGCGATGGATTAAAAAATGCCGAAAATAGGCTAGAACGACTATAAATGGTCCTAGCTAACGTTTTTACTGAGTTGCGGTTCAATCGGAGAAAGTCGCGGAATTCGTCGAAAAAACGTTGATGGCTATACTATGGAAAAATAGTCGATTTTCGCGATGGATTAAAAAATGCCGAAAATAGGCTAGAACGACTATAAATGGTCCTAGCTAACGTTTTTACTGAGTTGCGGTTCAATCGGAGAAAGTCGCGGAATTCGTCGAAAAAACGTTGATGGCTATACTATGGAAAAATCGTCGATTTTCGCGATGGATTAAAAAATGCCGAAAATAGGCTAGAACGACTATAAATGGTCCTAGCTAACGTTTTTACTGAGTTGCGGTTCAATCGGAGAAAGTCGCGGAATTCGTCGAAAAAACGTTGATGGCTATACTATGGAAAAATAGTCGATTTTCGCGATGGATTAAAAAATGCCGAAAATAGGCTAGACCGACTATAAATGGTCCTAGCTAACGTTTTTACTGAGTTGCGGTTCAATCGGAGAAAGTCGCGGAATTCGTCGAAAAAACGTTGATGGCTATACTATGGAAAAATCGTCGATTTTCGCGATGGATTAAAAAATGCCGAAAATAGGCTAGAACGACTATAAATGGTCCTAGCTAACGTTTTTACTGAGTTGCGGTTCAATCGGAGAAAGTCGCGGAATTCGTCGAAAAAACGTTGATGGCTATACTATGGAAAAATCGTCGATTTTCGCGATGGATTAAAAAATGCCGAAAATAGGCTAGAACGACTATAAATGGTCCTAGCTAACGTTTTTACTGAGTTGCGGTTCAATCGGAGAAAGTCGCGGAATTCGTCGAAAAAACGTTGATGGCTATACTATGGAAAAATCGTCGATTTTCGCGATGGATTAAAAAATGCCGAAAATAGGCTAGAACGACTATAAATGGTCCTAGCTAACGTTTTTACTGAGTTGCGGTTCAATCGGAGAAAGTCGCGGAATTCGTCGAAAAAACGTTGATGGCTATACTATGGAAAAATCGTCGATTTTCGCGATGGATTAAAAAATGCCGAAAATAGGCTAGAACGACTATAAATGGTCCTAGCTAACGTTTTTACTGAGTTGCGGTTCAATCGGAGAAAGTCGCGGAATTCGTCGAAAAAACGTTGATGGCTATACTATGGAAAAATCGTCGATTTTCGCGATGGATTAAAAAATGCCGAAAATAGGCTAGAACGACTATAAATGGTCCTAGCTAACGTTTTTACTGAGTTGCGGTTCAATCGGAGAAAGTCGCGGAATTCG
Organism: Leptodirus hochenwartii; assembly: GCA_947310635.1. Taxonomy (NCBI): domain Eukaryota; kingdom Metazoa; phylum Arthropoda; class Insecta; order Coleoptera; family Leiodidae; genus Leptodirus; species Leptodirus hochenwartii. Next base: position 42,731,804 of record OX371176.1, read on the forward strand.
TCGAAAAAACGTTGATGGCTATACTATGGAAAAATCGTCGATTTTCGCGATGGATTAAAAAATGCCGAAAATAGGCTAGAACGACTATAAATGGTCCTAGCTAACATTTTTACTGAGTTGCGGTTCAATCGGAGAAAGTCGCGGAATTCGTCGAAAAAACGTTGATGGCTATACTATGGAAAAATCGTCGATTTTCGCGATGGATTAAAAAATGCCGAAAATAGGCTAGAACGACTATAAATGGTCCTAGCTAACGTTATTACTGAGTTGCGGTTCAATCGGAGAAAGTCGCGGAATTCGTCGAAAAAACGTTGATGGCTATACTATGGAAAAATAGTCGATTTTCGCGATGGATTAAAAAATGCCGAAAATAGGCTAGAACGACTATAAATGGTCCTAGCTAACGTTTTTACTGAGTTGCGGTTCAATCGGAGAAAGTCGCGGAATTCGTCGAAAAAACGTTGATGGCTATACTATGGAAAAATCGTCGATTTTCGCGATGGATTAAAAAATGCCGAAAATAGGCTAGAACGACTATAAATGGTCCTAGCTAACATTTTTACTGAGTTGCGGTTCAATCGGAGAAAGTCGCGGAATTCGTCGAAAAAACGTTGATGGCTATACTATGGAAAAATCGTCGATTTTCGCGATGGATTAAAAAATGCCGAAAATAGGCTAGAACGACTATAAATGGTCCTAGCTAACGTTATTACTGAGTTGCGGTTCAATCGGAGAAAGTCGCGGAATTCGTCGAAAAAACGTTGATGGCTATACTATGGAAAAATAGTCGATTTTCGCGATGGATTAAAAAATGCCGAAAATAGGCTAGAACGACTATAAATGGTCCTAGCTAACGTTTTTACTGAGTTGCGGTTCAATCGGAGAAAGTCGCGGAATTCGTCGAAAAAACGTTGATGGCTATACTATGGAAAAATCGTCGATTTTCGCGATGGATTAAAAAATGCCGAAAATAGGCTAGAACGACTATAAATGGTCCTAGCTAACGTTTTTATTGAGTTGCGGTTCAATCGGAGAAAGTCGCGGAATTCGTCGAAAAAACGTTGATGGCTATACTATGGAAAAATCGTCGATTTTCGCGATGGATTAAAAAATGCCGAAAATAGGCTAGAACGACTATAAATGGTCCTAGCTAACGTTTTTACTGAGTTGCGGTTCAATCGGAGAAAGTCGCGGAATTCGTCGAAAAAACGTTGATGGCTATACTATGGAAAATCGTCGATTTTCGCGATGGATTAAAAAATGCCGAAAATAGGCTAGAACGACTATAAATGGTCCTAGCTAACGTTATTACTGAGTTGCGGTTCAATCGGAGACTGTCGCGGAATTCGTCGAAAAAACGTTGATGGCTATACTATGGAAAAATCGTCGATTTTCGCGATGGATTAAAAAATGCCGAAAATAGGCTAGAACGACTATAAATGGTCCTAGCTAACGTTATTACTGAGTTGCGGTTCAATCGGAGACTGTCGCGGAATTCGTCGAAAAAACGTTGATGGCTATACTATGGAAAAATCGTCGATTTTCGCGATGGATTAAAAAATGCCGAAAATAGGCTAGAACGACTATAAATGGTCCTAGCTAACGTTTTTACTGAGTTGCGGTTCAATCGGAGAAAGTCGCGGAATTCGTCGAAAAAACGTTGATGGCTATACTATGGAAAAATCGTCGATTTTCGCGATGGATTAAAAAATGCCGAAAATAGGCTAGAACGACTATAAATCGTCCTAGCTAACGTTTTTACTGAGTTGCGGTTCAATCGGAGAAAGTCGCGGAATTCGTCAAAAAAACGTTGATGGCTATACTATGGAAAAATCGTCGATTTTCGCGATGGATTAAAAAATGCCGAAAATAGGCTAGAACGACTATAAATGGTCCTAGCTAACGTTTTTACTGAGTTGCGGTTCAATCGGAGAAAGTCGCAGAATTCGTCGAAAACACGTTGAAGGCTATACTATGGAAAAATCGTCGATTTTCGCGATCGTTTAAAAAATGCCGAAAATAGGCTAGAACGACTATAAATGGTCCTGCTAACGTTTTTACTGAGTTGCGGTTCAATCGGAGAAAGTCGCGGAATTCGTCGAAAAAACGTTGATGGCTATACTATGGAAAAATCGTCGATTTTCGCGATGGATTAAAAAATGCCGAAAATAGGCTAGAACGACTATAAATGGTCCTAGCTAACGTTTTTATTGAGTTGCGGTTCAATCGGAGAAAGTCGCGGAATTCGTCGAAAAAACGTTGATGGCTATACTATGGAAAAATCGTCGATTTTCGCGATGGATTAAAAAATGCCGAAAATAGGCTAGAACGACTATAAATGGTCCTAGCTAACGTTTTTACTGAGTTGCGGTTCAATCGGAGAAAGTCGCAGAATTCGTCGAAAACACGTTGAAGGCTATACTATGGAAAAATCGTCGATTTTCGCGATCGTTTAAAAAATGCCGAAAATAGGCTAGAACGACTATAAATGGTCCTGCTAACGTTTTTACTGAGTTGCGGTTCAATCGGAGAAAGTCGCGGAATTCGTCAAAAAAACGTTGATGGCTATACTATGGAAAAATCGTCGATTTTCGCGATGGATTAAAAAATGCCGAAAATAGGCTAGAACGACTATAAATGGTCCTAGCTAACGTTTTTACTGAGTTGCGGTTCAATCGGAGAAAGTCGCAGAATTCGTCGAAAACACGTTGAAGGCTATACTATGGAAAAATCGTCGATTTTCGCGATCGTTTAAAAAATGCCGAAAATAGGCTAGAACGACTATAAATGGTCCTGCTAACGTTTTTACTGAGTTGCGGTTCAATCGGAGAAAGTCGCGGAATTCGTCGAAAAAACGTTGATGGCTATACTATGGAAAAATCGTCGATTTTCGCGATGGATTAAAAAATGCCGAAAATAGGCTAGAACGACTATAAATGGTCCTAGCTAACATTTTTACTGAGTTGCGGTTCAATCGGAGAAAGTCGCGGAATTCGTCGAAAAAACGTTGATGGCTATACTATGGAAAAATCGTCGATTTTCGCGATGGATTAAAAAATGCCGAAAATAGGCTAGAACGACTATAAATGGTCCTAGCTAACGTTATTACTGAGTTGCGGTTCAATCGGAGAAAGTCGCGGAATTCGTCGAAAAAACGTTGATGGCTATACTATGGAAAAATAGTCGATTTTCGCGATGGATTAAAAAATGCCGAAAATAGGCTAGAACGACTATAAATGGTCCTAGCTAACGTTTTTACTGAGTTGCGGTTCAATCGGAGAAAGTCGCGGAATTCGTCGAAAAAACGTTGATGGCTATACTATGGAAAAATCGTCGATTTTCGCGATGGATTAAAAAATGCCGAAAATAGGCTAGAACGACTATAAATGGTCCTAGCTAACGTTTTTATTGAGTTGCGGTTCAATCGGAGAAAGTCGCGGAATTCGTCGAAAAAACGTTGATGGCTATACTATGGAAAAATCGTCGATTTTCGCGATGGATTAAAAAATGCCGAAAATAGGCTAGAACGACTATAAATGGTCCTAGCTAACGTTTTTACTGAGTTGCGGTTCAATCGGAGAAAGTCGCGGAATTCGTCGAAAAAACGTTGATGGCTATACTATGGAAAATCGTCGATTTTCGCGATGGATTAAAAAATGCCGAAAATAGGCTAGAACGACTATAAATGGTCCTAGCTAACGTTATTACTGAGTTGCGGTTCAATCGGAGACTGTCGCGGAATTCGTCGAAAAAACGTTGAAGGCTATACTATGGAAAAATCGTCGATTTTCGCGATGGATTAAAAAATGCCGAAAATAGGCTAGAACGACTATAAATGGTCCTAGCTAACGTTATTACTGAGTTGCGGTTCAATCGGAGACTGTCGCGGAATTCGTCGAAAAAACGTTGATGGCTATACTATGGAAAAATCGTCGATTTTCGCGATGGATTAAAAAATGCCGAAAATAGGCTAGAACGACTATAAATGGTCCTAGCTAACGTTTTTATTGAGTTGCGGTTCAATCGGAGAAAGTCGCGGAATTCGTCGAAAAAACGTTGATGGCTATACTATGGAAAAATCGTCGATTTTCGCGATGGATTAAAAAATGCCGAAAATAGGCTAGAACGACTATAAATGGTCCTAGCTAACGTTTTTACTGAGTTGCGGTTCAATCGGAGAAAGTCGCGGAATTCGTCGAAAAAACGTTGATGGCTATACTATGGAAAATCGTCGATTTTCGCGATGGATTAAAAAATGCCGAAAATAGGCTAGAACGACTATAAATGGTCCTAGCTAACGTTTTTACTGAGTTGCGGTTCAATCGGAGAAAGTCGCGGAATTCGTCGAAAAAACGTTGATGGCTATACTATGGAAAAATCGTCGATTTTCGCGATGGATTAAAAAATGCCGAAAATAGGCTAGAACGACTATAAATGGTCCTAGCTAACGTTTTTACTGAGTTGCGGTTCAATCGGAGAAAGTCGCGGAATTCGTCGAAAAAACGTTGATGGCTATACTATGGAAAAATCGTCGATTTTCGCGATGGATTAAAAAATGCCGAAAATAGGCTAGAACGACTATAAATGGTCCTAGCTAACATTTTTACTGAGTTGCGGTTCAATCGGAGAAAGTCGCGGAATTCGTCGAAAAAACGTTGATGGCTATACTATGGAAAAATCGTCGATTTTCGCGATGGATTAAAAAATGCCGAAAATAGGCTAGAACGACTATAAATGGTCCTAGCTAACGTTTTTACTGAGATGCGGTTCAATCGGAGAAAGTCGCGGAATTCGTCGAAAAAACGTTGATGGCTATACTATGGAAAAATCGTCGATTTTCGCGATGGATTAAAAAATGCCGAAAATAGGCTAGAACGACTATAAATGGTCCTAGCTAACGTTTTTACTGAGTTGCGGTTCAATCGGAGAAAGTCGCGGAATTCGTCGAAAAAACGTTGATGGCTATACTATGGAAAAATCGTCGATTTTCGCGATGGATTAAAAAATGCCGAAAATAGGCTAGAACGACTATAAATGGTCCTAGCTAACGTTTTTACTGAGTTGCGGTTCAATCGGAGAAAGTCGCGGAATTCGTCAAAAAAACGTTGATGGCTATACTATGGAAAAATCGTCGATTTTCGCGATGGATTAAAAAATGCCGAAAATAGGCTAGAACGACTATAAATGGTCCTAGCTAACGTTTTTACTGAGTTGCGGTTCAATCGGAGAAAGTCGCGGAATTCGTCGAAAAAACGTTGATGGCTATACTATGGAAAAATCGTCGATTTTCGCGATGGATTAAAAAATGCCGAAAATAGGCTAGAACGACTATAAATGGTCCTAGCTAACGTTTTTACTGAGTTGCGGTTCAATCGGAGAAAGTCGCGGAATTCGTCGAAAAAACGTTGATGGCTATACTATGGAAAAATCGTCGATTTTCGCGATGGATTAAAAAATGCCGAAAATAGGCTAGAACGACTATAAATGGTCCTAGCTAACGTTTTTACTGAGTTGCGGTTCAATCGGAGAAAGTCGCGGAATTCGTCGAAAAAACGTTGATGGCTATACTATGGAAAAATCGTCGATTTTCGCGATGGATTAAAAAATGCCGAAAATAGGCTAGAACGACTATAAATGGTCCTAGCTAACGTTTTTACTGAGTTGCGGTTCAATCGGAGAAAGTCGCGGAATTCGTCGAAAAAACGTTGATGGCTATACTATGGAAAAATCGTCGATTTTCGCGATGGATTAAAAAATGCCGAAAATAGGCTAGAACGACTATAAATGGTCCTAGCTAACGTTTTTACTGAGTTGCGGTTCAATCGGAGAAAGTCGCGGAATTCGTCGAAAAAACGTTGATGGCTATACTATGGAAAAATCGTCGATTTTCGCGATGGATTAAAAAATGCCGAAAATAGGCTAGAACGACTATAAATGGTCCTAGCTAACGTTTTTACTGAGTTGCGGTTCAATCGGAGAAAGTCGCGGAATTCGTCGAAAAAACGTTGATGGCTATACTATGGAAAAATCGTCGATTTTCGCGATGGATTAAAAAATGCCGAAAATAGGCTAGAACGACTATAAATGGTCCTAGCTAACGTTTTTACTGAGTTGCGGTTCAATCGGAGAAAGTCGCGGAATTCGTCGAAAAAACGTTGATGGCTATACTATGGAAAAATCGTCGATTTTCGCGATGGATTAAAAAATGCCGAAAATAGGCTAGAACGACTATAAATCGTCCTAGCTAACGTTTTTACTGAGTTGCGGTTCAATCGGAGAAAGTCGCGGAATTCGTCAAAAAAACGTTGATGGCTATACTATGGAAAAATCGTCGATTTTCGCGATGGATTAAAAAATGCCGAAAATAGGCTAGAACGACTATAAATGGTCCTAGCTAACGTTTTTACTGAGTTGCGGTTCAATCGGAGAAAGTCGCAGAATTCGTCGAAAACACGTTGAAGGCTATACTATGGAAAAATCGTCGATTTTCGCGATCGTTTAAAAAATGCCGAAAATAGGCTAGAACGACTATAAATGGTCCTGCTAACGTTTTTACTGCGTTGCGGTTCAATCGGAGAAAGTCGCAGAATTCGTCGAAAACACGTTGAAGGCTATACTATGGAAAAATCGTCGATTTTCGCGATCGATTAAAAAATGCCGAAAATAGGCTAGAACGACTATAAATGGTCCTGCTAACGTTTTTACTGCGTTGCGGTTCAATCGGAGAAAGTCGCGGAATTCGTCGAAAACACGTTGAAGGCTATACTATGGAAAAATCGTCGATTTTCGCGATCGTTTAAAAAATGCCGAAAATAGGCTAGAACGACTATAAATGGTCCTGCTAACGTTTTTACTGCGTTGCGGTTCAATCGGAGAAATTCGCGGAATTCGTCGAAAACACGTTGAAGGCTATACTATGGAAAAATCGTCGATTTTCGCGATCGTTTAAAAAATGCCGAAAATAGGCTAGAACGACTATAAATGGTCCTGCTAACGTTTTTACTGCGTTGCGGTTCAATCGGAGAAAGTCGCAGAATTCGTCGAAAACACGTTGAAGGCTATACTATGGAAAAATCGTCGATTTTCGCGATCGATTAAAAAATGCCGAAAATAGGCTAGAACGACTATAAATGGTCCTGCTAACGTTTTTACTGCGTTGCGGTTCAATCGGAGAAAGTCGCGGAATTCGTCGAAAACACGTTGAAGGCTATACTATGGAAAAATCGTCGATTTTCGCGATGGATTAAAAAATGCCGAAAATAGGCTAGAACGACTATAAATGGTCCTAGCTAACGTTTTTACTGAGTTGCGGTTCAATCGGAGAAAGTCGCAGAATTCGTCGAAAACACGTTGAAGGCTATACTATGGAAAAATCGTCGATTTTCGCGATCGTTTAAAAAATGCCGAAAATAGGCTAGAACGACTATAAATGGTCCTGCTAACGTTTTTACTGCGTTGCGGTTCAATCGGAGAAAGTCGCGGAATTCGTCGAAAACACGTTGAAGGCTATACTATGGAAAAATCGTCGATTTTCGCGATGGATTAAAAAATGCCGAAAATAGGCTAGAACGACTATAAATGGTCCTAGCTAACGTTTTTACTGAGTTGCGGTTCAATCGGAGAAAGTCGCAGAATTCGTCGAAAACACGTTGAAGGCTATACTATGGAAAAATCGTCGATTTTCGCGATCGTTTAAAAAATGCCGAAAATAGGCTAGAACGACTATAAATGGTCCTGCTAACGTTTTTACTGCGTTGCGGTTCAATCGGAGAAAGTCGCAGAATTCGTCGAAAACACGTTGAAGGCTATACTATGGAAAAATCGTCGATTTTCGCGATCGATTAAAAAATGCCGAAAATAGGCTAGAACGACTATAAATGGTCCTGCTAACGTTTTTACTGCGTTGCGGTTCAATCGGAGAAAGTCGCGGAATTCGTCGAAAACACGTTGAAGGCTATACTATGGAAAAATCGTCGATTTTCGCGATCGTTTAAAAAATGCCGAAAATAGGCTAGAACGACTATAAATGGTCCTGCTAACGTTTTTACTGCGTTGCGGTTCAATCGGAGAAAGTCGCAGAATTCGTCGAAAACACGTTGAAGGCTATACTATGGAAAAATCGTCGATTTTCGCGATCGATTAAAAAATGCCGAAAATAGGCTAGAACGACTATAAATGGTCCTGCTAACGTTTTTACTGCGTTGCGGTTCAATCGGAGAAAGTCGCGGAATTCGTCGAAAACACGTTGAAGGCTATACTATGGAAAAATCGTCGATTTTCGCGATCGTTTAAAAAATGCCGAAAATAGGCTAGAACGACTATAAATGGTCCTGCTAACGTTTTTACTGCGTTGCGGTTCAATCGGAGAAATTCGCGGAATTCGTCGAAAACACGTTGAAGGCTATACTATGGAAAAATCGTCGATTTTCGCGATCGTTTAAAAAATGCCGAAAATAGGCTAGAACGACTATAAATGGTCCTGCTAACGTTTTTACTGCGTTGCGGTTCAATCGGAGAAAGTCGCGGAATTCGTCGAAAACACGTTGAAGGCTATACTATGGAAAAATCGTCGATTTTCGCGATCGTTTAAAAAATGCCGAAAATAGGCTAGAACGACTATAAATGGTCCTGCTAACGTTTTTACTGCGTTGCGGTTCAATCGGAGAAAGTCGCAGAATTCGTCGAAAACACGTTGAAGGCTATACTATGGAAAAATCGTCGATTTTCGCGATCGATTAAAAAATGCCGAAAATAGGCTAGAACGACTATAAATGGTCCTGCTAACGTTTTTACTGCGTTGCGGTTCAATCGGAGAAAGTCGCGGAATTCGTCGAAAACACGTTGAAGGCTATACTATGGAAAAATCGTCGATTTTCGCGATCGTTTAAAAAATGCCGAAAATAGGCTAGAACGACTATAAATGGTCCTGCTAACGTTTTTACTGCGTTGCGGTTCAATCGGAGAAAGTCGCAGAATTCGTCGAAAACACGTTGAAGGCTATACTATGGAAAAATCGTCGATTTTCGCGATCGTTTAAAAAATGCCGAAAATATGCTAGAACGACTATAAATGGTCCTGCTAACGTTTTTACTGCGTTGCGGTTCAATCGGAGAAAGTCGCAGAATTCGTCGAAAACACGTTGAAGGCTATACTATGGAAAAATCGTCGATTTTCGCGATCGTTTAAAAAATGCCGAAAATAGGCTAGAACGACTATAAATGGTCCTGCTAACGTTTTTACTGCGTTGCGGTTCAATCGGAGAAAGTCGCAGAATTCGTCGAAAACACGTTGAAGGCTATACTATGGAAAAATCGTCGATTTTCGCGATCGTTTAAAAAATGCCGAAAATATGCTAGAACGACTATAAATGGTCCTGCTAACGTTTTTACTGCGTTGCGGTTCAATCGGAGAAAGTCGCAGAATTCGTCGAAAACACGTTGAAGGCTATACTATGGAAAAATCGTCGATTTTCGCGATCGATTAAAAAATGCCGAAAATAGGCTAGAACGACTATAAATGGTCCTGCTAACGTTTTTACTGCGTTGCGGTTCAATCGGAGAAATTCGCGGAATTCGTCGAAAACACGTTGAAGGCTATACTATGGAAAAATCGTCGATTTTCGCGATCGTTTAAAAAATGCCGAAAATAGGCTAGAACGACTATAAATGGTCCTGCTAACGTTTTTACTGCGTTGCGGTTCAATCGGAGAAAGTCGCGGAATTCGTCGAAAACACGTTGAAGGCTATACTATGGAAAAATCGTCGATTTTCGCGATCGTTTAAAAAATGCCGAAAATAGGCTAGAACGACTATAAATGGTCCTGCTAACGTTTTTACTGCGTTGCGGTTCAATCGGAGAAATTCGCGGAATTCGTCGAAAACACGTTGAAGGCTATACTATGGAAAAATCGTCGATTTTCGCGATCGTTTAAAAAATGCCGAAAATAGGCTAGAACGACTATAAATGGTCCTGCTAACGTTTTTACTGCGTTGCGGTTCAATCGGAGAAAGTCGCAGAATTCGTCGAAAACACGTTGAAGGCTATACTATGAAAAAATCGTCGATTTTCGCGATCGATTAAAAAATGCCGAAAATAGGCTAGAACGACTATAAATGGTCCTGCTAACGTTTTTACTGCGTTGCGGTTCAATCGGAGAAATTCGCGGAATTCGTCGAAAACACGTTGAAGGCTATACTATGGAAAAATCGTCGATTTTCGCGATCGTTTAAAAAATGCCGAAAATAGGCTAGAACGACTATAAATGGTCCTGCTAACGTTTTTACTGCGTTGCGTTTCAATCGGAGAAAGTCGCAGAATTCGTCGAAAACACGTTGAAGGCTATACTATGGAAAAATCGTCGATTTTCGCGATCGTTTAAAAAATGCCGAAAATAGGCTAGAACGACTATAAATGGTCCTGCTAACGTTTTTACTGCGTTGCGGTTCAATCGGAGAAAGTCGCGGAATTCGTCGAAAACACGTTGAAGGCTATACTATGGAAAAATCGTCGATTTTCGCGATCGTTTAAAAAATGCCGAAAATAGGCTAGAACGACTATAAATGGTCCTGCTAACGTTTTTACTGCGTTGCGGTTCAATCGGAGAAAGTCGCGGAATTCGTCGAAAACACGTTGAAGGCTATACTATGGAAAAATCGTCGATTTTCGCGATCGTTTAAAAAATGCCGAAAATAGGCTAGAACGACTATAAATGGTCCTGCTAACGTTTTTACTGCGTTGCGGTTCAATCGGAGAAAGTCGCAGAATTCGTCGAAAACACGTTGAAGGCTATACTATGGAAAAATCGTCGATTTTCGCGATCGTTTAAAAAATGCCGAAAATAGGCTAGAACGACTATAAATGGTCCTGCTAACGTTTTTACTGCGTTGCGGTTCAATCGGAGAAAGTCGCGGAATTCGTCGAAAACACGTTGAAGGCTATACTATGGAAAAATCGTCGATTTTCGCGATCGTTTAAAAAATGCCGAAAATAGGCTAGAACGACTATAAATGGTCCTGCTAACGTTTTTACTGCGTTGCGGTTCAATCGGAGAAAGTCGCAGAATTCGTCGAAAACACGTTGAAGGCTATACTATGGAAAAATCGTCGATTTTCGCGATCGATTAAAAAATGCCGAAAATAGGCTAGAACGACTATAAATGGTCCTGCTAACGTTTTTACTGCGTTGCGGTTCAATCGGAGAAAGTCGCGGAATTCGTCGAAAACACGTTGAAGGCTATACTATGGAAAAATCGTCGATTTTCGCGATCGTTTAAAAAATGCCGAAAATAGGCTAGAACGACTATAAATGGTCCTGCTAACGTTTTTACTGCGTTGCGGTTCAATCGGAGAAAGTCGCAGAATTCGTCGAAAACACGTTGAAGGCTATACTATGGAAAAATCGTCGATTTTCGCGATCGATTAAAAAATGCCGAAAATAGGCTAGAACGACTATAAATGGTCCTGCTAACGTTTTTACTGCGTTGCGGTTCAATCGGAGAAATTCGCGGAATTCGTCGAAAACACGTTGAAGGCTATACTATGGAAAAATCGTCGATTTTCGCGATCGTTTAAAAAATGCCGAAAATAGGCTAGAACGACTATAAATGGTCCTGCTAACGTTTTTACTGCGTTGCGGTTCAATCGGAGAAAGTCGCGGAATTCGTCGAAAACACGTTGAAGGCTATACTATGGAAAAATCGTCGATTTTCGCGATCGTTTAAAAAATGCCGAAAATAGGCTAGAACGACTATAAATGGTCCTGCTAACGTTTTTACTGCGTTGCGGTTCAATCGGAGAAAGTCGCAGAATTCGTCGAAAACACGTTGAAGGCTATACTATGGAAAAATCGTCGATTTTCGCGATCGATTAAAAAATGCCGAAAATAGGCTAGAACGACTATAAATGGTCCTGCTAACGTTTTTACTGCGTTGCGGTTCAATCGGAGAAATTCGCGGAATTCGTCGAAAACACGTTGAAGGCTATACTATGGAAAAATCGTCGATTTTCGCGATCGTTTAAAAAATGCCGAAAATAGGCTAGAACGACTATAAATGGTCCTGCTAACGTTTTTACTGCGTTGCGGTTCAATCGGAGAAAGTCGCGGAATTCGTCGAAAACACGTTGAAGGCTATACTATGGAAAAATCGTCGATTTTCGCGATCGTTTAAAAAATGCCGAAAATAGGCTAGAACGACTATAAATGGTCCTGCTAACGTTTTTACTGCGTTGCGGTTCAATCGGAGAAAGTCGCAGAATTCGTCGAAAACACGTTGAAGGCTATACTATGGAAAAATCGTCGATTTTCGCGATCGATTAAAAAATGCCGAAAATAGGCTAGAACGACTATAAATGGTCCTGCTAACGTTTTTACTGCGTTGCGGTTCAATCGGAGAAATTCGCGGAATTCGTCGAAAACACGTTGAAGGCTATACTATGGAAAAATCGTCGATTTTCGCGATCGTTTAAAAAATGCCGAAAATAGGCTAGAACGACTATAAATGGTCCTGCTAACGTTTTTACTGCGTTGCGGTTCAATCGGAGAAAGTCGCGGAATTCGTCGAAAACACGTTGAAGGCTATACTATGGAAAAATCGTCGATTTTCGCGATCGTTTAAAAAATGCCGAAAATAGGCTAGAACGACTATAAATGGTCCTGCTAACGTTTTTACTGCGTTGCGGTTCAATCGGAGAAAGTCGCGGAATTCGTCGAAAACACGTTGAAGGCTATACTATGGAAAAATCGTCGATTTTCGCGATCGTTTAAAAAATGCCGAAAATAGGCTAGAACGACTATAAATGGTCCTGCTAACGTTTTTACTGCGTTGCGGTTCAATCGGAGAAAGTCGCAGAATTCGTCGAAAACACGTTGAAGGCTATACTATGGAAAAATCGTCGATTTTCGCGATCGTTTAAAAAATGCCGAAAATAGGCTAGAACGACTATAAATGGTCCTGCTAACGTTTTTACTGCGTTGCGGTTCAATCGGAGAAAGTCGCGGAATTCGTCGAAAACACGTTGAAGGCTATACTATGGAAAAATCGTCGATTTTCGCGATCGTTTAAAAAATGCCGAAAATAGGCTAGAACGACTATAAATGGTCCTGCTAACGTTTTTACTGCGTTGCGGTTCAATCGGAGAAAGTCGCAGAATTCGTCGAAAACACGTTGAAGGCTATACTATGGAAAAATCGTCGATTTTCGCGATCGATTAAAAAATGCCGAAAATAGGCTAGAACGACTATAAATGGTCCTGCTAACGTTTTTACTGCGTTGCGGTTCAATCGGAGAAAGTCGCGGAATTCGTCGAAAACACGTTGAAGGCTATACTATGGAAAAATCGTCGATTTTCGCGATCGTTTAAAAAATGCCGAAAATAGGCTAGAACGACTATAAATGGTCCTGCTAACGTTTTTACTGCGTTGCGGTTCAATCGGAGAAAGTCGCAGAATTCGTCGAAAACACGTTGAAGGCTATACTATGGAAAAATCGTCGATTTTCGCGATCGATTAAAAAATGCCGAAAATAGGCTAGAACGACTATAAATGGTCCTGCTAACGTTTTTACTGCGTTGCGGTTCAATCGGAGAAATTCGCGGAATTCGTCGAAAACACGTTGAAGGCTATACTATGGAAAAATCGTCGATTTTCGCGATCGTTTAAAAAATGCCGAAAATAGGCTAGAACGACTATAAATGGTCCTGCTAACGTTTTTACTGCGTTGCGGTTCAATCGGAGAAAGTCGCGGAATTCGTCGAAAACACGTTGAAGGCTATACTATGGAAAAATCGTCGATTTTCGCGATCGTTTAAAAAATGCCGAAAATAGGCTAGAACGACTATAAATGGTCCTGCTAACGTTTTTACTGCGTTGCGGTTCAATCGGAGAAAGTCGCAGAATTCGTCGAAAACACGTTGAAGGCTATACTATGGAAAAATCGTCGATTTTCGCGATCGATTAAAAAATGCCGAAAATAGGCTAGAACGACTATAAATGGTCCTGCTAACGTTTTTACTGCGTTGCGGTTCAATCGGAGAAATTCGCGGAATTCGTCGAAAACACGTTGAAGGCTATACTATGGAAAAATCGTCGATTTTCGCGATCGTTTAAAAAATGCCGAAAATAGGCTAGAACGACTATAAATGGTCCTGCTAACGTTTTTACTGCGTTGCGGTTCAATCGGAGAAAGTCGCGGAATTCGTCGAAAACACGTTGAAGGCTATACTATGGAAAAATCGTCGATTTTCGCGATCGTTTAAAAAATGCCGAAAATAGGCTAGAACGACTATAAATGGTCCTGCTAACGTTTTTACTGCGTTGCGGTTCAATCGGAGAAAGTCGCAGAATTCGTCGAAAACACGTTGAAGGCTATACTATGGAAAAATCGTCGATTTTCGCGATCGATTAAAAAATGCCGAAAATAGGCTAGAACGACTATAAATGGTCCTGCTAACGTTTTTACTGCGTTGCGCTTCAATCGGAGAAATTCGCGGAATTCGTCGAAAACACGTTGAAGGCTATACTATGGAAAAATCGTCGATTTTCGCGATCGTTTAAAAAATGCCGAAAATAGGCTAGAACGACTATAAATGGTCCTGCTAACGTTTTTACTGCGTTGCGGTTCAATCGGAGAAAGTCGCGGAATTCGTCGAAAACACGTTGAAGGCTATACTATGGAAAAATCGTCGATTTTCGCGATCGTTTAAAAAATGCCGAAAATAGGCTAGAACGACTATAAATGGTCCTGCTAACGTTTTTACTGCGTTGCGGTTCAATCGGAGAAAGTCGCGGAATTCGTCGAAAACACGTTGAAGGCTATACTATGGAAAAATCGTCGATTTTCGCGATCGTTTAAAAAATGCCGAAAATAGGCTAGAACGACTATAAATGGTCCTGCTAACGTTTTTACTGCGTTGCGGTTCAATCGGAGAAAGTCGCAGAATTCGTCGAAAACACGTTGAAGGCTATACTATGGAAAAATCGTCGATTTTCGCGATCGTTTAAAAAATGCCGAAAATAGGCTAGAACGACTATAAATGGTCCTGCTAACGTTTTTACTGCGTTGCGGTTCAATCGGAGAAAGTCGCGGAATTCGTCGAAAACACGTTGAAGGCTATACTATGGAAAAATCGTCGATTTTCGCGATCGTTTAAAAAATGCCGAAAATAGGCTAGAACGACTATAAATGGTCCTGCTAACGTTTTTACTGCGTTGCGGTTCAATCGGAGAAAGTCGCAGAATTCGTCGAAAACACGTTGAAGGCTATACTATGGAAAAATCGTCGATTTTCGCGATCGATTAAAAATGCCGAAAATAGGCTAGAACGACTATAAATGGTCCTGCTAACGTTTTTACTGCGTTGCGGTTCAATCGGAGAAAGTCGCGGAATTCGTCGAAAACACGTTGAAGGCTATACTATGGAAAAATCGTCGATTTTCGCGATCGTTTAAAAAATGCCGAAAATAGGCTAGAACGACTATAAATGGTCCTGCTAACGTTTTTACTGCGTTGCGGTTCAATCGGAGAAAGTCGCAGAATTCGTCGAAAACACGTTGAAGGCTATACTATGGAAAAATCGTCGATTTTCGCGATCGATTAAAAAATGCCGAAAATAGGCTAGAACGACTATAAATGGTCCTGCTAACGTTTTTACTGCGTTGCGGTTCAATCGGAGAAATTCGCGGAATTCGTCGAAAACACGTTGAAGGCTATACTATGGAAAAATCGTCGATTTTCGCGATCGTTTAAAAATGCCGAAAATAGGCTAGAACGACTATAAATGGTCCTGCTAACGTTTTTACTGCGTTGCGGTTCAATCGGAGAAAGTCGCGGAATTCGTCGAAAACACGTTGAAGGCTATACTATGGAAAAATCGTCGATTTTCGCGATCGTTTAAAAAATGCCGAAAATAGGCTAGAACGACTATAAATGGTCCTGCTAACGTTTTTACTGCGTTGCGGTTCAATCGGAGAAAGTCGCAGAATTCGTCGAAAACACGTTGAAGGCTATACTATGGAAAAATCGTCGATTTTCGCGATCGTTTAAAAAATGCCGAAAATAGGCTAGAACGACTATAAATGGTCCTGCTAACGTTTTTACTGCGTTGCGGTTCAATCGGAGAAAGTCGCAGAATTCGTCGAAAACACGTTGAAGGCTATACTATGGAAAAATCGTCGATTTTCGCGATCGTTTAAAAAATGCCGAAAATAGGCTAGAACGACTATAAATGGTCCTGCTAACGTTTTTACTGCGTTGCGGTTCAATCGGAGAAAGTCGCGGAATTCGTCGAAAACACGTTGAAGGCTATACTATGGAAAAATCGTCGATTTTCGCGATCGTTTAAAAAATGCCGAAAATAGGCTAGAACGACTATAAATGGTCCTGCTAACGTTTTTACTGCGTTGCGGTTCAATCGGAGAAAGTCGCAGAATTCGTCGAAAACACGTTGAAGGCTATACTATGGAAAAATCGTCGATTTT